>CM060251.1:26592792-27222792 GCA_030684275.1 Acipenser oxyrinchus oxyrinchus
CCATTATAAATATTAATTAAACCATATTTTATATATTTTTGTATTTACTGAAAATGTTATGTATTTAATCACATGTATTTAATGCATCCAAAGATGATAAATAACAAAAGCAATACAAGTATAAACATTATGATTAAATATGTTTTTTCTCTGGTGACTCGTAATCGCAACAAACAATTGTCACGTTACTTGAAATTTACAACGACCCTGCCATATGCACTTGGATTTTCAAGTTCAGGGTGAAGGATCCTCAGACCTAAAATCCTGCGAGTCCTGAATCACTCATCAGCTCAGTAATATTGGATTGTTTACCTCCCTTTTTTTGAAATTGTATTCCGTCTGTCGAGAGGTTTCAGCTAAAGTACTGTTTACAATTTTTGCTCACTGAATGATACCACAGTTGCAATTGAGGTTTTTCACGTGACGTCACTGACTGCTGAGACGCAATGTTAGGCAAAAAGCACTGTCTATAATTTAAGCACGGTACAAAACAATGCCTGATTGTGCTTTTGGGTGCACCATCAGAAGAGGACAGAAATATGGATTATCCTACTACAGGATTCATGCTGATCCAGATAGGAGGGCAAAATGGATTTCAGTAATTAAAAGGGAAACAAAAAATTAAAAAGACTGGCCCATTACACACGTTTGTGCAGTGAGCACTTCATAAAAGGTTAATATCGATAGGTTGCGGATGCAACCCCGGTTCCCTGAAAGAGAAAATAACCATCAAGTATGGGATATTGCCGTCAGGCAGTAGGGATTGGCTGAGCTTTTATAGCAAAGCTGCTGATAGGCCTCTGAGCGAGCTGCCACGTAAGCCCGCCCCCTTGGGAGCTTACTATACGCAGCGCGCAGAGACTCACTTCCTCTTTTGCTCTTCAGGCCGTGAAGGCTTCTGGAGCGACCTCGTGGCTTGATGGTTATTTTCTCTTTCAGGGAACCGGGGTTGCATCCGCAACCTATCGTTCCCTTTCAAGTCGAAAATAACCATCAAGTATGGGAACAGTGTACCCAAGCCGTTGCGAGGGAGGATTCTCGGCAGTAGGACAGACTTACGTCATAACGCAACTGCGTAGGTAATACATCTACGCATATGCGGAGCTGCGCCTCAGCGTCTATGCTCGCAATGACACCTGTCCTAAGGTGGAATAGTCAACACCATGCTGTCAACCACTCTATACGTCCGCATCCTGAGGCATCATAGAGTGTAGTACAGACGCTCCAAATAGTGGAGCAGAGGAATCCAGTACGTTTAACTGGTAAAACCTCATGAAAGTATGCGGCGTAGCCCAACTGGCTGCAGCGCAAATGTCAGACACCGGCACCCCTCTAAAGAGGGCCCAGGATGTCGCCATACCCCTAGTGGAATGCGCCTTCAACTGCCCTGGTGGCGGAAGGCCTGCAGATTCATAAGCTAATTTAATAGCATCCACTATCCAGTGGGAAAGCCGTTGTTTAGACAACGGCTAACCCAAAGTCCTAGAACCATGGCATATGAACAACTGTTCTGTTTGCCTCACAGTCGCTGTACGGTCCATATAACACCTCAATGCCCGCATGGGGCAGAGCATGTGTAACCGTTCTTCCTCCGGGGAAGAAAAAGGAGGAGGATGGAACGCCATCAACTCGACTGGTTGGTTCATATGAAACGGGGATATGACCTTGGGTAAAAAGGCCGGATTTGGACGCATGGAGACCTTAGAACCGTTTCCTGCGAAACGAGTACATGATGAATGCACTGAAAGTGCGTGTAACTCGCCCACGCGTTTTGTTGATACCACTGATAGCAAAAACGCAGTTTTTATAGACACGAGCTTCATGTCCACGCTGTGGAGAGGCTCGAACGGTGCCTTGGTAAGGGCTTCCAGCACCACGTCAAGGCTCCATGACGGTAAACTGGTCGTCCTTGGAGGCCGCAAGCGTCTTCGCCCTTCAGGAACTGCGATGCCAGAAAATGGCAACCTGGTGATAAACCGTCAATGCGTACATGGCAAGCCGATATGGCGGCTAAATACACTTTAAGTGTAGAGGGAGATTTCCCTTCATCTAACAGTTTCTGTAGAAACTGTAATATCACTGCCATAGGGCAGGATATTGGGTCATGGCCCTGCGCCAGACACCAATCTTGAAACAACTGCCACTTGTACGTGTACTGCGACCTAGTAGAGGGTGCTCTAGCACTCTGAATGGTCGAAATCACCGCCGCCGAGAGCCCTAAGGCTGACAGGCGCTCCCGTTCAGGGGCCAAGCCCATAGCTGCATGAGCTTGGGGTTCGGGTGCCATAGCCCTCCGTGGGCTTGGGACAACAGGTCCGCTCGCAGAGGGAGCTCCCTTGGCTGACCGTGCAACAACTGCACCAGGCTCGGGAACCATATTCTCCGAGGCCACCGAGGAGCGATCAGAATCACTGTCGCTTGCTCTACCCTGACCTTCTCTAAGAAGGCGGGGAGCATCGGAATCGGTGGAAACGCATATAGGAGCCCTGGCGGCCATTCTTGAGCCAGTGCATCGACTCCTAGGGGGCTGTCGAGATCCTTTACTGAGAACCATAGGGGGCAGTGCGTGGTCTCTTGCGAAGCAAAGAGATCCACCTGCGCTGTGCCGAACCATTCCCAGATGCGATCTACCACCTGAGGGTGGAGACGCCATTCGCCGGCAAGAGGGCCTCCCCTGGATAGGAGATCTGCAGCATAATTGACTCTGCCCGGTAGGTGAACTGCACGCAGAGAGGTTAAACGCGGTTGTGCCCATAGCAACAGCCGTGCTACCATCTGGTGAAGACCGGGGGACCGCAAGCCGCCCTGGCGGTTGATGTACGCCACAACTGTGGTGTTGTCTGACCGCACTAACACATGCTTGCCGAGAAGCACTGGCAAGAAGTGCCGGAGGGCGAGGTCCACTGCTCTGAGCTCCAGAGCATTGATGTGGGCTGACCGCCAGGGTCCTGACCACACTCCACGGGTCCCTGTCCCATTCCAGACTGCTCCCCAACCCTGGTTGGAAGCGTCGGTCGTGATGACCTGCCTTCTGAAAATGGGACCCAAGCGTACGCCTTGGCGGAGGTTTGACGGAACTTTCCACCAGCGTAGCGCTTCCCAGCAGGCTCGGGATACCCTTAGCCTGCGGTGTTTGTCTCTCCGCGGATGCAACGCGAAGGCATTGAACCAGGCCTGCAGAGGTCTCAGGTGTAGTAAGCCCAAAGGAAGGGCTTGTGAGGCGGCAGCCATCAACCCCAGCATGCGCTGACACAGCTCCATGCTGACTGTTTCTCTCAACGTGAATAGGGAGAGACACCGCTCTATTGAGGCAACTCTTTGCGTATACAGGGTCGCTTCCATGGACACTGAGTCCAGATGTAGACCAAAGAATTCGGTCTGTTGGCTCAGCACGAGGCGGCTCTTTTTTGAATTGATCTTCAAACCTAGCCGCTGAAGATGGTCTGTAACCATCACGTGTGCTGTGCCACCTGCTCCTTCGACTGCACGCAGACGAGCCAGTCGTCCAGATAATTCAGCAGTCGGACACCTTGAGCCCGCAAGGGAGCTAGAATGGCATCCATACATTTGGAAAAGGTTCGAGGAGCTAGTGACAGGCCGAACGGAAGGACACAAAACTCGTAAACCCTGCCCTGAAATGCGAAACGCAGATACTTCCTGTGACCCGGGCAGATGGGAACGTGAAAGTACGCATCTGTCAGGTCCACGGTGGTGAACCAGTCGCCGTGTCGGACTGACTGAATGATGTGCCGGTGCGTAAGTATCTTGAACGGTAACACCCGCAGGTATTTGTTCAGTACTCGCAGATCTAAAATAGGACGGAGCCCGCCGTCCTTTTTGGGCACCAGGAAGTATTTGGAATAGAACCCCTGGTCGATCAGAGCAGGGTCTACTTGTTGAATGGCACGCTTGCTGAGCAATGCCTGTATTTCCACATTCAGAGCTGAGGACTGAACCGAGTCCTTCACTGCAGTTACAACCACTCCCTTGAAGGGGGGAGGTTTTAACTGGAACTGAAGGGTGTACCCGGTGGATATAGTTTTGTGCACCCAGATGTCGTTGGTGCATTGTTGCCAGAACTGGAGCTGGGAGACAGTGTAGGGGCGGGTTAACAGCTGCCTGGTGTTCTCAGGGCTGTTTAGGCTGGGCTCGTTTGCGAGGGGCCTGGCCAGAGCCCCGAGGGCATGGCCTGCCACCACCTCTAGGGCGCCACCCTCCGCGCTGCGGTCTTGAAAATGGAGGTTGACCGCGCGCTGCTGTGCTTGAGGGAGAGGTCTTAGTACCCCCTGGCCGTGGCTGGTGCTGCGGTGGTGCTCTACGCCACTGGTGCTCCTGTTGGCGCCTTGGCTGGAAGGGCTTATGCGGCCACATCTTAGCCATTTGCTGAGATGCCTCCCGTGCCTTAACAGAGTGTTGCAGCATCTCCTCAACCGCTGGGCCAAACGTGTGCCCTGGCATAATAGGAGCATCTAACAAGGGGGCCTTGTCAGGCTCTTGAACTCTCGCCTGCGAGAGCCAGAGCTGCCTTGTGGCAACCACCACGGAAGCAATACTCCTGCCTTGAGCCCGTGCATTCAACTGGGCTATCTTGACCAGGAGTTGCGCGACCAGCGCCAATTCCACCCTCAGAGACGCCGATGGGTGCTCTGGGAGATCTTTCACCAGCGACGCCTGGTAAACTGAAAGGAGGCTGGCCACATTGGACAACCTAACTGCCTCCGTAGCCGCTAAGTAGCCCTTCTTTAAATGGATCTCAGTGGTCCTGCACTGCTTGTTAGGACATGCAGGGTCCTTAGTCAGACCCGAAAATGTCGGAGTCTTAACCAGGACTGCAAAGGCAGCATCGACCGACGGAAAGGACACCAGACCAGCCTCACTCGCTCCCTGCATGGCAAACGCGGAGGCCTTCCGCGAAGTTGCCAGTGAAGAAGCAGGGGCCCCCCAGGTGGACTGTACCTCCTTAATGAAATCAGGGAAGGCTGGGAGCGTCCTGGGCAGTGGAGACCGTACAGATGGCCACTCAATTCCCAGGTGGCGAGTTGCTCGCTCCACCAGTGACCACAAGGGATCACTGGAGTCCAGCGCCTCCGAGTGCTGCAATGCCAGTTCAGCTTCCACACTGTCCTCCTCAAGGAGAGGCTCTCCTTCGGAAGCATCGCTGGAGATGGCATCTACGTCCCATACCCCGTGGGGTTGTTGGACAACAGGGACGGCCAGAGACTGTGGCTGAAGCGCCGGCTGACTGGCAACTAGTCCGGCTGGTGGTGCCATGCTGGTAAGGGACATCAGCAACGATTGCTGGCCCATCATCACATCCATAAACTGGGACATCTTGGATGTGAGCTCTGCCACGCCTGACCTGTCCCTATAACGCCTGTCCCAACGAGGAGAACAGGAGCGTCCCCTACGGCTGGGTGACAGGGAGCGAGACCGTGATCGACGGGAACGTTCCCTGTGAGGGGAGGAGCCTCGGGGCCGAAGAGACGGGCTATGAGAATGCTCCTGGGCACGTCTACGGACTGGAGATCTTTGGACAGCTGTAAGCTGGGAGGGGCTCCTGGATACCCGCAGTGTGACGGGCGGAGTCGCTGTGGACGACGGCGGGACAGACAGGGTGTAAGAAGACCCTGAGGAAGGGGAATGGCTACCCACCGCTTTCCTCGCCCTCTGGCGAAGAGTGCGCGGTTGAAAATTAGCGCACAATGCGCAAAACGATCTGTCTGCCAAGGCAGACGCGGCGTGCTCTGGTCCCAGGCACGCCGCACAGTCCTCATGCGGATCGCTCGCCGGCAATTTTGCCTGGCAGGTGACGCAACGGTGGAGCCCGGACATGGTTGCCACTCCGACCCGACCCCTAGCGACGAGGCGTCGATGCACCGGCGTCGAGTGCCGAAGAGTCGGCGTCGATCGTCGCCCGATCGTCGGCGTCGATCGCCCGAGCGCCCGGCGTCGGCGTCGAGTGCGTGCACCAAGCGTCGGCGTCGGCAGCGCCGGCGTCAGCGCCGGGCGTCGGCGTCGAGTGCGTCGCGTCGAGTGTCGGCGTCAGCGCCGAGCGTCGGCGTCGGCGTCGAGTGCGTGCACAGCGTCGGCGCCGAAGCGTCGAGCGTCGAGTGAGTGCACCGAGCGTCGGCGTCAACGCGCCGAGTGTCGGCGCCGGCGTCGAGCGTCGAGGTGCGTGCACCGTCGCGCGCGTCGGCGTCGAGCACCGAGTCCCCAAGTGCAGGCAGCGCTAGCACCAAGCGCTGAAGCGCTGCACAAAGCGCCGGCGCTGCACCAAGCGACAAAGCGCCGACACCAAGTGCCGAAGCGCAGCACGCCGGGCGTGAGTACCGGCGAGAACGCTAGCACAGACGCCTAAGCGTCAGCTGACCCGCAGAGCGGAGACGCTAAGTGCTGGTACAGTGTCCTGGATGCAGTGCACTACCTACCTGTTGGTGCTGGGGATTGCGCTTAGTGGTCGTCTTCCTCTGTGTAGTGAATGGGAATTTTTTTTTTTTTTTGAGCGCTGCAGCAGCACTAATGGTAGTGATTATGTAACTGGGGCACAAAAATATATGGGCACAGTACAGCTACCACGCGGTTGTTTTTTTTACACACGCCAGAGGCAGTATGTGGGAGACAGCAGTGCAGGCTCCACACACGCAGTCTAGCCAAGGCAAGACCGGGGCTGCAGATACGCGCGGCCGAGGCCAAGCATAGCGTCGTCCTTCACAAAATATATATATACACACAGAATATATACAATTTTATTTACAAAACCCAAAAACACAACACTAATAATCAAAAAATAATTATTAACACAGGAAAGACAGAGACCACGAGACAACGCGATGCCAAAGCAAAGCGTGAAGGAAATATATATAAATGTAAACAAATTATATAATCCTTAAACAATAATAATAATCACTCCGAAGAGAATAACTGAAATAAACTCAGAGAAGGGGAAAATAACCAGCTTCTCAAGCCTAAGCTTAGCGAGTACAAACAGTTACAAGCTCTATTACCTACCACTACCAATGCTGAAGACAAAAGAGGAAGTGAGTCTCTGCGGCTGCGTAAAGTAAGCTCCCAAGGGGGCGGGCTTACGTGGCAGCTCGCGCAGAGGCCTATCGGCAGCTTTGCTATAAAAGCTCAGCCAATCCCTACTGCCTGACGGCAATATCCCATACTTGATGGTTATTTTCGACTTGAAAGGGAACAGTAAATATCAGTATATTGGTAGTTAGTTCTGATATTACGTTATTATTAGCAGTAGTCGTAGTATTAAGTTTAACATGCTTACTTGTGTGGTCATTTTTTTCAGAAATATTTAGCTATACAGTTAAACGGGATTACACTTAAGCAGGTTGGTGATTCCTAGTCCTTACATAAAATATTATTTTACCGTTAACAAAGTTCATAATGCTACATTAATTATCTTACTGAACTTCATCTTTATACTGACGGTAATATACCCACAGCCTTACATTTATATTTATATGTTTAGTCAATAGAATTTTTAACTTTAAGTAATGTATTACTTAATAATGTAATGTATTACTTAATACCACACCCCTCCCCCCCAAAAATAGCAAAATTAGTGTTTGGTCGTGTTGTGGTGCTCGCGATCGAATCGTGTCCCAAACAGTATTCTTTGCTACCTTAGCCTTGATTACAAAGAATTTCTTCCTCTCTAAGTGCCACGCGATCGGGTTGTTCACGCTGTCAGTACTTTTTTACGCTTTTATCTTTGAAGCTGTGTAGGGTGGGGGATTCTCTACCAGATACAGCCAGATGTCACCGAAATCGAGGTCGGGGAGTCTTTGGCTCTTGTCTTTTATTGCTGTAAACAGCACTGGAGGTGCACAGTAAGGATCACATATACCAATAATTTGACATTTCTCATTGTATCTTATTAACTCCTTATTTCGGAGGTGACAAGTTGTTCGTTATTAGTGTGTTTTGTGGAATTTATGTAATTTGTATTTGCTGCCATTGCTGTTTTTCCTGCCAGTATGGCGCTGAGTTCACGTGCCTACAACCCCTCAATAAAAGGCAGAATAATCTAAATTTTTCCCCCTGTTTATTTAATATCTGTTTTTTACTGACAAACTGCTGGTTTAAGACAGAATATAAAATATAAAACAGCAGGCTTCATTCTTAAAACTCAATTACATGTTTGGATGCACAGAATTGAAAGACAGTATTTAGGAATGTGTCTGGAAACACTCTATTTGTCAAAGTCATCATAAATAATACAAAATAGTAAATGTTTGTGCACTGTAAATGTTTACCACGTTACCATTTACTTCCCACCTCAGCATAATTATGTGTGCCATTTAAAATATTTGCAGTATCAAAAACATTAACCTCAAGAAAAAAACTATAATAACTAACAATGATAAACATTTTTTATTTTTTATTAAAGCCAGCATAATAATTATCCAAAGGGACTCTGTATAACTTTCTGTCGCTTTTGTGCTTTCTGTAGACGCTTGTGTTTTGCTCCATCATTTTTCTTTTGCAAGTAAGACATGTACAATTTCAAACACCGAAAACATATTCAACCAACTGCTATTGCTGTACTAAAATGCAGACGCGGTAATAAATAAAACAAAAACCGTCAAAGTATGAGTATTGTGATTACTAATTATGTTTTTTTTAATATATAAATTTAGTTGTTTCCAATTATTTTTATTATTTTCTCCCAATTTGATATGTCCAATTATATTTAGGTTCAGCTCACCGCTACCACTTCTGCGCTGACTCGGGAGGGCAAAGACTAACATACGCTGTCCTCCGAAGCATGTGCCGTCAGCCGACTGCTTTTTTTCACACTGCAGACTCACCATGCAGCCACCCAAGAGTTACAGCGTCGGAGGACAACACAGCTCTCGGGCAGCTTACAGGCGAGCCTGCAGGCGCCCGGCCAGACTACGGGAGTCGCTGGTGAGCAGTGAGCCAAGAACACCCTGGCCGACCTAAACTCCACCCCACCGGCGACAGCCAATTGTGCGCCGTCCCCTGGGAGCTCCCATCCACGGTCGGCAGTGGTAAAGCCTGGACTCGAACCGGCGACATCCAGGCTATAGGGCACATCCTGCACTCCACACAGAGCGCCTTTACTGGATCGCCACTCGGGAGCCCCATGATTACTAAATAAGTTTACCGAAGCATTTGAACTTCTAAAAAATGCAGAAACATTTCTGAAAACAGCAAAGATCATTAGCAGCACAGAGCTCTCTCCACAGGCACAAACACCAGATGTATGTTTCAACTATATATCAGAGTGGAAATCCACTCAATCGAAATCGCACATGCGTACAGGTGGAAAATGTGGAGGTGATAGATTCTGTGTGGGGTTTTATTTTTCATCTGCGGTTCACTTTGATCTGCTAAACAAATATTACATAATTATACACAGTTGTTTATAGAATATTGTGGCAGGATAGCAGCAGAGGGAAGACTCAGAGACAGAAAATGCAGTGAAACCAAAATATTTTAATTGACAAAACACAAATAAAAAGGCACAATGGCCAACCAAAAAGACGAACCCCAGGCGAAGCAGGATCCCTGGCGACCCCAAGCGAAGCAGGATCTCTGACGACCCCAGGCGAAGCAGGATCCCTGACGACCCCAGGCGACGGCAGCAGCAGCGGACCCTCGGGAGGCGACGGCAGCAGCAGCGGACCCTCGGGAGGCGACGCCAGCAGCAGCGGACCCTCGGGAGGCGACGGCAGCAGCAGCGGACCCTCGGGAGGCGACGGCAGCAGCAGCGGACCCTCGGGAGGCGATGACAGCAGCAGCGGACCCTCGGGAGGCGACGGCAGCAGCAGCGGACCCTCGGGAGGTGACGGCAGCAGCAGCGGACCCTCGGGGCGGCGGCAGCAGCAGCGGACCCTCGGGAGTGGCCAACAGTGCAGGAACCTCCAGCCAGGGTGGCAGCGGCCAGAGTTCCTCTTCGCTGTTGGCGACAGGAGGTAGAGCCCGCTCCAGCTCCTCTAATGGCGGGAGCAGGAACAGTAGCTTCGTCTCCCTCTGATGGCGGGCGGGAACAGCAGTTCGTCTCCCTCTGGTGGCGGAGGCGGGAACAGCAGCTCGTATCCCTCTGGTGGCGGAGGCGGGAACAGCAGCTCGTCTCCCTCCGGTGGCGCTGCTGGCTCCTCCGACAGCGGGGTTAGAGCTGTTGGCGCTGTCGGCTCCTCCGACAGCGGGGGTAGGGCTGGTGGCGCTGCCGGCTCCTCTGACAGCGGGGGTAGGGCTGGTGGCGCTGCCGGCTCCTCCGACAGCGGGGGTAGGGCTGGTGGCGCTGCCGACTCCTCCGACAGCTGGGGTAGGGCTTGTGGCGGGCGTCTCCGCTGGGCTCCCTTCAGCAGCAAAAACAGCGGCTGCTGTGGAGCCTGAGCTTCACGCCCTCGTCCCTCCCAAAAAAAAATAGGGGTTTGGGCCTTCAGCTTCTCCCCTCCGGACACAGGACGCACTGGCTCCTCCCCTCCGGACACAGGACGCACTGGCTCCTCCCCTCCAGACACAGGACACACTGGCTCCTCCCCTCCGGACACAGGACACACTGGCTCCTCTTCCGGCTCTTGCAGCGGCAGCTCCTCCTCCTCATACTGGGTGGGGCAGATGGCCACTGTGTGTCCATATGCCCCACAGCTGGGGCACAACTCTGCCGCGAGCCCTTTTAAAAATAGCTCCCAGCTGTCATCTGCCTCCTCCTGGGCCAGCTCCATTTTCTTTCTTTTTTTTGCCTTTTTTTTTCCCCAAAAACAAAAAAAAAACTACACTTCCGCTCTGAGTCTCCAGGGGCGCTATCTCACTTCTGACACCAACCTGTGGCAGGATAGCAGCAGAGGAAGACTCAGAGACAGAAAATGCAGTGAAACCAAAATATTTTAATTGACAAAACACAAATAAAAGGCACAATGGCCAACCAAAAGGCGAACACAAAAACAGGCTCTAAACCCGAACTATACAAAAGAATCACTCACTCTCTCACACGTCTTCTCACTGTTACAAACACTCACCCCCTAACATACCCAACCACTCCCTTTTATACAGGTGCCTGGGCTAATTGGGCAATTCGCACCTCATTAGCCCAGGCACATTCCACACATTCACTGAACCACACCCCAAACTCACTCACATCTACTCTAAACAATACAAAAAACACAGAACCACCACAAAATAGGCTGCACCCCATCACAAATATATAATACCTTTAAAAAATAAATTCAAGATAATTATTTTCTTTTACTTTGATTTTTATTTGTGCATTTATGAGTCGTCCTGCGTACCCCCTATTACCCTTAGAAGTACCCCAGGGGTACACGTACCCCCGGTTAAAAACCCCTGATTTAAGCCACTAATGTATGTCAATGAAAATATGAAAGGAAGGTTGGTGTTTCTTATGTGTTTCACTTAAAACCAGACATAAGGGTGTCCGGGCTTGTTAATTCCTGCCACCCGGACACAGATGCCAATTCCCGGACTGTCTGGCAACCCTAACTTACTTTGCTTTTTCCCCCACAATGCCTTAATTTCAGTCTGTGTAATACTGTATGCGTGTACTATGTTGTGTATAATTGTATGAAAAAGACACAGGCCTAATTGGGATTGTAACGCAAACATTTTGTGTACCAAAAGAATAGGCAATGTTATACTCTCAAGGTACTCAAGTTAGTTGTTTGGTGAGCCTTTCATTTTTTTTTAAATAGCATATTACCTGTAAAAATGAAATGTCTAGAATCCTGTTTCTCACTTGCAGCCACCTATCTTAATCAACCTTTATCTTAATCAATGTCGCTATCCAGCTTCCATTCAGCACAGTCCATGCTGCTGGCATTCCTGATACTGCTTCTGTTTCTGTTAACTGCTATTGGCCAGCATTACCGTCAGTATAATCATTGGAAATAAAGCCTGATATTCCTAAATTGGTATCCCAGAAGCAGTGCAACATTAATGCAGAGAAGCAGAGTATCCGACTGGTAACGCCTTGTTGTGTTTAGTGATGTCAAGCTATTTATACATGCTGTCAAACACCTATAAACACTGTATAGGTTCTGTGAAATTAAACAATCACAATTCCACAATGTTGTCTTACATAAAGAGACTTTTTTATGGTTGTTGCAGAAAACTTAAAATAGTCTATTAATATACATTTCTGTATCATAGTAGTTTATATACTGTATATATATATATATATATATATATACAGTACTGTGCAAAAGTTTTAGGCAGGTGTGAAAAAATGCTGTAAAGTAAGAATGCTTTCAAAAATAGACATGTTAATAGATTATATTTATCAATTAACTAAATGCAAAGTGAGTGAACAGAAGAAAAATCTAAATCAAATCCATATTTGGCGTGACCACCCTTTGCCTTCAAAACAGCATCAAGCATCAATTCTTCTAGGTACACTTGCACACAATTTTGAAGGAACTTCGACAGGTAGGTTGGCCCAAACATCTTGGAGAACTAACCACAGTTCTTCTGTGGATTTAGGCAGCCTCAGTTGCTTCTCTCTCTTCATGTAATCCCAGACAGACTTCGATGATGTTGAGATCAGGGCTCTGTGGGGGCCATACCATCACTTCAGGACTCCTTGTTCTTCTTTACGCTGAAGATAGTTCTTAATGACTTTCGCTGTATGTTTGGGGTTGTTGTCATGCTGCAGAATAAATTTGGGGCCAATCAGATGCCTCCCTGATGGTATTGCATGATGGATAAGTATCTGCCTGTACTTCTCAGCATTGAGGAGACCATTAATTCTGCCAAATCCCCAACTCCATTTTCAGAAATGCAGCCCCAAACTTGCAAGGAACCTCCACCATGCTTCACTGTTGCCTGCAGACACTCATTCGGTATGCGCTCTCCAGCCCTTTGGCGAACAAACTGCCTTTGCTACAGCCAAATATTTCAAATTTTGACTCATCATTCCAGAGCACCTGCTGCCATTTTTCTGCACCCCAGTTCCTGTGTTTTCGTGCATAGTTGAGTCGCTTGGCCTTGTTTCCACGTCGGAGGTATGGCTTTTTGGCGCAAGTCTTCCATGAAGGCCACTTCTGACCAGACTTCTCCGGACAGTAGATGGGTGTACCAGGGTCCCACTGTTTACTGCCAGTTCTGAGCTGATGGCACTGCTGGACATCTTCCGATTGCGAAGGGAAGTAAGCATGATGTGTCTTTCATCTGCTGCAGTAAGTTTCCTTGGCCGACCACTCGTCTCTGGTCCTCAACGTTGCCCGTTTCTTTGTGCTTCTTCAAAAGAGCTTGGACAGCACATCTGGAAACCCCTGTCTGCCTTGAAATTTCTGCCTGGGAGAGACCTTGCTGATGCAGTATAACTACCTTGTGTCTTGTTGCTGTGCTCAGTCTTGCCATGGTGTATGACTTTTGACAGTAAACTGTCTTCAGCAACCTCACCTTGTTAGCTGAGTTTGGCTGTTCCTCACCCAGTTTTATTCCTCCTACACAGCTGTTTCTGTTTCAGTTAATGATTGTGTTTCAACCTACATATTGAATTGATGATCATTAGCACCTGTTTGGTATAATTGTTTAATCATACACCTGACTATATGCCTACAAAATCCCTGACTTTGTGCAAGTGTACCTAGAAGAATTGATGTTGTTTTGAAGGCAAAGGGTGGTCACACCAAATATGGATTTGATTTAGATTTTTCTTCTGTTCACTCACTTTGCATTTAATTAATTGATAAATATAATCTATTAACATGTCTATTTTTGAAAGCATTCTTACTTTACAGCATTTTTTCACACCTGCCTAAAACTTTTGCACAGTACTGTATATATATATATATATATATATATATATATATATATATATATATATATATATCCAAATTGAGTCAAGTTTTCAATCTGGCCCTGCCAGCAAAAAACTTGTGCACTACTGATTTTTATGATTGAATTGTTATGTTTGATCTGTTGTCAGAGCAATATCAAAAACTAGCAAATACCTGATTTATGTCTGTGGTTTATCGCAAGAAGGGCCTGGGAATTAAGATCCAGTACAAAGTAAAGGGGCTGCTGTATTTTTAATAAGAAACACTTTGGCGTTATTACAAAAAAAACATTTAGAAGTGCATATGTATGTTTTCTTTATTTTCCATGTGATATACTTCGTATATTTAGGAACAATTAGCAGTGTGGCCACCAAAACATTTGTTTTGAGAACCACTGGTCTAGCTCATTTGCATATGAGAAAGAACTCTGTACTGGGAAATGCCTTTGTACTCACACAGTATTTAGCATTTTGTGACCCCATAGTTACAGTGCATTGACCGAAGGAGATGAAAATGGATCTGTATCATTAAACGAAAATGTGTGTGAGTCCAATTTTGGAATCTTTAACAAACTTTTCAATTTAGATGTTTTAGACTACAGTTAGTGGTGCTTTTCAAATTATTTATTTTGCAAAAAGATCACCTCATACTAACTTCTGGCAGATACCACATAAGTCATGCCATATCTGTGGTTATCCTAGGATTACCCCTAAAATAAGTGGTTGATGCAATCCAGGGTAATTCTCCAGTGCTGTAAAATTCTCTAATAAAGTCACGCAGTGGCTTATCCCAGTAGGGTACAGGTTGATCAAATCAAACCCATGTATAGATATAGTCGTGTGGCAGCCCAACTTGGGCTTTGCTCAGGTGCCTGTAGTTCTGGGATCGACACCAAGAGGTCAGTAAAGCATCACCATTGACTTACTTAAAAGATTCCTGGTAATTAGTATTTCATGAGAAACACATTAACTAATTTAGGATCTATGTTTTTTAAATTAAGGAAGATATTTAATGAGCCAGTAGGGCATAGCGAAAGCATGTGTGGTGTGATCTTTAGGGAGAGAAACCCCAACTGTGACAAAATGAAAAGTGAGAAGTGTGTAGTCATTTATATGTATAGGGTATAATTCACAAGATGTATTATCGTGTCTGCAAACTTTATTTTGACCACGTATAGTTTCTAATTTATGGTCCTTGAGCCAGTATTTTGTTTGTTAGGTTTTTTAATAAAACCCAGACTTTCTTTTGTTCCTACATCAACCCCTGTAGAACGTCACAATATCAACAGTGGAAAGTTTTATTCAAGTAATCCGTAAATATAATGCACATTTGATTTGAAAAAATCCCTCATTATGGGAGATAAAGCTGTAAAAGACAGGTGTAATAAACCTCACCTTTGGTTAATTTAAATCCTCAGCTGTGCTCACCAAGTTGGAATATTTCCAATGAAGCCTGTTGGGATTTGATAAAAACATAAGAAGAACGCCAAGACATTACTTATAAATAATAATAATATTGTAGCGATCTGGACTATTTGTTTTATGTTTTGTGTTCGTGTTCCATGTTTTGTCTATGTCCTGAGTGCCTGTGCATGTGAACGAGTGCACCTGTGGGGTGGGGGGGAGCGTGATCTAGTCGTGGCCCCAGCGTGCTTGTGAATGTTGTCCAATCGTGTTGTGTTTGTGCCCCGTTCGATTTGTGGGGTCTTGTTATGTCTAAATGTCACCTGTTTTCGCTGGGTTTTGGGATATAAAGGGGCAGCTTGCACACTGCTGTGGGCTGTGTTGTGGTGTGCTGACCATGTGAATAAAATCTTTAATGAGATCCTTTTGTTTACCCCTGAATGATACAATATTAACAGATATAGAAATGTTATAGTATGTGTCTGTTAGCTACACCAAATGCATTGACAGCATTGATGTGTATGATACGGTGGCTCTCAAAAGTATTCACCCCCCTTGGACTTTTCCACATTTTATTGTGTTACAACATGGAATCAAAATGGATTTAATTAGGAGTTTTTGCCACTGATCAACACAAAAAAGTCCATAATGTCAAAGTGAAAAATAAAATCTGCAAATTGTTCTAAATTAATTACAAATACAAAACAGAAAATAATTGATTGCATAAGTATTCACCCCCTTGAGTCAATGTTTGGTAGAGGCACCTTTGGCAGCAATTACAGCCATGAGTCTATTTGGATAAGTCTCTACCAGCTTTGCACATCTGGACACTGCAATTTTTGCCCATTCTTCTTTGCAAAATTGCTCGAGCTCCGTCAAGTTGGATGGGGACCTTTGGTGAACAGCAATTTTCAACTCTTTCCACATATCCTCAATTGGATTGAGGTCCGGGCTTTGACTGGGCACTCCAGGACATTGACCTTTTTGTTTTTAAGCCACTCCAGTGTGGCCTTGGCTGTATGTTTGGGGTCATTGTCCTGCTGGAAGATGAATCTTCTCCCAAGTCCCAGGTCTCTTGCAGACTTCAGCAGGTTTTCCTCCAGGATTTCTCTGTACTTTGCTGCATCCATTTTTCCCATAGCACAATGCTGCCACCACCATGCTTCACGGTAGGGATGGTGTTCTCAGGATGATGTGCAGTGTTAGGCTTGCGCCAAACATATCGCTTAGTGTTGAGGCCAAAAAGCTCTATTTTGGTCTCATCAGACCATAGAATCTTCTAGAATCATCTCCCACATGCCTTCTGGCAAACTCTAGCTGAGATTTGATGTGAGTTTTTTTCAACAATGGCTTTCTTTTTGACACTCTCGCATAAAGGCCAGTTTTGTGAAGCACCCGGGCTATCGTTGCCGTATGCACAGTGTCTCCCAGCTCAGCCTCTTGGTGGCCTCCCTGACTAGTGCCCTTCTCGCCCGGTTACTCAGTTTTTGAGGATGGCCTGTTCTAGACAGATTCACAGTTGTGCCATATTCTCTCCATTTCTTAATAATGGACTTTACTGTGCTCCGGGGGATATTCAATGCCTTGGAAATGTTCTTATATCCTACCCCTGATTGGTGCTTTTGAAGAACCTTATTCCGGATTTGCTTTGAATGTTCCTTCGTCTTCATGATGTAGTTTTTGTTAGGAAATGTACTAACCAACTGTGGGACCTCCCAGAGACAAGTGTATTTAACCTGAAATCATGTGAAACACCTTAATTGCACACAGGTGGACTCCATTCAACTAATTATGTGACTTCTAAAGACAATTGGTTGCACCAGAGCTTATTTAGGTGTGTCATAGCAAAGGGGGTTCAATACTTATGCAATCAATTATTTTCTGTTTTATATTTGTTAATTTAGAACAATTTGTAGATTTTATTCTTCACTTTGACATTACGGACTTTTTTTGTGTTGATCAGTGGCAAAAACTAATTAAATCCATTTTGATTCCATGTTGTAACACAATAAAATGTGGAAAAGTCCAAGGGGGGTGAATACTTTTGAGAGCCACTGTAATTATATTAACTAATTACATTTTTAAGTTGTGAAGAGTTTGACTGGGTTCCAGGCTGTATCTGCTGACCTCCATTATTAGATATTATCTTTTAGTTAAGTGGTAAGTTTATTGTTTTGGGAGTGTAACCAATTCAAAATCTTCGTATGTATGCCCCTAATTAGTGAATCGAACCAATTAAACCTAAGACCAGGACGAGGAGTACAGAGTCGTTCAATTATAACCATTAAACCAGTCGTACCCCTTAACTGTAAGAGCAAAGAGACAGCTAGTGTATATTATAATTGTCACACCAAGTGGATTGTCAACACCAGACTATATTTATCACAAGAACACTTGAACAAACACATTACAATATCCAATTGTCTGGCGTTGGCATTATTTAATTGGATCGTAATTGAAAATAGAACCTATCGCTTTAGCAACTGCAGTGGTTGTGAAGTGTGACATTTAAATGAATAATGTTCAGATAGTTGGTAAAGACTGATACAGGAAATGGGGAATCTAAACATTGTGATTTTATCAAGGCCTGTGGATCATGCGAAGCGTGATTCTTGTAAAGTGCACTATTAAGGCAATGCTTACTCATCAACAATAACAACAATACTTGACACTATCAGTCCCCTAGAAAAGAAAGTCATGTAAGCAATGGGAAGAGAGTAAAAAACTGCAAGACGTGTTCCTTTTTATGTACTGTTTTAACACATAAATCAGAGCATGTATAGTATGTGTACCACAAAAGATAACAGAAATTTCAATTTAAAAGCAAAAACATTCACTGCAGTTTGCATCAGATTTTTATCACTACAGTTTATGATATATTGCAAATAAATCTGTTCATTCTTAAATTGACATTAATTGGCACAAGGTTAACTGCACAGTTTGCAGCTAGGTGATTTTATTGCATATCACATTTTTTTAGAATGCCCTTAAGGCCACCATACATGGGGCGATTTTGTTACTTACGATATGTCGGTCTGACAAAATCGGCTCGTCTATGATGATAAATCGTCTCTCGTCTACGAGAAACGACAAGTCATCAGAGAATAGAGCTCCCCTCTATTCTTGGCGACAAGTCGCTCGAATCAAACAGTAAGCGCTGCTGTTGATGTCACATGGTAAAAGTCATTCAAACAACTTGGAGAAATGGTGCCTGTAGTTACGTGGCAACGGGAGTGCATTGAGAAATTGATTGATCTCTATGAGAAATATCCATGTTTATATAATACGAAAAAGAAAGAGTATATGCTGTGTGTGTGTATATATATACCATATGTGTGTGCATATATATATATATATATATATATATATATATATATATATATATATATATATATATATATATATATATATATATATATATATAGGCTGTAAGAAAATCGCGTGCCATGAATTTGTTGCGGAAACCACAACTTTTAACACAGACCACAACTGTTTATAGTTGCCGCAACTTTTAATGTGACTACAATGTTTCTATTATTTATTGTAATTTAGTTGCAAAATAATTCTGAAAAATAAACTGAAACAGATAAGGAAACGTCACTCTCACATTGTCTTTTACTAGTAGGGGATTGGTACCCAAAATAATGTGTATTATTATTATTACATTATACAGGTATAGGCCAAAGTCCTAACAAATTATATCTTAATGTTACATGATGCTCTTTCCACAATGAATATTTAGATGGCATTGCGTTATAGCAATAAATGACCACAAACTGCTGATTCTTCTAGCGACACAGATACCCACGCCCAGACAAATGATGATTAGTGTATCTTTCATCACTTTCCTGGAGATTTGTGCTATGAGTTAATGGTATTATGAAGGGTAGAGCTTATGGTGTTGAGGTAAATCATCACTAAATGTACTGTATCCTGGATAGTCTGAATAATAAAAACTGTTGAATTACAAGTATAATAATCATCAGTTGGCAGGGGAAAATGGGACAAATGCTCAGTTTTGCCAAAAAAGTTGTGAGGTCCTGGACAAGGCTTAAAAAGGGGAATGTCCTGGCCAAAATGGGAAATATGGTTACCCTGTATATTAGCCATTAGTTTTTATATGTAAATACTACTGTAATGGAACCACATGACCTGCGGGATCAATGGCAGCGTAATGCTTTCTCTTCCTGCTTCCTTTCAACTATTTTTGTCAGCTCTATTATTATATGCCAACTAACTCTAGCATATCTTATTTCCTATATGGTACCTGATATCATCCAGCATGCCGCTGAATATTTCTTGTTCTTTGGGATGGTTTTTTCTGAGGGTTGGTGCGAGTGGGGGGCCTCGAGAGATCCCTGGCTGTGTGATCTTGCTATAATCCAATTGAGCTAGTATTGTATGATCTGTTCTTTAATGTCAATGCCTATTTATCTCTGATCTGTGTATTTATTTTCCACTATCTTGCATATCTCTTTCTGATCTCTGAATTTGTTTTTGCTACCCTTGACTGATATAAGTGTATTGTCCTGGAGCATACGAGGGCTTAATTCTCCCAACAAATGGGTTAGTTGATAGGGGGGGTTATACTTTAGCAGATTATATTTAAGACAGCTACCTTTGTACATTCTGGGACCTACAGTTGCGTTACAATCTCCCAGGTACTTCTTTCACTTTTTTTTTTAAATCTAAAGCTTTGCTCTGCAATGCATGCCTATAGTGTTCCCTTGGGGACAGAACTATCACCTCATGTGTTGCATAACATACTGAACACAGGGGGTAAAACAAAAGGACTGGTTTCCACACTCTATATTCACCTATTAAGAGCCTTGTATAAACCACTGGTAGTTAATGCTAATTTGAATAAGGGCATATCTGTGCTTCCAAAAACCCAAATCACCGGCTGATCCATTTCAATTTTATTCTTAGGATATATTTAAACCTTCAAAGACGAGTTCAAATGAAATTTACTGATACTCCGGTATGTGCGCTTTGTCCCCAGGGGACCATGGGCACCTTTTTTCATATGATCTGGGAATGTCTGGATGTGGCTATATTTTGGGGTAGGGTTTGTTCAGGTTTGTCCACTATTCTCGATAAGAATCTTCTTTGTTCCTCTATAGTCCTTTTGTAGAATGATGACTCATCACTTGAGCATCACAGCAGAAGCGGATTTGGCTGACTGGTCTTACTGCTGCTAAAAAGATGGTTTCCCTGCGCTGGCAGCCCTGGTGTCGTGGACCTTTACTTTTCTTGATATTATATATATGGAACTTTCCATTGCTTGGGTCCATGGGGCCAGGGAGGGAACTGTACAGGCCTGACTTACCGTGGCAGACACCATTAAATCGTTGATAAGCTTCTCCCCAGCTATCATTGATTGATATGGGATCTCGGTCCTTTGGGGATCACAAAAAAGTAAATACTTACTGTAATTTATTTGTAAATATAAAAACACAATACATGAATCAAACAAGCATGACAGAGGTAAAGGCAGAGTTGAGAATCTTGGTAATAAAGAATATTCTTGGTGTAAGTGTGCACATGCCTCGGACTCATCAACTCCGTTGTCATACCAATCCACCTGTTCACACTTGATCTGTTCCGAGTCATATCGAAACTGTACCTATAAAAAATCATGCACACATTTAATTGAAATAAGTTAAGATAAGATTGCCACATTTGTAATCATTCTTATTTCTAATTGTAGTCATAAACATGAGTCAGGAGAGTTTGCAAATGACAGGTTGTGATGGTCAACGTCCCATCCCTTATAAAAAAAAAAAAAACTTTTAACAAATTAACATGTTTTAAAGGAATGTTAAAGCGGTGCTGAATGCTCAGTGTGTGTTTCCCAGTGAAGGTGCACATGAGCAGGGAAGTGCGTAGTTTGTTATTCAGTGACCTAAATTGTCTATACAAGTAAAACTAAATTTAAAATAGAGACATGCAGCGGGAGCTTATAACACTCTGTGGAGCAATAGAGAATAGTTCCAGAGATTTGTTTGTTTGACTGTTTTATACGAGTGTTTTCTGTTTGCCCTTTTATTTTGTGCATGAGTTCGACTCTGTTAGCTATTCAACTGTGATTTCTGTCTCCAGTCTTGCAATAGCTGGTTTGGTACACTATTATTCAGTAAGTTTTTTTTTTTTTTTTTTTCAGTATAATCACGCCTAAGACTTGCTGTGCAGTCCTACGTGTATTGGTCTATTCATTTTAACTAGAAAATAAGTATTTTTAAATAGAAAATAAGTATTTTTACAGCTGTTGATAGATTAGATAAATCACATCTGAAAATGTCTCCTGTAGCTACTCAAAACAAGCACGGAGCTCTCAAGTTCAGCAGCACTAAGCCAAACGTTAGGTTACTTACCGTAACCCTGGTTCCCTGAAAGAGAAGACGACAACCAGTGACATTACGCATGGGATATGCCTGCCCATTAGGTAGGTATCGCTGAGCTCTCTATACCAGAGCTGCTGATAGGCCCCTTCCTGGGATGATGCACTTGGTCCCGCCCACCGAGGGGATAAAACTCTCATCCAAAGGAAGCCATTTCTCTTTTTCCATCGAACCCGTGAGGGCGACCGATGCGACCTTGCGGTTGGTGGTGGTCTTCTCTTTCAGGGAACCACGGTTACAGTAAGTAACCTAACGTTCCCTTTCAATACGAAGACGACCACCAATGACATTATGTATGGGGAAATGTAAACCAAAGCCGTCGTGAGGGAGAAGGAACGGCAGCATATGAGGGACGCACAAGTACTGTCTAACCCAGAGGTTAGCGGTGTGAACTTACACCCTCAAGGACCCTTGTGCCTACAGAAGGCAAGGCAGGGTCTACCACATTAAGACGGTAGAACCAGGAGAAGGTATGCAGCGTAGCCCAGCTAACCGCAGTACAAATATCAGACATCGAGATACCTCTGAAGAGGGCCCAAGATGTAGCCAACCCTCTAGTGGAGTGTGCGGCTACCCTACCAGGTGGGGGCAAGTCAGCACTATTATATGCAGTTGAGACTGTATCCACAATCCAATGTGACAGACGCTGCTTAGAGAGGGGCTGTCCTAGGGTCCGTGTCGCATGACAGACAAAGAGCTGGTCAGATTGACGCAGAGCTCTTGTCCTATGCTCATAGCATCTCAATGCCTGCACTGGGCAGAGGAAATTTAATCTCTCATCCTCCGTTGAAGCAAACAGAGGTGGATGGAAGGACTCCAATTCCATAGACTGATTAACGTGAAAGGCTGTGATCACCTTGGGGAGGAAAGCAGGGGTGGTGTGCAGAGACACCCTGCTGCCATCCTCCAAATACGCATGCAGGAGCTGTGCACAGACAGCGCCTGCAGCTCACTGATCCACTTAGTGGAGGTTATAGCCAAGAGGAAGGCTGTCTTCATAGACAGGTACTTCAGCTCTATTGAGTATATGGGCTCAAATGGGGCCTTCGTGAGAGCCTCCAGTACAATATTTGGTGAGAACAGTCCTCCTAGGCGGTCGTAATCACAGTGCCTTTAAGAAAATGGGTAGCCAAAAAATGAGCACCCGGAGACATTGAATCTGCGGGGGGCATGGCAAGCAGAGATAGCCACTAAATACACCTTCAAGGTGGAAGGTGACCTACCTGCATCAAGCAGTTCTTGTAGAAACTGTAAGATGACTGGCATAGGGCAAGATATGGGATCATGGCTTCTAGCCAGACACCAAGCCTGGAAATATCTCCACTTATAGGTATATAACGACCTAGTGGAGTCTGCCCTAGTGCTCTGCAATGTATCCACAACCACATCTGATAGCCCTAGGGGTAACCAGCAGTCCCTTTCAGGGGCCAGACCCATAGCCAGAACCTTCCCGGTTCCGGGTGCCAAAGAGAGCCTTTCGGCTGACTGAGGAGATCGATGCAAAGTGGAATCTCACAGGGCTGGCCGTGCAACAGCTGCCACAGGGTCGAAAACCAGACTCTCCTGCGCCACTTGGGGGCCAGTAGGAGAACTGACGCTTTCTCTAACCAGAACTTTGAGAAAAGCCGGGAGCAGCGGTATTGGCGGGAAAGCGTACCAACATGCTTTGGGCCATTCGTGCGCTAGGGCGTCTACGCTGAGTGGACCGCCTAAGCGGTGGAGGGAGTACCATAGGGGGCAATGTGGCGATAGGGGGCGAAGAGATCGACCTGTGTCTTCCCAAACCATTCCCTCCACTATCTGAGGGTTGAGTCGCCACTTTGACGGATGTGGACCGCTCCTGGAGAGGAGGTCCACTGCCCAGTTCACCGATCCTGGAATGTGTGTCGCCCGTAGGGACAGCAAGTTCCTCTCAGCCCATGTCAATAGCCTGAAGGCCATGCGATGCAACTCCGGGGACCGTAGGCCACCCTTGTGGTTGACATCCGCCACCATTGTCGTGTTGTCTGTCCGGATCAACACATGCGTACCGCTCAGCACTGGGAGAAAGTGGTGGAGAGTAAGGGATACCACTTTCAACTCCAGCATATTTATGTGCAGGGATGTCCAGCAGTCCAGCCAGCATGCATGTACTCCTCTGCCTTCCCAGACCGCTCCCCAACCCAAGCTGGAGGCATCTGTCGTCACCACTTGGCGGTTCAACACTACTCCCATTCGTACACCTTCGTGCAGGTGAGAGGTAGTCCTCCACCAGCGTAGGGCTGCCAAGCACGCGTGAGACACAGTCAGCCGACGGGGTCTGTCATGTTTGGCATTGAGGTGGAACGCATTGAGCCACGCATGTAGCAAAGTAGACCCAGCTGAATGGCCGATGTGGCTGCAGCCATCATACCCAATGGTTTCTGGCACGACAGGAGGAGCTAGGTAGAGGCCGATTGGCAGCACAGCAAACTCGTAAAAGCTTCCTTGAAAAGAGAAGCGAAGATCATTTCTGTGCTCTGGACGAATGGGAACGTGAAAGTATGCATCCCGTAAGTCCACGGTGGTGAACCAGTCACCCGGCCGGACAGACTGGTGGATGTGACGGTGCATCAGAATTTGGAACCTCCTTTCTTTTAAGAACCTGTTGAGGAGCCTCAGATCTAAGATGGGGCGAAAGCCGGCGTCCTTTTTGGGTACCAGAAACTACCTTGAGTAGTACCCCTCTCCATGGGAGGTGGGGTCTATGAGACGAATGGCTCGCTTGAACAGCAAGCAGCCACTTCCTTCTGAAATACCGAGGCCTGGAGAGGGTCTGTCACGAAAGTATTCATGATGCCTCGAAAGGGAGGAGGTCCCAAGCGGAACTGAAGCGCATAACCGTTTTGCACAGTGGCGAGCACCCAGGAGTCTGAGGCGGGGCAGTTTGGGGTGGCTGTTTAGAGCGCTGCTCCCTGAAAACGTCTCCTGTGATGCTGGTGTGTGGACTGGCCATGTCCTGCATTCCCTCTGCCTGCCGATTGGGCCCGGTTGCTTGCTGCTGATGTACCCTGTAGGCGATGCCTTAGGTCACCCAGCGGAACCATTCCCGGTGGGATCTCTGTTGGATCTCCTCCATGGCTGGCCCAAAGGTATGTCTTGGGGATATAGGCGCGTCAAGCAGCGCGGCCTTATCTGCATCATGGCTGTCTACGAGCCAGGATCAAGCTAGCCAGGCTCTGGCCAAGAGCTTGCCCTTGGAGACCGGAGATCTGCAGCAGTGTGCTGGACAGGAGACGTAACTCCGTGGCCACTGGCTCGAGGAGCGGGGCCTCACACAGTACACATATGCCCGCTTGAGATACGCTTCCGTCACCTTACATTGAGGGTTTGGGCACGCCGGGTCTCTAGCCAATCCACCCGCCGGTGGGGCCTTAACGATGGTGGAGTCTACCGGGGGGTACCCCGCTAGGCCAAGCTTAGCCGCAGTGGGCGAGTTGAAGCAGACAGCAAACACGGTAGAAAGATAGTATAGGGGAGAGCACACTGTTTGTTTACAAGGCCCAACTCACCAAAGTGGGCGGGCCTAGCCCCGTGGAGGAGAGTATGTGCTCCTGTCTTTGAGTCATTCAAGCTTTAATGCCATAAAAAGGAGACCTAGTTAATTGCATCTCTACTCCTATCTGAAACAGAAGGTGGAGTGCACTCTCTTAAAACAATAAGGCAGCTGTGAGACACGGTACAAAGATGGTAAAACATGTTGCTGCAAAAAAACCTGTATTTAAAGGAAATGTTTCAATTAAAAATGTGTCTTTACTGGAAATATCAGGAGAATTTACTCAATTTTGTGTGTTAAGAATTACGTTAAGTGTTCATGGAAAAAAAATATATAGTTCCAAAAGAGATGTCAGAGAAACATTCATATAATTTTGTGCCCAAAAGTCATTTAGACTTAAGTCCATGTTACTGTACATGTACATACTGCATAAACTACACATTTTAAACTAGTAGATTTTTATGCATGCAAAGTGCCTGTTCAATTTCTAGTGAGTTTCCTGATCAACTCCTGCCCGAGCCTGCCAAACCTGCATCGCCTAGGGTTGCCGAGCCTGCACCGCCTGGGGAGGCCAGCTGCATCATCGCCTGGGGAGGCCTGCTCGTCATTGCCTGGGGAGGCCTGCTCACTGTCACCTGGGGAGGCCTGCTCGTCGTCACCTGGGGAGGCCTGCTCACCGTCGCCTGGGAGGCCTGCTCGCCTTTGCCTGGGGAGGCCTGCTCACTGTCGCCTGTGGAGGCCAGTTCGCCGTCGCCTGGGGAGGCCTGCTCGTCGTTGCCGGGGAATGCTTGTTCGTCACCGCCTGGGGGTCGGGAATTTCCTGTGGCCTCTTGTGGAATATGCCACATCACTGACAGCATGGCCACGGTTAGCGTTGCCTTGGTGCTGCCAGCATTGCCACGTGCAGCCTTTTCGCTGCTAGGACTGTCCCGGCTGGAGAAACCAGCCTATAAGCTGTCAGCATTTGCACAACATTGCCGTCCGTGGGCCCCTTGATGCCTCCCTTCTTGACCTAGGACCCTGACCGAGACTTTTGGAATTTTAACCCTTTGCGGTCCATTTATTCAGCACGTCTCCGGTGCGTCAGGTCCAATTTATTTCCACACATGCAGTTTATTTTACATGCGCTGTTTAAAAGTATTTTATTTCCACAGTAAAACAGGTTTAAAAGGCACTGCATAACAACAGGACACTCAGTACTGCATCTCCAGCCCGGCCCCACCCCTTGTTCGCTGTATTTTTCACATACCTCTTCATAGTCGTGCATACTGATAAATCATCTCCTGATAACTCATTTTATCACCAAACTTCTCAATAATGCGATCCAAGTCATTATTTTATTACTATAACATCTCAAAAAGCTCTGCAAATGTCTGTGATATTCTTTGAGCGCTGGATGTGGAAGCAGCTATCTTGTTTGTTTATGGCCGTGTTATCTCTGTGGTGCCGGGGCTATGTGTATTGCTCAGATCCGCCCCTTTTCAGCTTCTCTTGTACTCCTATCAGTCTCACTCTGCCATTGAATGGTTCTCGGCCTTTTCCGGAGAAAAAACGACAAGAGAACTGTGCTTTACGTCTTTTTGATGATGTTGGACAAGGTCTGACATCGGACCGGAAAGGGAAAATTGTAATGTCGGACCTGGTCCGACATAGGACCGCAAAGGGTTAAGGGGGGAGGTGGCCATTGAGGCCATGTGTGCTGCGCACAAGGAGGGAGATATGTGGCGGGGTTCCCCTCCCCTGTGCGTATTTTTGTGTTTTATGTTGTATGTGGTGTGACATTGTTGGTGTATATGTATATATTGGTGCACAGGGAATAAATTGGGCTATGTAGCACAAGTGTTGTAAAAATGTATATTTGTATTTAGGCACAGGAATTGCGCAATTACTTCACATGCAGATAAAGTGCGTATTAGTATGTGGGCACGGGGATTGCACAAATTATTTCATGTGCTGGGATTCAAGTGAATGATTAATTAGTAATTGAATCCTGGCACAGCTGTATATATAGATACACTAGTCACTCACTCAGGGTTGGTGTATTTGCAGTGGAGAATGGGAGAGAGAGAGAGAGGAGAGAACAAATAAATTCTAAAATAAATAACAATTGCTACTCATGTGGGAGGACTCGCACGATACTTGTTCGGGTTCGTCCACTGTTTGTTTGTCTGTCTGTTTGTGTGGCCAACGTGTCGTTTTGTTTTGTGTTTAAACTTTTTATTTTGTTCATTTATAATAAACCGGCGCAAAGTGCAATTCACTTCACATTCTCTGTGTCCATTCTCTTCCTGGTCTGACGTCACCAGGAAATAGAATGGTATGCCACCTGGTGCATAGTGATAAAAAAGCTAATTTACATTGTTGTATTGAAATATTTTTTAAAAAGCTATTGCTATACAAATAACATAAAAAAGCATATCATCTAAAATACTTCAGTACATTAACACAATATTGACAGGCTATCATATACTATAGCGCCTGGAGTGTTTCTCATTTGTTTGCGAAGCATATACAGTTTTTGTTGATTTGCATACAAAAAAAACATGGTATATAAAAAAAGTACTGTATATGGAATAAATATTATTTTTGTAATAATCGTCATACATTTAATTCCTACATTTAATTCCACCACTGTAAACAAAGCCATCTGTTGTATAACTGGCAGACAATCAAGATCTATAAACTAGATCCTCACATACATTGAAAAACGCTTTGAAACGACAGTGACCCTTGTCACAGATGCAGGCTAACTTAAGCAGACTGTGATGACGTGATGTAACAAGTCTGTTTTTGCAAGGTTTATCATTCCATATCTGTAAATAGACAGGAGACACCAGTCATTTCTACCATGCCTATCAATCTGAACCATCCAACTTATCTGCCTCTGGCAGGTGTTGCAAGTTGCTTTTGTTTCTAACTTCGGATCCAATGCCTAATTTATTGGCTACATGAATCTCCTCTTCTCTGGAATTGTTCTGCAGACACATCATTAAAAAACCCTTTCCCTTGTGTTTGTGAGACTAATGAATTTCTAGCATTTAAAATATTTCTTCTTTGTAACACTTGCCTGACTCCACATGCTTATAATAGTATAATTATTCTGCTTGTAGTCACAAGACTGTCATCTAAATATCCAATACTAAAATGTTCAAATGTATCTTTTATGGTAAAATATTTTTAAAAATCCAATAAATACATACAGCCTGTTATCTATAAGAGGAGGTTCTAAAACTCTTCCTTTTTCCCCAAGAGTTTACCTAACCTAGGCCACCAGTGAATTGAATGTACACTTGATACAATAGTTTTAAAGGTTCAGCAGCACGGAACACATTAAAGAATAAATTAAATCCTCGAAAACTTGCAGCACTAATAAGCACACTGAAGAAACCACTAAGTGACAAGTATGCTCAGTTTAAATATTGGTTTGCTTATATACCCCAATGGTTATTTTAGCTCCCACTATACTTGAGACCAGTATATCACAATGCCACTATGAGCTATTATTCTGTGTGTCTAAAGCCATTTTCACACATAATATGCTGGGACTAAGGTACCGCAGAGTGAGCTCAGAATTTCTTCTTATTAACACAACACAGTTTGTCCCTGCTCAATACCACCATACACAGCAAGAAATAATTTGGGTTTGGCTTTCTTTTTACTTACTATAAACATAGTTATAACAAGTCCTCAGATCCACACTTTCCATCTCACATCCACTACATCCATTCAAATTGCAAGATGGTTTGTGGTTACTGTACTTAAGTTATATGAAAATACTAATCATGCATTAATAATAATAATAATAATAATAATAATAATAATAATAATAATAATAATAATAATAATAATAATAATAATGGATTTACAATGACAAGTGCTCTCTGAGATGGTTGGGTCTCAAAGTCCAGTTGTTTGCAATTTGAATTTTGCTTTTTTGGGTCATTTGGGTACTACACCAAAACAAATGTAACAAATCTCAACCGTGTTCTAGCTACTACCAAAAAGCACATAGCTATACAAACTGTGTTATGCCTTCTGAAGCAATTAATTAAGCCCTTGTATTTAAGCATCTCGAGCTGCAGAACTGTAAACACAAATGGAGCAAAAATATCTTTTTGTAAGTTTGCTGTTTAACCCACATCATACAGGTAATCTACTCACTGTTTCTAGTTCATTGGACCCTTGAGTGTTGTCCTGCAATTAGATTTAACAATGTGTGATAATATTTCAAATAAATAAAAACGTGTTTTATAATATTAGCTATTATCATGTGTATTATTATTATTATTATTATTATTATTATTATTATTATTATTATTATTATTATTATTATTATTATTATTATTGTTGTTGTTGTTATATAGACCAAAGGCCTAACAAATTATAGCCTAATGTTAAATGTAAATATAGGCCAAAATGAACAGATTTTTAGATGGCATTGCATTTATAAAAAGCTGGTTTTCAAAGGGTATCACAACTTATAATGATACAAGCTATTTTGACAATTTATTTTAGTTCCTTATTTCTTTCAATCTTTATTTTATTTATTTATTTACTATAATGTATGATCATGCTAACGCTACAATTCAGCAAAGAAATTTGTGATACAGACAATACTCCAAATAGTACATGCCTACTATAGAGGTTCAATGCTGTCTTACCTCTTCACACTGCAGTGAAGGCGGGTCATTGCCTCCACTTAAACCACCTCCACAGGTGGTCTAGAGACGACTTAAAATATGCCTGAACAGGTTTAGTGCCTTTAGATATCTTCACTGTGTGAATGGGGTATAACAGCAGCAGCCCCACGTACCATTAGTGGACCCCTTTTATCACAAGAAGCTCCTCAGGACATGCCCGTCTGCTGGTTAGGGATACACAGCTGGCCAGTCACCAGCTTCATTTCCCCGCAAGCAAACAGATCTGGCAGGGTGTCCCAGACAGTGTCCGGCTCTTATAATTATTTACAAAACTAATGACTCTTTTTTACTATTTACAGCAATCCCAAACCCCCAAATGAAAACACAACACAAAACAAACATTTATCATGTGCAAGGCCTCAGTCTCAGCCCTGCCACACATAGTTATTCCCAAAACACTTAATTTAAAATAAGAAGTATATAAAACATCAATGCAAACTTTACATGAGTAGATACCTTTTAAACATCTTTCTGGTCCTATCCATGACTGGTTTTCCCAATCCCAAGTCCAAAGCCCCAAACCTGAATCTTGAGTCCTCAGTACACCTATTAATGACTGTGTTTGACATTTTCTGTAGGGAATTGAAGATTCTCAGTTATCATGGAGTTTTTGTTGCCTTTTTTCTCTTTCAGTCTCAACAGAAATGCATTGTGGTCTTTGCCCTGGTGTGCTGCTTTGCAGTCCTAGTTGCCTTGATATTTTCCGCTGTGGACATTTGGGGGGAGGATGAGGACGGAATTACTGAAGACAACTGTAGCAAAAACTGTCGGTAAGAGGTAACAAGAGAGATTTTCTTTCATTTGTTCATTTGTTTATATCCTTTGTTTATATTTTCAATTTTATATCCTGTCCTGGTATTCATGGGTTTCTTTTTGCATCACATTTTTGCTCAGATTTTAATTCTGTTTCCGGCATTGCAACCTTGACCTTACATTTTATCTGCAAGGACAAATAGTGCTTATGTTATAAAACCAGGAACTCATACCATTTATAATTTAACTAGTTTTATGGAAAAAATGAATTGCAATAAAGAATTACTTTGTACTAGTGCGAACAGAACATCAAGCCCTTTGATGTTTCTTTATCTTTGTTCTTAGTGTCCTGTTGCCCTTGGAGCCACTGCTTAGATGTTGAGTTTCTAAAATCTGCTTGCATCTGCAAAACTACCTTTTCAACAAAATATATTGACAATTTTACAAATGTTTCATGCATAAAGTACCCCCTATTAATTACATATTGTTTAATAAATAGTTTAAATATTTGAAAAGGTATTTTCATTTAGCTGCATTAGAGATTGCCTAAAACTCTCTGGGCTATGGTTGACATGATTGCTTGAGGACTGTACAGTTATTGCAAGCTTGAAGACAAAAAGTAATTTTTTGTTTCACGCTTATGTTAACATGAATAAGCCTTACATTTAAATACATTTCTCAAAAAAGATTGCAATAAATGAATAGTCATGAAGATAATGGTTTTGACTAAAAACATATTTTTTTGGAAGCTTAGGCTGATATTCGGGGGAGAGATTATTGAATGATTGCTCTCTCTCTAGGATTATTGAATAATTACTCATTAGATCATTCCTATATAAATCTCAGGTAAACTGACCTGGGCGTTGGCATCGCAATCCCAGTTGTAATTCTACAACTGCGTCATCGTTTGCAAAGGACAGATGATCCTGCATGTATTAGAGTTGTCATTTTATTTCTGCAGTCTGCACTTCTCCACGCGTCGCCAGGCTTTTGTTTACTGCATTGTTACATTTTCTGTGCTTTGGTAGTTTGTCTTGGTTTGTTTACATGCTGCTTGTCTATGTGCGTTTTGTTTGGGGCGTGTTGCTTGGGGGGCTCGCCATGCCTCTTTTGGCTTCACGGTGCCCGCTTGTCCTCTGTCATGATCTGTGTTTTGTTATACTTTTACTTGTTGCCTCGGCCCCGCTGACCCATTCAAGTTCCAGAATGGATAGCAACACATTAAGTTTGTTCTGTCTGCATTAATTTGAGATGTTCTGTCTGTCTTTTGCATGCCTCCACCGCAAGTCGAGCAGTTGCCAGCTTCTGCTGCTAGGGGTATGCCTTTTCCCAAGAGTGAGATCCTTCAGTCATGAACAGGTTCTTGCAGTTTTTGTGAACATAATCATTTTAAATGTCACACACATACACACATATAGAGATATATATATATATATATATATATATATATATATATATATATATATATATATATATATATAATCTGTGTGTGTATGTATGTGTATGTGTGTATATATGTAGTATGTGTGTATATATGTATATTTTGGTTAGTTTTCTAACTTGATGCTCCATTTTTGATGTTCCATTACATCTTGTTTCTTTGTGCTTGCCATTTATAAAAATGTATCATCAGTGATACCCTCGCCAGGGTCATTACCAGAGTTTTTAGTCAGTGGTAACCTCGGCAGCGGTCATTACCTGACTTTGGTTTAATAACAAAAGTAATGAGTTTGTTCAGTAATACCCTCAGCAGCGGTCATTAACTGAGTTTCGTCAGTGACACCTCAGCAGCGGTCATTACCTGACTTTGGTCAGTGATATCGTTGGCAGCGGTCATTACCTGAGTTTGGTTAGTAATACACTCGACAGGGTCATTACCTGAGTTTGGTCAGTGATGCCCTCGGCAGCGGTTATTGCCCGAGTTTCACCGCGTAAATGTTAACTATTACCTTCTTAGATATCAGCCTCTCTAGTATCTATTCGGACAAACAGAATATTGCTAGTATGCCCGGAGTGGGGGCCATCTGTCCACCGGGGCCACCAGAGGTTTCCTCCCACAAGGGGGAGGGTCCCTCTCCGCTGAGCGGTGAGATTAGTCCATTATTAAATTTATATAACTTTTGGGGGATTTGGGTCAATTATTATTATTTATTTATTTTTGTTTGTTTTGTTATTGCCTCCACCACCAAGTGCTGTCACCTTCCAGCACTTGGAAGCAACATTCTCCAAGACCCAGAGCTTCAAGAAACTGGCTCCAATTGCCGATCCAGTCAGCCTACCAGTTCCAGACTTCTAGCCTAATCCTATAAATGACCTTCCCAGCCATCTGCTCTCTTCAGACTGTAAATTCATGATGAATTCCTTAGCCTCCCGGACTCTGGCTTCAAACAATACAGGTTGGAAATCCTGTCTCCACTTTTGTTCAGTTTACCATCTAACCTGCCACACCGAGTCTTCCAATCAGTTCCTGGTCTTCAACACACACTGGCATGAAAACACCTCCAGCTACCTACAATCAAAACATACCCATGAGGCATCCAATTCAACCCAATATTACCAAAGCAGACTGCATTCAATGAGGAGTCCATATTCACTACCATAAGATTCCTTTGACCAGTTGCCCCTACAACTCCATCTACAAGTGCACCTTAACCAGGACTTTCAATAATGCTCCCTAAGATCCTTTGTTTGTAACAGAAATAAAATAAACCAGTAACTCAATCATGGTTTCCAGTCTACCTATCCATGCTATTACTTCGCAGCCAAAGCTGGACTTTCCCATCCATGATCAAACTCCTTAGCAGATGGGCCCCCGGTGCTGTTAGAAAATGTATATGTAAAAAAAAACAACTGAAAAAAACTGTTTTTCTGTTTGTTTTTTCCTGATTTAATGCAGCACTAGTTTTTGTTGCTAATGAATACAAATGTTTTCCTGATTATTCTATGGTTAATGCAGTTTGCTCTGAATTTCATCTGAGGTCTGGTAGCCTTCACTCGGGCTTCAGCGGTGGACATTTTGTGTTTTCAGTTCAGGTACCTCGTACCGAATAGCGAACATGGTTTGTAAACTGTTTGTAAAACATGTAACGAATATAAGTACAGCTAACCTTTATTCTTTTTTAATTTGGATTTTGAGTGCATGTTTATGTGTTTCAGAATTTAAGTTACCGTTAGGTCCTAACACTTATTAGCAAAATAAACAAAATATCAGTATGTGTTAATCCTGATTGTCCTGTTTGTTCAGTAACTTTTCACAGTGTGTGTTCATAAAGTTTATTCAAAGCCTTCTTGTTGGCATTGTTAGAGAAGAGAGCGTGCTGCCTGTTCTGGTACTGTGATATGCTTAAGTAAAGTTACTGAAAGTAATCACACTGCATCCAGACTGTTTGATTTCTTCAACGCGTCATTCAAATCAGAGACTAGTGGCTATTGTGGTTACTGTATTGCTGCTGACAGCAAATACTAGCCTTGATTTTTTTTTTTGTAACTTTATTTGCTGGACTAAATTTAAATAGATAGTTAGGACAGCGAGGAAGCAGACTAGTCTACATTGACAGACAATATTCCGAGGGTGTGTACAAGAACAGATTTTCTTTCAGCAAGCAGAAAAAAAGGTAAAATACATAAATACTGTATTTACGTATTTTCGGGTGGTTTGATTTGGAACATTGATTAAACATAATTTAAAAGACAATATTCAAGGTTTTTTATCAGAGATTTAAGCCTGCGTAATGATCAATCAAGTTAAAGGAAATCTGCAATCCATTTTCTAATACCCATTTAAGTAGGCTTCTCTAATCATTGGAGATTTGAGAACCATGTTTGTAAATGAAATCACCATCATTTAGAATTAGCCAGTACGTTGCTTGCCTTGAAGCCTAGACAGTACTAATTACAAAAGCATTGACAAGGATGGTGGCTTCAAAATCTGGCTGTAGGCCTATTATATGTTGTATGTGTGCTTCTGACCTTATAATGGATCAAAACTGTAAGTAAAGGATTAAAAATAACTTACTGGGGTTATTAAGTATTTAAAACTAAATAATCAAGAATATAGCTATGAAAATGTAGGAATTTGGTTTATTCAAGGCCATGTTGACAGCAAATTGTGCATGTACTAGACAGTATAGGGGCCCTTAGTAATTCACCGTTTTCAGTAGTAATTATTTGGCCTGTCATTAGCATTCATTAATGCACCTCTTTCATCAGAGGTAAGAGAAATAAGATTTTTTTTTTCTTTCGCCAATAACATCAAAACCTGAAGCCCTGCAAAGCTAAATCAAAACAGTGACATTTCTAGCTTCTCAAATTGTTGCTTTTGTGTCAAGGCACAACCTTCTTGTAGTTCATTAGTTGGATATCAATGGCGTACTACAAATAAGTATTCATAATGAGTATGGTGAAATTTACAAGTACAAATGAGAAGAAAGTAATTACTTACTAGCACTTGCTTTTTAGGACACTTCCGGTTTTGGCCTTTTGCATTTCAGGTCGTAAAAATACATATTAGGACATTAAAACACGTCTAAATCACCATGAAATAACGTGAAAGCTCTGCCTGATCACTGCCAGGATTTTGTTTTCAAGTCACTTCTGGTGTTAGACCCATCACCTTGGAAAAAAATAACAAATTAAATTAATGGTTTCTTTGCACCCCGTAATAGATACAATGTTTCAGTTCTTGGCTTGCTTGTGGACCCTGTAACAGCTGCCATTTTAACAGCACACATGGAGTTTGCTAGATAGTTTATTTCTTGAGTCAGCTGGTGGGGTGATGGTGGATGAGCAGTGAGTGGGGAAATAGTGGCAACATTTCTAAATAAGAGGCATTCTGAAAACAGTAAAAGTGTTTATTTTTAGAAAGATACAAATGCAATGTTGTCAGAACAGAACTACTGCCAGGTGGTTGGAATTGAGTCAAAATGTAAGAAAATGTACCAATAACACTTTATTTTAGTGGCCCTTAAAGTTGCAGACAGCATAAGAGGCATTCTGAAAACAGTAAAAGTGTTTATTTTTAGAAAGATACAAATGCAATGTTGTCAGAACAGAATTACTGCCAGGTGGTTGGAATTGAGTCAAAATGTAAGAAAATGTACCAATAACACTTTATTTTAGTGGCCCTTAAAGTGCAGACAGCATATTTATGAAAGTTTTTGCTGCACAATAAAAAAAAACAAAGCACACTAAAAGTGAAAGATGAAAGGCTATAATAATAGAGAATCTGATACCTGATTAATACTTGAAAAGTTCAAGTGTGTGTGTGTATGTATGTATTGTGACAAAGTATTGATCTGTAAAGTCTAACTTAAGCACACTTTGGTCAGAGAACAGAAGCAACACACAATGGTATCACAGTTAATCAGGACAGTGCCTGTTGGTTTATTGTCTCCCTGGTCCCAGGCAGATGGGTTAGTTGAGTTGGGTCGCAAAGTTCAGTACACAAAGCAGGTTATCATACAAACAGGGTCTCACCGCCGGCAGAGTAGTCCAAACAGTCCAAGTCATGCACAGGTATTCAATAATTTCTTTGTTTTCTATAATCTCTCCTTCTCTTAAACCGATCCAGCAAAAACTGTCTCTCCTCCAAACACACACACCCTTAATGAGGTTTTAGCTGTCCTTTAAATACAGGTGGCTGGGGGTTGATTGCCCTATCAATGACCCGTTAACAATCCATTAGCACCTCATCACATTCCTCCCAAGACACCTGTCTCCGGGTAGTTTTCCCCGTCAGCCATTTTGTGTTCAGTGTTCGGCCATTTTGTGTGAGGACACAACCCCAACAAAATGTTTGCCCGCACATACCTCCCATTGATTACCTCACCCCTGGGATTCCCACATATCCTCCCCCTCAGCTTCGACCCGTTTGGTCGAGCGACTGCTGCAAAAAATGCATGTACCCGATAACCCATCAGCGTTGCCCATCTCCTTCCCTGCCCTATGTTTAAGGGAAAAATTAAATGGTTGAAGACTTAAAAACCAGCGCATTACTCTGGCATTTTTGTCTTTGGATCGGTGCATCCATGTGAGGGGCGCATGGTCACTGATCAGGGTGAAGTGGCGTCCTAAGAGGTAATACTTTAAACTTTCTAGGGCCCACTTTACCGCCAAACACTCCTTCTCCACTATTGCATAATTCTTCTCGTTGGGCTCTAATTTCCTACTTAAGAAGAGGATTGGGTGTTCCTCCCCTTCTATCTCTTGGGACAAGATCACCCCTAACCCTACCTCGGAGGCGTCAGTTTGTACCAAAAATTATTTTTTGAAGTCAGGTACTATTAGCACGGGGTTACTGCACAAAGCATCTTGCAATTTCTGGAACGCCTGGTTTGCTGCCTCTACCCAGTGTACCATATTTGGGCCTTTGGCTTTCATCATGTCTGTAAGGGGAGGGGCAATGGTGGCATAATTAGGAATAAACCTCCTATAATAGCCTGTCAAACCTAAAAATGCCCTCACCTGCCTTTTATTAACTGGTTTTGGCCAGTGTCTTATGGCCTCCAGCTTCGAGATCAGCGGTTTTACTACCCCCCTTCCTACTACATACCCCAAGTATCTTGCTTCCTCCATACCCAGGCTACACTTGGCTGGGTTAGCTGTCAGCCCGGCTTGACGTATGGAGTTCAATACGCATTGCACTCGGGGCAGGTGGGACTCCCAGTCAGTACTGTGAATAACTACATCGTCTAAGTATGACGCATAGTTTCGGTGGGGCCTCAGTATCTGATCCATCATCCTTTGAAATGTTGCAGGAGCACCATGTAACCCAAAAGGCATAACGGTATATTGGAACAAGCCATCTGGCGTGGCAAAGGCCGTCTTTTCCCAGGCTCTCCTAGTGAGTGGGATTTGCCAGTAGCCCTTTGCTAAATCTAGGGTAGAGATATATCTCGCCTTTCCGATTTTCTCTAGCAATTCATCTACCCTGGGCATGGGGTAGGCATCAAATTTTGATACCTCATTCACCCTTCTAAAATCATTACAAAACCTCCAGGACCCATCTGGTTTGGAGACCATGACGATGGGACTGCTCCACTCACTATTAGATTCTTCGATTACCCCTGCCTTCAACATTTCTTTTACCTCTTTCCGGATTGCCTCTCGGCGTGCCTCCGGAACTCGATAGGGCCTCATATTTATCTTTACCCCTGGGTCGGAGACAATATCATGTGCCACTATTTGTGTTCGACCCGGTATACCTGAAAACACCTCCTTATTGTGGTCCACCAGTGTTTGTACCTCTCTGTTCTGCTCAGGGTTGAGTGTGGGTGCAATTTTAACCTCTGGTTTCCCTTGTGGTGGGGTGGGGTAGGTCACCACTAACGTCTCCCTCTCTTTCCATGCTTTTAGGAGATTGATATGATATATTTGCTCAGGGGGTCGACGACCTGGCTGTCGTACCCTATAATTCACCTCTCCTACTTTCTCCAATACCTCATAAGGGCCTTTCCAGGTTGCCAAAAACTTACACTCCACCGTGGGAATTAATACTAACACCCGATCCCCTGGCTGAAAGGTGCGTAGGGTAGCCCGTCTATTGTAAGAGAATCTTTGGTGTTCTTGAGCCTGCCGTAGATGTTCTCTAACAATTGGTGTGACGGTGGCTATCCTGTCGTGCATGGCAGTGATGTGCTCAATTACACTGTGAAATGGTATAGCCTCCTGTTCCCGTGTTTCCCGCGCAATGTCCAATATCCCTCGGGGGTGTCTCCCATACACTAATTCAAATGGTGAAAACCCCAGTGATGCCAGTGGTACCTCCCGAATCGCGAACATCAGATAGGGCAATAGATAATCCCAATTCTTCCCATCCTTTTCTATTACTTTTCGGAGCATAGACTTTAGCGTTCTATTGAACCTCTCAACTAAACCATCTGTCTGAGGATGATAGACTGAGGTTCGCAATTGTGTAATGTGCAATAACTTGCACAAGTCTGTCATTACTTTCGACATAAAGGGAGTCCCTTGGTCTGTCAGTATTTCCCGGGGAATACCCACTCTACTAAACATCAACATTAACTCCTTGGCAATCCCTTTAGAAGCCATGGTACGTAATGGGAGTGCTTCCGGGTACCTGGTGGCATAATCCATGACTACTAAAATGTATTGATGGCCTCTAGCGGACTTGGGTAGGGGTCCCACTAGGTCCATCGCTATTCGATCAAACGGGGTTTCGATAATCGGTAAGGGAACAAGAGGGTTCCTAAATGCTGGGTTGGGTGCAACTAATTGACATTCGGGACAGCCCCCACAATGTCTAGTGATATCGCCATATACCCCAGGCCAAAAGAACCTCTATAACACCCGTTCCCTTGTTTTCTCGACCCCTAGGTGCCCACCTAATATGTGGCCATGGGCCAGGTTCAGCACCGTCCTTCGGTATGAACTGGGTACCAATAACTGGTCTACCACATCCACTCCAACCTTTGCTACCTGGTATAACAGGTCATTCTTTACCATAAAATAGGGATAGGTTTTGGGTATTTCCTCGTTACTGAAGGGGGCTCCATTCACTACCTTCACACTCCCTTTGGCGTGTTGCAGTGTAGAATCCTGCGCTTGCGCAGTTTCAAATTTCGTGGGGCATTCTCCTATCTCTGGCAGCCAAACCTCCCCTCCTTCAAGGTTCCCTATCCCCTCAGTTCCCTCCTCAACCCCCTCCTCCCCAGGGGGTTCAACCAGCTGTACCTGTTCTGTTTCATTTTCCCCTAGTAGTACTTCCCCTGAGGCATTCGTGGATGCCAACACCACTTCGGGGTTAGTTTGTGGACAAGAGGCTTCTCCGTGCTCTGTAATTTGAAGGGGCGGAGCCAACTTATTTCTTAACTTTTCAAAGTTAGGAAAATACCGTCCCAGTATCACATCATAAGGCATTTTGGGTACTACCCCAAACTCGTAATCCAGGGTACCTGCCTCGGTTTGCATGGTCACTACAGCAGTCGGATACGGGCGGGTTTTCCCATGTATGCACGTGATACTGATGTCTTGGTATTTATTCAATTTATGGTTCGGTACTAATCTTGCGTGACCAAAGTGATCATGCTTCCCGAATCGAGCAGTGCCGCCACCTCTTGTCCATCCACAATCACACCACACATGTTTCTCATCAGGGGGTTCATCTACAGACTACAGGGTAGGCAACAAATACATCATAAGTATCCAGTCTGTTACACATATTACATTGCATAGGCTCATCTTTTTGTGGACAATAAGCAGCAATATCTCCCGGCTTATTACAATTATAGCATATAATGGTACAAGGGCCTGTCTCTCGAGACCCCATGCTCCTGTGATCGGCTCTTGTCAGCCCAGTTAACCCCCAGTCTCGCTCAGGCCTTGCAGCCCCTCGCTGCTCAGTCTCCCCAAATAAAGGTGGAATATTTTTACCTGGTCCGTTGGTTCGTTCAGGCCGGGGGAACGGTTTCTCAGGGTGTAAGGCCTCTCCTGCTCCAGCCGTGTAATATCGCTCTACCAAGGCAACTAGAGCATCTGCAGAGAGCACCTCATTCTGCCCCACCCAACCGCGAACCTCCTTGGGCAAGCCGCGTTGGTAATGATCCATAACAATCGTTTCCACAATCTGAGCACCTGTTTGGGCTTCTGGCTGGAGCCATTTCCTGGCTAAGTGGACCAGGTCGAACATCTGGGTCCGGGGTGGTTGTCCAGCCTTGTAGTTCCACTGATGGAAACGATGGGCCCTCACGGTGGGTGTAACTCCCAGCCGGGTTAGGATCTCAGCCTTGAGCTTCCCATAATCCTGGGCTTCATTTAACTCTAGGTCGTGATACGCCTTCTGGGATTCCCCAGCGAGATAGGGGGAGATCAGACTGGCCCACTCCTCCTTCGGCCATTTCTCCCGCTCTGCAGTCCTCTCAAAGGTCATGAGGAACGCCTCCACATCATCTTGGGGTGTCATCTTTTGCAAAAAATGACTGGCTCGTCGAGCTGCATGGGTGGCTGGTGGTATATTCCCCATCCGGGTTGCCAGCTCTTGAATGCTGTCTCACAGCTCCTGTGTAGAGGTTCTCTGGTCCTCTCTGATCCTTTGGTTTGTCTCGTGCTGAACCTGCATCGCCTCTTGATGCATCCGCATCGCATCTTGTTGCGCTGACAGCTGCACCCTATTTGTCTCTTGTTGAGCTGTTACTGTTTGTAACAGTGCTTGTATCACGGCTTCCATAATCTCCGTTGTGTAGTGTTGCGGTCCTTATGCCCGCATTCTCCACCATATGTGACAAAGTATTGATCTGTAAAGTCTAACTTAAGCACACTTCGGTCAGAGAACAGAAGCAACACACAATGGTATCACAGTTAATCAGGACAGTGCCTGTTGGTTTATTGTCTCCCTGGTCCCAGGCAGATGGGTTAGTTGAGTTGGGTCGCAAAGTTCAGTACACAAAGCAGGTTATCATACAAACAGGGTCTCACCGCCGGCAGAGTAGTCCAAACAGTCCAAGTCATCCACAGGTATTCAATAGTTTCTTTGTTTTCTATAATCTCTCCTTCTCTTAAACCGATCCAGCAAAAGCTGTCTCTCCTCCAAACACACACACCCTTAATGAGGTTTTAGCTGTCCTTTAAATACAGGTGGCTGGGGGCTGATTGCCCTATCAATGACCCGTTAACAATCCATTAGCACCTCATCACATTCCTCCCAAGATACCTGTCTCCGGGTAGTTTTCCCCGTCAGCCATTTTGTGTTCAGTGTTCGGCCATTTTGTGTGAGGACACAACCCCAACAAAATGTTTGCCCGCACATACCTCCCATTGATTACCTCACCCCTGGGATTCCCACAGTATGTATACATGTATATACTGTGTCAGTGTGTATCTGTATAACAGTTAAAGAAAGCATACAAGTTTCTACATGTTTCATTTTGTACTTAACACTGATGAAGGTATTTGTTAAAATTTTGGTCTACCTGAACTTTTTTTACCAATGCTTATTTCCCAGATTGTTTTAATCAACAAACAACTTATGCATGCCATGAAACAGACTGGAACATAGAATGTTTGTATTACAAATGAAAGAAAATACATTAAAAAAATGATGCATTTACCATTTTATTATTAGGTAGATTACCTGCATGTCTTGACCTCAAGATCAGTAATCTCTTTTAGTCTTCAAATATGGCATAACTGCTCAGCTTTACCATGCTCTTTTCAGAGTGATTAACTGTATAGGTATAGCCACATCACAGTTCTCATGGCTGTATTATGTATTGTTTATTTTAAAATATAAGAAATATATATAACATAGATCCCTCCCTCCCCCCTTCACCACTTGCTGTTCCCTTTTCATAATAAACCTGCATTTTAAATGAACCTCCTCTTAGCTGGTTAGTTTGAGACACAGTCATCCCTGTCTGCAGCATCATCAAAATCGCTGAAAGCTAACATGCAAATGAGGCCACAACCCAAAAGTTATTTTCACTGGTACTATTGCAGACGGAAAACAATGGGGCAAAGTATGTCACCAAAATCACATTACAGGGCAAAAGCAGTGTGCGCCTGTTTGCGTCATGTGTTTTCAAAAACAGGGGCAAACGTGTTATGATGTAATCTTGCTTACATTCAAAACAGCCAATCATTGAAATGATAAATAGAAATATTCTAATGAGAACTCTTCTGAGAACCATTTATTGTGAGGCTTCGTTGCATCATGGGACATGGAGTCCTGAAGAAAAAGTCATCTTTTCATTTTTTCTTCAAAATCCTTTAACTGTGAAGAGGACTATAAACTGAAGATCAAGTTTCTAAACTGAAATGCTTTTAACCACGAGGAGAAAGCTACATACAGTAATTCTTAATTTTAAGAACATATTAAAATATGTTCTTGGTGTTATTAATACCCACATTTTAAAAATTATAAATGGTTAACTTTCCTCTGGTATAGTTCCCTCAGCACTTAAGGTAGCTGTGGTAAATCCTATGCTTAAGAAGCACAATTTGGATCCTAAAGTCCTCAATAACTATAGGCCAATCTCCAACCTACTTCATTCTAGGTCCCTTGCTGTTTTAATTATATATGCTACCGGTAGGTGACATCATCCGTAGACACAGAGTGAACTTCCATTGCTATGCTGATGATACCCAGCTATAGTTATCCCTAAAACCAGGAACGTTTTCTGCCTGGGTGTTATTAGCTACTTGCCTTACAGACATCAAGCATTGGATGTCACAGGATTTTCTAATTTTGAATTCAGATAAAACGAGGTTACGGTAGTGGGATCACAGAACCAACTAAAAGGGATTACATGAGCTCGACCCCTTCAGTCTCTCATAAAAACTTAAACTAGAAATTAAGAGTTTGTGGGTCATCTTTGATCCTGATCTTTCATTTGAGACTCATATTAAGAAAGTTACTAAAGTATCTTTATACCATTTGAGAAATATAGCCAAACTTTTCCGTATCTGATGCTGAGAGACAAATGCATGCCTTTGCTTCATCTAGAATTGATTATTGTAAGGCACTTTTTTCTGGTGTCCCAAAACATGTGGTATCTCACTTGCTGCTTGTTCAGCATACCGGTGCTAGAATTCTGACTAAAACCAGGAAAAGTGAACATATTACCCCTGTTTTGGCCCCTTTACAATGGCTCCCTGTGCAGTATAGAATTGATTTTAAGATTATGCTTACAAGGCCCTGAATGGATTTGCAGGAGTTACTGACCCTGTATCTTCCAAACTGCAGAATCTTAATTATAACTTAATACATGGTTAATTATTCTTAAACATACTTAGTATAGTAATTTATTATACATTGGAAACTAATTATTACAATCTAATACAATCTACTCTTATTTTGTAAATAAAATAAGGTATTACTTTCAACAGGATTTATTTATTAGAAGGATATTGTGGTAACACCCTAGATCATTTATAGTAAAATATTGTTTATACATCACTAAAACTACTACAACGACTACTACAACTTTATGTGTCTTGAGATAGTATCCAAAATCATGTTTACTTGTCTCGAGATAGCTTAAAGTTTAATGTTACAATTACTTTATCATAACATTTATTTTTCTCAGTCCTCATAGTTGGGGGCTCATGGAATTATCAACACAAGTGGTTGCCCTTGTGAACAAAATCGTGTCAAAAAAAAAATTTAATCCTTGTTGACTGATTTGTTTTCAGTTTGTTTTTTATACTCGACAAAACTAGTTTTATCTGACATAACATAGTGTCTTTTAGTTTTTACAGTAAGCTGGGGGCATTGCTACTGCATATATCACTATTTTTTGCAAAAACTGCATTAAATACACTTAATTTTAACTTCAAGTATGAGTGAACAGAATGCTAAACTATGGAGGAATGTAGAATAAAGACACCTTATTTGTGTAAAGTGGTGCTTTGAAATGCAAACTGTACCATGTGCCATTGACTTTAAGAGATATCGCTTATCATGTTGCACATATTGACTGTTATGCAGTAGGCAACTTCCTATCTAGTGTGGTTGTGCATAAATATCAGGCTAGGCTGCTAACAGCTACTCTGGTTAAGTATGGTATATTTACATAACAATATCACCAATAATAGGTATCACATTGAACTGTTAGCATCCAGTTAAAAGTTGTATTTATTTTTTAACTGTCATATTCTTTTAGTGAAGGGAATTCTGGTTAAAGTACAAGACGCTGAATAAGACAGCCTCTGGAATGCATGGTTTCTTCAGATAAGAAGAAAGCAATGTAAAGACAGACTTGCTTTCAGTGTGGCTTTTAATTTTGGGCAGTGTGCATTCGTTGCCAGCATGGAAAGATGCCAGCTCCTATTAATTATTTAACAGTGTTGCTAATGAAAGTTTATAGATTAAACACATCTTCTGTGAACTTGAACTATGCTTAATCCATTGGTGCATACAGATTGTGTTAAATATTAAATCTATCGCATCCTGGGAGTAGGAGAGGCAGGGGCCAGGGTTACTCCGAGGTTCTTGGCTGAGGAGGAGGGAGAGAGTGTGGTAGATTCCAGAGGAATGGAGATAGAGAGATCAGAGGTACGAATGCATCCAGGAGGAGATAGCAGACAGACAGGTAGAGATACGGGAGGGGATGGTGGGGTCAGAAGGGGGGAAAGAGAGGAAGATCTGAGCATAATCAGCATAGAAATGGTATGAGAAACCATAGGATGCGATGAGGGGGCCCAGGGAGCGGGTGTAGAGAGAGAACAGGAGTGGACCCAAGACTGATCCTTGGGGGACTCCTGTTGAGAGAGAGTGAGGTGTGGAGGTTGAGCCGCGCCAGGTTACCTGGTAGGTGCGGTCAGAGAGGTAGGAGGAGAACCAGGCCAGAGCAGTGCCAGAGATTCCTAGGTCAACAAGAGAGGATAGGAGAATAGAGTGATCAACAGTGACAAAGGCAGCAGAGAGATCAAGGAGAATTAGGACAGAGGAGAGAGGCAGAACAGGCAGAGTTTAGCAAGTTAGTGACAGACAGGAGAGCAGTTTCACTGGAGTGAGCAGAGTGGAAACCAGATTGGAGAGGGTCGAGCAGAGAGTGGTTAGACAGGAAAGCAGAGAGCTGACGGTGTACTGCCCGCTCAAGGTTTTAGAGAGGAATGGTAGCAGGGAGACAGGATGGTAGTTCTGGAGGGAGGTGGGGTCGAGGGTAAGTTTTTTGAGGAGGGGGGGTGATAGAGGCTTGTTTGAAGGCAGAGGTAAAGAGGCCGAGAGGAGGTGTTGAGAAGGGAGGAGCTGAAGGGGAATAGAGCAGGAGCAGCAGCTTGAAAGAGGTGAGTGGGGAGGGGGTCCAGTGCGCATATATGTTGTGGGTTTGTGGCCCTGGAGGAGGGAGGAGAGGTCAGAGTCTGAGAGGAGAGAGAAAGAAGAGAAAGAGGGGTTGGAGCGGGAGGGGGTGGGGGGAGGAGAGGTGTTAAAGAGTTTGCGGATATCAGATTTTAGAGGAGAAGAAAGAGGCAAAGTCATCAGAGGAGACAGAGGAGGGAGGAGGAGGGGGGAGGATTGAGGAGGGAGGAGAAGGTAGAGAATAGTTTACGAGGGTTGTTAGTGGAGGATTGGAAATAGGAGTGTTTACCAGAGGAGAGAGTAGAGAAGAAGGAGGAGAGGAGGGAGCGGTAGAGGACTAGGGTAGCAGGGTGTTTGGTTCTCTTCCATTTCTTTCCAGCAGAGCGCAGTTTGGTTCTTGCTGAGTCGAGCACAGAGGAGAGCCAGGGTTGGGGAGGGGCGGGCAGGTCGGGAGGTGAGGGGACAGAGAGAGTCAAGGGAGGAGGTGAGGGAGGAGAAGAGGATGGAGGTAGCAGAGTCTATAGAGAGTTGGGAGGAGTCGATAGGAGGGAGGTGAGAGAGAGCGGTGGAGGCAAGGACAGAGGGGGACAAAGAGCGGAGGTTACGGCAGGAGGTGACAGTGGGGGTAGGTGGAGTAGGGAGAGAGGGGAGAGACAGAGAAAAAGAAATGAAATAGTGATCAGAGAGGTCCAGTGGGATGACAGAGAGGGTGGAGGGGCAGCAGGTCCTGGGGAAGGTGAAGTCCAGTTGACGGCCAGCTTTGTGGGTAGGAGGGGATGGAGAGAGAGAGAAGTTGAAGGAGTGAAGGAGAGGAAGAAATCTGGCAGAGTGGGTGGGGTTGGAGAGATGGATGTTGAAATCATCCAACAGGACAGTTGGGGTAGACAGAGAGGGGAGGGAGGAGAGGAGATAGTCGAGTTCATCGAGAAAGTGAGGGGGACGTTACAGTACAATTAGCAGGAGTTGACAGGGAGTGGTTAGTTGGTGTGACATTTAAAAGTGTTAACAGAGAGTGAGGAGAGGTCAGAGGGGACAGAAAAGAGTAAGGAGGGAGAGAGGAGAAGACCAGTGAGACGTGGAGTATGGGACAGGACGTAGAGAGAGCCAGGTTTCAGTGAGAGCAAGGAAATCGAGAGAGAGAGAGGTGGGAGGCAAAGGCAGAGATGAAATCAGCTTTGTTTAGCGGAAAAGTTCCAGAGGGCACCAGAGAGAATGTGGGAAGGGAGAGAGTGGGGGAGAAGGCAGAGGGATAAGGTTAGAGGGGTTAGGGGAGCAGCAGAGGAGAGAGGACAGAGGACGGGAGCAAGCGGACAGAATAACAGGGATGTGAGAGACAGTCATAGCAGGACAGGTGAGATAGGTACAGTAGTAGTGGGAGCAGGAGAGGGTACAGACCTGTTTAGTAGTTGGCATCTTCCAGAGTGCTGCTAGGTTCGGATTTTCTCCAACAGCCTCTTCTTGCACCCTCACTTTGCAAGTGAACTGGTTAACAGCTGCTGTATTCAGCAATACAATAGTTTCAATGCGCTTCAATGAGATCACACAAAGACAAAATGCTGTGTGGAAACCAATCAAATTGCAAATCAACCTCTAATCAGTTTAACCACACTCACAACAGTAGAGCACCTAGTTAAAACACCACCTTAATATTGTTACTTAATTATAGCTAATGTCAAGAGTTGGAATGAGGCCTCTAGTAGCCATTAGGAGAGATTTGGAAAAGGTCCTTTCTCTACCTGTCCTCGCTCGGACTGCCACAGCTCAGACTGCCCTTGGACGTGTGGCCCTTAGACTGCCACAGCTCAGACTGCCCTTGGACGTGTGGCCCTTTGACGGCTGGCGCTCAGAACAGCTGGCGTTCTAAGACACTGTTTGCCAATTTATACTGTCTTACAGGTCTAGAGCTGGTCCAGTTTCCACACTAAATACACTTCAATCAACCACAGCTCTGAATACTTTAGAAAATTAATTCCTTCAAACCAGCTAATGTAGTTACATCAGCAACAAGCATTCAATTGTACTTGCCAAAATCGCTATTTTCTGCCTGTTTACTGCAAACAGCTAAACACAATCCAAGCAGGTCGGTCTCTAGAGACAACAGAGACACTTACCAGTTTTGAGGCTGATCACCCATTTAATTAAGTGATGGAGATCAGGAAAAACCAAGTATAGTTTTTGGTGGTTTAATTCGGTTTCTGTAAGGGAAGCACCAATGGTTGCAGCTTTTAAAATAAGACTAAGACACATTTTTATAATCTATCCTTTTATCTTAAAATGATTGTTTTCTTTTATCGTATATGGTTTTATTGTTTCGCTGACCTTGTTTTTTATTTATGTTGTATCTACTTATTTATGCATTTACTCTCCTGCTCATGTATTTTCATTTCCTGTGATTATATTATTTCCTGCTTGTATTTTCTGTTTTAGCCATTGTGACAGGAATGGCGTGTGGTGACGTCAGTTCCAGAATGCAGGAAGAGACAGAGGCAGTACTGCAGCTGCAAAACAAACGCGGCGTGTGCCGTTTATTTTTAACAAAAATAAAATAAATGTTCAAACACAAAAACAGAGCTCACAGAGCAAAATAAAATAATAAACAAAACAAGTCACGAACACAATAATAACCCTTAAGGTCCGGCTGGGCAGTAGCCTTCACGGTTCCTTTAAGTTTCATTTTTCTTTCTTTTATTTTTACTCTCCTCTCCCGCTCTCGTTCACTCCTCTAAACCCCCCCTCGAGCAGGGAAAACTTTAGGGTTTTATACAGGTGACCATCTCCCGATTAGCAATAAATTAATCACTTAATTTGGGAGATGGCCACCTTCTGCACAGGTTATTTTTTTATTAATTACTCCTGGCAGAGGACGAGTGACCAACCTTGCCTCTGCCAGAACACATTTTAAATAAAAACAAAGCAATAACAAAACAACGCGGCTACGTCGTCATATTTATAAATAAATCATAACAATAATAATAATAATAACTACAACAAAACAAATATAAAATAATAAATTGCACAGGGGCCAGAGGGGTACCCCGTTCTATAAATAAATAAACAAATACCTGTACAGGGCTCCTCGCCCTGTTACAGCCATGTAATGCACTTTGAGGCATTGCTTTTGTGAAAGGCGCTATATTAAATAAAGGTTGATTGATTGAAGTCAGCATGCATGCCAGGGCTGGCACACTATCTGATTCAAAAATTGAGCTGTAGCCTTGCATTTACTGTATATTAAATTTACTCTCCTACTGAAACCGATTATTCTGGTGCTTGAATGCTGGAAATAATGCAGAGCACAGGAACGTTCTGTCTTTAGAGAGTAGTGTTCCACTTTGTAAAGCAGTCTGGTTATCATAATTAAATCCAATTTTCTTTGTTCTACTATTCTTCTGAATTCTGTTAAGGCTAGGGGAACTTTGACTTATTGAAACAATAGCTGTTGGAACAATTGGCCAAGAGCATGCTGTCGGAAGACTGCTTTACTTGTGGATATCTCAACATTCACTGTTGTCCACATGCTGATCATAACTCTCATCCTCTTTTGACATTGAGAATATGAAAGCTGCTGGGGTTATGTTTCTGAAAATGAAGCAGCCAATAAGACTACATTGTATTCTGAATTGATGTATTTTGGTTTTGGGAACTCCAGATACTTCTCCAAAACTACTAACCAGATTATCAGTGCTAGTTCTGCTGTCACTCATTCTGCCAATAAATACGAGATGTATAGGTAATTTGATTCCCCTATTGTTCCCCATGCCTCTGCCCCACCCAGATGGCCACTGACCACCAGTAAGTGCCTCTACTATATTAAGTAGATATTAAGGAAAGTTCCCTTCATGTTGTGATTTTGAAGGGAGTTTGAGTTGGGCATTGGCGCAATTCCGTTCTTGCTGACCAATGAAGAAAGTGGTGCCCCGTCATTTTCCAACTATGTTAGTGCCAGTGGTCAGCATAACTTTCGAGGTGTGGCCTCATTTGCTTGTTAGCTTTGAGCAATTTTGAGGACAGCACAGATGGGGGTGACTGCACTTAAAACTAACCAGGTAAGGGCAGGTTTATTTGAAATGCAGGCACTGCCAATCCCATTGAGAAAAGGGACTAGAAAGTGGTGAGGGAGCGAGTGAGAGAGAAACACATACTTTTTCCAAACAATTTTCTATATTATACAGTACTGTGCAAAAGTTTTAGGCAGATGTGAAAAAATGCTGTAAAGTAAGAATGCTTTCAAAAATAGACATGTTAATAGATTATATTTATCAATTAACTAAATGCAAAGTGAGTGAACAGAAGAAAAATCTAAATCAAATCCATATTTAGTGTGACAACCCTTTGCCTTCAAAACAGCATCAATTCTTCTTGGTACACTTGCACAAAGTCAGGGATTTTGTAGGCATATAGTCAGGAGTATGATTAAACAATTATACCAAACAGGTGCTAATGATCATCAATTCAATATGTAGGTTGAAACACAATCATTAACTGAAACAGAAACAGCCTGTGTAGGAGGAATAAAACTGGGTGAGGAACAGCCAAACTCAGCTAACAAGGTGAGGTTGCTGAAGACAGTTTACTGTCAAAAGTCATACACCATGGCAAGACTGAGCACAGCAACAAGACACAAGGTAGTTATACTGCATCAAGGTAGTTATTCCCAGGCAGAAATTTCAAGGCAGACAGGGGTTTCCAGATGTGCTGTCCAAGCTCTTTGAAGAAGCACAAAGAAACGGGCAACGTTGAGGACCGTAGACACAGTGGTCGGCCAAGGAAACTTACTGCAGCAGATGAATGACACATCATGCTTACTTCCCTTCGCAATCGGAAGATGTCCAGCAGTGCCATCAGCTCAGAACTGGCAGAAAACAGTGGGACCCTGGTACACCCATCTACTGTCCGGAGAAATCTGGTCAGAGTGGCCTTCATGGAAGACTTGCGGCCAAAAAGCCATACCTCCGACGTGGAAACAAGGCCAAGCGACTCAACTATGCACGAAAACACAGGAACTGGGGTGCAGAAAAATGGCAGCAGGTGCTCTGGCATGATGAGTCAAAATTTGAAATATTTGGCTGTAGCAGAAGGCAGTTTGTTCGCCGAAGGGCTGGAGAGCGTACACGAATGAGTGTCTGCAGGCAACAGTGAAGCATGGTGGAGGTTCCTTGCAAGTTTGGGGCTGCATTTCTGCAAATGGAGTTGGGGATTTGGTCAGAATTAATGGTCTCCTCAATGCTGAGAAGTACAGGCAGATACTTATCCATCATGCAATACCATCAGGGAGGCATCTGATTGGCCCCAAATTTATTCTGCAGCATGACAACGACCCCAAACATACAGCTTAAAGTCATTAAGAACTACCTTCAGCGTAAAGAAGAACAAGGAGTCCCGAAGTGATGGTATGGCCCCACAGAGCCCTGATCTCAACATCATCGAGTCTGTCTGGGATTACATGAAGAGAGAGAAGCAACTGAGGCTGCCTAAATCCACAGAAGAACTGTGGTTAGTTCTCCAAGATGTTTGGGCCAACCTACCTGCCGAGTTCCTTCAAAAACTGTGTGCAAGTGTACCTAGAAGAATTGATGCTTGATGCTGTTTTGAAGGCAAAGGGTTGTCACACCAAATATGGATATGATTTAGATTTTTCTTCTGTTCACTCACTTTGCATTTAGTTAATTGATAAATATAATCTATTAACATGTCTATTTTTGAAAGCATTCTTACTTTACAGCATTTTTTCACACCTGCCTAAAACTTTTGCACAGTACTGTATATATTTCTTATATTTTAAAATAAACAATAAATAATGTAGCTGTGCTAAGTGTGATGTTAACTTTAGGGCTGCTATGAAAAATATAGATTATTACAGAAAGAAATTAAGGAATACAAATATATATATATATATATATATATATATATATATATATATATATATATATATATATATATAATACTTCATAATGACTGGAAGTAATGTATTCCAAAGTGTTTTACATTGGAATATGCAGGTAATCATCAGCTTTGTAGCATCTTTTAGAATTTGCGCCTAGCTCTGCTGGAACATCATTGCAGCAAGCGGCTCTGCTTCTATTGTGATTGTGGTGATGGGTCTTGCCTTGAGTCAGCAGAACCAACGGATCACACCGCTACCACCATGTGTGAAAGGGGGTGTGGGTTATCTGCTGATAGAGGGAGTGACGTTGACACGCCACTCAGGCACACAGATTTATTTTTGTGTTGCACAGTTACTTTTGATGTAATAACGAGGCAAGTAGGAAACCACGTGACTGTACCAACAATGGTATAGACACAAGTGCATATATACAAACAGGAGTGAACACAAATAAATAATAAATACAAAACACAGTGAAAACACAGCTAATTAAAACAAAAGCTTGCCTACAGGTGGTCGAGCGTTACCTCCACTAAAAGGAGGGTTCCGCCTACACATTACATTATGTAAAAATATAAATCTGTACAGTAAGCCTATACAGTATACAGTACGCACCCATTTAAACTGTGGCGGGATTCTAAAATCCCCTAAGCTAGTCCCGGTTAACACGCAGTGGCTTTTAACACAAGCACAAAATGCATGGTGCGTTGATGTGACAAACTTACTTTCCAATCGCTTTGTATATGAAGCCAGGGTGTTACAAAAAAATGTAATACATAAATTAAAAAACAATAATGGTACATTGCCAACAGTTAACCTTTACTAAATTTTACGTTTAATTAAAGTAAATACCAACTGTGTTAAAATGCCCAGACTAACTAATGTTTACTTGCACATGAACTATTAAAAAAAAACATATGCTAACTCAGGTGTCAGAGTTAAATCAGTTATTTGAATTATAATAATACATTTCTCATTGTTTTGCAACTAACTTTTGCTTCATAAGAAATCCAAAAGTTACAATCCAGCGTGTGTCCAAAACCTTTGTCCTGGTATAAAATATAAATGCCCTCATTGGAGCGTAACCAGAAAAAGTGTTTTTATTTCAATGTATATTAAGTGGTTTGTTTGTGAAGGTAAGTAAAGAGTAAGTAGTGGGGTTCCAAAAAATATAGCGTTACACGTCCCGACGTGTTGCTACAACTGTTTAAATAATGTAGCTGTAATTGTTCTTTTCATTGTTAACATCCTGACAACTTTTTACACTTAAAATGACCACTCTAGTGCACTGATATTGTAAGGATCATTGCGCACATCGTCAAGCAAGTAACACAGCAATAATAATCTATGATGTGGTATGGAAAAGAAAATGTGTGTTTGTTTTTTTTTAAATCGCTCTTCCTGCAGTGATTTAGAGCACAGATCTCAAACCTCAGTGTACTAGAGCGGCCATTTTGAAAACAGCTTCAAAATAGACTATAATCCAGAAAACAATATTCATCATAAGATTGGTGATGTTTCTAGTCTTGTTAACAGTTCTGATGTCCATATGTAATGATAAAACTGCTTAACCTCATAAACCTAGGGCTAAAACAAATGTTTTTAAATGTAACTTCTTTTTCTTTACTAGAAAATGACGGAAGTGCAAGCTTTTAGAGCCAATGTTTTTTTTCCCCCCTCAGCATTGTTCTTGTAGAGAACATCCCTGAAGACCTGTCCTATTCGGACAATGGAACTGCTCATCTGTCACTCTATCAGGGTCTGCTCAGCCTCCTGGATTCAGCCGAGAAGACAGTGGAAATTGTATCTTCTCATTGGGCCCTAAACAATATAGACCTGGAACAGAGTCATCCTTCAACCTGGCAGGTACAAACTTATAGAAAAATACCATTGGGATACCATTGCTACACCAGTGTATTACCCTGAAGAAACCATAGCAGTCCTATAAGACCACATCACTGTCAACAGCAGCTGTGGTTCTGATACTGTACAGTAGCACACAAGTGGTCAGATTCTCAGTGTTAGGTTATTTATTCCAAATCATCATTGCCATGATTTTTTCAGAAAGGAAAAACACACGCAACATAGTTAAATAGAAATAAACAATATATTTGTTTTAAAATTGTAATTGGCGCTGATGACAATTTGGGGTAAATAGCTTGAAGAATATGGATATGGATTAGTTCACATCATAGAATTAATATGTTGAAATATAAAAAATGTCACCACTGTCAACTAATGTCTACCATTGACTAGTACTACTGTAAGGAGGTTGTTATTGAGTCCATGAAAAAATTTATACTTTGTGTTGTCAAATTTGATTTTTTTAGCTTTATCTTTTAACCTCAGTAAGCCATTCATTCTATGTTAATAGTGCTTTGTATTGGATGACCCTTTTTGAAATGTCCCCTTCTTGTACTGGACAGAGTGATCTTTTGCAGAAATATTTCAGATCTTTGATGCAGCTGGTGTCTTTTTCGTTGAAGACATTTTAAAAGAAATCCTGTAGCCATTAATTTCTTTTTTGAATAAAAAAAATGGGACAGCACCTTATCTTTTATTTAACGTAATAGCTAGGAAAAGATAAAACCACCTTCACATGTTTGTCATAAAAGTACTATTGTATTAAAACTATTTGTAAAAGTATGTTTTCCATATTTCCTGAAACAATTTAGATGAGGAAACCCACAGTTTTTATACCATCTGATTCAATGCGCTACAAAAAAAATTCTAGGGATAATACATGTCATACTTTTTAATGGGGGGCAGGGTCAATGCTAGTTGCAGGAGATGCGTTGCTTGGCAACTAATTGAGCAGGTGGGCTTGCCTGGTGCTGAGCTGATTGGGAGGTCCAGTTTGGCTGGGGGGGCGTGCCCGGGGAGGCTGAGCGCAGCTCAAAAGGCGTCTGCGCCACAGCTTGAGGCGACTACACCGAAATGCTACACATTTACTACTCTATGTTGCCTAAATAGATACAAAAAATGAAACATCAGACATGAAGCAGAATATGTATTTATTGCTCTACTTACTCTTGGTGTGCATACACATTTTAACATTTTTTTTTTTTACTATTAGGCAACGTTTTAGCTGACTTGTTCAACTAATGTTAAAATTCCTAGCGGATGCTCCTCATCCCCTATTTTTCCTGTGCAGCTCTAGCCCCAGAGCACCCATTGACTCGAGGTACACATGGTTCATTTATATAATAACTATTTTCATCTGGGCTGTAGCATTCTGCATTTATCCATCTCTTCAGCAAAAGCATTGCTTAACTTCTTGATATACTTTAGGCTTCGGCATATTCAAGCTGTTATTTAGGCAACCTCCTCCCTCTGACACACAGGTTGCAAACTACCAAAGAATCTTCAAATTCTGTATTCAGTGAAGTGGATAATATCTGGGTTCTTCTCCTTACATTTAAAATGTTTTCTTTCTTTAGAGCAAGCAGCTGTTTAAAAGACTACGTGGTTTGCAGTCTCAAGAAAAAAATCTGAAAATAGCCAGTGATCTAAAGCAGAAGGATTCCAAGGAATTGAAAGCTCTAGAAGCCAGTGGTGAGTATACTTTCAGTACGGTGAATCCACAATGTGGATGATTTAAATTGCAATTGAACAGACGATTTAGTGATAATGAATTTGGCCGGAGATCTTGTCTGTGGGTGTTGACAGCTATCCGCAATGTTGGCCGGCTAGCGAAAACACGATGATATCATGTAGTCTAGTGCCGCGGATAGGAAGTGGCTCACAGGGCCACCTCCGCCCAAAAGACAAGGCCGCCAAACCAGGACTGGAAAAAAGAAATTGATAAATGGTTAACACTAGCACCGCCATAGCCGCCTTTTGCAATTAAAATTTAAATATCTCTGTGTATGTGAATATCTCGTGCATTTCTGTTCTTAAGTGTTACTGAATATTTGAATTAAATACCCATATGGTGTTTCAGCTGCAGAATCATAAAAATGAATAAGTTATAAGCACTTGCTTCTTCAACCGCCAGACCCGCAGTTTATGTGGCATTTTGAAATCAATACAATATAGCTGACAATCTAGTCTGGGCTTTGTAATAAAATAAACGTTACAATGCAACACAGTACGGTGTGGATCTACTGGATCAAATGGCACGGCTGTATTCTGTCAAAGGTGGTACTTCGCCAGGTGGCCTGTGGTTGTTTTTATAATGTTTTGGACCTGACTGCCATCAACGCTTTGGTTTTGTACAAGGAGTGCACCGGCAACACAATCACTCGGAGGGACATAATTTTGCAGCTGGCCCTGGAGCTACGACAGGCACGAAAGCCAGCTGACAAATGCCTCTCAACCTTCAGCCAGTGCTGCGCCCACTAGCACATGGAATAAAAGACAATGCCAGGTTGCTAAATGCAATAAAAAGAGAACTTTTGATGTCTGCGCCCGTTGTGAAAAGGCAGTCTGTGGCAAATGCACTGGTACAGTTGAAATGCGTGTTTTCTGCGTAGATTGTACTGTAATAGAACTCTGAACAGACAGACAGAGCCTTTGAACTCTGTTTCACTCAAAGTGCTTTCACGTTGCATAAGTTATGTTATATTTTTGTTTTATGCTATTTTTATAACTAGTTATGTGTGTTTTAATATTTTTTATGTGCATAAAGCTTTCTACACTTGTTATACACAGAAGTTTATTGCGTAGTCTATTTTATTACAGTTTTCCATGTTTATGTACATTTGCTCTTTTTGAAAAAATAAGAAAAAAACTTTAATTTTCAATGTAAATACGGTGTTTCTGCTCTGAAAATGTTATGATTGATGTTCATAAATAAAAATATTAAGTTGTATCCGATTGTTTGTTTTTTATTTTCATATCGAAGCCATTTTAAAATGGAGCTGCACATTTTGCGGGTGTGGCTGTTGTATGTAGTCCGAAATATCTGCGGTTCTAGTGTTAACGCAACAACTGCAGTGGCGCAATGCCACCTACCCCCAAAAATAGGAAAAGAAAGTGATAACAAAGTTGCAGAAATTTTGTGATGGAGACAAACACAACCACAGCTGTGGCAAGTGCACTGCACATGTACAGAAGCAGCATGTCTGTGTTGATTGCACAAACTAGACTCCACAAGGTACTTTTGTTTTACATTCCTTTGTGCTTTACCCTGAGCAAGTCACTTAACCTCTTTGTGCTCCGTCTTTCGGGTGAGACGTAATTGTAAGTGACTCTGCAGCTGATGCATAGTTGACATACCGTAGTCTCTGTAAGTCGCCTTGGATAAAGGCGTCTGCTAAATAATAATAATAATAATAATAATAATAATAATAATAATAATAATAATAATAATAACAAAAATAAAGTTACGTAATAACAGTGTAGCAAAACAGCTATTGCAAGACTGGAGACGGAAATTACCATTGAATAGCCAACAGAGTCTAACTCAGACACAAAATAAAAGACGAGTAAACAGAAAACACTTGCATAAAATAAAACAGTCAAACAAACAAATTGTGGGCACTAATCTGTGACAACTGCATGATGTGGGAAATCCAAGAAAACCCAACAGAGCTCAACCAAGTGTGTGTAAAGTGCTGACACACCCACAATTCATGGAAGTCTGCACCCCTAGCAGACTGAAAGCCACCAGGGAGATGGAAGAGAGTCGAAACAGCTGGGTTCAGATAGGCAGAAGCAGGGGAAAAAAAGAAACTTCGTCAAACAACCACCAGAAATCCAGACATCCAACAAATTTGAGCCACTTCAACATTTAGATGACCAAAACCAACATCAAGAGAATGAAAGAAACAACATCCAGCACCTTATAAACAGTGCTGGCCAGGCAGCAAAAAGAAGGGAGGTTGATTGTTGGGGACTCCATATTGAGAAACACAGCAAGTTCAGTTTGCAGTTTGGACCCCCTAACTACAACAGTGTGCTGCCTTCCAGGAGCCTCTGTCAAGCACATCACTGAGAATGTGGACAGGCTCCTAGAACGAACAGGAGATGACCCGGTAGTAGTCGTCCACATCGGTACAAACCACATTGGAAGAGACAGACCAAGATCCCTGCAAAACAAATTCAGAGAGCTAGGAAGGAAATTAAAAGGCAAGACCAAAACTGTGGTATTTTCTGGGATACTGCCGGCACCTTGCAAAGGACCATATGGACAGCTGGAAATACAAAATCAAAATGCATGGCTGAAATCGTGGTGCACACAGGAAGGCTTCACCTTTCTTGAACATTGGAGCACATTCTACAACAAGGACTATCTATATAGGTGGGACGGACTGCACTTAAACAGAAAGGGAACCAATCTACTTGGAGAAAGGATCCTTGAAGAGGTCCAAAAACATTTAAACTAGAAAAGAAGGGGGGAGAAAACAAAAAAACTGAAGGGAGATCACATCAAAAGAAGTGCAACAGCTCAGGTAAGACAACTATTAAATGTATTTATCTTAATGCTAGAAGTCTCAGAAACAAAATGTTAGAACTTGAAGCTACTGCACTAACAAGTAACTACGATGTGATAGGTGTTACAGAAACTTGGTTGTCTGAGAGTGATGGAGATGAATATAATATTAGTGGGTACACACTATATAGGAAAGACAGGCAGGACAGAAGAGGCGGAGGGGTAGCGCTATACAGAAGAAATAGTCTTGAAGCCCAGGTGTTAAATCAGGACAAAGAAAACAATGCAGAATCAATATGGGTCAGAATAATGGACACAAATTCAAAGGGCATAATTAGAAGCATGCTATAGACCGTCAAATTCAGACGCTGAGCAAAATAATCTGTTATACAATGACATTCGAAATGCGTGTAGAAAAGGAGAAGCCATACTAATGGGGGATTTCAACTTCCCTGATATAAAATGGGAAAACCAAATGGGGGGCACGACGGATGAAATTGAAATTGTGGAAATGACAAATGACTGCTTCCTAACGCAATTTGTCAAGGCACCAACTAGAGGGGAGGCATGCCTTGATTTAGTCTTTTCAAATAATGAAGACAGAATAACTAAAACAGAGGTCAGAGAGCCATTGGCAAACTCAGACCACAACATGGTCTCATTTGAAGTATTTTTTAAAACCCCAAAAGTAATGACTAAAGCTAAGGTTTACAATTTTAGAAAAGCAAACTATGAAGGTATGAAACAGAGACTAACAGAAGTAGATTGGAGTAAAATAGAGAAAACATCCACAGAAATAGGATGGCTGTTTTTTAAAAATGTAGTAATAGAGGCGCAAAACAATTACATCCCAAAAGTAGACAAATCTAAATCTAAAACAAAATGGCCAAAATGGTTTAATAGATCAATTAAAAACAATATTCAGTGAAAAAAGGCACTTTACAGAGCGTTTAAAAAGGACCCAAAAACAAAGTACACAGAAAGAGTACTTGGAACTGCAAACACAAGTCAAAAAGGAAGTTAGAAAGGCCAAGAGAGAGAGATAGAAATCGATATTGCTAAGGGGGCTCAAACCAATTCCAAAATATTTTTCCAATATTATAACAGCAAGAGAACATTCAAAGAGGAGGTTAAATGTCTAAGAGACACAAATGGCAAAATCATAGATGAAGAAAAAAAAATAGCAAATATATTAAATGATTACTTTTCACAGGTTTTTACAAAGGAGGACACGAACAACATGCCCCACATGTCGACCTGTTCCTATCCAATTTTAAATAACTTTAGCATAACAGAGGCAGAAGTGTTAAAGAGACTAGGAGCTCTTAAAATAAACAAATCCCCTGGGCCGGATGAGATCCTCCCAATAGTACTGAAAGAAATGAAAGAAGTTATTTACAAACCGCTAACCAAGATCATGCAACAGTCTCTTGACAAAGGGGTTGTACCGACAGACTGGAAAATAGCAAACGTAATACCGATCCACAAAAAGGGTGACAAAACCAAACCAGGTAACTACAGACCAATAAGCCTGACTTCTGTTACATGTAAACATGTAAACTATAATAAGATCCAAAATGGAAAATTACCTATGGTAACAATATCCTGGGAGACAGTCAGCATGATTTTAGGAAAGGGAGATCGTGTCTAACTAACCTGCTTGACTTTTTTCAGGATGCAACATTGAAAATGGATAATTGCAAAGCATACGACATGGTTTATTTAGATTTCCAGAAAGCTTTTGACAAAGCATAAAAGATTAATAACCCGCATAAAAGATTAATTCTCAAACTGAACGCAGTAGGGATTCAAGGAAATGCATGCACATGGATTAGGGAGTGGTTTACATGTAGAAAACAGAAAGTACTGCTTAGAGGAGAAACCTCAAAATGGAGCGAGGTAACCAGTGGTGTACCACAGGGATCAGTATTAGGTCCTTTGCTATTCCTAATCTACATTAATGATTTAGATTCTGGTATAGTAACTTGTTAAATTTGCAGACGACACAAAAATAGGAGGAGTGGCAAACACTGTTGCAGCAGCTAAGGTCATTCAAAATGATCTAGACAGCATTCAGAACTGGGCAGACACATGGCAAATGAAATTTAATAGAGAAAAGTATTGCATGCAGGCAATAAAAATGTGCATTATAAATATCATATGGGAGATACTGAAATTGAAGAAGGGAACTATGAAAAAGACCTAGGAGTTTATGTTGACTCAGAAATGTCTTCCTCTAGACAATGTGGGAAGCTATAAAAAAGGCCAACAAGATGCTCGGATATATTGTGAGGAGTGTTGAATTTAAATCAAGGGAAGTAATGTTAAAACTTTACAATGCATTAGTAAGACCTCACCTAGAATATTGTGTTCAGTTCTGGTCACCTTGTTACAAAAAGGATATTGGTGCTCTAGAAAGAGTGCAAAGAAGAGCAACCAGAATTATCCCGGGTTTAAAAGGCATGTCATATGCAGACAGGCTAAAAGAATTGAATCTATTCAGTCTTGAACAAAGAAGACTACGCGGCGATCTGATTCAAACATTCAAAATCCTAAAAGGTATAGACAAACTCGAGCCAGGGGACTTCTTTGACCTGAAAAAAGAAACAAGGACCAGGGGTCACAAATGGAGATTAGATAAAGGGGCATTCAGAACAGAAAATAGGAGGCACTTTTTTACACAGAACCAACTCCCCAGTAATGTTGTTGAAGCTGACACCCTGGGATCCCTCAAGAAGCTGCTTGATGAGATTCTGGGATCAATAAGCTACTAACAACCAAACGAGCAAGATGGGCTGAATGGCCTCCTCTCGTTTGTAAACTTTCTTATGTTCATATGTTCTTATGTAACTCTCTACTGTTCCACAGTGTCGTAAGCTCCCGCTGCAAGTCGGCTCTGAGCTGCTAAACCCACCCCATCTTATAGCCCAGCATTTGTAGATACTTGCAACATTTTAAACAATGCAACCAATCAAAACTCCCCCAAGTCTTGTGCTGTAACAGGTATCCCTCACGTGTACCAAGCAGGCTACAAAATGTGCAACAATAGTTTTATATACATTAAAAAGATTGTTCCGGTAATTCTAGTGTTAATGTCCTTTGTAACAGGATCTATGGAACTGAGCTATAGACTTTTGTACTTCTGCCAATTGTATTCTGGAAGAGCAACACTGAGATACCCACTTGTCAGGCAGCCAGACAGCCTAGTAGGCTTCAATGTCATGTTATATTAAATAACCTGTCGGTTTATTCCCCCGTTGTGTACCAAGCACATCATGCCAGGAATTCACTGGCTCCTGCAATAGTACCTTATCTACACTTCTACTGCAGTGCTTTCTGACCTGTTACTTTCTGAACCGTTTATGTAGTGCACAGCTGTAAAGGTTTTGGACAACAAACAGGAAAACCAAGAATATTTAGGGGCGATTAATTTGTAAGCATATGGAATCTCTGACCTGTATCATGCATTATGTAAAAACTGCATCTCTCTCTGTTGGAACCATATGCAAGGCAAAATATCTGCCAGACTCTTATACAGGGCTGATAATATGGACTGAGTTGCTGGCACTATTACTAGTCACTATGACCACTCTCATAACTTGCCACCCCAGAGTACAATTTACCTTGCCAACATTGTGCTCTGCCATGATTACTTTTTAGTAATATTTTCAACCCTTGGTGCATGTGTCGGAATGTAATCCAGGCAGTAGACTGTTAAGGGCCGTTCACACCGAACGCATCGCACATGCTGTCTCCTTGCTGCGTCGCTTCATGTTACCGCAGCCTCCTGTTCACACCAAAGGTGGCAAAGCCAGGGTCCTGTGACGTCAATTGTGGATGTATTGACCGCAGGCTACGCGAGCTGGCAGAATGTGATAAAAAAAGGGTGTTTTTTTTTATTTTTATAAATTTGAAATTAATTACTTCTTGTGGTGAATTAACATTTAGTATATAATTGCACGTATTGGAAAACAGACTATTTTGAACTATAGTTAAGTAAAACCAAAAATATAATTAAACTGGGTTAAGAGTAGATTTTTTTGGGGGGGTTCTGTTAATCATTACAGATTTACAAGAGTACAATAACTTAGTTAAACTCTAAAAACATAAATCCCTAACGTTTTATAAAAGTAACAGGAATTTGTTTTTGTTTTAAACCGAAGACATTCAGCCATTCACAGATGAAACACTTTTGAGTTTATTTGCCTGTTTCTTTAAAATAAAGTTGAATTTTAAAATGAATATCTATGTTAATTCTTTAAAAGTGATTTTATTTATTTTATTACACTTGATTTATCTTGTTGAGGGAATTATATCAAAACATTTTAGAAGTTTGTAATTATTATTATTATTATTATTATTATTATTATTATTATTATTATTATTATGCAGTAAGCGTAGCCTACACGCCTGTGTTCTGATATCTACAGGGCTGTCTTTTAGTGGATTTAACTATTATTATTATTATTATTATTATTATTATTATTATTATTATTATTATTATTATCAACAATGGTAGATCTAATTCCGTTTTTAAATACAAATTCGTACTTCTGCTTGTTCATTGTCCAACGTTTTGCAAAGCGAAAGTATTATTACGGTCTTTTTATATGCACTGGTTAACAAGGCATATAAACAGACCATAATGATTCTTTCGCTTTAGTTTATACTTGAGGGTGTACAATACAGTGTAATTTTGTTATAAAACAAAACTGTTTCTTAGTTCCCCTTTTAACAGGTCTGCTGGCAAATACTCTAAATAAACGCCAGAGGCGTTTAATTCAAGTTTTACGGTAATTATTTACATAATTGTCTGGCTTTCCTTTTAAACACAAAAAGTGAGGGGTGTCGTTTAGAAAATAAAAACTGTACTGACATACATAGAAACCACACGGAATATCTGAAATTAAACTGCAACGTAAAATGTAATTAAATATTAACTTACCTGATCGTCCCATCTTCAAACTGATGACCCTCCAAGCATTCGCTATTTGGTCTGCATCCCGGTAGATATTTAGAGTTGTGTTGAACGACTCTGGGTGCTCCGACATATACAATATTAACTTCTCTTCGTCAATATTAATTGTTCATTCATTCTCTGCGAGCCCACTATCTTCTTCTGATTGGCTGCTGGTAATGTACGTCATGATGCGGCACGGCAAAAGTTGAATTATTTTTATCTCTTGCACTCCCCTAGTGCGTCCCCTGCGCGCCGCTTTCAGTGTGAATGACTTCACTGAAAACAATAGCTTTTCATTTTTTTTTGCCACGCAGCGCGTTTGGTGTGAATGCTCCTTTAGTCATCTGTCAGTACTGCTTTTCATCTTGTCACACCAACTTTTTCTCGAGGGGTTCCCCACTGATGATGAGGATGATAATGAGGCTTGGGAAACCTCTGATATGGATAATAGTGAATTCTGGCCAACTCTGATATTTTGGATGGACGGAATACCTAACAAAATAGACCCCTGTGATCAAATTGAAATGTATAAATTAAATAGTTATCAGTCCAGAACCATTACACCCTGTGGGAAACTCTGAAAAGGGGGATAAACAGGCATGTGTCCAGACTAATATGTGGATGCCAAAGATGCAGAACTGGGTTGTTACAGTCAGCACTCAGATATCCGTTACTCAGATATACGTCAGTCACATTTTATTGCCCTTGTATTAAGAATAAAATCAATCCCCATTATACATATGTAACAAATTAATGCACTGTGGTAAAGTGGTTGATTGTGAACAGGTGCAGAGGTGATGCAGTGCAGGAATAACACAGACAGAGATTGTAATCCGGTATGCAATGTGTAATGCATGGGGTTACATAATAACGGGTTGTAGTCCCAAACAATAAACACAGGTATCCCTCCCACAATATACATACATGGTCACCAGTCCTGGGTGCGTGCTGTAATGCTCGTGGTGGGTGATACAGTTTAATGAGTGACAATAGTGCAGTGCTGTTCCGGCTTTTTATGCTGGCCCTTAGCGACAGCTCCGGAACGTGTTAGCTGTCTATAAAACACAAGTAACAATTATAGACAAGACAAACAAACACTCACTATATTTTATAAAATGCTGCACAAGTCCTTCCGGGTTATGTTTCCGTAACCAAAGCGATGGAGTAGATTGCGATTCTCCGTCCCCTTTTTATGCTATCACACATGACCCTTGGTAAACAAGTGCAGGTGTCTTTACTATCTGCAGCTGCTACGTCGTTTCCCTTCCTGGTCAATATATATATATATATATATATATATATATATATATATATATATATATATATATATATATATATACAGTATCTTTTGTTGCTTTTGTGCATTTTTATTTGCAAGTGAACTTTGACATTAGGGCCTTATCGAGCAATATATTCTGCAATTTTGAATACAGACTTGGGATACTGTTTTAATTCTGGAAACTGTAGTGTTGTTTTTTTAATCTTTTGGTTTTGCCTTTTACATTTTACACAGTTCTGTGCATGGATAACATTTAGATTTCATTTTGCTGTTAGGTCGTTAATGGGAAATTTTACATACCGCTACAATACGTACCGAATTTAAAAGTATGTACTGTATTAGAGTTAATGTGTCGTCTCTTTAGTTTTGGCAAGGGATATTTTCAGAATCATATTATTCTGAATTAAAATACTACTTCTGTTAAAACTAGACCAACAAAACCAATACAGTACATCTAAATGGAAGCCTGCTTATTTTAAAACACAGTCCTTTCAGATATGAAATAATCAGATATATATGCGGAGGCGTATAACCGTCACTGAAGTCAAAATTTTATAGGGTCGTTTATAGGTGAGTGCTGACTATACTAGCAGAACCAAAACCATGTCCTGCATGTACCCATATAATAAAGCATTGTAGGATGTTTGAGTGTGTCTGTGATGGGGTAAGCCCCACCCCTATGTTTATTTGTATTTTTGTATTATTATTTAAATGTATTTTGTATTATTATTGTGTGACAGGGTGAAGACCCTGTCAGTGCATGGGTGTGTATATGTGGGGAGTATTGGGTGTATTGGGCAAACACACGTTGGAATGTGGCTGGAGCCGACAACTGAATGAAGTGATTAAATGATTAATAGGTTCCAGTCACGGGTGTATAAAATAGGTGTTCATGGGTGGTAATGGAGGGTGATGCTGAGAATTAATGTTGGTGAAGGTGAGGGTTTTGTGTGCTGTGGTGTTTAAATATATGAGAAATTATCGTTGGTGTTTAGGGGAGTTGTGAAGCTCTGTGTGAATGAAAGCAGTGGCCCGCTCTAAAACCGCTGAGTTTATAAATCTATATATATGTATAGTGTTTTGTAAACCTGTTTGTTTTGGCCATGGTGCCACTATTTGTTTTGTTCCTGTGTTTTGTTTGTTTGTTTGTTTTATTATTTATAATTGAAAGTGTGCAAAAGTGTTTAAACCTGCAGATTTCTTGTATCTGAGTCTCTCTTGATTACAGCTTGGCCAGTGATGTCATCCTGTCACAGTGACCCTGATAATCCACAGGGATTATCCTTTTCCTATTTAAATGTTAAATTAGACGATGTAAGGTGAATTGAATGTTGGGGATGTTATGAGACTCACCAGGTGATATGGTGTCATTTGGGAAAGTTAGAATGCAAAGATGGGAAACCTGCTAACAGAGTTCAGGTTTCCTGCACGTATCATGTATGTGAGACTGTTACACACACTTGCGATGCTCAGCGCTGGATTCCGGACCCTGTGGTGACTTTTAAGGAACCTTTAACAACAGAACCAGAAAAGGATTTCCAATCTTGCTGAGAGCACTCTGATATCCTGGACGCAAACTGCATACTGTGTTCAAAAGACCATTGGAAGAAAAGTAACTGTTGAAGGCAATAACATTATTTTAAAAATCTGTCCTGGTTTAGAAAATGTTAAAAAGGCAACAAGCAGAAATATTATTGCAGAAATCTGTGTTAGCCTAAATGAGAGACTCAGTGAAACTATGAAACACTGAATTGAATAACCTTGATGGGCCCTCTTGGAATGTGCATATAGCTGAATTTCTTATTAGCAGCTGCAACTTGGAACAGGAGAGCCTCTCATTTTTTATTCTTATCATGTGGAAGTACCAGGATTTTCATGGTAAAAGAAAAATATGTTTTAACAACCGAGGCGAAACTTCCTGACAGAACAGGTGTTCCAACTTAAGAGACCCTCACTTTTATAAGTTTTATCTTAACAAGTGAGAGGAACTCCATGGTACAAGAATATACAGTACTGTGCAAAAGTTTTAGGCAGGTGTGAAAAAATGCTGTAAAGTAAGAATGCTTTCAAAAATAGACATGTTAATAGATTATATTTATCAATTAACTAAATGCAAAGTGAGTGAACAGAAGAAAAATCTAAATCAAATCCATATTTGGTGTGACCACCCTTTGCCTTCAAAACAGCATCAAGCATCAATTCTTCTAGGTACACTTGCACACAGTTTTTGAAGGAACTCGGCAGGTAGGTTGGCCCAAACACCTTGGAGAACTAACCACAGTTCTTCTGTGGATTTAGGCAGCCTCAGTTGCTTCTCTCTCTTCATGTAATCCCAGACAGACTCGATGATGTTGAGATCAGGGCTCTGTGGGGGCCATACCATCACTTCCAGGACTCCTTCTTGTTCTTTACGCTGAAGATAGTTCTTAATGACTTTCGCTGTATGTTTGGGGTCGTTGTCATGCTGCAGAATAAATTTGGGGCCAATCAGATGCCTCCCTGATGGTATTGCATGATGGATAATTATCTGCCTGTACTTCTCAGCATTGAGGAGACCATTAATTCTGACCAAATCCCCAACTCCATTTGCAGAAATGCAGCCCCAAGCTTGCAAGGAACCTCCACCATGCTTCACTGTTGCCTGTAGACACTCATTCGGTACGCCTCCAGCCCTTCGGCGAACAAACTGCCTTCTGCTACAGCCAAATATTTCAAATTTTGACTCATCAGTCCAGAGCACCTGCTGCCATTTTTCTGCACCCCAGTTCCTGTGTTTTCGTGCATAGTTGAGTCGCTTGGCCTTGTTTCTACGTCGGAGGTATGGCTTTTTGGCCGCAAGTCTTCCATGAAGGTCACTTCTGACCAGACTTCTCCGGACAGTAGATGGGTGTACCAGGGTCCCACTGTTTTCTGCCAATTCTGAGCTGATGGCACTGCTGGATATCTTCTGATTGCGAAGGGAAGTAAGCATGATGTGTCTTTCATCTGCTGCAGTAAGTTTCCTTGGCCGACCACTGCGCCTACGGTCCTCAACGTTGCCCGTTTCTTTGTGCTTCTTCAAAAGAGCTTGGACAGCACATCTGGAAACCCCTGTCTGCCTTGAAATTTCTACCTGGGAGAGACCTTGCTGATGCAGTATAACTACCTTGTGTCTTGTTGCTGTGCTCAGTCTTGCCATGGTGTGTGACTTTTGACAGTAAACTGTCTTCAGCAACCTCACCTTGTTAGCTGAGTTTGGCTGTTCCTCACCCAGTTTTATTCCTCCTACACAGCTGTTTCTGTTTCAGTTAATGATTGTGTTTCAACCTACATATTGAATTAATGGTCATTAGCACCTGTTTGGTATAATTGTTTAATCATACACCTGACTATATGCCTACAAAATCCCTGACTTTGTGCAAGTGTACCTAGAAGAATTGATGCTGTTTTGAAGGCAAAGGGTGGTCACACCAAATATGGATTTGATTTAGATTTTTCTTCTGTTCACTCACTTTGCATTTAGTTAATTGATAAATATAATCTATTAACATGTCTATTTTTGAAAGCATTCTTACTTTACAGCATTTTTTCACACCTGCCTAAAACTTTTGCACAGTACTGTATATTATTCGTTTTAGAAGAAAACCTCATAAATCCTTAGAAAAGTGGGAGAAAGCCTGCTACTGCATAGTATTACTTTTAAGGAGTAGCCTGGTACGAGAAAGTATATTATTAACTTTAGATATAAAGGCTGTCTAACAAGCCAGATGTTTAGGTTTAATTAAGCCTTCTGACATACGAAGGGAGAGAAAAGGGAGCAACATTACAATTAGTTATCAGCTAAGCTTGGTAACACAAGCGTGCCTGGTCCATCTTTTGAAGACCTCTTTGTGAAGCTTACTACTGGTGTTGCATTCAGAGTCTCTGGTTTGGACAACTGTCTTTTCTTTGTTCTGTTTTATATTTTAAGACATACCTCTCTGCGGAGTGTAAGCATCATCTTGAATTTAAATCTCACTGTAACAGGGGGAAGTGTCAAGTGTGTGGGTCGTCACTGAATAATATTGAGGCAGACAGAGCATTGGGGCACAGATTATTATTATTATTATTATTATTATTATTTATTTCTTAGCAGACGCCCTTATCCAGGGCGACTTACAATTGTTACAAGATATCACATTATTTTTACATACAATTACCCATTTATACAGTTGGGTTTTTACTGGAGCAATCTAGGTAAAGTACCTTGCTCAAGGGTACAGCAGCAGTGTCCCCCACTGGGGATCTGAACCCACGACCCTCCGGTTAAGAGTCCAGAGCCCTAACCACTACTCCACACTGCTGCCCCACAATAAAAAATAAACAACAAAAAACAGATGCAATAACAACACAGTTTCTGACACTAGGGTACCAGCAATGAATCAGAAACAGCTGGTTTCCTCATCTAAATTGTTTTAGGAAATATGGAAAACATACACATGTATTTTGCAAATACTCTTACAATAGCATAGGCGCTGGAACTTCCTGAACCTTACTGGTGCTGTAGCTTACAATGGTCACATGACACCAAAAAAAACCCCACAAAACAAAACAAAACAAAAAAAAATGTTGCTCATACCATTAGGATATCAACCATAATACTCATAAAATTCCAAATCAAATATTAAATCTAGTATTTAAAAGCATATGTCCCTGTTTGACAAACTGAATACACTGGCCAATTTACAACTACTATATTAACTTATATCTATTGTTAAACTTCTTTAGTCAGAGGTCAAATAAATGACCAAATTGTCAGATTACTGAGTTGTGTCAATAAGGATCTGCTTTTAACAACTGATATGGAACGCAAACTCCAAACATTATAGTGCTATACTATGAACACATTGAATAATATATTTTATCACAATAAACAAAATAACACCCTGCACATTAGGCAGAGGATTAGGACTTTGGCTTGCCAAAGTAGACTTCTCTGCACTCATTCTTTGCTATATACATGTCCATAATTTTTTCAGCATCTATGGTGTCGGTTCTGTCTTTGTGTGTGCTTAACAAAGCCACTGTGTTTAAAGTTGTCTGGTGCATATTCTGACTTAGATAGGTCTTCAGCTGCCAAAAAGCAGAAAATGAATGTTCAGCTGTACTAGAAGTCATTGGCACAGTGAAGTACAGTTTCAGTAATGTATTTACATTTGGTAACAGTATTTTAGTAAAAGGGTAACTGTTGAATGTGGTTACAAGTGTGGTCAGCTTGGTGACATGCTTTATATGTTCACTGCTTGAGCATGGTATGTCCTGAATTCAGTTTTCCATTCTTTAAATATCCTAGTTCTCTGTATATTTCCCACCTTAAAAATAGTCTATCTATTTCTTGCGCTGAAAAAAACCGTTAGCTCACAGCAAAAGTAAAGGCTCCAATCGAAATTTACGTGTGGTTGCTCTGTCTGTCTGCCACTGAATTGGGTGATGTATCCATCTCCCACAGCCCTATTGCCTACTATGTTCCTGTCTGCACATTTTTAAACCTGAAGAAATTGTATTTTCGGTGGGTGCTACTGGCTATGATAAGCACCACCAGTATGTTCACTACAAGTGCTGTAGCAACTGTAACACTGATTGTTCCGGTGCCTATAACTGTATTTTTCGTGACAAGCATATGAAGGTGGTTTTATCTTTTTCCTAGATATTGGATTAAATAGAAGATAAGGGACTGTCCCATTGTTTTTATTATTATTAAAAGTAAATCAAGTATTGCATTTGTTTTTTGTATTTATGTATTTGCATTTATTTTCTCTGCTGAAAAAGATTGATGGAAACTATTCCATGAACATTTTCTCTAAACATTTATAAACGCTATTTTGGCTGCAAATATCAAAATAAGCGAGATTATTATTTGTCAGCGCTTGTTTCTCGGTCAGAAGAAGGTCGTCTTCCTGTTACGTGATTGGGAATTTGATATTAAGGGCATAAATTACAACTGAGCAATATCAGCAGTGGATATGTAGCTCCCTGTAAAAATATCAATTTCTGACACAATAGTTCTGGTGCTTGTTGTGCCAGGGCATCACAGGGCGCAGCCACGGTACCTCTGGACTTAATTACATAATGATAGTTACAAATATCATTCTATATTTTGCTCTCAAATCCATGTTGTCTGAGAATTTTTCATTTTTCATAAAACAAAGTTTTATGCATTCTGCAAATTCGTGTGTGATAAAGACATGGTTGCCAATCTTGCAATTTTGTTTTTACTAACTGGCCTTTTTTTTTTTTACTGACACTGTATTTTTTTGACATCATTTAAAAAAAATCTGAAACAGTAAAATAGATTTAAAATAGGCTATTTCATTATGTCTCACTTACTTCTGGTCATACATGGATACAATGAAGACTGGATCATTTTCTTTGTTGGTCTGAAGCTGGTAGTCTTGATAGTCAGAATTTGATCCATTTCTTACATCTGTTTTTGCAAGGTTAATTTGAGGAAAAAAAAACATGTTCTAATTCTGCAATACTGTGTGGCAAAGCCAACATACCGTATTAAAGGCAAACTTGGCAAGTGTAGGAAAACGTGGCTCTCTGCTAGGTGTAGACAAGAGTCTAATTTTGTGCCAGTATTCATCAGCCGCCAGATCCCTGTTGTAATTGTATCCTTAGTAATCTCTAAATTGGAATCCACCATTTTTTCTAGCATAGGGCTTCTCAGAATTCAGTATTTCAGTTTATCTTTCAAGTATTTGAATTTCCATTTATCAAACAGGGAAGAGTGGCGACATTTTGATAACGGTAGGACTTCTGACTTAGACCAATTTATCTTGTATCCAGATATCACAGATTACACAAAGCTAAGCAACGATGGAACTGACCTCTGGGAGTCAGAGACGAGCATCAATACATCATCCACATATAGCATTATTTTGTGTTCCTGGGCCCCCACAGAATTTACCTTTATGGTTTTGCAAGATCTTGTGGCTTCTGCTAAAGGCTCTAAGGTCAGATAAAAAAAAGGGCAGCCCTGCCTTTTGCCCTTACCCAGTGAGAAAGCAGGGGAGAGCAGTTCATTTGTTAAAACTACTGCAGATGGGTTACCATAAAGCCCCTTTATCAAAGTTTGAAAGAAGGCCAAATCCAATGGTGTCCAGAGTGTGATGGAGATACTCCCATTCAACCCTGTTGAACGCCTTTTCTGGGCCTAAGGACATTACTGCTACTGGGTCATCTAGGTCCCTGACCTCCCATATCAAATGTGCTAACCTTCACAGATTGGAGCAGTAGAGAATTACAGTGCCCCACATTTGTTTGTTTGGGTGTTTTATTTTCTGTTTTCTGTTTCCACATCTTTTATTTTGTGCCTGAGTTTGACTCTGTTAGCTATTCAATGGTAATTTCCGTCTCCAGTCTTGCAATAGCTGCTTTGCTTCACTATTATTACGTAACTTTATTTTTGTTTTGTAATATAATCATGCACAACAGAACTACATTAAAGTGTTCAAAAGCTCAAAGGATGGAACTTACAACTCTTCAAAGGATGTAACTTACAACTGTTGAAAATGTGTATTGTTCAATTGTTCAAAAGATGGAAAGGTAAAACTGTTGAAAATGTGCATTTTTAAAAAGATGGAACGGACAACTGTTAAAAAGATGGAAATGTATAACTGTTCAAAATGTGGAATGTAAAAAAGTACCTTGTGGAGTCTAGTTTGTCATGTGATTTTTAAAACCCCAAAAGTAATGACTAAGGCTAAGGTTTACAATTTTAGAAAAGCAAACTATGAAGGTATGAAACAGAGACTAACAGAAGTAGCATCCACAGAAAAAGGATGGCTGTTTTTTAAAAATGTAGTACTAGAGGCGCAAAACAATTACATCCCAAAAGTAGACAAATCTAAATCTAAAACAAAATGGCCAAAATGGTTTAATAGATCAATTAAAAAAATATTCAGCGAAAAAAGGCACTTTACAGAGCATTTAAAAGGGACCAAAAACAAAGTACACAGAAAGAGTACTTGGAACTGCAAACACAAGTCAAAAAAGGAAGTTAGAAAGGCCAAGAGAGAGATAGAAATCAATATTGCTAAGGGGGCTAAAACCAATTCCAAAATGTTTTTCCAATATTATAACAGCAAGAGAACATTCAAAGAGGAGGTTAAATGTCTAAGAGATACAAATGGCAAAATCATAGACGAAGAAAAAAAATAACAAATATATTAAATGATTACTTTTCACAGGTTTTTACAAAGGAGGACACAGACAACATGCCCCACATGTCGACCTGTTCCTATCCAGTTTTAAATAACTTTAGCATAACAGAGGCAGAAGTGTTAAAGGGACTAGGAGCTCTTAAAATAAACAAATCCCCTGGGCCGGATGAGATCCTCCTAATAGTACTCAAAGAAATGAAAGAAGTTATTTATAAACCGCTAACCAAGATCATGCAACAGTCTCTTGACACAGGGGTTGTGCCGACAGACTGGAAAATTGCAAACATAATACCGATCCACAAAAAGGGAGACAAAACTGAACCAGGTAACTACAGACCAATAAGCCTGACTTCTATTATATGTAAACTTGTAAACTGTAAACTTATGGAAACTATAATAAGATCCAAAATGGAAAATTACCTATATGGTAACAATATCCTGGGAGACAGTCACCATGGTTTTAGGAAAGGGAGATTGTGTCTAACTAACCTGCTTGATTTATTTGAGGATGCAACATCGACAATGGATAATTGCAAAGCATACAACATGGTTTATTTAGATTTCCAGAAAGCTTTTGACAAAGTCCCGCATAAAAGATTAACTCTCAAACAGAACACAGTAGGGATTCAAGGAAATGCATGCACATGGATTAGGGAGTGGTTAACAAGTAGAAAACAGAAAGTACTGATGAGAGGAGAAACCTCAAAATGGAGTGAGGTAACCAGTGGTGTACCACAGGGATCAGTATTAGGTCCTCTGCTATTCCTAATCTACATTAATGATTTAGATTCTGGTATAGTAAGCAAACTTGTAAATTTGCAGACGACACAAAAATAGTGGCAAACACTGTTGCAGCAGCAAAGGTCATTCAAAATGATCTAGACAGCATTCAGCACTGGGCAGACACATGGCAAATGACATTTAATAGAGAAAAGTGTAAAGTACTACACTCAGGCAATAAAAATGTGCATTATAAATATCATATGTGGGATACTGAAATTGAAGAAGGAATCTATGAAAAATACCTAGGAGTTTATGTTGACTCAGAAATGTCTTCATCTAGACAATGTGGGGAAGCTATAAAAAGGCCAACAAGATGCTCGGATATATTGTGAGAAGTGTTGAATTTAAATCAAGGGAAGTAATGTTAAAACTTTACAATGCATTAGTAAGACCTCACCTAGAATATTGTGTTCAGTTCTAGTCACCTCGTTACAAAAAGGATATTGCTGCTCTAGAAAGAGTGCAAAGAAGAGCAACCAGAATTATCCCAGGTTTAAAAGGCATGTCGTATGCAAACAGGCTAAAATAATTGAATCTATTCAGTCTTGAACAAAGAAGACTACGCGGTGATCTGATTCAAGCATTCAAAATCCTAAAAGGTATAGACAATGTTGACTCGGGACTTTTTTGACCTGAAAAAAGAAACAAGGACCAGGGGTCACAAATGGAGACTAGAAAAAGGGGCATTCAGAACAGAGAATAGGAGGCACTTTTTTACACAGAGAATTGTGAGGGTCTGGAACCAACCCCAGTAATGTTGTTGAAGCTGACACCCTGGGATCCTTCAAGAAGCTGTTTGATGAGATTCTGGGATCAATAAGATACTAACAACCAAACGAGCAAGATGGGCTGAATGGCCTCCTCTCGTTTGTAAACTTTCTTATGTTCTTATGTGTCTGGTCTACTATATCAACTCCAAACTTCATGGAATTATAAAACTGTACAGTCACTGGGATCTTCTTTGCATCATTCCCGATGGCAATGGAAGGATGAAGCCTGCTCAGCAAAATTACATTTCTTTCTTGGTTTGCACTTGTAGACTGTTAGAGTGCAGCCCTTCTACGTTCACAAGTTGATTGACGGTCCGTCGATAGACCTCTAAGGTAGATAATTGCTGCCTCCCGGGTGGTAACAAAACTCCAACTTGAGTATGCAGCTGTGGCTGTGTTTATTTCTGTCCCAAAATGTCTGCAACTTCATTATCACTTTCACTGTCACTATCAGTAACCTCACTGTGATCACAGCAAGTTTCATCACTGTCTCTTGGTCTGGCGCATTTTCATGTCCAGATTCATCTTCCGGTAACTCCGGAAAGTACTGCAAGACTTGTTGTGCAGTCCTATGTTGTGTTTATGTCTATTTGTTTTCACCAGACAATAAGATTTTTACAGTACATAAATAAATCACTTGTCTGAAAGAGTATCCTGTTGTAGCTATTGAAAATAAACACAAAGCTTTCAAGTTTAGCAGCTCGATCGCGCACACTAAGCCAAACCCACCATTTTTACTATGACAGTCAAAATGACAGCTCTGATAGTTCTAGGTATAATGTATTATATCGCCATAATTTTGTAACTCCGAGTCTACTGATGCTTTGAGATGTTAAATACATTGAGACAAAGAACAAAGAATCCTAGTCAACAATCTCCATCTCGATCTGAAGGCAGGGGGTGGAGTCACAATGCCAGAAGTCATCGCCCTAATGCGTTATGTGATGTGTCAGTCATGGATTGGAGGATACGTGATTGAACTAGCTATCGCAGTGGGTGTGAGTGTGACTAAGGGTATTTAAGGGATGTGACGATGCAATCTGTTCCTTTGTTATTGTCACTGAAAGGACCCGTAAGGAAATGGAAGTAAAAATGGATCGTGAGTGTTTAGTGTTTTGTTTGTTTTGTCAGAATTCTGAGAGTTCAGATTTTATACATACTCTTTTTATTTGCTCTGCACACACTCTTAAACTCAGGGGAGACGTTTAGGAGAACAGAGATGTTATTAACTCCTACTGGTTCATGTTCATGCGCTGGACCCGCAACATATCCAGATGACTTTTAACAATCAAGAAATTCACACAGACTCATGTATTTGAAGTTTTACGAATCAGAGTATGATCTGTACTCATTCGGTTTATTAACTGCTAAATATTGGATTGAGTAGTTACAGTTACATCAAATCCCCAGCTGACAGATGATCTGGGCAGTCCAGTGCCTTAACAGATATCAACATTAACACTTCAGTACATTTATATGTACTTGCAAGGCCCACGGGCAGGCCAAGAATACATCGCCTAAAGCACCCACTGCAATATCTCAGCACATTCAACAGAATACTCTCGTAATTCTAAAACATAGCGCAAATTCCTTATAGCAATGCATTCAATACATGTGAGATAAAAATAATTGAATAAATGCTTACCCTTCAATACAAAGAAGTGCAGCATAAATAAAAGATCAAAACTGTCTTCAAGAAGCAGATGAAACTGAGTTCAATCAGCTTAAATGTGTAAGCCTGCAGAAAATGGACCACTTTACCCTGCCAGGTATGATTGTGGTACTCCATTGTGATTACTTAGGAGTTTTATAGGTTTTTCTCCTCATTGGAATACATGAGAAGCCTCAATTAAATCCAATCATTAATCTGTTTAGACAGCTCTTTTTTTTTGGCAAATAACAATTTTCAGAAAGATCCGGCCAACTTTTCAGAATTAAGTGGAGTCATGTACCAATAAATTCAAGAATTCATTTTTGTCCAACTCTGAAACATGATCTCATCCCGTTTCCTCGACCCCCGCCTTTATCTGAAAAGTTAGGTGAATTAAGGTTCACAGGATCCTGGTTTATAATGTAATACAAAAAATACTACTGTTATATGTGCATGCAAACACTATTTATTATATGTGTATATATGAGAGATATTTTAATATGTGACATCATCTCTAATTGATTATATTTTGCTACATTAAAAGTATGTGTTTCTCCTAGCTTCATATTGTGTTTCAATATGTTTTTAATGAATCAGTTTTGACTCCATATACTAATGTCTAACAGAGTATTTGACAAAAGATTGCCTCATAAAATGGTCAGGTCAATTAGTTTCATTAAGTTTAAGTGGTAATAATAGTCTTGTATTTACCAGGCTTTGACCTTTATCTAACTTCAAGAGTTTGCTTGCACAAGCAGATTTCCGCACACCCCTCCTTTTTCCAAGGCTAATGTCTGTGATTAATTTAAAACACCATTGTAAGCACTTTTTCAAATATATGACTAAGGTCTGTTACGCTATAATTTTCGCATATTGTTTCAAGATATATTTCTTATCTGTGTGAAGCCATTAATTCCATAAACCTTAACTTCCAAACCCATAAACTTGCAGCCTGAAGTTATGGACAATCAAGGATTACCAGGATTAATTACCTTCTCTTTTGCTTTACTGGAGTGGAAGGCAAAGAAGACCCTCTGTTTATTTTATAGAACTCACATCAAAGAACTGCGTCTACACAGACTCCATCCAATTCCACTAATAACATTGTTAGTTGTCATAAAGAAATATTCTTAAACAATAATACAGTGGATCAATAACAAGGTACATTATAGTATTTTATTACAAACTTAACACAAAGAACATATCATAATACCTTTATATTCTGCAATTTGATGGATATCATAATGTCTAAAGGACTTTTTTATTTAGTTGGAGAAAGAAACTGAACCAATCCTTAAACTGATTAAATTAAATGCTCACTCCGACTTCTTCAGTCCTCTGGCACTACAGTAAAGTCATGAACAAGCAATAACACTCGCCAGTTTAAATATTATGTTTCTTATTAGACCAAAATACTTAAAACATTATTAATCCTATGAAATCAAATAGATCTTTTTAGTTTCAAATATTGTTCTGTCTAAAAAAGGGTTAATCATTTATTTTTACTAATTTCTATTTCCTTGACAATTATAACCTACAAACAGTGTCAGTTAGCACTGAACCTCTTTCGTAACTACAAATGGCATTATAAGATGTACTTTTAATTAATTTACTTCAGTTTAACAGTTGCTCCTAGAATTTGTAATATCACTTTGGTGATATCATCTCATATTTCTTTGGTAATTCCCTCTAAGATTTGAATGGATGGTCCAGTTTATTTAAATCTAAATACAGGCCAGTATTAATACATTAAAACTCTATAGTACTATAATGACTGAACTAAGTCTGACCCTGTCCTCTGTTCACACAAAATCCAGCCAAAACAGGTTTTTCTTAAGACCTCGGCTGTTGCCAATTTCAGTGTTGATTAATATGTTGCAAAAAGTCCCTTTCTAATCTTGTCCTTGGAAACATAAATTTATAGGTAGTATTAGTGTCTGCTTTTTCAGCCGAAATTGTGCCTTTTTATCAAGCGTCATGCTTTCTGAAGATAAGACATGCAAGCAGTAAATCGTTATTCTACATTTTTCTTAAAACTCCCTCTCCTAACTTCAAGGTTACCTAAATCAAGTTGTCTTCTTTATGTCCTAATGAAACAACGGGTGAACTGACCTATTTCATGGAGCAAGGGAGCCATCTACTGGCGATACAAGAGTACTCTCTCTTTATCCTTCTCTTCAAAAGACCCCTAACCTTTTATTTTTCATATCAGAAAGTCTATATCATTCAAAACAATCATACGAACACATATTTCATCAATACATTTCATATTTGAAATCGTCTAGTACATGTCCAGCATATCAGCACGTTTCCAGCAGGATTCAAATGCTGTGCCAGGTTCAGCTCGAGTTGGTTCTGCAAACACCACAACGGGTCCCTTTCTCCAAAGCTTCGCACCAGAGGTGTGGGTTGCCATGGTCTTGACTTACCTACAAGATACTTGGACACGTTTAGCTGGGACACCTTCTACAATAGTTCTGGATCTGTACATATTGTTTCTATACATTTCATTTTGTTCACATAGGGTCACTTTGCGAGGTGTGCCTTCCATCCAAAATACTGAAGGAGGCCAAAACTCACTGTTGTTCATATTTTCAGGCACCCAGTTGCTGTTTTGCTCCACATCATCAGTTGGCAGACTTAACATAACTGAATCTGAATCAATTGATGAACCGTAAGCCTTAGCTACTGAAATCTGCCACGCAAAGGGGTCCAATGTTTTACTGCACAGAATAACTAGTTCAGAGTCAGCTGCGACAGTTTGTCTGTCTAACTGTTACCGCTTGTTCTTGTTTGACAGCTAATACGTACCGGGAGTTGTCGCTACAGGCCAGCATAAGCCTGGACTACACTGCATTGCTGCACCACTATTGTTGTCTATCACCACACCTGCACAAGAGCACGCACTGTCTGGAGAAATGGCAGTGTCTGTGTAGAGTGTTATTGTTATTGTATTATTATTTCGGGACTGAACCCCGTGGTTTATTACTGGTGATACACATTGCTGTATAAAGCCAGTATTATTATTTAACGGTGCCAAACCGTGCTAAGAAAAACTAAAGAACTGTTTGGACCATTAACTTTGTTGTCTGTCATTGTTTGGAGCACTGCATCACCTACACACCTTTACACTACTAACCACTTTGCCACATACATGTATTTAGGAAAAGTCAAAAAAGCACAGGCACCTAACTGTCAAATCAGTGGAGAAAAACACATTTAAAAACTGTGATACTGCTCCGGTAGTTCTAGTGTTAACCAACATCTGTATAATTTAATTTAGTCTTATAGCAATAACCTTGGTTAAAATACTAAAATCTGGGGTCCTGAGTGGCTCATCCAGTTAATGTGTTGCCACTGGGAGCGCAGGATGAGTCATACAGCTTGGATGGCGCCAGTTCGGGTCGGGCTGAGCAAAGAGGCCGAACTATGCTGAGGACCCCATGGGGGCGTCACATTGGCTCTGACACTCCCGGGGTGGGGGATGGGAAACCGGCAGGAATTGCTTCTCTTCATCGGGCAACAGCGAACCCTGCTGGCCAGACACCGATCACATTCAGAGTGGATAAAAAGCAGGTCTGATCTCCCGGATCGGTAGCCCGCCCACTCCTGCTCTGGATTGCTCGGCGTAAAAGCATTTCTGGCTTTAGGCTTGTGAGATCGGAGGACACTCACACGCTCTCAGAACGTCTGTGGTGTGTCAGAACCCGCTGTGGTGAGGAGAAAAAAAGCCATAATTGGACATTCCAAATTGGGGGACAATTAATAAAATAACTGGTCACTAATTTTCTTTTAAAAAAACTTATAATCTACATCAGTTGAGAAATCGGCCTGTAGCTTCCACATTCCATAATGTCTGTATAAGGGATAATGGTTATTGTTGCACTATTCATGCTAGTGGGTAATATCCCAATATCCCGTGCTTCATTGTAAATCTCACACAGGACTCTGGGATAAGAATGTCTCGTAACTGCTTGTAAAATCCTCTGGCGCCTTCCCTGTTGACACTGATTGTATTGCCTCTGTAAACTCCCCTTCTGTTATTTTTTGTAAAGAAAATCTCTTTGTTCTACATTAAGTTTTGGTAATTCAATACATTATTATAATCTGTCTGCTTTTGATTCAGATTTATATAATTTATGGTAGTATTATTTCAAGGTGCTATTAGTAGACTTGGTGTCTGTATGTAGCTGTCCAGTCTCATCTCTAATTACTGGAATACTGGAGTTCATTTCTATATTTTTAAGTTGGCGTGCTAGAAGTTTGCTTGCTTTTTCCCCTGATTCGTCATGGGTTTTAGTCTGTATAGCTTTTGTCATTTTATGAAGTTTTTCTGCAGAAGGATTACTTCCATATGTTGTCTCTGATTCCTTAATTTCTCTTTAAAGTCTACGTACCTTTTCTAAATCTTATTTGTGGATGTCATTTTAATCAATTCACTCCTTTACATATGGTTTAAAAGCTTCCCATACCACTGAGCTGTATTGTGTTGAACCTTTGTTAATATTAAAAAAAGAATTCAATTTCTTTCTGAAGTCTGGCTGCTTGAGCCAAGTCCTGTAATATACTAGTATTTGATCATCATTTCTGTGATTTCTCTGGCTTCATCCCCACAGCCATTATAAGATCCAGATTCTCATGGTCAGATATTCCAATAACTCCTATATCACATTTACTACCATAACTAGAGTTTTGGAGATTAAAATAATCAATTGTAGATGACACTTTGTGCACTGAGGAATAGAACGCATAATCCCTTTCCGTGGGATGTCATAATAACCATATATCTATCAGGCCAAGCTCTCTGCTTAGTTCTGCCAGTTTTATAGTTACTGGGTGTGACAGGATGGCGCAAGGGATGAGGCCCAGAGACTGCAGCTCAAACAAAAGACTTATTAAATAAACAGGCATGAGGGCCAAACAAAAGGTTTTTTTTTAAACAGAAACAATAAGCACAAAGTAAAACTTACAAAAATAAGGCTTCCAGGCTGAGCTTTGCCTTCACTGGACTGCAAACATTTCCAAAAAAACCCAGCACACAAAGAAAAATCACCCTTGCTTCCTCAGCCACCTCTTTCTACTGAGAAGCTGAGGCCTCCTTTTATGTCAGGTGAATGGGTGTTAATTGATTGCTAATTATTCCCACCTGACACAATAAACCTGGGCAGGGAGGTGATATTTACAAGGGCAGAGTCCTGCTCTGCCACACTGGGATTCTTAATATCCCCTAGTGTTGATTTATCCAGAAAAAAGTCCTGGGTCTGGTTAAAACCTCCCCCTATACCTACAGGCAGGTCTCCCAACTCCAAAATAAGTTTCCCTACATTAGCAAAGAACCCTGCCCTGGGTCCACCTCATTTGGCACATATAAACTTGCAGAATTAAATTATGGTTGTTTACTGTTGCCAATAATATCAAGACTTTTTATTCATCATCACTTATTTCCTTCTGGATTGCCTCATTTAACCTCTTCTGTGCTACGGACTCACCTGGTACGTCATGATTAAAAACATGGTTAAAAAAAAAGAAAAAGCTGGATTGCCTTTTTTTCACTGGGGGTCGCTCATCCAGGAGTTATTAGGTCGATGGCTTTAATTCCATTATATTACATGGATAAAATATATTTGATGTGACGCAGTTGTTAAATGTAATTTATAGCCTATTTGAACGCAAGCGGTGGCTATCGCTATCTTTGGCTTGTACGTGAAACATCCCGAATGAATTTAAAACAGTCTGTGTAACTTTCGTTTTTTTTTCAATGAGGACTGATAAAAATAATAAAAAAAACCTTTACCTTTGATTAATAGCTGTTTTATCGAGCTGTGCTTCATGACATCAGCTTTGAAGTAACATCTGACTATTTGTCTACATCGTGTTTTGTTGATGTTGACGGTACAGGAAGATGCTTCCTGCTCCTGACTCTGATCACATGACACCACTGTAACGTATCGAGTGTGTGGGAGGTACTTTTTTTTTTGTCCAGTGGCGTAAACTCAGCGATCAGAGGGTAAAAATAAACATTAGGAACCACGTGTTTTTTGTATATAGTTACTGTGTGTGACACCTTGTATCTCAGACTTGTGTCTGTTTTAGTTGGTTGGAGAGAAACTCTTAGGCTAGTCAGTACAACAGCAGCTGTATTTTGTGGTCACATGACCAAGTAAAACACAAAAACTTGGCATCAATAGAAACTTCAGTCTGGCAAAAAAAAAAAAAAAAACTATATAGTTTGCCAGGGGTATCTGAAAAGAAACATATAGTAATTTTGATGTAAAACAGGCGAGTCTCAATATCACAAAATGTCTGTAGCACAGGTGTCACCAGGGCCTCAGCAGAGAAGGGGTTAATGACTTTGCAAAAAGTATTGATACTCCACGTTTCTTAGACTCATGTGTATTATGACAGGAGGACCCCAACCATGACTGTCTGAGCCTGTGTACATCTTGATTCAACAAATGTGTTTCTTGTAAAAATCTAATTTCTGCTTTTTTATGTTAAAGCTAGGTTTGTATTTTTTTCTTTTTATCATATGTATTAAGACTGTTAACATTCCATGTTACTATTTTAATGTTAATGTCTAACATTTGTTAAGCAAGTGTACCATCTTAAATGTAATAGGTTGTACCTCCCTTCTGGGAAGCTCCCCACATTAGTATCTGTCAGACTCATCGCTTGTGCATAAAGTACTAGACCTTGTTTGTGTTTCCAATTCAAAATTATATGCTGTAGTTGTTAAGCTTTGACAATAGGTTCCATTGTTTCAATTTGTGTATAAAAAGGTATAGAATGTACAATAGATAAATGAGGATGAAAGGTCACAGCATCATACGACTTTTGGAATAATGGATTCCAGCTCCAACAGCTGAAACATTATTGAGAAAAAACATTTCAACTCACTCCAATCAAGGGTAAGGGAAAGAAAGATAACTGAATTAAATGGCATTGGATCAATGTATTCCATAATAGCCTTTTTTTTTACAATGAAAGACTTTGTCTGTTTTTGTTCATAATGACAATCATTTTCTGAATAATGTCCATAATAATACAAAGCCATGAATATTGATTGACCCTATAATGTAGCCTGTAAAATTCAATTTCATATCAATACAATACCATCTCCAAACAAAACTCCAGCGAGCAATTTACACAGACAAAAGATTGTCAGTATGTATCAAGTATTTGTATCATTTCCACACACTTCCTCCATCAAAGAAAGACAGAGTTCTGCCAGTTCATAGTCGTAACTGGTGCTGAAAGAGTCCCAAATCAAACTCATTCAGCCTTCTACCAGTAGAAACAAGCAGGACTGATTTAAAAGCACTGTAAAGCCTTTAAAAAGTCCTGGTCATAGATGGCAATGTGGAGGCCAGTCTTTGCACGTTATTATTTTCGTGCAAATCATCTATAAGTAAAATGTAATATGTAATATAAATATCATATCACACATTATTTGAAAGGGACCTGATACATTAAGAGAAACCTCAAAATATGTTTTTCTTCTTTGTTCCTAATTCAGGTGCTGACATACACTTTCTGAACATGACAGCTTTAACCAGAGGCAATCTGCACTCCTCTTTCTGGGTTGTGGATAAGAAGCACATGTACATTGGCAGTGCAAGCATGGAATGGCACTCCATGGCACAGGTAAAAACATTATACAGTGAAATCATTGTTATTTTATTACAGAGACTGTAATTCCATCTTTGGTAATTGTAACTGTTGACTTACCAGGAAGGCCAATTCACAAAACTGTTTTAAATGAATTAAATAAATTAAGACATGTGTGACCAGTTCAAGGCTGTTGTTGGGTTTCTTAAGAACACCCTATAAAAAATACAAAACATGATTTATTTCATAACACAGAGCAGAACCCAGGTGAATAATTATGTACTTCACCCTTAACTTCAAAGAAGCTCTTCATAGATTTGAATGTAACACATACTCCAATGTTTTATACTTTATGTAACCTGAGGATTACAATATATTTTCTTAACCCTTTAACCCACCTCTATGGCTTAGTTTACATGCAGTTTAGAAATTCCAAATTAACTCTCCATTGTCATGAGAATATGACGTAGCATGCCCATACCGTGCACATTCCTCATGCTTTAGGAAGTGCGCAGTACAGTAACACAGTACAGCTAAAATGGGTTGGTTAATTGCCTTCTCAAAAACTTTTTCGTTTTTAGTACATTTTGAAAGGTGTAACATATGTTCACGAGACTTCTGCAGTGAAGATCTTGTTTGTGATGCAACCTGACTCAAAAATCCTGTACCATTGATGGTTTATTAACTGAGAAGTGCCGAGAAGTGAACACTGGCAAGCTGCTTTGACCAAAAAAAAAAAAAAATTGCACACAGAGAAAAAAATAGGAGAAATGTGAGGCTTGCCAGCTTCCTGCAAGACTTGCAATCCCAGGAAGGATTCCGAAGATATATATATATATATATATATATATATATATATATATATATATATATATATATATATATATACAGTATAATTAGCAAATAATGCAGGAGGATAGTGCAAAGTGTTACTGTAGCCACCTTAACTTTCAGGGTTTTTGTTTTGAAATTCATGTAAAAAGCACTACAGTTAAACCCCATATTTGTTTAATCTATATTGTGGCCAAAATGAGGCCAGCTGTTGTCACGATTGCTTCATTTCTTTCAACACAATCTGAAAGCTGAACAATATGTCACGTCAGGCCAAACTAGAATGTTTAACGACATTTAAATATACACTGCCATATTTTAATATGAATTCGGTCATTTGAACTTTGAAGGAAATTTCTCTTCCTAAAAGAAAAATACATGTAAACCCAAATTGCCAAAACAATACTACGAAAATTGCACTTATTATGTTTGCACATAAACCAAGCTAATGATGTCTACATAAAGGGAACTACAAAAATGTAGTGTGTTTTACAATATATGATGGACACAATTTCAATTGAAATGTGTTTATTTAACCAGGATAGAAACCTTGAGATATACAGTACATGTCATTTCAAGGGGGTCCTGGCAAGAGAAGGCAGCAAGAAAAAACAACATTATAAAATCAATAAATCATTCAAACAGGACAAAAACAGTTGAAACAATCATAAAAACATGAATCCAAAGAAAAAGAAAAAAAAGTAAAACAACTTAAATTTACATGATCCTGGTCAGTCATAAATCCATATTAAAAAAGGTATTGGGAAGAGTTCCAAAGATGAGTTCGTGGTGTTTCATCAACAAAGCACGTCTAAAATGTAAAGGCAATCCAGCAATTCAGCTTGCCAAAGTAAATCTTCACCTCCTGGATCTCTGTGCTGGGCCATCCAAGAAGGTCTTTCAGTAAAAGAAAAATATTAAAATTGCTGGAAATCCCCTTTTTGGTTTCTTATTATTTCATGCCATTGTGAAATTTATCTTTCACTTGGATTGACAGCACATATATTATCCAGTAAAAAATGTTTCTTTAAATTTTTTTATAAATGGCTGACTGACCTTGTCTAAAACCTTGGCCATCTCTGAATTTTTGATCGAAAAACCAAAAAGTTGCTAATGTTCTAATGTTGAGCTCTGTATACTAAGTAGTGCTTTGTTTTTACCAAGCTGAATTAATACTACAATCCAATAGAGAGTCACTACGCAAAATACACTTAATAGGATTGTAATAGGGGCATGAGTATCCGCTGACAGATAGGAGAGAGACTGGAGGGTGTCGTCGACAGGTCACGCAGATGTGCAGGTTTATTTATAAATATAAACAATATTTCAAAATATTCAAAATAAAACACTGAACAAACACAACCTGTAAGAAAACAAAAGCTGGCCTAAACAGTGGCCGAGTGCTGCTCCCACTAAAAGGGAGGTCCTGCTCCAGGAACCTTCTTCCTAACTCAAATAATCGTTGAGTGGGATTAGAATCCCCTAAACTAATCTCTTTCTTACAGTTGGGTTTATGCCGGTCTACACCCAGTGATAACCAGTTTCTCACCCTGGTTCATACAGCAGCCGTGAGGGTTCTCCAAACATTCATCTCCTGTTTGCTGAAACAAAAATAACAAAGAAAATGGCTTCCCAGCTCCCCTTTTATATCAGATGGCTTGGGTTAACTGACACTCAATAAATGTAATTAACATCTGGCCACCTTCCACACCTGTGTCATTACAGGGATGCTAACTCCCAGACCCGCCATATCTAGCACCAACTTAAATGTAAATAAAAAATACCCAATTTCCATATGCAGGGCTTCTGCCCTGTCGCAAGGATATTTAACAGGTATTCACTATTTCAAAACTGTAGATGGGAAATACAAATACAAATATTTTAAACTTTCTAATATTTAGGGTGTATGTATATTACTTCATACATATTCATTATATTTTATGAAAGATAATTAGATCATTAGAGTATTGCAAAAAACAGTCTTGGCAGGTGGTGTATATTATGCTGAAAAATCATTTGCTTAAGCAGTAGACCAGGAAAATAATAAGGCCCAGACAGGACCTTTGAAGGAAAACGTTGAAGGCTTTTGCCAATATAATTCTCTGCTTGACTTGCGGTTATTCTGCCTTTTTCAGCTGACAGATAACTTGGGGGTCATTTTAAAATGTTCTATACTATTGTGATATTGTGAGAACATATGTAACTCAGATTCCGAATCATAAAACTCACCACGCACCTCCTGGGGGGACAAAAAAGGCCTTGGCATATGTTTAGACTTACCATCTTAACCCATACAGAAAAAAATATACAATAAATATATTTTAAAAATATATTATTAAAACATATAGTGAAATATTAAACAATGGCTGCACAAATATGTTGAAATACATTGTAAAAATGTATAATTATATATTTAAATATATTTTAGACATACATTGACATATATTTTAAATATACCAACATATAGTATGAAATATAACGGAACATATGCTTCCATATACTTTGAAATATAAACAACATTTTGATTTAGATTATAATATTTTCTAACATATCATAATATTACTACTACACATCCATTCTACCCAGAATTGACAACAGCTGTAGGGAGAGACGGGGACACACCAAATGACTCACACGCATTATACGGTAACACACCACACTTACCCCAGACAGGACAGGACGGTGGTACACACAAGGGGAAACAATAACACAAGGGTTAACATCCGAAACAGGGAACAGAACAGTCCATCTGTCCTTCAGAGCCGACTGAAAGTTCAATCGCTCTGTCCCAGCATGCCCCGCTCCAGCCATATGCTACTGTGAAGTAATGTCATCTATAAAGTTATTTCGTGTCAAGACAATAATGATTTGTGTGTGATAATATAAAGTGTTAAACTTCTTCAGGAAAGGCTAAATACCAATTAATAATAACTGCAATATATGAGAGTTCCTTTGCTTTCCTATATTAGAAAAATATAATATCTGATAAGGAATTAAATTTAGACCCGGAATAACATTTTAAGAATTGTTAAAATTCACTAAAGAAAATGTGTATGTTACATAAACAGTGTGGGCACACCACAACATGCAAAGTAGCCTTTTTAATGTATTGCAATATATTTTGATGAAATCCATGAAATAGTATTCTGCCATCTATAAAATATATCTTGCATTCTTGTAGGAATGTACTGTATTATATTTTGAATGTTTTCTGAAATGTATGAGAATATATTTAAACATATATTGCACTATACAGCATATATTTATGAAAGAGATTAGTAATGTCTGATTTGCCACTTAGCTTTGATAAAATTCAACAGGCCTTCTATGACTTGTGTCTTTTGCTGAACATTGATAAAACTAAACTTATGCATTTTAATAGAACAAATATGACAGGTTCACTTAATAGTGTTTGCAAAATTTTTACTTCTAGTAAGATTGAATTAGAGCAAGTAGCAGTTTATAAATATTTAGGTATTTGGCTGGACAGTGCTTTGTTTTTTAAACCCCATATTGATGAAGTTCAGTCTAAAGTGAAATCTAGAATTGGTTTTCTCTTTCGCAATAAATCATGTTTTACACGTTCCACTAGGTATGCTCTAGTCTAGATGCCTGTTATTCCAATACTGGATTATGGTGATGTTGTCTACAAAATGGCCTTGAAAGCTGCTTTGGAGAAGCTTGATGTTGTATACCATTCTGCTATAAGATTTATAACTGCTGCTTCTTATCTTACTTATCTTTATATTATGGTTGAATAGCCTTCATTGCACACTAGGTGATTGGATCATTGGCTTAGGTTAGTTGATAGAACCCTGACTGGGGAAAACTCCACTATATCTGCACAACCTATTACAGTTCCCTGCTTCGGTTTACAATTTAAGATCAGATTCATTTATTAGATTGGTTCTTCCCAGAGTGTCCACTGTTTTGGGGTGTAATTCATTTGAGTTTGCGGCTGCTTATGACTGGAATGAATTTCAAATCAAATTAAAAACTACAGAGTTTTGTTTCGGAGGATGTTTTTAATCAGAATCTGAATTCACTATTGTCTGATGCATGTGTATGTATTTGTTAATGTGTTATTTAGTTATTTATTTTTTTCTATGCTGTATTTGTTTGCTTTGTGCTGCTGTGATGTTTGCCTCTTGACCAGATTGTCGTTGTAAATGAGAATTTGTTCTCACTCTTATCTGGTAAAATAAGGGTTAAATGAAGTATAGCGCCGATACCGCTGTACAAAAGAGCCGGCTCCTTTGCAAGGAGTGTATATCGGGCTTATGTCTCTGTGTGTGATTACGTCACCTACCAGCCCTACTGCTGCCTTCCCCGTGCACGCTACACTCTCCCCTGCCAGCCTCAAGTCCGCCCCGGACTTGCTAACCAGGCTACAGTCCGACGAGTGTGTACCGGGGTACTTGCGTCCACTTCTGACACCAATGTAGCGATCTTGGTTCCCGCAGGCAGGCGCATCACACAGGGTGAGGCAATCCACACACAGGCGGAGGGCAGGCGCGAACCCGGGACCTCTCGCACTAAAGCATAGTGTCGATACCGCTGTACAAAAGAGCTGGCTCCTTTGCAAGGAGCGTATATCGGGCTTATGTCTCTGTGTGTGATTACGTCACCTACCAGCCCTACTACTGCCTTCCCCGCACGCTATATATATATATATATATATATATATATATATATATATATATATATATATATATATATATATATTGTTATAACCATGTATTTTAAATATATTTCTGTTGCTTTGACATATACTGCAATGTATTATCTTTCCGTATGGGAACTGTGATTAAATCTGAGGCAGCAAGATTCAGAGGGGCCTGTAATTGGAATTGTCTGCAGCTCCTAGCAATTGATTTGGGCTATTGCTGAAAGTGGAGAAAGGGAATCTGCAGTATCCTCTCTGAAAATGCAGACATGATTGCAGATACACAGGCTCTGGTCATTTATCTTTTTCCAACATGTAGGCCTATGTGCCTTTGCTGCTGTGGCTGCTGTGGCCTTGTTCATTATAGCCTTGAGGGATCCACAGGAAGCTGCGAAGCTTCAGGGGGTCCACAGCAAATATGTAAAATTATTTAACAAAAGAAAATTACATGTGAAATATTTCAAAGCAAATCTTAAAAGTTAAATAGACAAATCTTAAAACTCGTGGCCTCATACCCCCTGCCCTGAATCTATACTTTGAATATCCCTGGTTGCTAGTTTTGTGCTTAAAGTATGTACCATTATCACAAAAGCGGGGTGAATTGTAAATACAATTTAAATAAACAACTATAGCCGCGACCCTCACCAGGAGAAGCGGATCGATAATGGATGGATGGATAAACAGCTATATTAATGCAATTTACATAATACAGACTACAATTAAATATAAAGCAGAATTTCTGGCAATACGATTTACAAACAACAATTGTATATTTTTTTCATTCAACTTCTAGATATATTTTCTCCCCCCCTGTTGATAAAATAAAACATTCCACTTCCGCACATGTACAGTGAGAACCCAACAGAGTATAACAGTCAAAATGGAGCGGTTTCTGAAACACCAACGAAAGGAGCCTGAGGAAGAAAACGAATGCCGTGATGCTTCCACGAGTACCAGTGCCACAAGAACCACCTGTACAAACGAGCAGCCATCCTCTGTGAAGGCATCAAAATCAAAATCTCGAAAATATGGTGCTGAATACATTCAGTTCGGGTTGTATTGCATTACAATACAACCTGAACTGAGTGGTCCAGTGGTTAAAGGAAAGGGCTTGTAACCAGGAGGTCCCCGGTTCAAATCCCACCTCAGCCACTGACTCATTGTGTGACCCAGAGCAAGTCACTTAACCTCCTTGTGCTCTGTCTTTCGGGTGAGACGTAATTGTAAGTGACTCTGCAGCTGATGCATTGTTCACACACCCTAGTCTTTGTAAGTCGCCTTGGATAAAGGTGTCTGCTAAATAAACAAATAATAATAACAAAGAAAGACAGCCTTGATTACCCAAAATCCTTTTTGTTTCATCATTTAATTTGTTGTTTGCAATAAGAGTAAGGTGATCTGCTCAGTATCTACAAGAAAATACTTTGGCACTACTACTGGTCTGCCTTTATGCTACCATATGTCTCCTTTTCTCACGCAGCGAGACATAATGTGTGACTAAGTGTATTTTTTGTAGTGATGTTGTTACCCTTGTAATGTATATGTAGTACATTATATGTAAGTTTAAAAAAATGTAAAAAAATAAAAATAAAAGTATTCTGTAGTTTTACTAAACACAATAAAATGCCTGAGAGAGATCATGGAGCTGATCAGCTGAGCTGACTTCAAACTAGACGCTTTGTGGTGCGGCCCCCCTTTGTTTAAACGATCTCTAGATACTTAATGTCATTAAGATGTACAGCTTGGAATTACATTACCAAAAGTATAGTTTTGAATAATCAAGCTGTAAAGTTTCATAGACCACATCTGAATGTTGTTCAATAAGATCTTTGTCTGCTCTATCCCTGTGTGTTCATCACTTGAAAGGCCCACCATTCTTTTTTTTTTTTTTTTGAGGGGTGCTTTTGCAGATAGAACCATGCAACGTAATATAGTCAATATCATTAGAGGGACATAATTCCATCTGACATTTTAATATTTGATTGTTTTAAATTAAACACAGAACGGATCATGTTTATCACAAATTTAACATTTAAGTTTTATTTTTTTCTGGAAGACATAAACGATACATAAAAAAATGATTTTATTATGACTTTTTTTTTAACAACTCATCCATCCATCCATCATCTGTAACCACTTAATCCTATAGAGGATCGCAGTGAGCCTGAGCCTAACCCGGGAGACACAGGGCGCAAGGCAGGACTACACCCTGGATGGGACGCTGGTCCATTGCAGGGCAACTAAGGGGCAATTTAGAGAGACCAATCCACCTAGCCAGCATGGCTTGGACTGTGGGAGGAAACTGGAGTACCTAGAGAAAACCCACGCAAACACGGGAAGAACATGCAAACTCCACACAGACAAATTTAAATTTGATTTAAAAGATGCAATTGTACCCTGCAGTAGTGTGATTCCACCACTTGAAAGGAGCCCAGACTTTATATTTCAATGCTTCTGGTGCAATTCTTTTGGGATGTTTTCCTCTTCCATCTGGTTTTGGAGTCCCTGTTATTGGACGTTTCTTTTGGTGTTCATTGTACACATGTTTCTGGCTGATATCTACTGCCCAGGTAATACTCTTTACAGACCCTGACTCTACTGCCTTGAATTTTGAAGAAGTACTTAAATGAAAATTTACGACGTGAGATTTTGCTTGTTGTAGCTCTCACCTTGGTCTGGTACTCTGTGGTAGTAGCAATCAAATCATACTTTATGTCCTGATGTAAACTACAGTTGTTACATGCTGTACTTGCATGAATTCTCACAATCAAAATTATTTACATGATTTATATGATTACAGTTTTTGCAGCTACATGCTTTCCTTTCCTACATATGTATGCCTTTCCTTCCTGACAGAGTTTCTTATTTTTAACTGCATTCCATACCTTTGGGTTTGCTATGGCCTTTTTTTACCTTTTCTTATTAGTCCTTGCATCTAAACCACTCTGTGGCAGCATAGACCCAGCACTGTTGCAAAGATACTTTTGCATTGGAATGCTGTCACTGGTGTCTGGCTGTGTGAACCCCTGCTGAGCACTGTCTAACTGTATCTGCTCTCTGATTTGACTGAAATATAAATTGCATGTATCAGAATGTTGTAACAACCCAAACCATCTCTATATGTATTTGCTTATTTTTTTAGAATATACCTGTACTCTAATAAACTGCTTTAATAGGTTCAGATCTGCATTACATGGTAGCATTATGTTGTGATCTGCTTGTCATGATTGCTGGATCTGGTCTGGTGGCACTGTTTTAAAATCAGTTAATTGGCTGTTCAGCTAGTAAGGGGATTTCTGATTGGTGGAGATGGTGGTGCAGATAAAACCTTATAATTAACCTGACTCGGAAGTAAACATTTTGCGTGATGTTGAGTTCATATTCTGAGGAAACAAGTAGAGCAAAAAGCAAAAAAAGTCTTTGGGAACTACATTAGGGTTACCAGACATCCTGTGAAAACTGGGATTGTCAGTTTCAGCCTTAATTTGTTGTCCCATTCAGAAAACAGTATAAAGAAAATAATGAGTTGTCATGATCTGCAATAAATTCACCAGATGTTTAGTTTTTAATCTGTTATTGTGTTATTATATACTGTTATTTTAATGGCTTCAGAGTTGCTACGGCATCAGGGAATTTAAGTAAAAAAAAAAAAGTCCCAGTGTTTCACTGTGGAAATCTGGACAGTGGGAGAAACTGAAGCTCTGACAGAAATTTGGTCAGGCATCAAAATCCAAGCCGAACTGGACAAAACACTTTTCTTAAATTACTTTGTTTTTAATGCCGACATTGGGAGAACAGTGCAGAACTGTGTAAACTGCATAACTGAGTCCCTTTGCTCGCAAATAAGTGTGAACAGCAAGCACATTGATACATTTCTTCTAACAAAAAACACCAGACCAAGGGCTGGACCAAATCAAAGTCAGCACTTAGCGAACAAGGACGCGCAAGCATTCGCGGTAATAAAACACAAGAAAAATTCCAAGCGAATTCTTGCAGAACCAAAGCAAGCCCTTTTCGCCCTTCAAAAAGCAGCTATCACTTGTGGAATACAAGTGGGTTGAGAAGGGGGAGTGGTTTGCTATCGCCCGACCAAATCTACTCAACTCCAGCTATAAATCACATTGCAAGACTTTCGCCAGACCCAATTGTTTTTAAAGAAATAATAATAATAATAATAATAATAATAATAATAATAATAATAATAATAATAATAATAATAATAATAAAATACAACTACCCGACTCTGTCCGTTTAAAAAAAAAAAAAAATCAGCAATCAACTTTTTTTTTTTTCACGGCACTTGATAGCATTTCATTTGACTTCTTATTGTATAATATGTACCGGTACTGATCCTGGTGACTGTGTTAGGTTGGTTTTTGGATGTTCTATTCACCCCAAGTTTTTTTTTTTTAATCAGTATTTTAATTGTATAATACTCAGAGTTTCTTTGTTAACCTTTTTATTTTTTTTTTAAATCGTTGTTCTTGTGCAGTTACTATACAGCCTTGTGCACAACAGGGCTCTGGGCAGCACCGTGCCAGTCGGGTATGAGGATGCTGACATTGCATAGTGCTGGCACAAGTCACGGTATGGATTTTTACAGAAAACATAATTTTACAGAAAATAATGTGGCACGCTTTCATAACAGTTACAGAACAATGCAGCACGATGCTGCAGACATCATGGAAACGAGGTAATTGCCAAGTGTGTGTCCGTGTGTGTGTGTGCATGTGTGTGTGTTATCTTTCAAACCTGTGTTCATATTTTTCAATATTTTACACAATAAAAATAAAAGCAGATTATAATTATTATTATTATTATTATTATTATTATTATAACTATGACTACTAGTAGTAGTTGCATGTAATAGCATTCATTGATATTCAAGCAAAACAGTAGTACAACACACATTTTTTTTTTTTTCTGCCCTGACTGTCTTCGTCTGCCTTTTCGCATGTTACCGCCTTGTTTCCACCCCTTCAAAATGTCACAAATACCGGCTGGGGATTGGTCAACAGCTGTTTTCATGTTGCTTTCGGCGATCCCTCCTTCTCTTGCGAAACTTCTCTCCGCCCCTTTCGCGGATTGGAAATGGCTAGTTTTGGTGTCGGGATAAAGAAAATGCGAAATGGAAACTAGCGATATTATCGCACAAACATCGCAAGAGCGATCGGGGTTTGATTTGTTCCGGCCCCAAGTCCATTTGAAACGGACCCAGTGTGAATGCAGCCTCAGTTACATGCATACACGTTTATTCTTACAGTTTATTTAAACAGTCCTAAACTATTATGCAATATTTGTAAATGAGTAAAAGCTCAGTATAAGCTACTACTATATTGTTTAATATGCTTTCTTCCAAATTACACTTGCTGAATATTTTGTTAAAAAATTTTTTTTCTGAATTGTACAAATTCATACTGGCAGGAAAAAAAGAAATTGGTCATTCATTTTGACTAAAATAATGATAAAAGGGAAAAAAGGGATGTTTTGCACGTCTGCTTGGTTTGTAAAAAGTAAGAAATAGGAGGCGGTGCTTGAGTGATTGTACAGTACCATAGGGAAGCCAATGAAGATATTATAATGTAGTCGTAGCAGTCGTCTAGCTTGCCTGCGGTTAGGACAGTTTTAAAACTCCTCTACTAAATTTGGTTTGTCATTTCCTCACCATAACTAATACAATCACCAATTATGTTTTGCATTTTTGCCTGCCCCCCGCTTGGTTATGCCCAATCGTGGCGTTTTACTGAACTGTTATATCAATTCTAGCATAACAATGACATGGTCGATTCGCACAGGACTAAAAAGACACAGGACACTTGAGTTTGAAATTTTACAGGTGGTCCAGATGTCTTGTAAAAAAATCGGAGGACCTCTGAGAAAATCATCTGAGATAAAAAGAAATGGACTATTTGCGCGGGACTACATTACACTGAGGTCTGTAAAAATATCGAAGCCTTCTGTTTATGTGGCGATTTTTAGTCCCATGTGAATAAGGTTTAAAGAGTAAGAAGCTGCTTGATGAGATTCTGGGATCAATAAGCTACTAACAACCAAACGAGCAAGAATGGCCTCCTCTCGTTTGTAAACTTTCTTATGTTCTTATGTTCTTATGTTCTTAAGTAGCAGAGTTTCTGCAAAATATAGTGTTACACGTCCCCACGTGTTGCTACAACTGTTTAAATAACGCACCTGTAATGTTTCTTTTCATTGTTAACATCCAGACAACTTTTTACAATTATAACTTTAAAGTCTGTTTCAAAGCTCTTTTCATAATGTCCATTCTAGTGCACTGATAGTGTAAGGATTGTTGCCCACATTGTCAAACAGATAACACAACAATAACTATCCATGATGTGGTACGGAACAAAAAAGCCAGAGCACCTGTTTTTATGTTTTTTTTACTTTATTTAGAGGACAGGTCTCAAACTCCAGTGCACTAGAGCAGACATTGTGAAAAGAGCTTTGAAACAGATTTTTTTTTAAATTTATCTGCTTTGCTTTTTTTCTTACAATTTACAGTAGAACTACAAGCACCGCTGTTTCTTATCTGATGAGATGAAATGCGATACGTCCTGGGAAAAAAAAAAAAAAAACATTCAGAGTGTAGTTTAAAATAAACTGTTGGCAGATACAGTATTATAAAATACATTTAAAAACAAATATATGTCTAATTGTACTGATATAGTTTTTAAATGGGTAAAGAATTAAAAAAAGTTTTATTTCTCCTTATTTCACAATCAAACAAGAACCCTGATCAAATGTATATTAGTAATCTTATTGGATGCTAAGCTCCAGGAAAAAAAGATAGGGGGAGGGCATGATATACTGTTTAGGTCATTGTGGTGATTGAAGTTATGCGATCATGATGACCTCATAATCAGAAGGAATAGAAAAAAACATGCACAATAAAAATAGCCAAAAGTAGCCAAACCGTCAAACACCTGGTTCCAAGCCCAGATAATTGGATAAGGTGTACAAAAGGGTCAGCCTCTCCCCCGGTCGGGGCAGTGTTCTTGGGACCGGGAAAGCGCAGCCACATATGTCCTTGATGGTACAGTAAACTCTCCTTTTTTATCTCCTGCAGAGTAACAAGGTAACGATTGTTTCCAAGATCGCAGAGCAATAACTTTGGTGCAACAGGGATATCTCATCCTGCAAACGAACAGAAATCTGTTTAAATACTCTTTTCTAGATACAGTATGTGCTCTTCCTCCCAGGACCTGTGTAAATAGTCTGTAAATAGTCATCTTTTTAAAGACGCAGAACTCATTTATTTTGTGACCAGTTTTTTGTTGTTTTTGTGTAAATAAACGTTTGTGCTCCATTTCACCTGAAATCCTGAACTCTCTGTGTGTCATTTCGAGGCCTTCCACAATGGTGTTTAGCAGCTCTATAATCAGATTTTACTGCATCAAGCAGGCTATCCCAATATCTGAAAGCAAGCTCTCCAAACCTCAAAGGCAGCATTGTAGCTAAAAGTGCAGGTCCCATATTAGTAGCAGTTTCACATGCTACTTCAAGCCGTCTGACTAAAATTTCCATTGTTATCTCCAGTAAAACATGGAGGTAATTTTGTCTTGAACAGTAATGGGGCTAGTTCTTTATCTTTGTCTGACATTCTGTAGGCTTACTTGCAGGTATCAATTGCTGTGAATTACAAGCTGTACTGTGTAACTAGGGCTGTATATCTTTAATAACAATGCAGGCTGCTGAGAATTTTAAATGCGTGCCCTTTTTTCTTGTTTTTTTTCCTTTGACTATATGATCGCTAAAAAGGGATCATGTTTGACAGTCATTGTAAATAACAATTTGGCAATTTCAGAGAGAAAAAGAGAATTTGGTCTAGTTGGTAAATTACTATGATATAGGTTGTGTTTTTTTGACAAAAGCAGTAAGTAATTCAAATGATGTATAACCATCTGTGTTTTCAAGATAGAGATCAAGCTCTTCATCAAAAATGATAGCAAGATCACCACCCCAACCTAGATTACCGGTTGGAAAGGCCTCTATTAGTGGTACAGTCTCATCCTGTTTCAGCCATGTCTCAACTAAAGTCAGGATATCTATTTCTGAGACCAGAATAAAATCGTTAATTTGGAGAGATTTATTTCCAAGAGCTCGTGTATGCAGTAATGCTACACGAAGGGAGGTCGATGACGAGTTACGAGAATTATCATTAGCTGGAATTTGAGCCCCGAGAAGAAGGTGGAAATTGATAACGAGGGACTGATACTACTTTGATATGGCCATTTTTTGAAGACCATAGGTCTCTCTGAAAACTTTCCTAATTATTAATGAACCCCAGACTCATTTGTCAATGAAGACTTGTCAATGATTGATCACTCTTTTTCTATATCTCAATTAGATCCCCTTACTGAAATACCATCATTTATATGCTGTATACTGCCTGTCACGTCTGTATAATGCAAACACACACTATGCCATACTATATATGCCTGTCTGATTTATGTATTAATCTAGCTATACCAATCCAGTCACTAGCAAGCTGTCATCTTGGGGTGATTATACTTATTGAGAAATTAAAGCAGAGGATAAAGCTGTTAATCAGTTTCCCATTTAAAAATGATGAAAAGGTTAACAGGGCTTTGGGGCATAAACAGTGAAGTATGATCTTATAAATATGTGGTCATATGTTTCAACTCTCAATACAGTGATGTGTTATTGTTTTCTTGTTGTCACATGAGCCTAGGAGTCCATAAGCACTAAAATCTAACAAGCCAGTTCATGGTTCGTGTTCTGCCCTTTGTCATAATTAATTACTTTATTTTGTTATTGCAGTTGTGGCGTTAAGAATCTTAAAGAATGTATTCCTAGTAAAAGTAATTAGGAATTGATAACCTGAAATAGATTCTACCCTGCATGAAGTCCTATATAATGATATCTGTTTCCTGGATAAGTAATTTTAAACTTTTCATTTAAAATGTGCTTCATTACATGCTGCTATGATATTCCTATGGTAAACTTTGATAAGAGTTGAAAGCCTAGTAGGTTGTAAACTGTCTCTTGATAATCACCAATACGGGCCAGGTATTGATTGTGCATACTGTGAATGAGTTTGTCAATGAGCACCTAAATACACACCTATTAATTACGCCTAATTAATATACTGTATATCCCTGTGGCCAGGATGGCTTGATGGTGACATTAGCCCAGGAAGAGACAGAGACACTAATAGTGCGGGTTTAAGCACTGGTTGTGCATTTTTTAAATAACAAAATAAAACATTTACACAAAACAAACACTGAACACAAAATAAAAGGCACGATGGCCAAAATTAACGGACAGCAACAAACGCACTCAAATAATCAAGTACCGTGCTGATCAAAACCCAGCATGAGTAGCAATTGCAGTTTTATAACTTTCCTCTCGTGTCTCTCTCTCTTCTCTGTACACCCAACCCAGACTGCGAGGTTACTGCCTCTTTTATACAGCTGTGCCTGAACTCGGTTGCTTGATAATCATTCAATCGGGCTCAGGCACATTCTACATATGAAGTGATTTGGCTGGGGAGGCAATTAACCCTTCCCTGCTGACCTAAAACAACAGTGCAAAATACAATACATTTAAATAACAATAATACAACACAAATAAAAAATAAACAACATTCACACAGGGTCAGGATGTACCCGATCACAATCTCACTGAAAATCCTGTAACCTGTAGCACACTCCATGCCTTATTATGATTATAAAATTGGACAATATTCTTGTCAAAAAAAACAAATAAATAAATAAATGCTTATTTATTTATTTCATGTATCTATCCATAAATTGAACCACAATCACACACAACAACATTATTAGTGACAGACTGCTTATTAAAATATTTTGCATATTTTTAAAGAGGCGACGATTGTCTATTCAGGATACCAAGATATTTAGGGCCCAATTCACGTACTAGTGGTAAAACAAGACTGGAGCTGTGTTATTATCACTCCTCCAAACTTTACTCCTTGCTTCCGCTGTAATTGACAAACATCATAATTGCGTCTTTTCTGTGGCATTTGGTCAGCCCTCATAAATAATTAATTTGAGTTAATACCACTCTTTTTACCATGATTGATTGATTATTTGTGTTTGCAAACTGTGAGGGTGGCTAATTTTTATTTGTGCATTTTTGCAATGTTGCCAAGCTTAAAGACTTACACTTTTTTTCCCCGGCCTAACAGGAAAATACATGATGTTTAAAGTATGTGTTTTTCTTCAATTTATTAAATCTAAACATTTTACATTGCCTAAGTGTTGATTCTCAAGCATAAATAAATCAAACCAACATGACGAATATGTTGATTTTCTATTACTAGCCATCTTTTGTGTGCTGGAATGTTGTGATTTACATTGTGAATTCATATATGCTTGTGTAGTCTGAGAGAAAAATATTCATTGGCTGTGCTAACAGTCACTTTGGGCTCACATTTTAGGGGCCCACTACTTTTTGTCCCATAATTCGAGAACTGGTTTAAACTAAATTCACAGGACATGTGTGGTTTTAAAAAGTGCCTTCATTTCGTAAATGTCTATATTTGTATTGTTTTAAACCATAATACAATAACTAGTTGGTATGTGTCAGAAACTAAGATCCATGTCAACATACAAAATAAAAACAGTGCATTACTCAATTAAATCTAAACGAAAGCCAACTTTTGTAACAATATATTCAGGTTTCAGGTTAAATAAAAGTTGTTTTTTGCTTTGTTTTTTTTTACAGATGAAAGAGCTTGGTGTTATTATCTACAACTGCAGCTGCTTGGTGTTGGATTTGCATAGAATATTTACCCTTTATTGGCAACTGGAATACAAAGACTTTGTCCCAGCAAAGTGGTCCAAGAGGGTGTTTGCCTTATCCAGTAAAGTGGAGCCCCTCAAACTGCACCTCAACGACTCAAAGGCAGAGGCTTTTTTATCAGTAAGTGCTTAGGTACTGAATTCATCAAATGACGAATGTGAACTTTGATAACACTCATCAGGTCACAGTCTATTTTTGTTTAAACAGGATTTAGAGAGCTGTGATTCACCTATGGGCTAATGTTTCTCTACCTCACAAAATACATTTTCAGATTAATTTGTTTCAGAAATAGTGTGACCAACACAAATAAGGCCAACATCAATGTCTAAAAAAATATATAAAAATCCTTTTCCTGGGGTTTCTTGAAACCACAAGCTGCATTTAGTAACCAAGTTTACAATAGTATACAAATTATACCTTTTAGCTATTTTTAAACAACAATGTCCAAACATCCTAATTTCTATCGGATTCAAACCCGGGCCTTCAGAGAGGCATTTGAAGCTATTGAATTACCCTGCCACCTAACCCCATCTCTTTCTATTAATTTCTGGAACACACTAGAAAATGCTTCTTTGAAAGAGAAACATTAAAAAATATAGGAGACCTCGTATAAAAGCAGTACTCACCAACTTAAAGGCACCTTTTATTTTATAGTTTATTTTCACAGTATTTTTTTTTTTTAATTTTTGTCTCCTTGTTTAGTTTACTCTGCCGTGCATTGTGGCCTGACCCTTACCATTGTTGGTATTTGCTCGTGGCTATTTGTGTTGCCGTGCAAAAAAAAACCTGAGTGCTTGTGTGGCGTTTTCAACCACAACTTCCTGTGTCTCTCCCTATCACAAGGATACTAAAAAATATTAATTCTATGGGATACATCACTGTGGACAGAGCTGCACTGATATAAAAACTACGTTTGATGCAGTCAGTCAAGCATCCAATTCTTTTATTAGGTATTTTATACGGGATACAAACCATGAACTGTATTTGTAAATACAACCACTTGGATGTATTGATCCTTTTAAAGTGAAAATGTTAATCACCTGTTGGTATGCAAGGGAATGACTAACCCTTGGACGTCAATACCAGTGAGCCCTCCACAGGTACATAACAGAATTTGACATTTGCTAAAATATGTTCTTCAATACCCTTGGCACAATGCTTTAATATGCATTTTGTTGAGTTTCTCGTAAGTCCCTAGTGAGGGACTAAGCCAAAGTAATCATTCAACTTTGGAGGCTTGACTTAAGTTATACATTACTGAAATTAATTTGGTGGTTAACTGAGGCCAAAGATTGAATGAGCAAGGAAAGTAATTTGCTCTACTTTTACTTTTATCATTTCAAACTCAGTGCAGGTAGCTTTCTTGACATGCAGCAGCTGCTGACTGTGCAGCTTCCCTGCTCACTTCAGTATTTAGTTTTGTAAGCATTCAAATTAAAATGGAAAAGTCTTGGAACATATCTACAAAGACTGAATTAATGGCTCTATCAGTGAAAGGTGAGATAAAAAAAAAAAGAATTATCTTCACTGTGGGGAAGGACCAGAGGGTATAGGCCATACATGTAAATAAATTGCTGTGAAGGATTTTTGAACATTTCTTATTCGTAACATTTTTGTTATATGATTTTAACAGGAAGGTTGGACAGTTTATGTGCACATACAGGTAATTGCTGCGTAAAGTTGTTTTGGAAATCTGACATCATGGGATATAAATGCAATTTTTTCAAGCATTTTGATGTTAATGTAATAATGAGCTTACAGTACAATAAAGTACAGGGTACTTAATAAAATTGAACTTTACATGAAACGCATGTCCATATCGCAGTGTTTTATTTAGAAACAAATTCTTAATCACACATTATAGGTCATAAACCAACTGGGCAATATTGTCCTCTTACTGGGTACAGTAGTTATATTGGTGCTGGTGTTTTATTTATTTATTAATGTTTCCCTGAAATGTTTATTTTGCCAGGTTATTAGTGTACTCCTGATAATGTTAACTCCACTCACTGTCATCATTTCAGCCCAGTCCCTTTGAAGTAATATTAAGCACGTTTGACTGTAATCACAGGTTTAGTATAAAATGAGTTATAGTGGTGCCTCAAGGATAGGTTTAATTTGACTTAGCTTTGATTGAATAAGCTTGTAGTAAAGAATGAAAATAAAACTGCAATGAACTGGGAGTCGGATTCTTTACCCTGTGCCCTAAAGGCAGGTTGGAGGAATAATTTGGGGGCAATGTGGGGAATTGCCTATGTATTTGCTAACGGTGATGTGGGTACATAGGGAAGATATACATTGCTACATCAAAAGCTCAAAAATTCCTCACCAAAGAATATTTATATTTTTCCACTCAACTGACAGAGACTCTTTTCGTACTATATTAGAAAATTACATTTAGTTTATAAGGATGTAGTATAAAATGTAACCGTATTGTACAACTAACAGTAATATTGTGCTTTTTTTCAGAGTTCTCCAAGCATCTTTTGCCCTAATGACAGAACCAAAGATATTGATGCCATTAACAGAGTTATTTCTGATGCCAAGAGGTTTATCTATGTGTCCATAATGGACTACCTGCCTCTGGTCAACATAGGTTCTCACAGTTCAGGAAGCACACAACCAAACAGGTAAAGTCAGAATAATATGAATTATATATGAGACATGAGACTAAATCTATTAACTGCCATGGTACTTTTATGGTATTTATTTTCTCAGTATATATTAGCCACAGTACTATTTGAAAGCATGCTTATATGAAGATTCACATTCCTGGTTTCTGGAAAACACATTCAAATGAAATCGATACTCTTGCTGAAAGCATGTATCTATATCCTCTCTGTTGGAAATTCCAGCAATGGGGTATTGGAACTAATGTTTTCTGGCCACTTACAGGGCACCCAAAAGTTATTCAAATCCCAGACTAGGTATACAGCAAATGGGTTGACAAGCTGCATTTTGTTCTTTATGATAAAAAGATTTTTAGTTGACCTATTCATGAGACCAATCAAAAATTAATATTGTCTAAAATTCCTAAAGGGATGTTGGAGTTGGAAATCTGCAAAAATGTCTGTTCTTCTGAATGGCCCATAGCGATAGAGCCATCACTTTCAAATGAGCGTCAACTGCAATTTATCTTGCGCTCTGTTGAAGCCCATGTACACATTAGGCATGTGCTAGTTATTTGTAGTGTTTTCAATATATACGTATACTGTTGCTCCCTTGTTAGACTTGAACCCTTTATAGTACATAAATCACTTATAATATAATGCCATTTCATTTGCATTCTCGTTATAAGGCAGGACACAAAGCACAGCCTCTATGTTACAATGAGGAACCACTGCATACATAAGTGTTGATACCTAAGGCTGGATGTTGTTCTGTTAATGCTGAGAAAGATGGTCCATCGAAGCAACAAATTGGAAAGCAGATGGTGTGAAGCAAGTAGCAAATTCCCTTGTACTTGCATTGCTGAAGGCACAATAAACAATTTAAGCAAGTTTAAAAGAAAAATGCAACTATCCGATTCTATAACTGTTTCTCAAGTTTTGTTTGGAAAGCCACTTCCAAAACTTCCAAAATAGTAGATACTTATGATCCAATAAAGAGCAGGTCTAAGATATAAACCAATTCTGTCATGGGTTATTTCCCAGAAGTGTGATTTTTAAAATTTTATGTCAAAGAAGAAATGTTGCTCTAGGCCAGCGTTCTTCAATTGGATTCCCTCAGGCTAAACACGGCCCGCGACAGCTTCCCGTCTGGCCATCGCATGTCAGCTGCAGTGCTGCCAACTGGACTGTTTAGCGGGAGAAAATTTTGCTAGGTGTGTTGCCTATTTTTTGCCGGTTTTAGCAAAGCGCTGCAGGTTTTTTAAATGTATTTATTTATTTTTTTAACATGAAACCTCTGCCAATCAGAATCGGAGTAAGAGCAGCACACACACACACACACACACGGGAACAAGAAGCAGTTTTTAAGGGTAAGAATGTGTCTATTGTTGGAACTCGACCACACACATTCATTAGATCTGACAAGAGCAGCTGGCTGTTCATCAGCGACTACCTTAATACTGTACTTACTAACACATTCCAGTTGCATCTTGGCTTTAATGTATCTTATCATTACAATAAATAATAATAAAAAAAAATACATTTCAAAAGAGATTTGTTTAAACCTTATTTAAACAGTTAGTATCACATGATACAACCAGTTGCTCATTTTGGCCCTTTTGACAACATTGTCTATGATATGTGAGACTTGCAGTGTGTTAATTTGGCTTTGGCCTATACATGTTGTATAGGCAAACCTAACTATGTATTATGTATTACAGTAAAAGTGACTTTAAACAAATGTAACTGCGTTTCCATACATGTGAGCAGATATATTTGATCGCAGATTAAAATCACTGTTGTTATAAGACGTTAGTGAGACTAGACCGTCATATAAAATGTAAATTGTAATAATAATAGTAAAATCACTTTAATTTAAAGGGTTTTAATGTGAAACAACTAAATAGCCTTTTAAATCGTCCAAGTCTTTACTTTCTCATTAAATGCAGAATGAAGAATGCTAAAATGAAAGCACAACATTTTAATAAATGACTAGTCTGTATTAATGTTAATACAATTACAAATTGTGATTGTAATAAAGTGGGTCCTGCATTTATTATTTTTTAAATTATAGATGAATCGCTTATTAAAATGTTGCACCCTCGTTTGCATGCAGTTTCTTCCTTCTGCACACACCAAAACCCTTAAATTTACTACTACTAAATGGCTAGCAGGGATCAATCGAATTCTTAAAGGGGAAGAAAATATTGGGGGAAAAACACAGAAAAACAGCAATCCTAATTATACCAAGCATCAAAAGAAACTTATCACTATTATAACACATTTATTTTTGAAAAAAATAAGGTATATAAATGATGGATATTTACTAAATGTTTTTTGTTTCTTTTTAATCACTCGATCATTCATCCTTGACCATGACACGGTTGAGTGACTATGACTGAAGCATATGCACTTAATCACCTAATTAGTGAGACAGTTGATTGGACACTGGATATGGAGTGATTTCAGCTTTTGAATTGCAAGCTTGAATAAAAGCAATAAAGAAAATCACAGAAAAAAAACAGTCTGTCAAGAGAGCAGTGCCTTCGTGCAATCAGCATGTTGGAGGCTGGACTAGGGCAGCGTGCTGTGGCTCATCGTCTTGGGTGCTCACAGCAAGCAATTTCAAACCTGGCGAGACGGTACAACCAGACACACTCTGTCAATGACAGGCCATGAACTGGGAGACCAAGAGTCACAACACCTGCCCAAGATCGACAGATCATTTTGCAGCATCTTTGTGATGTCAATTGTTAATCAGCACAATAAAAAGTCACTGCACCTGCTCTAAAACAGAGTTTGTCACTTTTCGATCACATCTAATGAATTTTATCCAAATATAAGTGATAAGTTTCTTTTTTTTAGGGTGGCTAATTGCTGATTCAGGAGACACAGCCACTGGCTTCTGCAAATAATGCAAAAACAACGAAACATATTAACAATGCCACTACACATTCTGCCTTGAATAAAATAACAAACTGCTTCCAAGTAGCACCTGTGTTGGAGGTTAGACACAAAAAGAGGGCAGAATAGAAACTAGCGTTTCTAGTGGCAAATCACACGCCATTTCAACTGTGGATTGCTTGTGTGAGATTGTTAATGACATTGAAATGATCTCAAAGACATCCAGCTGCACAGAACTTCGTGCACAGCAGTGATAAATTCAGTCCTGGGGCCATGCTTTTAAATGTTTTATTATGCTTTCTTTCAGGAAGAAGTAGGCAGGCTTTTGTGAAAGTAGTTGTCCTTCATTACAAATGCTAGTTGCAGATCCGCACAGTTGAAAGGTTGCTGCTATCTACAGGGTATTTGTGTCCCCTAACAAGCGATATTTATTGGCAACACGCCATAATACAGGGACACATGTTCACAGCACTTTATCTGGTAATAACCCTTCTTTTTTGTTTGCAACTCACTCTGTATGTAAGCTGCCCTCAATCAATAAACTTTAGTTTAGTCACACACTCGGTATGCACATTCATTCCCATTCGTGTCAGTACATGCCATAACCTAATGGTGAATATTTGTTTTTTTACAGTTTACTATTATTATTTAACTTCAAATAATGACTCCTCTCCTGTAACGTCTATCTTTCCTTAAGGTTGCTGTTTAAATTCTTGCTGTTCACCCTGGTCCACTTCTGACATGGAATATTATTCAAATATATTTATGCGTGCTACATAAAGTGGGGTGTAGCCCCCTCAATTTCTTGTTCTTCCGCCCCTTCCACTTCATCAAAGAAAGGAAATTACATGTCCATTTTAATGTAATAGTTTTAATAAAATTAAGATTAATAGCATGCAGTTTCAATAGCATTACAGTGATAAATTGATTTGCTTTGTATTTGTATTATTAAATGGCAACCATAAATTGTATCATTGTAAATGGTTATCCCCCCCCCCCACCGATACGCACATCATGAGCGCCCTGTGGCCCCCCAATGTAATTGAATACCCCTGCTCTAGGCTAATCAACAGTAATTCTCAGCACAAAAGATTTGTTTTTGCTATATTATTTTAATCTGAGTCAGATGGCAATTTACTGAAATCTAATTTTCCTGATTTGCAATGTTCAATTAAAAATGAAAAAAAACTTTACTTCATCTATGTTTCCAGAAAGCAATTTTAAAAACAATTTGGGCATAGAGTAGAACTTGAGAGTTACAAACCTCCCAATGCAAGCTGACATTAAACCAGAAACAAGGCTCCTCGCTACTGTAAAAGACATTGTGTGTTTTACCAGTTAAACACAGCGCTCCTGGCTTGTTTGTATTGTATGCTATTGTTCCTCCTGTTAAAGATGCACACCTTTATTAACACAGCACACATACATTAAATAATTGAGTTACAGCCATTGACTTATGAACACCCTTCATTCTGGATGTGATGTGCATTTTACCAATTTAAAATGAACACTTTGGCCCTTGTAAATTTCAGCTTTTTATTCCAGTTGCCAGTTTGCACAAATTTTTTTTGGGGGGAAGGGATGGTGCCGTGCCTCTGCAATGGATTACCTGCGTGTATTGGTTCATACTAATTTCTGATACACTGCTATGTCAAGAAATGCAGTATGATTCTACCAATGGCTTAAATCATTGTAGCTGACTGTGCTATTATTAGACTTTAGTACAAACCCACTGAATTGCCAGTGACATGGTAATGTCAGCCTAACAACAAAAAATACAAAACAAAGTACTAGTATTAACACTAGAACCGCAGAGATTTCAGACTACATACGACCGTCGCACCCACAAAATGTGCGGCTCCATTTTAAAACGGCTTTGAGATGAAAATGAAAAACAATCGGATACTACTTCATATTTTTATTTATGAACATCATACATAACATTTTCAGCGCAGAAACACCGTATTTACATTGAAAATTAAACTTTTTTCTTATTTTTTTCAAAAAGAGCACATAAACATGAAAAACTAATAAAATAAACTTTACGCAATAAACCTCTGTGTAAACAAGTGTAGAAAGCTGTATGCACATATAAAATTATAAAACATAAATAACTAGTTATAAAAATAGCAACAAAAATATAACATAACTTATGCAACGTGAAAGCGCTTTGAGTGAAACAGAGTTCAAAGGCTCTGTCTGTCTGTTCAGAGTTCTATTACATCTTTCTAAGTACAATCTACGCAGAAAACACGCTTTTCAACTGTACCAGTGCATTTGCCACAGACTGCCTTTTCGCAACGGGTGCAGACATCAAAAGTTCTGTTTTTATTGCATTTAGCAACCTGGCATTGTCTTTTATTCCATGTGCCAGTGGGCGCACTGCTGGCTGAAGGTTGAGGGGCATTTGCCAGCCGGCTTTTGTGTCTCTTATCAAAATGTTTCTGCCATAGCTCCAGGGCTAGCTGCAAAATGAAGTCCCTCTGAGTGATTGTGTTGCCAGTGCAACCCTTGTACAAAACCAAAGCGTTGATGGCTGCTAAGTCCAAAACATTATAAAAAACAGCCACAGGCAACCTGTGAGTACCACCTTTGACTGAATACAGCCGTGCCATTTGATCCAGTATATCCACACCATACTTTGTTGCGTTGTAAAATGCAACAGTCTCTGGCTTTCATTTAGCATCAGTCTCGATGGTCACTGATCTGTGCAGAGAGCTTAGAATACACACTCAGGGTGGCACAGTCATTCTGCCTGAGAAATATAGTGTAAATAATAATAATATATGATGTGTAGAATGACTTTCATCAGTGCTTCAAGCACTCAACAGGATTATAATACATTCTTTCACAATAACTTTGATTTTATTACAAAGCCCAGGCAAAATTGTCGGCTATATTGTGTTGATTTCAATATGCCGCATAAACTGCGGGTCTGGCGGTTGAAGAAGCAAGTGCTTATAACTTATTCATTTTTACGATTCTGCAGCTGAAACACCGTATGGGTATTTAATTCAAATATTTAGTAACACTTAAGAACGGACATACACGAGATATTCACATACGCAGAGATATTTAAATTTGAATTGCAAAACATGTTCAAAAAAGGGCTATGGCGGTGCTACTGTTAAGAAAATATAATCGTACACTGTAGTTACTAAGAAATTCTATAGTTCACATATTAGTTATATAGTAAAAAAAAAAAGTTAAATGTCAATTACAATTGCTGATAAAAGTGAGGAACATTGCGGCAGGCTACAGTTGCACGGTGTCTGCTGGCGACATAAACCCTTCCTTTCATAGCTCTGCGAGTGAACGCATCTGAGTCCTACAGAACTCCTTCTGCCAATGCATACTGGGCCTTTCTCAAGCAGAGGCTGACCAAACTCATTTCTGTTGTGAACTCACAACCCTCCATAACTTCAAACCGCTCAATCAAAATACAAGTTAAAACTAAGTCAAGTAGACAAGCGTTATAGTAATATAGTAATACAGCCAGAGCCAAATTGTTTGTCTACTTCCAGGGTTTCAAGGGGGCAATAGAACATACCAATAGGACCCTGACAAAGCAATCTTCCCCAGACTGGGGGTCAATTAATTTACACAAACACTGCTGTTAGGTGCTTGGGTTATTTCAGATGTAACATTGAAGTCAGCTGGTGCCCATGCACACTGTATATATCATTATACAGTACAACAAATGGGGGGTGATTGTAAGGAGTACAAAATAGGCAACTATATTAATGCAATTGATAACAACACTTTTTTTTAAATTTAAAATAAAAAAATAAACCAAACCCCTCCTGCGTACCATTACAAACAAGTTTGCATTGGCAGTCAGTCAGACTGAGTACAACCTAATACAGTAATTATCTACAGTAAGCTTCTAAAACATCTGAGAAATGACAATGAACAGAGTAAGCTGTAGTATTTCTACCAGCGCAAACAAACAACCTCTCTCACTAGAGGTATCAAAATCAAAATGTCAGGTGGGGGTCCTCAGCCAGGATGCCATGTCATGGGGACCAAGAAAGTTTGGAAACCCCATGGTCTACTTGATTTGGATTCCCACCCAGTCGGGATGAAAGGCATGAATCTAATAAATGACCATGTGCACCACCCTCAAACTTAATACATGACATATGTATCAATATTTTTATTTTCACAGATATTGGTCCCGTATAGATGAAATGCTCAGAGAGGCTCTGTTATTGCATAACATCAAAGTACGCCTACTTATAAGCTGCTGGAAGCAAACGCATCCCTTAACTTTTAACTTTGTTTGGTCTTTGAAGACCCTCTGTACCGAGATACCGGACTGCAGTTTAGAAGTGGTACGTGAAATATATTTATTTTTGTATTTTTATTTTGTTGTAAATCCTAATGCACATATTTCAAAGTCACTAGTCAATTATACAATTTTTTAAAAAAAAATTATAATTCAAGGAAATACACTACATAACCTAATATATAGGTTATTTAAACATTGCAAATTATATTATTGAAGTGTATCCTTATAACATTATCATTAAGATTGTTTTCCTATTTTGTTTTATGTATGCATTTTTCAGTTCTCTCAACAGACCCATTTGTTAACAAATGTAATAATTCACGGGGCGGAGCAAGGCCACCTGATGTAATGTTTAAGGACATGGAATTTAGTACCTGTGACAGAAATACAATGACGCTTGGTTGTAAATCTTCCTCCCGACCTGTGAGGGCGCTAAGCAGCGAGAACCGAGATCTTTTGACGGGCTGGTCTGACAGTTCTTTCCTAGGGTCGGGAAGTCGGCCAGTCTGGATGAAGGCGAGACTCTATTGCAAGAACGCATTGAGCCGGAAGGTAAACGATGTAGCAGCCACAGATTGGAGACGTGGTTGCACTCGTTTACCAAGGGGTCATGTGTGACAGCATAAAAGTGGACGGAGAATTGTAATCGGTTCCTTCGCTTGGGTAATTGTTTGTGGATATTGGAAGGACCCGTGTTAAGTGTACCGTGTGTTTTTGTCTTTGTCTGTCTAACTGTTGTTTGTTGTATTAATAGACGGCTAAAACACAAAGTTCCTGAGCTGTCGCCAGAGGCCAGCACCCACCCGGAACATCACTGCACTAGAGCACCATAGTTATAATTCACCACTCGCACTACTGCACTCACTAAAGGACTGGTGACCGTGTATGTTTTGTCTGTGTGTGTTTGTTTGTGGATTTGTTCATTAATTCGGGAATTCCCTGTGTATTATTTATACAGAGCAGTACCCCGCATTTAGTACTGCCTGTGTTTCATTATTGTTTTTCTGTTGGTCAGTTTCGACCTTTGGATTATAAATAAAAGAAACCATCATATCACCAGTACTGTGTTAGTCATTGTTTGGAGCACTGCATCACCTCTACACCTGCGCACTATAACCCACTTTGCCACAGTAACATATAGAACATCTCTTCAAAGGCCCAACGTATAGAAGGGAGGTTCCGTCATTGAGGAGACCCGACAAACAGGAGAGGTGTCACCGTCTCTGAGGAGACCTGACATACAAAGAGGGGTCACCGTCTCTGAGATGACCCAACATACGAAGAGGCTCGCAAACCGGAAAGAAAAGCATGTATTAGTATGTATTAAACACATGAGAGAGGTTCCAGCTCTTCAAAGGCCCAACATATACAGTAGGGGGTTCCGTCGCTGAGGGAACCCAACAAACAGGAGGGGGTCACTGTCTCCAAGGACACCTGAAATATGAAGAGGCTCGTGAACCGGAAAGAAAAAACATGGATTAGTATGTATTAAACACATGAGAGAGGTTCCGGCTCTTCAAAGGCCCAACATATACAATAGGGGGGTTCCGTCGCTGAGGGGACCCAACAAACAGAAGGGGGACCACCATCTTTGAGGTGACCCAACATACAAAGAGGGGACGCCGTCTTTGAGGTGACCCGACAAACAAAGAGGGGTCCCGCTGCTTGGGGGCCCACACATAAACGAGGCATCAGAACCTAAAAGAGAAGATTAAAAGGATCATGCGATGCTAGAGGTGGGGTTTGGCCGGGGGTCCCTCTGACTCATGGAGAACCCTCCTCTAAGAGGTAAATGAAGCCAAGCTTAACAAAGGGTTGGAGAAAGTGGAATCACTAATCCCCCAAAGAATGGACCGCCAGCTCCCCACTAAAGATGTGTACAGACAAAAGGAGAACCACCAATGCATAAGAAAACAAGAAAGGTGAGAAAACATTTAACACAAGAAAAGAAAGCATTTAACGTGACAAAGGGGTTAGTAAGCTTTTCCCTACTGACTATGTGAAGGCCCTCCACACAGTGGAAAGGAAAAAAAAACTTTCTTTTAAGGAGGAAACCTTTGGTGGCCCTGGCAGAAAGGTCGTCCCCACATATTAGCAATGGACTTCTGGGCAGAGGATATTTCAGATGATGAAGAACGAATATAAGCTTCTTTTGATTAGATGCTGGTTGATATTTGCTTTTGCAACTTATGTGGCCGCCCCTATTCTGGATGAATGAGGAGTGTAGAATTGCGGGGGAAGACCTGCTCTGGAAACCACAGTGGCGAGATGTGAAGAAAACCAATGCCTTGATACAATGGAACGGCTTGAATTGATGAGCAAAGGGTCAAAGGATGAAATGGCTTTGCGTTCTGTGATATACTTCAGCATGGAAGTGTAAGCGCATAGAGGAGAGTTGATTTTTGAAAGCTGAATACATTGTCCTTGCCAAAGCTGATCAGTTTTTTTAAATATGAAGGACAAGATTAAAATGGGAATCTAGAATGAGCATGAGATTACTGCAGCGGATACCCAGAGTAGGAAAACTGGAAACAGAAGGAACTGTATATTCTGAGCATCTCAGAAAACCAAAAATGCAGATAGGCATATGTTTTCAATTGTTAAATCATCGAATGGAGAGAAGCAGCCTTGACGGAAAATTGAAATCAAATTGCCAAGGATGTCTATAGAAATAGGCAGGCGAGCAGGAGAGGAGGCCGGAGAGCTATTAGAAATTCCTCGCAGGAGGAGACAGACAGCTGGGATTGACAGTGGAGTTGGAGAGGAGATTGGCATCAAATCAGATTGCTATCTATAGAGATAGAAAGAAGAGAAGGAGAAGCGGTCGGAGAGCTCTTAGAGATTTCACACATGAGAAGACGGACAACTGGTATTGCTAGGAAAGTTAGGGAGGTAATTTATACATCAAATCAAATTTATACTGAACAGATTTTGATTGTAGCCGGTGCAAGGTGTAAAGAGTCCTTTGAGTGCACTATAACAGCCATAATCCAGTCCTGGTTGAATGGGATCGGATTAATCCTGCTTTGGGAGCAGAAAGTCGAATATATGGTCCAGCCGGGGAGTAATAGGATCTGGTAGAAGGAGCCAGTGCTGCAGTGTTGAATAGAGTACTCCGCTGATAGTTGCTGGAGTTGGCAGGGCTGTAGGAACCAGACTGAAATCTGAAAATCTCCAAATCCTGTAATTTAAGCGTCCATAAATAACCCAGGTCAGGCGGTGCTGAAATTAAGTCATCCTAAAATATACATAGGCCGTTCCAATGCTAAATGAGAGCAGACCACATTTTAATGCTTTCCTAGCTTCTGATGAAATATTGATATAGGAGTCCAAGTTTTTGCTGTCAATGAAGAGCAAGTAATCGAGATATAAATGTCTGACTCTGGGGAATAATGCGAATTACAAAATTGAAATGGTCCAGCAAAGAGAGCAGTGCGTGTTTCCTGATCATATTACTGATCTGAAAGTTCTGAATAAGGGAACAAATATGGTTGAATGTAGATACAGGGAGGCTTGCTTAAAACATTCAGTGCCAGTATGATTCCTAGAAATTACAGTGGCTAAACAGATCATTTCCATCACTAGATCTTGAGAGATTAAAATATTTAAAAAGAGTAAGATGGCAAACGAAAGGAGAGGTATTTGGAAAGGAACGGATATCACATGATAGTGGTGTTGGATTCCAGATAAGTAGGATTTGATAGTGGCTGGTGAAAAGAGTCCCTGGTATGAACAACAAAAAAAAAAAAAAAAATGAGAAGATCCTATTTTAGTTCAGAAATTGTTGGAAAAAAAAATTAAATACTCACAGGATGATCTAGTTGAAGGGTGAGAGTACAGTAGAGGTCATGTATCCTGGGCTGAATCCAGGAGATTGCAAGGGAGAGATTTAGTTGAAAAGATGATTTGATTGCGGAGCTTCCAGAGGGTTAGATGAGCTGCAGATGTTATGATGGAATCCGGATATCTGTAACCGAGCTAAAGGATCGGCCGTGCTATTGTGAGTACCAGGGAAGTGGTGTCTTGAATAATGAATGATTGGAGACTGAAATCCATATTAGATGACAGAGGAGTTGCATGACCAATGGCAAAGAGGACCGCCCTTTGTTGATGATGTGTATGCTGGATTTATTATCACGGAAGAAGAGTATTCTTGAACCTTAGGTGACCCCAGAAATTAGCTGCTGCGACGATTGGGTAGGTTTCCAAGAGGGCCGTAGATTTGAATTGAGCTGAAAGGTTTGAATCTCGGTGCTGAGCGCTGGAGACCCACTGATCGGCTAGAAAGCCTCAAAACCCAGCAAATGGAGCTTCAGTTACAAGGTGAGGTCATGAGGGGCCTGGAGGATGATACAGATTATGAAGTTAAAGTGACCGGGAAAGGACAGCAAGTTGCGTTTCCTCAGAGAAGAGATCGGGAGATTAACTGAGTGAGTGCCCTGCAAAAGCTACACATGGTCAAGAGGGCTGAAGAGGGATAGATTATACAAATGTTGAGGCTGCTTTAGGGAGATCGATACAGAGTGTGTGGTGGAGCGTATCCCTGCAGGTGTTTGCTCTGAGGCTGCTGCAAGTCGTAGATTTGCTGCAAAACTTGATGAACTGATCGGGAACAATCTATGAGTGAGGACAGCTGCTGCTTATGTAGTCGGTAAATTCCCGTTTAATATGAAATGACTGATGACTCCACCCGGCAGCAGTTCAAGAAGCTTTATTTCAATGCGCGCAAGGAAAGAGCAGCAGCGGTTACATGAACACACTCGCTCTTGATTATTGACAAGGTAGCACAATATTTATACAGGATTAGCATAGCAACAATAGGCAAATTAACACGTCGGCATGATTATAGAACTTTCTTGAACTTTCGCAAAGATGAAGATTCTCTTATAAGGGGTTGTTTTCAATTAAGCAGTTTCGCCTCAAAGTAGACATAACAGCGTCCTAACTACTGTATATCCCTTTTATCAGTTGAGAAATACAGTTCAAGCAGTTCTCACTAGAACATACTGTGCTGTGAATATCACACGATAACGTACTGTGCTCAGAACACCACACAATCGTCCTTAACCCTTTAGATACCACATCACATATTTCCTGCCTCTTCACTTAAACACTGGATTGCAACAGAAAAAAAATACCTTTTCGATCAGAGCTTTCAGAATTCTGTGAATGTGTCAATCTTTTAAAAGACGCACTGGAAATGCGTGCCAGGGAAGATTTCGTTTAGTTCTGGATGTCAGAACGCTGGAGACAGTAGCAGCAGGATCGAGTACTGTACCATCGCAGCTGCTGATGTGGAAGGCCAGAGTTGTGCAGAGAGAACGAGTTGCTGTGTTGTTAGGATAGCGGGCGGATAAAACAGGATAGGATAGTGGACGGATTTCTTTAGCCATTTCATCTGGATTTTAATAGAGGGATGATGCGATCATCAGAGATTTCCTGATTCTAAAAAGAAAATTGGTGCGAGTGAGTGTTCTTCTGAATTCCGAATAATCGATTTAGATGTGGGTCTATAGTGACACATGAAATGAAAAAACACAAGACAACTACATAGGGGTAGATTTAATTAATGAAAGGAGAAGATAGGATGCAGGGGGCCTAGCTCCACCCCCCGAACCACACTAATAGGTTAACATTGCAGGCTGGCTGTTCTTGTTAATGGGCAATTTTATCCATTTTGTAACCTTCGTCTCTGTAAACTGCTGCCTGACAGCTTCTCCTGCTGGGAGAGGCAGGGCAAGTACAGCTGCTGTTTGACATGCACCCTCTGTTATGCATTAACTTGCCCTGGCTCAATACTAATATCTTTAAAACATAAAGCTTGAATGGTAACTTGGTAAAACAGTATAACATTAAAATTGGCATATTACATTTCATAGCCATTCACTTATTATCTCATCATAATAGCTGTACTGTCATTGTATAGTATGTTTTATATGTTATGTTATCAGTATCTTTCTTGGAAAATAGATAATACAAAAACCTTTTATTGCAACATGGCCAAACTGTGAATAAACAGAATTTGTAAATTATCACACTGTGAAATACTGTAACAAAGGAGCATAGTATACTTAAGTCTGTACACTCCCTATATTATGACCGGTAATGGCCAAGTCACATAAAATATATATTTTGATATGTCTTGCTGTCCTTATTGTATAAATAGGGCAGGCTAACAGCCAATCCTTTGTATTATATTACAGTATCTCTACAGTTTTGTTCACCAACCACTTAATTTAACTAGACATACTTTCTCCTGAACATTGCTGACATGACAGTGCTATAGATTAGGAAATGAAGCATTGCATATTGTTATCTATCTTTCATGCTCACCACATATGCATAATGCTTGCTACCTTTTCGTTTTACCCTCCGCATCTTGAATGGCCTTTACATCTACCTTTTAAAAAAATATATATTAGTGCATTAAGATACAATATACTTCTAAATACATGGAGAAAGAACAAACAAACTAACAAAAAACTAAAGAAAAAAACCCAATAGGGAAGCATTTATAGCTCCTAGTAGTGGTGTGAACTTTGAATTAAATACAAAGTTGATGGTGTTTTTTTATAATAATTGTATATCTGGAGAACCTACAGTAATATTAATAATGAGAGAGGTGTCCAAAGCGTCTCTCCTTTAGAATATGTGCTCTAAATGAGCAGATGGCAGTAAAAAGAGTAGAAACATTTAAAAGATATTTCAGTTTTATTTATTGCATGTATAAGAGCACATCATTGTAGTTTTGACTAAATCAAAGGTATGTCTAAGCCTGAAACCAAATATGTATTCAAATTTGAAATGAATATTGCTTTATCTGAATATTCAAATTCCATAATGTAAAATAATAAAAAATATCCACACATTTTAATCACTGGGTGACAGTATGGAGGTTTTAGGATGAATGTCCTTTAGGGATGTGGGTGAGAACAAACTCATATTAATTAGTAAATTATAGCTTGTAAATTAGCTTGCTGTTCCATCCAGTTAATTTATTTTTAACACAATGGCATATTTTAATATTTTATTCCACATGTTCATATAGTTGCTCCTGAAGTACTCTCACTTTCTACCACTCCACTGCTTTTGGAAAAATACCCATCCTCCTGTGTGAATGTCATATCATGCTTTACCAGAATTCCCAGAGATTCATGATGCTTACCTATGCTGTAAATGCTTTCACTAATCTTTTTCTATGATTGTATGTACTGTATGACCTTCACAATTATATTTAAACACAGACTGCAATTTAATATCTTTCAGTTTGGTGAGGAAAATACATTACTTAGTTACAAATTCCTAAAAGAGTGATTTTTGTGAAATGAAGAATCAAGGTTTAATGAGTCTGACAAATCAATACATTAGCTTAGTCATTAACTACAACTTTATTTTCTCATAAGAGCAGATGAGCTCAAATTTGAATGTGGAAGTTTTAGAAGATTCAGCGCCTGTTAATTGATGCTGGTGGCGGTATTATCCACTGTAACAAGGCAGTGCAGAACCTTAATGAGAGGTTTTCTGCCACTGGTAGCAAATTACCAATTCAACATTTAAAAGCTGTACTGTCAAACAGAGGTGGTCAGGAAATACAAATATGGGCTTGCCAGTTTTACCTCATTTTGTTTTCATGACACTAATGTTGCTCTCTCTTTTTTATTATGGACAAAACATCTCAAGCAGGTGGTGTAAAAAACATAGATTGCAGCTTTCTAAATTAAGTATACTTTATATTCATTAATACTTTTCCCAGTAAAGTTCTGCAAAATGAATACAAAAATATATGATTTCATCAGTGTATAGTAAAATAATGTGAAGGTGGACATTGCAAAACATATTTAGGGTGCTTCAGCACACTTTATGATGCTCTCAAACTATATTGTATATGTAAAAGCTCAAAAAAACTTCTGTAGATCTCTCACAAGTTAAACCTTTATGAATATAGCCCATCGTATTATAACTTTTAACTAGTATTATAATCAGTGATAGTTAACTATGCTACAAATGTATATACCATATCCAGTATTAAAATGAATCTAAACATAACCCAGGAATTAAAGCTATCTGGAAACAGAAAAATGACTAATAAATAGAAAATGTCATTAATGTCCTTGATCATACAGTGGCACTACAATGGCAATGCAGTGGTTCTGTATTAAGGGGAAATGATTGCACAAGGGCAGCTGTCCTTGTATAGGTCATTGGTAGAATGATACCACAGTGGTAACCTTTTCATATTTTCACACATTCATGGTATCACAATATGCATCAGTACACATTGATGGTCCATTGCAGTACCATGGTACTGTTCCATTGTGAGAACCACTGTGTAATATGTATTCTAAATCCATTGTTTTGCCTTTACTTGTAATAGTGTGGTTAATACTGTGCTATTAAAATGGTACCTTAGGACATTTGTAATTTTCTGAAAGTGTATGCAGCCATAGAGGACTATATACTATACATCTTTTAATGTCTTAAAAGTATCTTGTATTCAAAATCATTGATATATTTATTAACATAGTTAAATGGTTTTAGATTTCAGTACTATGTGTTTGTCATGATATCCAACAATTTATTCTCACAAGATTGTCAGTCTGTCTGACCTTTCTTGTTTTCAATATTTTCCGTGTAGAAATTCTTCTGCATGTCAGAACAGAAGAATGCTACTTTTCCTAAAATAAATCGAAACAAATTCATGGTGACTGACCGAGCAGTTTATATTGGTAAGTAACATTATCACAGTATTATGTCAAGTTGTGGAAAGCATATTATAAAACTAGTTAGAAATACTGTACATCAGAAGATTACTTTAGGTATGCTAATGGTTTTTCCACCTAAGTGTTTTTAGATAGATAGATAGATAGATAGATAGATAGATAGATAGATAGATAGATAGATAGATAGATTTGTTTCTATTATTATTATTATTATTATTATTATTATTATTATTATTATTATTTATTATTATTATTTTGCTGGTGTTTGTTTTGGATCGGCAGGGAGGGAGTTAAATTCCTCCCTGCCGCAATACCTTTTTGTTTGTGTACTTCTTCCTGGTCTGACGTCACCCCACCAGCCAGCCTGCCACACTGGTTATAAGGTCTTTTTATTGTTTTTTGCTACAAAATTTATAATGAACATGTCGACTTTTCATGATAGTAAGACTAAAAAGAGAAAAGCTTTTTCGATTAATCTCTTGCCTTTTTCCTTAAGAAAAGCACATTTCTTTGCCTTTCAGGAAACAACGACTGGATTGGAAATGACTTCACTTACAACGCAGGCGTAGGTCTTGTCATCAGTCAAGCAGAGGTGCCGTCAAACTCCACAATTGTTGAGCAACTAAAGGCTGTGTTTGAACAGGACTGGTACTCCTGGCATGCCAAAAGTTTACACGCAAATATGATCCCCGAGTGCATTAAGCACAAAATGAACCACACAGCAGCACTTAAGGTCCCATAAGACAATGGGGAGAAAAGTTTAGAAACATTAAGACTTGCGTAAGTCCAGCAGTGAATGGATTTTACTTCTACTATCAGAAAAAAGGAAAAGAAAAGAAAGCTATTTTTAACCTGCTTTTTATCATGTGTCTTTTTCCTCAGTGAGGATTTGCATTTTCACATTTGACATCCATTATTAAAAATATGTTTTAATTGTGGCCTGCCAGAATGGAGTCTAGGTGATGGAAATTGGTCCTTCCAGTTGGTAACACGTAGTCTACTACATATTCTACAGAGAACATTGGTGCGATTGGCCTTGACAACTGCAAAGATGGGCCTGATATCATAATTACGTGACACAGATTAACATGTTCTCTGATTACTGTACTTGAAAGTATTCTAACTAGACAAAGTCTGTTTTATATCTTGTCTGTGGTGTTGCCATGGAAAAGAACACCGGGTAAATTGATTCGTGTTTGCATGTCTCATGACAAATAAGCAGTTGATTACGAACCAAAACATTACTGCCCAATCTCAAATCATCCATAACATTAAGGCAGCCATTTTCAAAGCCATTGGCTTCCTGAGGAATTCAAAGAGAAGCTTTTACAATGTCAGCATTTCTAACAAACAGTACCAGCTTGGAAGAAAAATTCAGCGAAAAACAGGTGTGAGTAACTGAAAATGAGAAGCAGCATATAACTGTAATGCTCTGTGTGATGGCAGACGGACGCAAACTGCCTCCATATGTGTAACTAAGGTTATATCTTTGTAAATGCATGTTTATTTTTTCCTCAAAATGAGGGTGGGAAATTTGGGCTACAGCTTAAATTCGAAGGAATATTATATTTCTTTACATGGTAATACATGTTGTAAAAAACAATTGATGGTAACTGGTTTTATTGTAACAATAGATCTTTTTTTTTATTAATCAATGTTTTATTGTTTTTTTATGAACTATATAAACTAATCCATATTTCAGAACATTTAATCCTACAAAAAACATCCTTTGCACAACTGTTACTAAAGATGCCTAATGGGGTGATTATGTTGTCTGTTCAACTGATCTACTTGAATTAAAGAGCATGCATTATAGTATATTTCTATCTGTAAAGTGGGTCCTATTTTAAACTTCAGTGGGATTTAGAACATGTAATAATTCTCTTTGTGTTCTTTGTTAAAAATTAAACATTATATTAATAGTGCCAGTTGACCCTTTGTCATATCTTTGCTTTGCATGACATCTATCGAAGCCTATTAATAGTTCTTTTGGTTTAATGAACCTGATTAAACAACCCACTTGTCTCTTGAATTCTTGGCTGTAATTCTTGGCTGTCAGTAAAACAAGTAAACTGATTTTATATATATATATATATATATATATATATATATATATATATATATATATATATATATATATATTGCAGTCCCTGAATTAACATCAATGTGGCCATTGATTTCATATTGGTCGAATCTGGGATCATAATTATTGCATTCATTTTTTTTTTTTTACTAATTGGATTTTTTAATTATTTTTTTAGTGCATGTTAAAATATAAGAACATAGAAATTGTAGTACCAGGTTTCTTAGAAGTGTTTTGTATTACTGAATTATATGCTTCAATTGAATTTTTTTAAGGTACTTTAAAATGATGCCATTTAGTGTCTACTACTCCGAAATAGCAATACAAATGTTTTACCATTCCAATTTGTAAGAAGGCTGTGTGGTCCAGTGGTCAAAGAAAAGGGCTTGTAACCAGGAGGTCCCCGGTTCAAATCTCACCTCAACCACTGACTCATTGTGTGACCCTGAGCAAGTCACTTAACCTCCTTGTGCTCTGTCTTTCGGGTGAGATGTAATTGTAAGTGACTCTGCAGCTGATGCATAGTTCACACACCCTAGTCTTTGTAAGTCGCCTTGGATAAAGGCGTCTGCTAAATAAAGTAAAAGTAAAGTAATTGTATTCATCGGCCCTTCAAGTTTCAGAAGACCTTTTTTTTGTTTTTAAATGCCTTCACCCTTATGGTCTCATTTATTTATTCTTACATTTGCCTATTAATACTCCTAGGTCTTTATTTATTTTAATATATACAGTAAAATACACCATGTTTTGTAAATTAACAAATGATGGCATGTTTTATGCTTCGTGAAGTACATATTTGAATAATCAATGTTTGGCCATGTCTTTGAAGATCTGAAACAACTGATTTTAGCCTGCTTTCAGTTTAGCCTTACAGTCTCTAACTTACTGTTTCTTCATTTTAACACCAAGTGCATCCTATATAGCAGCATTTTTATACAATATGAGGTAATACCTTTTGGTTAATAAGCAACCCACATAGTACTTGTACCATGTGCATAACCAATCAGTGGTACATAGGTAGGCAGTGTTATATAATATAAGAACAAATGCTCCACCCAATGGTTCCACATTGTTGGCAAAATATAATATGTCTGGTACCGCAGCACTGATTGCTCATTAAAATCTTTTCATGTATTTGAAATGTTATGATTTATTTAGAGAAGCCAGAATGGATCATTCTGATAGAACATTTGGAGTACCAATGCACATCAGACAGCTTGCTCATTAAAACCTTTTGCATATATTTAAAATTATATTATCAACTGTATGATGGGAGGTTCGTTTTTTGACAGTTATTGAAATGTCATTGGTCCATTTGAAAAACAAACAAGAAAGTTATGTGCCATCTTTACAGTTTTATGGATAATTTTAGGCCCAAATACAGTTAATAGTGGAAAACTAGTATCCAAAGTAATTGTTGTAGCATGTCATAGTGCAGAGTTCAGAAACTAAGTGAAGACACAATGAGAGACTAGCAGTGTAAATGCAAAGGAGTCTGGCTCTTTTGCACAGTGTCCATCTGGGTTAACCAGATCAGATTATTACTGTTAAATTAGAACAACATTCACAATCAAGAAAATTCCAGAAATTCCTTTACAAGCCCTGTACTGACAGTATAATGGGTAGTACTGCACTGTAAATTACAGAGATAGAGAGTTTTAGCAAAAAAAAAAAAAACATGACAGTACCAAGGGATAACAATAGTTGCAGATACTTCCAAAGGGAAAGACATACATAGGCATTCTTATTCACACTTTTTTGTTTTGTTTTCTAGAATTTTGGTTCACTAACATTATACAATATATCCTTATATCATGTACATAATAACTAAAACCAATTATTTTGAACCCTTTTATATCCTAGTAGTAGGATATGCATTAATACTGACCCCTTTGATAATGGGATAGCAATTTCAGTCCCTTGGGTTTGATTACATATCAATTTTTATAAACAGTGGAACCATTTCCTGAAGAACCAGAAAAGGCATGAACTGTACCTGCTGTTTATATTCATTTTGAAAAACAAGTTGGAAACTCAGTAATAAGTCTACACGTACCACAGCAACAAGCCTAAATCGTTGCCTTTTTTGTTTGTTTGCTTAATGTCCTAGTTGCTGATATACATGTCCAATTTAATACACGATTAACTTTATTTGTATTATTTTGTTTTGGTATAATTTTTAAAAGCACCTACAACTGGGGGCAGGTTGTGGTACTGTTATTTCTCCAAGTTGAGAGGATTTTAATTTTGTTTATCATTCTTTTAATGCTAAACTGTATGGATGTAAAAAGCTTTTGCTGTATTGCACACTGTTTCCATTGCAAAATTGTGAACTTTGTTCAAAATATGGGCAACACATCTTTGTGACAATAATTACATTGTAATTAATAATTATATGGAAACTACAGTGTATCCTTGTACAAACGTATGTAATACGTTTTATCATCAGTAACTACAGTGAAACTCAAAAGTTACAAACACATAGGGAATGGAAGATGTTTATGAGACTTAAATGTCTGTAAATCTGAATATTTTTCAAGAATGTAATGTATGTGTACTGTATTACTAATTACAAAACAACAGGCCAGCATAGCTATGTTTAAGTAGTAGAACTCACAGCATCAGATTGTAGCCAGGAGCCCTGTTTCCACTTACAAGTGGTGTGTTCTATTGACTAGTCTGTTTGTATGTGCTGAGTTCAGAACTTTGTGGTTCTACTGTACTAAGAAACTGGCATTACCATGTAATTAAGGATTAACAAAGTTAACTTACAGAACACAACACAATTCCTAATAACAGTATACTAACTTGATATTTACACTGTAGTTTCCAAACTATTATTCATGGTAAGGAATATTTGGAGAAGTGTACTACGCACACTGACTGAAAAGCCCTTTACTATTTGTATTGGCTAAAGATGAGATAGAGCAGCCCTGCTTTGGAAGGTTAAGAGCTGCCACCTTATGGTTGATGTTGGTATTACACATGGAAATAGCACCACTGTAACATTTGTTCTTCTATATAGAAAATTGATTATGTTGCTTTATAAAGCCTATTCACTGTAAATGCTTCAATACAAAATGATTGAATATGCTTCTTTTCTATCAGGCATGCTACTAGTGTGCATGGTCTGCTATAAATGGTATGTAACCTGACTTGAATTTTGTGCAACAATTAAAAAAATATATGCATTTGTACTGTTATATGCCTTACTGCATCATACAGTATCTAAAACGGATCGTTTTTTTAATGGTATTTGTCAGAATTATAAAGTAAAACTGTTCAGTTTACTCCACTGTAAATATACATACAAGACAATTTAAGAACATGAATTCAAACTCATAGAAAATGGGGGAATTATCCAATTGCATTCTACAGCAACATCCAATGAAACAAATGTATATTTAGGTCATCCTACTTATGGTTCAGAAACAAGAAATCAACAGCCAGCAAATGGTACACAAATACAGACTATCTGAATATGTAAATATATTTATTCAACGTAAAGCTCAGCATCACAATGCTAGTTTGCCCGCTGTAGCCTCGGCAGATGTCCGAGCAGTTTTTGTCACCGGATGACATTTTGTAATGCTCCCCATTATTCTCACAAGACAGAACACTATCTGAGTGAGAGTAACCAAGATAAGGGGTTCGAACTCCTGTTGAAAGGACAAGGACCTATAAGATGGGAATTGTGCCTGCAAGGGTCAGCCAAAATTGAAATATTTAATACAAACATTCCATGTGTATTGAATCCTACGTGGGCCGGCCCACTTGTGCAATTTTGCTCATTTTAAGGTAATTTTTTTATAACTTATAAATAAAGAACATTTTATCATCATCTTGCTAGAAAATGGCACCAGAGGAGGGAACAAGTGGGTTCAATAGTTGGATCTTCAAAGAATATTTCGAGCTTCAGCCTGACCAGCTGAAAAAAAAAGTGCCTGAGAAGGAACTATTTGTAACTGTAACTAGTTACATTTTTTCAAAGTAATACGTTATTATAATTAGTTATATTTGTTCAAATAACTGTAATGAATTACTTTTTATAGGTAACTTCCTAACACTTGTTTTAGGTATGTAACTACTGACTAGGCATTCTCTTGTAGGAATCCAAGATAAAGTAACACAACAGAAAAATGCCCAGAGGTGTAATAAGTTAGTGTGTAATAGGGGTTGGAATGCTAAGCTTCCCTGACTGAAAACTGGTGGCGTGAGAAGCATAACGTGAGAGCACAGCTTAAACAAACACACACGCACAAAAGTTTATTATACTCAAATTACCCACAACAGCTCCTCTCTCACCTCCTTGAATGTGTGTCAGGGGGCAAGTTACATTCTTGCTATAATAATTACATTCAATCATGTTTAACTAGATAAAGTAGCCATGGTACTATATATTTACGTTTTTTTAAAATGTGCTTCTGACAGTGCAAACCTGATTTGAATTATAGGCAAAACATACATGGAACAATCTGGAACAATATTGACAAAGAATCTATAGTAAAATAAATACAAAGATATATATTATGAACATAAAACTGAATTAAACAACAACAAACTCCCTCCTCAAATAAATGTAAATGCAGTCTGAGTCTGATCTGAGCTGACTTGGAGTTGTTTGTTTCTGAACTTTAAGCAGTTGAATCACCTGTACTCAATAGTACAGGTGATTCAACTGCTTAAAGTTCTGATCGTAATACTGATCCATAAAAAGAGAGATAAAAGCAAACCAGGTAACTACAGACCAATAAGCCTGACTTCTATTTTATGTAAACTTATGGAAACTACAGTGCCTTGCATAAGTATTCACCCCCCCCTTGGCCTTTTCCACATTTTGTAGTGTTACAACCTGGAATTAAAATGGATTTAATTGGGATTTTTACCATTTGATTTACACAACATACTTAACAGTTTGAAGGTGCAAAATAAATGTAAATGCATTTTTTTTAAATTATTTAAAATACACAATAAATTATATATCAAGTCCTTGCTAGTGCATTTACACTTATGAGTCTGATCTGAGTTTCTGAACTTTAAGCAGTTGAAGCACCTGTTTACACTTTTGCTGGGCTCGAAGCAGCCTTAGGTCCTGTATGTCATGTCAACATAAATACTGGTAAATATACAAATGATGATAAATGAATAAATATGGATATATTTGATGCAGAAGGCTACCTGGCTATTTTAAAGACTATTGTTTTTACAGTTAGCCTTTTATAAGCATTTACCAAGATAATTGTTCAGGATCCTGTGCTTAAATGACAGTGCCCAGGCACCATGGTACTACCAGTGCAATGATCTCTGTGTACTCGTATGACACACCAAAATATGAATACTGTTCTACCAGTTGCTCGTGATACTATTGTTGCTGCCTTCGTGGTACCATTATCTCTTTGTACAGAACTCCTGCATTGCCATTGATTATCATTTTGTAAGGAATCATGGTCAGCAAGGACACTATTCTCCAGTGATGGCACAGCAGTTTCGTTATGTAATTTACAAAGTGTTTAAAGAACAGGGCTGAGCATTATGAAGGTAAGGAGTATAAAGCTGCCCCAGTTTTGAGTTTAATAGGCAGAATGGCTCAGCTTCTGGCAGGTGTTTTACTGTACTGGCACACTATGTGATAGCTTAGGTCCTGGGTCAGCTTCTTAAATAACATATCATGGAATTTAAAAACATTGTGAATATCATTTTGTTAAGTTTGTTTAAAGGATCTGTAACTGTGTTTATTTTTATATTAGACCCCGTAATTTAAACTGTATAACGCTTCCAATTACATTTTTTGGTATATGCATTTACTAGAATTAATGCTATTATTTTGTTGTTGTAAATGCCATTTTGTTTGGTTAAAATTGTAGTTTTGCTTTACTTGTTTACAGAGTAAGTTACAAATAGTATTGCTCCTTTTCAACACTATTTTTAGGGGCTCAATTACAGTGTGTTTCCAACTCATCTGTTCGGATTCTGAAATCTACTCATAAACTGAATGTGGCAAACCCTGTTTTATAATTATCAGGTTTCACGGTGTGAAATTAAGAACCCCCAGTCTATTATCCTGAGTGGCTCATCTGGTAAAAGCACGCCCATGTGGTGTGCAGAGTGTCATGCAGTCAGGGGAGCGCAGGTTTGGGTCCTGGCAGTGCAAAGTCACTGGTCTTTGCTGGGGATTCCAGAGACTGGCATTGGCACACCCATGGGTTAAGGAGTCAAAACCAGCAGGGACTGTTTCTCCTCATTGTGCTACAGCGGACCTGACCACCAACGATCAGGCGCCCAGTGAGTTCAGACAGACACCTGCAGAGCTGTCCTTTGTGCTCGAGAGGCCAGTAGCTCTCTGACATCCGCTGAAAAAAAAAAGTGCCTGAGAAGGAACTATTTGTAACTGTAACTAATTACATTTTTTTCAAAGTAATACGTTATTGTAATTAGTTATATTTGTTCAAATAACTGTAATGAATTACTTTTTATAGGTAACTTCCTAACACTTGTTTTAGGTATGTAACTACTGACTAGGCATTCTCTTGTAGGAATCCAAGATAAAGTAACACAACAGAAAAATGCCCAGAGGTGTAATAAGTTAGTGTGTAATAGGGGTTGGAATGCTAAGCTTCCCTGACTGAAAACTGGTGGCGTGAGAAGCATAACGTGCGAGCACAGCTTAAACAAACACACACACACAAAGTTTATTATACTTAAATTACCCACAACAGCTCCTCTCTCACCTCCTTGAATGTGTGTCAGAGGGCAAGTTACATTCTTGCTATAATAATTACATTCGATCATGTTTAACTAGATAAAGTAGCCATGGTACTATATATTTACTTTTTTTTTAAAATGTGCTTCTGACAGTGCAAACCTGATGTGAATTATAGGCAAAACATACATGGAACAATCTGGAACAATACTGACAAAGAATCTATAGTAAAATAAATACAGAGATATATATTATGAACATAAAACTGAATTAAACAACAACAAACTCCCTCCTCAAATAAATGTAAATGCAGTCTGAGTCTGATCTGAGCTGACTTGGAGTTGTTTGTTTCTGAACTTTAAGCAGTTGAATCACCTGTACTCAATAGTACAGGTGATTCAACTGCTTAAAGTTCTGATCGTAATACTGATCCATAAAAAGAGAGATAAAAGCAAACCAGATAACTACAGACCAATAAGCCTGACTTCTATTTTATGTAAACTTATGGAAACTACAGTGTCTTGCATAAGTATTCACCCCCCCTTGGACTTTTCCACATTTTGTAGTGTTACAACCTGGAATTAAAATGGATTTAATTGGGATTTTTACCATTTGATTTACACAACATACTTAACACTTTGAAGGTGCAAAATATTTTTTATTGTGACACAAAAGTTAATTAAACAAAAAAAAGACATTTGTTGGTTGCATAAGTATTCACCCCCCTGAGTCAATACTTGGTAGAAGCACCTTTGGCAGCAATTACAGCTGTAAGTATTTTTGGGTAAGTCTCTACCAGCTTTGCACATCTGGATCCTGCAATTTTTGCCCATTCTTCTTGGCAAAATTGCTCAAGCTCTGTCAAGTTGGATGGGGACCGTTGGTGAACAGCAATTTTCAAGTCTTGCCACAGATTCACATTCAGGTTCTTGTTTTTAAACCACTCCAGTGTAGCTTTGGCTGTATGTTTAGGGTCACTGTCCTGCTGGAAGGTGAACCTCCGCCCCAGTCCCAGGTCTCTTGCAGACTGAAACAGGTTTTCCTCTAGAATTTCCCTGTATTTGGCTCCATCCATCTTGCCCTCAATCCTGACCAGTTTCCCAGTCCTGCCGATGAAAAGCATCCCCATAACATGATGCTGCCACCACCATGCTTCACCGTGGGGATGGTGTTCTCAGGGTGATGAGCAGTGTTGGCTTTGTGCCACACATAGCTTTTTAGCTAAGGCCAAAAGTTCAATTTTGGTCTCATCAGACCAGAGAACCTTTTCCACATGTTTGCTGTGTCTCCCACATGCCTTTTGGCAAAATCCAAACGGGATTTGATATGGGTTTTTTTCAGCAATGGCTTTCTTCTCGTCACTCTTCCATAAAGCCTAGCTTTGTGGAGCGTCCGGGTTATAGTTGTCCCATGGACGGTTTCTCCCATCTCAGCTGTGGATCTCTCCAGCTCCTTCAGAGTTACCATTGGCCTCTTGGTTGCTTCTCTGACTAATGCCCTCCTTACCTGGTCACTGAGTTTTGGTGGACGGCCTTCTCTAGACAGAGTCACGGTTGTGCCATATTCTTTCCATTTTTTAATAATGGATTTAACGGTGCTCCGGGGATGTTCAAAGTTTGGGATATTTTTTTATAACCCAACCCTGATTGGTGCTTCTCCAGAACTTTATCCCGGACTTGTTTTGATAGCTTCTTGGTCTTCATGATGCTGTTTGTTTAGATATGCTCTCTAACAAACTCTGGGGCCAGAAACAGGTGTATTTAATCTGAGATCATGTGACACTTTAATTGCACACAGGTGGACTCCATTCAACTAATTATGTGACTTCTGAAGGCAATTGGTTGCAGCAGAGCTTATTTAGGTGTGTCACAGCAAAGGGGGTGAATACTTATGCAATCAAGACTTTTCAGTTTTTTATTTGTAAATAATTTTGACAAATATGTAGATTTTTTTCCCCACTTCGACATTATGGACTATTTTATGTAGGTCAGTGACAAAAAATCCTAATTAAATCCATTTTAATTCCAGGTTGTAACACTACAAAATGTGGAAAAGTCCAAGGGGGGTAAATACTTATGCAAGGCACTGTATAATAAGATCCAAAATGGAAAATTACCTATATGGTAACAGTATCCTGTGAGACAGTCAGCATGGTTTTAGGAAAGGGAGATTGTGTTTAACTAACCTGCTTGATTTTTTTGAGGATGCAACATCGACAATGTATAATTGCAAAGCATATGACATGGTTTATTTAGATTTCCAGAAAGCTTTTGACAAAGTCCTGCATAAAAGATTAATTCTCAAACTGAACGCAGTAGGGATTCAAGGAAATGCATGCACATGGATTAGGGAGTGGTTAACATGTAGAAAACAGAAAGTACTGATAAGAAGAGAAACCTCAAAATGGAGCGAGGTAACCAGTGGTGTACCACAGGGATCAGTATTAGGTCCTCTGCTATTCCTAATCTACATTAATGATTTAGATTCTGGTATAGTAAGCAAACTTGTTAAATTTGCAGACAACACAAAAATAGGAGTGGCAAACACTGTTGCAGCAGCAAAGGTCATTCAAAATGATCTAGACAGCATTCAGAACTGGGCAGACATATGGTAAATTACATTTAATAGAGAAAAGTGTAAAGTACTGCACACAGGCAATAAAAATGTACATTATAAATATCATATGGGAGATATTGAAATTGAAGAAGGAATATATGAAAAAGACCTAGGAGTTTATGTTGACTCAGAAATGTCTTCATCTATACAATGTGGGGAAGCTATATAAAAAAGGCCAACAAGATGCTCGGATATAATGTGAGAAGTGTTGAATTTAAATCAAGGGAAGTAATGTTAAAACTTTACAATGCATTAATAAGACCTCACCTAGAATATTGTGTTTAGTTCTGGTCACCTCGTTACAGAAAGGATATTGCTGCTCTGGAAAGAGTGCAAAGAAGAGTGACCAGAATTATCCCGGGTTTAAAAGGCATGTCGTATGCAGACTCTATTCAGTCTTCAACAAAGAAGACTACGCGGTGATCTGATTCAAACATTCAAAATCCTAAAAGGTAAAGACAATGTCGACCCAGGGGACTTTTTTGACCTGAAAAAAGAAACAAGGACCAGGAGTCACAAATGGAGATTAGATAAAGGGGCATTCAGAACAGAAAATAGGAGGCACTTTTTTACACAGAGAATTGTGAGGGTCTGGAACCAACTCCCCAGTAATGTTGTTGAAGCTGACACCCTGGGATCCTTGAAGAAGCTGCTTGATGAGATTCTGGGATCAATAAGCTACTAACAACCAAACGAGCAAGATGGGCTGAATGGCCTCCTCTCGTTTGTAAACTTTCTTATGTTCTTATGTTCTTATAACACAGGTCTCGGGACACACACAATATGAGTGTTTGTGGCAAGTTGGCTACAGTGGTGATGTCAGAACCAGGAAGAGAAATACAAAGGTACTGCAAGGCAAAACAAGACGCTAATGCACTCGGCTTATTTAAACACACAAAATAAACGGCACACGGTCCAAAACAAAACAAACAAGACTATAAGTTGTATGCTGGTTACAACTCCCAGCATACATAGCTTTTAAGTTTAGCTTACTGACATCTTTCCACCTCTGAGTCGATCTCCCCTTTACCCTGGTATAGCCAGGCTTTATATCCTGTGGCTAGGAATTAATTAGATAATGAAATTATCAACTCCTAGCCACATTCCACACAAGTTTTGATAATTGTGCGTGACCGTCAGGCAGTTTAATAATCGCTAGCTTATCTGTCACGCATTCCCACAAGTACTCAAACATAACATAATAAATAATGGCAGCAGCTTTTCGTCTGTTCCGCAAACAACAACAATACAGGGGCACCCAGCCACAGCGTTATAACCGAAGAGCGTTATAAACGGGAGGGGGGCGCCGCAGGACACATAACAACACACATCTGACTAAAATACAAAATAAAATAACTCCCTCTCTATAATGCACATATAGTGAAGCAAAAATTTAACTTTCCGTGAATTAACCATGCATAAAGCACCATGTAATCAACGCTATATTTTTTACAAAAAAAAGAAGAAAGAAAAGGTAACATTCCCATTCGTGGATCATTTTAATTAGCAGTTTTTAAACTATAAATAGCCTGGCTAAACGGCGGTTGGGAGATCAGTTCAAAGCGACAGACAAGCAAACTAAGTGCGAGAAGGACAGTGGGTTGGGAAAGGGGAAGAGGGAATGGGCTCGCCACAGGTTCGGCTGCCGAAGCAGGGCTGAAGCGAAGCTGAAGCGTCTTGTCTCCCAGAGAAAGCCGCAGCTCTTCTCACAGCAAAAAAGTAAATACATTAGGAAAGATAACCATGTAATAGGCCTAATATTTATTTAGTTATAAAATGAATGCTAAATAAGATGTCTGTGTTATAAAGTGGCAGTGCAGCTTTTCTTCAGTTCAGACACTGTATCAAAAGGGAGAGACAGAAACGGAAGTTAGACTGAGTTGTTTACAGTTTGAACAACACTCGTACTGTATTTACTGTAGAAATATTGCATGAATCACTAGTATAGGGAATTGGGGGACATGCTGTAGGAGCGTTATATCCGAAGCGCGTTATAACCGGGAACCTAAAGGGGCGTTCACACCGAACGCGATGCGCAACAGCCATCGCGGCAAAAAAGTAAAAGCTATTGTTTTCAATCAAGTCATTCACACTGAAGGTGGCACGCAGGGGAGGCAATAGGGCAGCGCAAGAGATAAAAAAATTAAACTTTTGCCGTGCCGCATTGTGACGTACATTACCAGCAGCCAATCAGAAGACGACAGCGGGCTCGCAGAGAATGAATGAACAATTAAGATGGAGGAAGCAAAGTTGATATTGTATGTGTCCGAGCATCCAGATTTGTACAACACAACTCTAAATATCTACCGGGATGCAGACCAAAAAGTGAATGCTTGAAGGGTCGTCAGTTTGAAGATGGGACGATCAGGTAAGTTAATATTTAATTATATATAACGCTGTATAGTTTAATTTCAGGTATTCTGTTTTATACTCTGCATCGAAATTAATTTAATTTTTAAATCTGGTATTCAAATTGGCCATCTGTTGTAAAATAAATAAAAATAAAAGTTGTTTAAGTTTTTTTTTTTTATATATCTAACAATAAATAGTAACAAATTAATTGTGCCCTTTGATTTCAGATGCACAGACAGTATATCGTTTTATTTGGTTCAAACTAAGATTTTTTAACAGTCATTGTTAATTTATTTAATAATAATAATAATAATAATAATAATAATAATAATAATAATAATTGAAAATGAACTGTATAGGCTAAAGATAATTAAATTAGGTCATTTTAATTTAATTAAATACACTTCAACATACATTTGTAGAAAATCTTTGTGCTAATATAGGATATATGTAGACCATATAAAACAAAAATTCAAAAAAATAGTGCATACAAAATCATATTGCTCCTATTGAGCCTATGGGACAAGGCTATGCTTCCATAGAACTTTTCCTGCTGCAGAACTGAAATAAGTGTTAAAAGATCTCTATGATTTTAAGAGCTTCCCTTGTAGCATTATTGCTGCTAACTTGGGAGATGCCCTGAATACCTGTTGCTTCACAAGTGATGTGTGCTAAGGTATGGACTCATTAGTTGTCTGCTGTTTTCAGATAAAGTTGTGCAAGACACATGTTGCCTTCACTACTTTCTTCACATTCTCTGGGCTCACACCAAGAACATGCCTGTACACACGTCATTGTGTTGCCAAAATGCCAAAGGCATTTTCAGCAATTCTTGCACGATAGAGGCGGAAGTTGAAAGCGCGCTTGTCCCTCGGCAGGTTTCTTCCAGGGTATGGCCTCATTAAATTTCTGCGTAGGGGGAATGCCTCATCTCCCACAATGACATGTGGCACAGGTCCAAGTTGATCCGCGCCAGGGAGAAAGGTGTCATGTGGGATATCCAGGGTTCCCTCTTTGTAGAGCTTTCCCTAAAGCTGAGCAGGACAGTGTACCACCATCCAAATGCTCCAACGTCAATAACTGTGAAATAGTAACTGCCATCCACAAGTGCCAACAGGACAATTGAAAAACTGCCCTTATAATTAAAAAAACTGTGACCCAGCAGCAGCAGGTACTTGGATGACCACATGTTTTCCATCAATTGCCCCTAGACAGGGGCAGCAGTGTGGAATAGTGGTTAGGACTCTGGACTTGACCGGAGGGTCATGGGTTCAATCCCAGGAGGGGCACACTGCTGCTGTACCCTTGAGCAAGGTACTTAGATTGCTCCAGTAAAAACCCAACTGTATAAATGGGTAATTGTATGTAACAATAATGTGTAAAAAAAATAATAATAATGTAATTGTAATAATGTGATATCTTGTAACAATTGTAAGTCGCCCTGGATAAGGTCGTCTAAGAAATAAATAATAATAGACAGTTTGGGAAGTTCCCTCTATTGTGGAATACCTGGGCAATTGCTTTCCAATCCGCTTCTGTGGGGACCTTCATGTAGTCCACCACAAGGAAGCCCCATATTACCTGACATAACTCTGTTACTATGCCTGATATGGATGAAACCCCAACTCTGTAACTAAAAGCAATTGAGTGGTAAGAATCCCATTGCCAAAAACCTGCAATGAAAAACATATTTGCAAAAACTATTTGTTACAGTTACTTGCGACTGTCATTACTGTCATTTTTTAATTAGAAGAATGCCGTAGAGATGGAAAAATCTCAGGGATAGATTATTAAAGAGAAAAAAGAGAGGGAGAAAAAGAGTGGAGCTGCAGGAACCAGTGCCCGATGCTTGAAATTCAATCCAATAATGTCGTTCCTGATCCCTTTTATCCAGACTCGTCCCACTTCAGGCAACCTGCCTGCAGAAGAAAAGGATGATGAAGAACAGCAGGAGGAAGAGGAGTAGTTCAGCTACCATGGCCATGACAATGAGGTAGAAAATAAAGGACAAGTTCTCCCTCTCCCAACTCCAGTGAAAGACCTAAGAGAAAACAATCTACATCTTGACAGCTTTGAGGAAAGTCTGCTGTCTGTCCTTAAAGATAATCGTTCACAGCAATCAAGGCCCATGGATGAAGACAAAATGTTTCTTTTAAGCCTTCTGCCAAGCCTTAAGAGACTGTCTGTTAAAAAAAAGAGCAGCTGCGAAACTGAAAACATCAGCTTATATTTCAAGCAGAGTTTTCTTAGGAATTGAAATATATATTAAATCTCCTCCAGTGGACAAGATACAAGAAAGGAGAAAAGACAGCACACAGTCCATATTCACGAAAAGCTCTTAATAAAAGATAAACTTTATTTAAAACAATCGTGTTAAAAGTCTTGGTGATTCGTCTATAGGAATACGTTGAAATGCATAAGCACCTTTGAACATTATTACTGAAAGTTTTTTTTATATGGACTTTATGCTAACGGAACCTGCTGTCTTTTTTGTGGCTTGAACACTAGAGGAGATTCTATTACACTATTTGACTGATTAAAGGTTAATTAAAAGAGTGAGGAGAATTGTCATTTTTGTGTTAGCATTGATTACATTAATTTTTAAAATGTCAACTTTTCAGATTGTTTACAGCATTTCTTGTGGTTATAATAAGAGATGATTATAATGAGAGATTATAAATTGTGTTGGTTTGGCATGCACCAAAATTAGGGGTCATTATTCAAGTCGCTGTCTAGCTCCACTTCCTCCTCCTCCTCAAACAATTGGGATATCAAGGGTCAGTGGTGGAAATTTGGAGCTAGATTATAGTGGCAGGGTCCCTCATATAGCGTGAGCAACATTACATTCTGGCACCAGTAGACATGTTTAATTTATTATTATTATTATTATTATTATTATTATTATTATTAGTTTGTATTTGTTAGCAACCATAGATGATGATAGTTTCTCATTGGGTCTGGAGGACTCAAGTGACCCACCCACACTCATCCACATACACTGGAGAGAAGGTTTGTGTCATGTGAGAAGTTGTAAGGGGGCCTTGTTTAATAATTTAGCACCAGTAGGCTCTGATGCTAAACTTTCAAAACAGTTTAGCACCAATCTTCAAAAACGACTTGCACCTGTCAAGGATGCTGGGTTCAGGATCAAGGGTTTCAGTGATCATCTTACACATATGAATATGCATCAGGGCAGAAAGGTGTGAGGCTGATTAATATTTGTTTTTTAAAAGGTTGACATGTGAAAACACACGCTCACAAGCAAGCACTGCAGTGTCAGAGACAACAACAATAGTTTATGAATGTTTAAGTCTGGATTGCTTGTTATTACAATGTTTAACAAATCATTTCACATTCTCTCTTTATTTCAATAGCCAAGCACCAAATTCCAGCCCTGCGGATTCAAAAGCAAAAAACAAAACACTTATTCACTTTATTAGTGTTGTTGAACATGTTAGCTTGACGGCACAACAGTCTTTACAGAAGGATATAAGTGAGGGAAAAAAATATTATTTTAAGTAAAAAGCTTAAGTAAATTAATTCTTTTAAACTCACGTTTAAATGTAATGGCTCTCAAACATCGACACCTCCTCTCATCCGCACTTGGGCAAGCTTCCACGCCACTCCCTGTAACTACATCCCTCTTCTCTGAATGGACAGCTAATTCGAGATCTCAGCTAAATCTTAAATGAAATATGGAGACTGGTATTTAATTATCTGAAACAAAAACACATTGGAAAGTGTGAAAAAACGGCAAGTTATCAAAAGTGCCCAGGCATTTAAAGGGTAGATGTCAAAAACACAAGCCACGTTTCAAGAAACCATTTGGGCAACCTTGCCCAGCACAAAGCAAATAGGCACAACAGTAAAACTGATGGGGACCAAGGTTGCCTCACTTGTTTCTTCTATCTAGTATCAAAAACACCAAGCTAAGTTAGAAGAAACAATTCTGTTATCGTTATTGCTGTTTTATTTTTTGAACTGTCTGTTTTGTCATGTGTAACAAAACAAAAACATTTGTTTATACGCCATGCGTAGGGGATGAGTCATGATTAGTTGTACTGATTGCAAGAGGAAAATAATTAGAAATGGAACCAGCATAACAGATTTGTGAGCTAGTTTTTCCCCTAGTTTAAGTCTATTTCAAATAGGTTTATTTGTAGCTTTTATTGTTGTAGACTATTTGGCTGTCACTGTAGTTTGCTGTTCTGTCTCGATGGCAGCGCGCTGTGTTTATTCATTTTTAGAAAGAGAAACTCAGGAAAGAACAGAAATGCAGCACCCTGATTGGCTGAAACACTTTACAGCATGTTGATACAGAGTCGTTATCAGCATGAGATGAGATGTCTGTGTGGTTCAGCTGTGTATACCATATGAAAGATTTCTGGGGGCGCGCCTGGATATATATGTTAGCCAGCGCTCCAGCCAGCTAGTTAATATTAGGACTGTGTGTATGCCAGTGGTGTAGAAACAGTGTGTGTATACAGAATCCAAGATGGTGATATAAAAAAGTCTCAGTTTATTCTTCCAGTATCCAAGAAAGCTAAAATCGCAGGTAACAGTCACAATCCACAAATCCTGGTCACAGAATAGAATACTTTCCGTACAGTAAGTTATAAGTAATAAAACTTCAGTGAAAGAAAAGGGTGATGGGCACGCGCCATCTCCTTAAGCAAATCAAAACTAAATAATAAATCAATCTCAGATACAAACACATATTTCAAAGCATGCACAAATATCTAATATAAAAAGACACTCGATACACAAATTGAATCCCCTTTGAAGTATGTAAAAAAACACTCAGGAGATTCTGTAGCCATGTGGCAAAAAGTTTTGTGGTCTGACGAAACTAAAATTGAACTTTTTGGCTTAAATGCAAAGCATTATGTTTGGCGCAAGCCCAACACAGCGCATCACCCAAAGAACACCATCCCTACTGTGAAGCATAGTGGTGGCAGCATCACGTTATGGGGATGTTTCTCATCGGCAGGGACTGGGGCACTTGTCAGGATAGAAAGGAAAATGAATGGAGCAAAGTACAGAGTCCTTGAGGAAAACCTGCTGCCCTCTGCAAGAAAGCTGAAACTGGGACGGATGTTCACCTTTCAGCATGACAACGACCCAAAGCACACATTCAAATCTCCACTGGAGTGGCTAAGGAAAAAAAGGTAAATGTCCTTGAGTGGCCCAGTCAGAGCCCCAACCTAAATCCAATCGAAAATTTGTGGCATGACTTGAAGATTGCTGTCCATCAACGCTCCCCAAGGAACTTGACAGAGCTTGAACAGTTTTGCAAAGAAGAATGGTCAAATATTGCCAAATCTAGGTGTGCAAAGTTGGTAGAGACCTATCCCAACAGACTCACAGCTGTAATTGCTGCCAAAGGTGCTTCCACCAAGTATTAACTCAGGGGGGTGGAGACTTATCCAATTATGATCTTTCAGTTTTGTATTTTTAATATATAATTTTTTTCTCAATAAAAACTTTTTTCCCCTTAACAGTGTGGAGTATGGTGTGTAGATAAGTGGAAAAAATCCTCATTTAAATGCATGACACTCTGAGGCAATGACACAACAAAATGTGAAACAAGTTCAAGGGGGTGTAGACTTTCTATAGGCACTGTACCTTTAGACTGAAATAAAACAAGTCAGTTTAAAACTGTCAATGCTGCACATATTAGGTTAATAATCTTATGTTGGATTATGTTTGTAAAAGTATGGTTTATGGTGGGTTTATGGTTGAATTATAGCTGCATATGAAAGTTATTTTGAGGTCAGATTCTGACCTTGTCACAACATTATGATTCTGACATCGGTCTAGTTCATATTATGACGTTGATACAACGTTGTAATTCCAAGATCAGAAAAGCGTTCCGATGCAACCTTATTCTGACCAATATAAAACGTCACTGCAACCATTGCCCACTGGGAAGCGTGTTTAAATATAACAGTTACATTAATTAGAAAAAACTTAATAGAAAACAAGCATACTGCATATACACTGGCAGTCAAAAACTATCGGGTCCCCTGGAAATCTTACTTAATGCCCTTCCTTGTGAAAAGTAAATAGAGATAAATTGCCATCATATTTTATCTCACACTTTGGAGTCACAAGGTAACTCACCGTACACTCCTCCTATAAGAGATATTTTCATTGCAGTAATAGTTTTCTCTTCCTAGAATTTCTGTAAGATTTCTAGGCGATACCTTAATTTTGATTGCTAATATATGTAATACATTTAAATCTGGCTTCTAAACAATGTCACCAAAAGTTCATAATGCTTTAATTTATTTTTAAATCTCAGATAGATTAATATCATGTTCACTATTTACAAATATTAATTATTATATCCAAATATCTGCCAAAATTATGCCAACTGGAACTTTTTTTCTTTGCTTTTGTTTGTTTGTTTTTAGACAGTATTGTATTAAGATTAATAGCGTATCTTTAAATTAGTTCTTCAGGCTTCAATTTAATAGCTTTCAGGGATAAAAATAAATAAACAATTAACAAGGGATATGGAGGGAGCAATGAATAATAGGGGTGCTAGATTCCGTTTAATTTAATAAACATTTAAAAATACATAGTTTAAACGTTTCAATGTTAAAATAAAAAACATTTTGAAAAGACGCTGTGTAAGGGGGGTAGTATGTGTCCCCCTCGATGTGCGGTCTCGACAGCAGGAGAAAACCGTAAGTCGGCCATCTTGGGGGAAACTCATTACCTGCAAGGGCTCTTAGCATTTTAAAATAAATAGCTTTCTATAAATTGCCACATATATGTCAATAAAGTCAGGGTTCCCACACAAATCAGATTTTTTTTCCATGACTTTTTGTGGCGGAGTGTCCCGCCCCTATTTATTATTATTTGTATTTGTTTCCGGCGCGGATAAAAGCGCCCGCGTCTTTTGTTATTGTTTTTATATTTATATTTAAAAACCCGTGAGGATGCATGACTGATCAGCTACTGATTATGTAACTAGCTGACAGTCATGCATCCTTACCAAACGATGCAGACTGTGGCGAGGGTAATAAGATAATTAACAGCTAGTTAACCCCTCGGCCAGAGTATAAGAACCTGCAGCTGTCCGTTCTGCGTTGGTTGAGTATAGAGAGGGGAGTACGGGAGAGCGGAGAGAAAGAGCGAGGAAAAAGAACAATTGCTATATTTAAAAAATATACTTGTTTCTGTTTGTTTGGCCATCGCGCCGTTTTGTTTTGTTATTGTTTAAATCTTTCGTTTTGTTTTGTTTATTAATAAATCCACGCTGAGTGCAGTAGCATTCAGCTTCACCCGCCCATCCATTGTTTTGGTTTCTTCCTGGTCCGTGACGTCATCACAATTCACCACTGCGAGCCAGACTGCCACACTTTTCCATGACAATTTTATGATTTTCCATGACTACATTCTTTAATGTTTACAACAAAAAGGCCGGAAAGTTGGAACTGTACACAGAAAATAATGAGGATATTGACAAACATGATAGGAAAGAAAACCATATAATCAGCTTTTTTTTGTCAAGATAGTCTCCTCCTCCCCTTACAGCCATCCGATCCACCTACTTTAAGACTGCAGACTGACAAGTACATAAAGGGGGATTTAACGAAACAAGCTACCATCAACTAATAAAGAGTACACAAAAATGTAAATGCTAAATTATATTTTCCAATTGGCCTCATGATGAATACAGTCTATTCAAAACACCCTGAGAGTCAACAAAACAAATCCCAATTGTGGGTCTCATTTATAAAGAAGAATTTAAGAAAATGCATCAAAAAATAAAACTGTGGTCTTGTTTCATTATTTGCAGATGAAAAGCTATATGGTACTCTGTTAAAAAAATTGTCAATTTCCACTGTAAGTACCATTATTACTCAATACCATTTGCTGCTGTCTACAGCTAATATTTAGAACCTTTGAATGATGCATGCAACTATGCATGGTGAGCTCAAACATTGCTTCATCCATGTTTTTTTATCTTTTCCCTTAGCTCTGTGAGTTTCTTTTCTAGCTGCAGCACTTCACCTGATTTTTGAGACATTTTTTCTCTGAAAGTATTAGATTTTGTCAGGAGGATAAAATCATGCTTCTCCTCACCTTTCTTTACCAGCTCATCAGCTTCTTTGCGCATGACCTATATACTGCTCTCAACCACCTTCTTTTTCTTCTCCACCTCTTTAATGTCTTCTTGGAGTGTCTTACATTTCTTTCGGGTGAGACATAATTGTAAGTGACTCTCAGCTGATGCATAGTTCACACACCCTAGTCTCTGTAAGTTGCCTTGGATAAAGGCGTCTGCTAAATAAACAAATAACATTCGGCCACATCTGAAGAGTACGGTCAGCCATTTTGGCATCTTCCACCCATCTGTGTGCACAAAACCGAGGAGGGTAGAGTGTGCTTGTGAGTCATGGAAAAGTTGCCAGAGTGACCTCATTAGGTGTCCCAGTTTCACTTGCTCTCTTTTGAAGGTTTCCATTGATAATGTGGAGTCCACATCTTCCAATATTTAGAAGCTCTGGAAGTTCCTGAGTCTGGCGCACTTGCAAAAGATCCTGGTAGATTCTCCAGTTAGCATTTGGGCCATCCACTGAGATCTGCAGTAAGCACTTTGGATCCAGTTGGGCTGTACCTTGTTTGAAGTGCTCCATTAGGTCAGCTGCAGTGGCATGACCCAAAAACTCTGATCCAAGATACCTTACAGCCACTTGATTAGTGTCATTGTCCCAGTATCTAACTATAAGTACGGTGGTCAAATGAAAAAAAAAAACTTTTGTAATTAGTTTTATTCTAACTTAAACATATATGAAATAAAAACATACCAAAAAATATTTTTAAACGTATAAAAAGGCTTTTTTACCTACCAAATTTAGCTTCTTTCTGACAGCGGCCATCTTGGATTTTTATTTTTTAAGCCCTGCCTACTTCAAGCCTTCTTTATTAAAATTCGTAATGTATTTGTACAGAAATAATAGCATTTAAAAGAAAACAAATATAATCCTAGTTAAACGACTGCGTTAAACTGGAGTGTTGATGTTTTATATGTTTAAGCTGTCATCTTAAAAACAGCGCGTCCTAATATGGTCAGAGGATGCAGAGGAGCGGCACCGAGGCAGCTGCGCTCAATGCCTGACCGACAAAACGAAGCTTGGTCATTTTTAAAGTCACGTGGTCTCTTAAATAAATATATCAAAACCAAACTATTATTTGTTTATTATTATTTGTTTATTTAGCAGACGCCTTTATCCAAGGCGACTTACAGAGACTGAGCACAAGGAGGTAAAGTGACTGTTTCTTTAACCACTGGACCACACAGGCTCCTAAACTATTAATGGCTTTTATAAAAGAGAATATATTATTTTATTAATAAAAAAATATATACTGTATAATTTTTTATCAATACATTGTAGGTGTTAAAAATCCACAATAGCAACATATTATTTATAGCATACAAACTAATTATTTTGATCAATGTCACTGAAATTGTAAATGTGCTAGTTTTAAACATAATTTTCTAAGACTCATGTTAATCTAATGTATCAAATAAGTATGTTGGCTTCATAAAGCTCACCTTTATTCATGTTCTTTGGTTTAATAATAATAATAATAATAATAATAATAATAATAATAATAATAATAATAATAATAATAATAAAAACCTTGCCTGTCTGCATTTTTTTCCTGCGGTAGTGATGGCATAGAGAAAGGTTGCTTGTCAAAAGCTTCCTGCTTAACCTCCCGCAGTTTCTTTCTATTCAAACTCATTTTAATTATTTTCTGTAAAATTAAGTTCGTCTTCTAGGTTTTTTAAATTAAGGTTAAAGTTATGATTTAAAATATCAAAAAGCGCATATTTCAGGTGTTCATCTTTTTGACTGGCAAATGTATAGATTTCGTACATTGCGGCGTTTGTCAAAATATTTAGATCTAATTTATCATTTCTATTTCTAGTGGAATCAATTACTAAATCTGTTCCTAATTTTGTACAGCTACTGATTTGCTGCTCCCCCTTACCATTCCCGGTTGTGGTTCTTGTCTTCATGCTCACTGCTGCTGTCAAAGGCGCTCATTGTTGTGCTTCGAGTTTGCTGCCTGTATCATGTAAAATGATGTCGGTAGCTGTCAGTGAGACGGTGATGCCACTTTTCCAAGTGCGTATAATATTAGCGCCCTCATATCTAAAAAATACCAGATCCGATTGGCTAAATATTTAATGACGATGATACTGACACCTAAAACAACAAAACATGTAAATCTTATGTGGCCCTGATTGGTTTAGATAAAAAAATGTCTGAGGACGAAGAAAAGTACTTTTTTTCACAGACTGAAAGTTTAGACTGTCTTCTTCTTATTGAATGTGCAAATATGAATCAAAATTGAGAGCTGACATGGAAGATTAAGTTTAAAAATATTTCAATTCAGTGCCATGGAGCTGCCACTATCGCCATTTTTGAGCTATCATTACGGCGCTTTTAGCTGATGAGGTGTTTTGAGATCAATATATGAGAGACAACAAACAAAATGAAAAGTAAATTGCACATGACATGTTGTCTTTAATTACTATATTATACTTTAAATGTGTGTTTTTGAATCTGAATTAATATTTGTATTCAATTTTTACCAGTTTCAAAATGCTTGAGATGGTGATATTTTCTGAAAAGGTAGTTTTTAAAGTGAAATAAAGACAAGATATACTTAAGTATGTGCTTTGTGATTCATATTTAATTTGAAAGGAGTATTTAAGATTGTGCTTTACTGATTCGTATTCAGTTTTACAGTGAGTTGTAAACGGCAGAGTTGACGAGTAGCACTTAGTGCTCTGAGCAGAGCTCTCCACAGACAGACTGGTGAGAGCAGAGCGCCGCCCACCCTACTATAAGGTCTATCTGCTCATTCTAAGAAATTTTGTTCAGGCATTTGTCAAAGGACACTGAATAACACTTGGCAGCTTTGATTGTGTCAAACAGCTGATTCTGAAAATATGGGTAGGGGCCAAAACACACCAAGTAGGCACACTTTGTAGTTCCACATGTGAATTTCTCTGCAATTTTGCTATCCGGAAACATCTTGGCAAAGACCTGTGAAACATTCTGACAGGAATTAAATGAGTAGTGGCTCACCACCTTCAGTGCCCAGATAACTTCGGCCTTGATGACATCATCATTGGCAACAACAGTTTCCATGGATCCTTGCAGTGCCACAACTGTTGCTGTACTCTTGCCAGCTGGCAAGGAAGAACAGCTGTCTGATGTACCAGATGACCCATCACCATCAGTTGATTTGTCTGACCTTAGTGTAGCAATGAAGCTGGTGATCTTTGGTGTGGATGAAGATGTTGATTGGGACAGTGAATGGTGTGCTTTACCCTTCAGGTGGCTTTTGACAGCAGCTATTCCCATATTTCCCACATCAAATGTTTTCTTGCACAAATTGCAATATGCCTTGTGAACATTATCCTTCACTTCCAGCCATGAGGCATTCCCTGGGTCATCCTTCCAAAACATCTGAAACTGGCATTTCTTGGAGGCCATGTCTGCTTATCACAAAGTTTCAGCTAGTCTGCAAAAGTAAAAAATAATTACTTACCTGTATGGAAACATATACCTATATACCATATTATCCCAATAGACGCATTGGCATGCTCTTACATGCAGTTATCCACAATTGCATGTCCCCCAGAGACACAATGACCTTTTTTAGCAGTCAAAAATTTTCATCAACATTACGATAACACTCCTAATCATACTTTCTGTTTTCCACTGTCCCTAATTTTGAAACCAGATCAAATTTCACCTACACCTCTGTGCTCTGTTTTTGCACATCAATTGGGATAAATATGGTTATTTGATATGGTGACACCTCACTTTACAGAAGACATCTCATGACAGGCAAATTTATTTTCTGCTATTTGCTTCATTTTCTGTGTTTTGTCATGAAGAACAGTCTAGTTTACTGCTACCTGTAAAATAAATGTTCAGGTTAAGAGCTACTTGATGCGCTGCAAGACCAAATGCCTAAACCACCATGCCAAGATCTATGCATACCATTACCAGAGGACAGGTACAGCTAACAGCTATAGACACCTAGTAAACAAGAGGTCATTAGTATAGCTCTGGCGGCAAGGGGCGCCGCACCCTTTCAGTCTTCCAGTTTAAAGCAGGGTCTGGTAGTGCAGAATTTAAGGTCTTCAGACACTGCCTGACTGAGCATGAATATCAGAAGAATGAAATACCGTAGGTCAAAAAACATGAACTTAAATCCAAATTTAGAGAAATCAACAAACAGGAAGACTGCCATAGCCATGATTCTAAAAATCCATCAATTTGAAATAGCTGCCTGGAGTGAAAATATAATTTTTGTATTATCAATTTTTGGCTATTTTCCATGACTTCCATGACAATTTTTTTTCCATGACTTTTCCAGGATTTTCCATGACCGTGGGAACCCTGAATAAAATCAAAATACTTTTCCCCCCCAAAGTCCTTAACTAGTATGAAAGCAAAACAGTACTAGACAAGGAATACAGTAAGTAATAAAGAAGGAAGTTGATAGTTTACAGTGCCATTCATGTTTTACACCATGCGTCTGAAATAAGGAAAAATTACAAAGAAAATGTTTCATATCTCAATTCACTTAAATCTTTTAACACTCTCCTGATAAACTGTTTCAATCTTCTGCTGAGAAGAAAGACTAACATTTAATGGATCACAGAAAATACAATACAGCAACTTTCACTTACCTTTTTGAATCTCACCAGATAGTCAGCAGCTTGGTTGGCACTACTTTTTGCAGACTTCTTTCTTCTCTTTGATGTTGGAGGAATAGACAAGATATAACTTTCCCATCCTGACAAAGAATGGGGAAAAGCCTTATAAATACACATGCACAGATTAAAATCTTAACCCACATGCACAACTTGTGTACTGACCAGACCTGGGTTCAATTGTACATGATTACAATTACGAGCACAGCAGCATTGGTAGATGACATGCCTACTACAGTTAGTGTTCTGTTCAGTTACGCTTAATTACAATTAAAAGCAGTAAAAGGGCAGCAGTGTGGAGTAGTGGTTAGGGCTCTGGACTCTTGACCAGAGGGTCGTGGGTTCAATCCCAGGTGGGGGACAATGCTGCTGTACCCTTGAGCAAGGTACTTTACCTAGATTGCTCCAGTAAAAACCCAACTGTATAAATGGGTAATTGTATGTAAAAATAATGTGATATCTTGTAACAATTGTAAGTCGTCCTGGATAAGGGCGTCTGCTAAGAAATAAATAAATAATAATAATAATAATAAAAAATGTAAATAACTACAAATAAATACAGTACGCATTTAAGCAGGAAACACCTCAGAGCATATTAAGTATTGCAATAAAAAAAACAATAAAAAGAATATATAAACATTTAATTTGGTGAAGATATTATGCCCTTTCAATTAAATGTTTTAGAGATTATTACTTACCTCCAGATTCTGTGTCACAGACAGTAAAGCTTGTGTTTCAATTAGGTTGTTAAACTTCTGAGAAAACATCTTCCTCCACTTCTATGCCAGACCCATCAAGTAGTAAGACTTTTGTGGTACCCTAAATGTATGCAAGACACAGAAAGAAAAGCAAAAATAAAAAAAATAAGACTGGGCATTAATATAATATTGCATGCATTTAAAATTTCTCCACAGTGGAATCTACAATGTGTAAACAACTGAGTATTATTATACAAGGATTAAAATATGATTCCCATTGCATAGCAGTTGGAGCCATTTTAGATTTTATGAGCTGCAACCTTGTGGGACATATTCCCTGAATATGATAATAATACATGAACGTGTATTAGAAATGTAACTGGATTCATTAATTAAACTGTGTGTCTTGAGAAACAGGGCAAACTGCTGTGTCTTGAGAAGGGGTCCCCTTGGTTCCTAGCAGACATACTGAACTATGTGACCTGATGAGAGGACCAGTGCCTGAGGCTGAGCGGACAGTTGAATTATGTACAGATAATTCACACGTGCAACAACATAGGACATAAACTAGCAATGTCCCAGGGAAAAGGACATTAAAACATCAGAGGACTGTGAGTTTAAAAAAAGGCAAGATACACAAATGATCTCATTAATGTAGCTATCTAGCAGAGTGAGAAAGACTATAAATATCTAAGAAAACTAAATATTTTGCACTCCACATCGAATGCTAAACAAGGTTCTGTCACTATGTTAAGCAAAGCTGCAAATCCGGGACTCTACCTAAAAACGGATTCAAGACGGGACTCTGCCTGAAAACAGACCTGACGAGGAAGCAAGCTGCAAGCGAGTCAATGACCACAAGCAACGAGACTCAGGCCCGGCTGAAGGACTGCCGTCAAACTTACAGAGACTTATCAGACAAACCAGTCTAGGTCTCCTGTACACCTAAAAGCACAGTATCCAAAAGAAACTGTGCCCTGCTACCTGCGTAGATAAAAGATTCAGCGAAGAGGACAGAGTGGACGGGCGCTGTTGTGGATCATATACCGGGGACTGAAGACTTTGTTGCAGCTGTTTGTTGATTCTATCGAGAATTGAAAGCTTTGTTGCCGAGTTTGATCCAGTGTAGGATTGAAGGCTTTGTTGCGGAGAGGAGAGTTTTTGTATTGGACACTTCAACAGATTGAGTTTCCAAAACAGCGGACCAAAAGTCTAAGCTTCAAGGAACCGTTGAGTATAATTCCAGTTGCATTTTCCTTTCATGGAACTAAATTAATTAATTGTAACACATTCGTATAGAATTGTACTGTTAATTATTTAGTTTGCACACTTTGCGTGTGAAATAACTTTTAGTGAAACTTGATGAAGTAACTATAAGTAATCTACCTCATATTGTTGTATGAAGAATTTCTTTAAAAGAAAACTTGCCATATACTTAATCTTTATACCATTAATAAGCTTAATGTGATATATTCTAAGATTGTCTGCATCATCTCAGTTGAGGCTGCCTGGATGTGGGCGTGTGTGTGTGTGCGTGTGTGAGCGTGTGCTGGCGTGTGAGGAGACAGGCGGTGTCGTATTTCAGTTGCCTGCTAGTCAAGTTAAGGCAGTGAGAGTTTTTTAATTGTGTTTTGTGCTTAGGGACTAAGTGTGACAGAGATGGCTGAGTGGTGACGTCTGGCCAGAGAGACACAAAAACAAAGTACTGCAGGGCAAAAGGCGCGGCGTGTAGCGTTTATTTAAACAATAACAAAAATAAAAGGTATAACAAAAAAAACACACTGTTCACAGAGCAAAATAAAAGTTTTAACAAAAACAGAAATCGAACACAAAACACACAGGTCAGGCTAGGCAGATGCTGTCACTGATCCTGTATAACGTTTAACTTTTCTTTTCTTTTCTTTTCTTTTCTTTTCTTTTCTTTTCTTTTCTCCTTTCTGTTCTCCTCTGTACACCCAGCTGAACTGAGAGCGCTGCAGGTTTATATACCGTGGCCGAGGGGTATAACTAACTAGTAATTATTCTATTACCCCCTCGGCCACAATCTGCACGAGTTTATGAATTACGTGTGACTGCCGACACTGCCGACACACACAGTGTGTCGGCAGGCACCACAAGGCGTCACATTTATAAATACATAAATCACAACAACAACAATAATAATAATAATAATAATAATAATAATAATAATAATAATAATAATAATAATACCACCGCAACAAAAACAACACAAATACAAAATAATAAATTGCACAGGGGTGGGGGGGGGGTACCCCGTTCTAAAATAAACAAATACAAAAACCTCACATTTTATGGCAGGGCTTTGACCCGCCCTCTTTTCATGTACTGTATAAAGAAAATAACTGTCAAATTGGTTAACAGAATTGGTTAACAGACCATTACGCTTACACGATGCATAAACCAAATAGGGGGAGCATTTTTTAAAAGAAACAGAACTGACTGAGTTGCAATGGCAAAATGAACTAGAGATGTGCTGGTATTCAAACTTCAACGATGGTTTTAGGTTACATTATAGCGTGTACAGCTGCGCTGTCTAAGGATGCTGGGGCTGGCCCTTTTACAAGCAAGACAGCAAAAGAAGTGAACAGCGCATTTCAAAGCCTCCAACCGCTGATTCCTGCGCAGATATCTCGGGGTTGTCCAGACAGTTTCACAAGAGAATCGGCAATGCAATTGCGATAAACAATTGTTTGGGAGTTCTTAGCACAGGGCACGTAGAACGTTAGGTTACTTACCATAACCCTGGTTCCCTGAAAGAGAAGACGACCACCAACATTATGTATGGGATATTCCTGCCCATGAGGGAGGTAATACTGAGCCGAAGACCTCTTCCTGTGATGACACACTTGGTCCCGCCCACCGAGGGTATAAAACCGCAGAAGATCTCCCTCTTTTTCCATCGAACCCGTGAGGGCGACTGAAGCGACCTCATGGTTGGTGGTCGTCTTCTCTTTGAGGGAACCAGGGTTATGGTCTCCTCCACAGCTGGCCCAAACGTATGTCCCAGGGATATGGGCACATCCAGCAGCGCAGCCTTATCTGCGTCATGGACCCTGGCTTGTGACAGCCACAGCTGTCTATAAGCCACAATTAAGCCAGCAAGGCTCCAGCCCAGGGCTTGCCCTTGAAGACTGGAGATCTGCAGCAGTGTATCGGACAGGAGACGCAGCTCTGAGGCCACCGGCTCCGGGAGCGGGGCCTCGCGCAACACTCCGTCCAAATACGCGGTCAGCACAATCGCTGTGTTAGCCAAGCGGGTTGCCTGCGCTTCCGTTGCGTACGCTCGATTTAAATACGTCTCTGTCACCCTGCACTGAGGGTTAGGACACATCAGGTCTCTAGCAAGCCCACCCACCGGCGGGGCCCTCACCAGGGCCGCGACGGTGGAGTCTATTGGGGGAAACCCCGCCAGGCTGAGCTTATCCGCGTCCTCCAAGGAGGCGAGCGGTGTAGCCTGCTTGAAAATGTTAGGACCCGAAGCTGGCCTATCCCAGGAGGAGCGTACTTCCTCCATAAAGTCTGCGAAGGCTGGGAAACTCTGCGGGCGATGAGCCAGTGCCTGTGTCTGGAACACGGACTGGCACGGCTCTGCCGCAGGTGTCCAGGGAACCTGCAGGAACGCTGCAGCACGTTCCATGAGAGCCGAAACCGAACTTGGCAACGGGGTGGTATTGGCTTCTGAAAAACACTCAGAGCCGGGTTCCTCCTCCGCAAGGGTGTTTCCAACCTGCATGTTGGAGGAGATCGATGCTGCATCACCTGAGGCTGCTATGGATAGCGTGTCCTCCTGTGCCAGCTGAGGCGACCTTTCCCACCACCCTTGCGCTCCCTGCGGGGAGGGGGGGGTATGGTACCTGAGGCTGCAGCGGGGCCTGGACGGGGGCCGGGGCTGCTGTAGCCTGCTTGGTCAGTAGCTCCAGGTCCATAATGTCCCTCGCCTGCTTTGATCGCTTCATCCGTTTCGCGACCGGAGACGGGGAGCAGCTGCGCTGTGCATTCGAAATGCTAGGCAGGGAGTCCTGGGACAGGGCGTCTGGGGCACCTAGGGCCGCTGACGGCCCTGCCGCGGAGGACGCGGAGCTCTCTCTCCTGGCTCTCTCCAGACGATCCTCTTTCAGCCTAGGCTGAAAGGCCTCGCAGATACTGCATGCTACATCCCTCTCGAGGGCCATAGTGGCATGTGGGACGCCCAAGCACCGCACACAGAGGGTGTGATTATCCTCTTGTGGGATGCTGGCGTTACAGGCTGTACTGGGGTAGAACCCGACATGGGCCTGGCCTTGTGCATAGCACTATGTACCACTTTCCCTGCTATGGGGACTAGTGCACAACCAACTACGGCTGCACCGTGTATTATGTACACCACGTGCAGCGCTTGAGCTGAGCTCCGTGCACACTAGTATTACCGTGCAGCACCACGAGCTATGCGCTAGTAGAGCAGTACCTACGCAACCAGTGCAACGTGCACTGCACTGCTTGCCTCAAGCGTTCCAAACACCTTGTGCAGTGGGTACTGTACACTGCGTGAACTGCAGACACTGCGGTATGTAAAATTCGCGCCACAAAGACGTTTCTCATAAGTCAGTTTCCCAAATTACTCTGTACTCTGGTTTATAGTGCAGCACTAACATGAAACGGAGAAAAAACCAACCAATTACACATTTCTTTCTAAAGAAGCCAACTCTTGGTAAGAATCAATGTTAAGTGAATTTATCATTTATACTGCGCAATGTGATGTTTAGCTGCAATACGTTTTGATAAATCTTTTTTTTTTTTCATGTAGAATGTTTTAAACCCAGCACAGCAAAAAAAATTGGTAGCCTAAATAGTAGGCTACCAATGCAGACATGAAACATGCACATAACCCAGTTTATACATACAAAACTTACTATCTGATTTAATTCACTTTACAGCGGGTGAGTCGTTTGACTTATCTGACACTGTTGTAGAGTTATCTGACACTGTTGTAGAGTTATCTGACACTGATGTAGAGTTATCTGGCATAGTACCTGAGCTTCTGCCACTAGATGCAATTCAGGTGTGTCACCTGTGTCTAAGAAATCAGGCTTCTGTGACTGGAAAAATGCATGTGGTAAGCAAAGGGGAATCATATCTCTACACGGTCTGTCTCAAACACATATAAGTGCAGAAACCAAAGCACTGCACTTCAAGTTGTTACTACACAGAAGAAAGACATCAAGTCTTCTAAGGCATATGAACACAGAGTGAAAAGAAACAAGAAAGTAATGCTGGGTATCATAGACACGACAATATTCATGGGCAAATGAAACATTGCTTTACGGGGACACACATGGAAAGAATCCACACATGAAGACTGCAACTTTATCGCTGCTTTACACTGGAAAGCAAAGTCTGAACCTGTTCTTTGGCAGCATCTTAACAACATTCTCAAACACTAATCTGTGCAACCAAGCTGCTGCCACAAAATCTGGAAGATCTTACCAAAGCTGTAGTGCATGACATCTTCTCTGCTTATGAAGAAGATCTTCCCATTTCGGATGAAACCATCTTTTCTGCACCAAATGAGACGCTACCAAATGAAACGTATCTCAGACCCCTCCTGCACAAACTGTGGGTCTGGTACAGTTGGTAACATGCTGTATATGTTTTGGGAGTGTCCTGTAGTAGCTAGACTTTGGTCCCATGTATGCAGTACACTGGCTCGCATTCTAGAATCTGACATACCCACTGTCCCATCCCTGCTACTTTTAAATGACGACTCTTCTCTTTCTCTCACCACATCTCAACGGAAAGTTCAACTTGCAGGGTTGACAGCTGCAAAAAAAGCTATAGTCTGCTCCTGGGTCTCTCCTAATGCTGCACCACAGCAGATGTGGCTGGGCATGTTTAGGGCCTTGTCAGGTTGGAATACACTACAGCTCACATTAACAAAGCTAGTGCTTCCACACTCCATGCTTGGGGTCTCTGCACTTTCCAACATCTCAATGGCATCATTTTAGTATGGAACTTTTGTTTACTTTTTTATAATTACGTATGTGTATGTGTATGTATGTATGTATGTATGTATGTATGTCGATCTTTGTATAAGCTGTTTTGATGGAAAATAAAAACAACTGATCACTAAAAAAGAAGACTCAAAGATTGGTGTTGCAGCAGCATGGGTGAAAATAGACTGAATGGCCTTGCCCTACTATATGTCCACAGAGACAAGGAGGTGTCCCAGGAGGAAGTCTTACAGCATTTCGACAGATCAGGCCATAGAAGGATTGGCAAACTCTTTATATAATGTTACGTTTTCAGCCTTACCAGTCCCAGGAGTCACAGCACCAATCACAGTATCAGCACCAGCCCCAGCAGTGTCAGCACCAGTCAGTGTCAGCACCAGTCACAGTGTCATCACCAGTAACAGCAGTGCAAGCACCAGTCCCAGAAGTGCAAGCACCAGCCCCAGCAGTGTCAGTGTCAGCACCAGTCACAGTGTCAGCACCAGTCACAGTGTCAGCACCAGTCCCAGCAGTGCAATCTCCAGTTCTAGAAGTGCAAGCACCAGCCCCAGCAGTGTCCGCACCAGCCCCAGCAGTGTCATCACCAGTCACAGTGTCAGTACCAGTCACAGTGTCAGCACCAGCCCCAGCAGTGTCAGTGTCAGCACCAGTCACAGTGTCAGCACCAGCCCCAGCAGTGTCAGCACCAGTCCCAGTGTCAGCACCAGTCACAGTGTCAACACCAGTCACAGTGTCAGCACCAGTCAGTGTCAGCAACTGCCCCAGCAGTGTCAGCACCAGTCACAGTGTCAGCACCAGTGTGTCAGCACCAGTCCCAGTGTCAGCACTAGACCCAGCAGTGTCAGCACCAGTCCCAGTGTCAGCACCAGTCACAGTGTCAGCACCAGTGTCAGCACCAGCCCCAGCAGTGTCAGCACCAGTCACAGTGTCAGCACCAGTCAGTGTCAGCACCAGTGTCAGCAGTGTCAGCACTAGTCCCAGTGTCAGCACCAGTCACAGTGTCAGCACCAGCCCCAGCAGTGTCAGCACCAGTCAGTGTCAGCACCAGTCATAGTGTCAGCACCAGTCACAGTGTCAGCACCAGCCCCAGCAGTGTCAGCACCAGTCAGTTTCAGCACCAGTCACAGTGTCAGCACCAGTCAGTGTCAGCACCAGTCCCAGCAGTGTCAGCACTGTAGGAATACATTTATTTAGAAATAAGTAAATTGATTAGGCTTTAGAAAGATGTTAGATTTAGTATAGAATGAAGTAATGTTTCTTGTTAATCGTGGGAAAGACAGACAAATGGAGATCTGTGAAAGCTGCTTCCATGAGATCTCAACAGGTTTTATGACTATTGTCTCCTGTAAGAGGTGTAACAGAGAGGTACCTCTGACACAATAGGTGTCTCTCATGGTGGAAACTTCAAAGAACTCCAGGAAGCTATCTCTCTCTTTCCTCCCATCAAGGAGTTAAGAAAATGAACAAAAGAGTATAGGCCTCAATTTAGGAAGAAGGACAAGATAGCATTTGAAATTAGATGCACAAACCATGTAGGATGTGAATCTTTTGATGTAGGGATTGTAAAAACTTGGAAATGTGTTCTCTTGTGATTGGTTTTAAGGAAAAACATGATGTCACAAGAAACCACATTTAAACTGGAAAATGCTCAATGTTTTTTGTATTGCTCTGATCCGTGCTTGGAGAGAGGATACCTGCAAACTGTTGTCACCATGTAACCTTTAAGATGTCTGGTTGCAACAGTGCAACTCACAACTTTTATCTTCAATAAACTACACTTATCTGGACTCGAAAGCAAGAAGCCTGCAACTTCAGTGGCTAAAGAAAAGGGCTTGTAACCAGGAGGTCCCAGGTTCAAATCCTACCTCAGCCACTGACTCATTGTGTGACCCAGAGCAAGTCACTTAACCTCCTTGTGCTCCGTCTTTCAGGTGAGACGTAATTGTAAGTGACTCTGCAGCTGATGCATAGTTCACACACCCTAGTCTCTGTAAGTCGCCTTGGATAAAGGCGTCTGCTAAATAAACAAATAATAATAATAACTTCTCTTTTGCTTCTTCTTTTATTGCTTATCACAACATTGAAATCTGTCTGTTCTGTACTTGGGACATGATTCCCTGCATGTATTATAAGGACTTTGTACATTTTCTTAAGAAACATCGGAACTCACTTTCAAAATCACAACAAGCACCAGTCCCTGTGTCAGCACCAGTCCCAGCAGTGTCAGCACCAGTCACAGTGTCAGCACCAGTCCCAGCAGTGTCAGCACCAGTCCAAGTGTCAGCACCAGTCCTAGCAGTGGCAGCACCAGTCACAGTGTGAGCACCAGTTCCAGTGTCAGCACCAGTCCCAGCAGTGTCAGCACCAGTCACAGTAGTATCAGCACCAGTCTTACCAGTCAGCAGCAGTTACCAGTCCCAGCAGTGTAAGGCAACTTAAGTAGCAGTGAACCAAATGCACGTCAATAAAGGTATGAATCCATCTATTTATTAATATTGATGTTATATTCTTGTCCTTTTAAAATAACATATTTCTGACAGTGTCAATGTGGTCATTTTAGGTTGCTGTGGTTTTGCTGGGAGTCAATTAGTTTTAATCTTTGAAATAATATGGGTCATCAAATTTTAACATTAACATCATCATCCAAGGGACTTAATATTGCTTTGCAGTTTGCATGAACAGTCTCCAGGCTTTATAAGATGATAAATCAAAATGCATGGCTGAAATCATGGTGCACACAGGAAGGCTTCACCTTTCTTGAACATTGGAGCACATTCTACAACAAGGACTATCTATATAGACGGGACGGACTGCACTTAAACAGAAAGGGAACCAATCTACTCGGAGAAAGGATCCTTGAGAAGGTCCAGAAGCATTTAAACTAGAAAGGAAGGGGGGAGAAAACAAAAAAAAACAGAAGGGAGACCACATCAAAACAAGGGCAAGAACTCAGGTAAGACAACTATTAAATGTATTTATCTTAATGCTAGAAGTCTCAGAAACAAAATGTTAGAACTTAAAGCTATTGCACTAACAAGTAACTACGATGTGATAGATGTTACAGAAACGTGGTTGTCTGAGAGTGATGGAGACGAATATAATATTAGTGGGTACACACTGTATAGGAAAGACAGGCAGGACAGAAGAGCTATACATAAGAAATAGTCTTGAAGCACAGGTGTTAAATCTGGGCAAAGAAAACAACGCCGAATCAATATGGGTCATAATAATGGAAAAAAATTCAAAGGGCATAATAAAAGGAGCATGCTATAGACCGCCAAATTCAGACACTGAGCAAAATAATCTGTTATACAATGACATTAGAAATGCGTGTAGAAAAGGAGAAGTCATACTAATGGGGGATTTCAACTTCCCCCCTATAAAATGGGAGAACCCGGTGGGGAGCACGACGGAGAAAATTTAAATGGTGGAAATGACAAATGACTGCCTCCTAACGCAATTTGTCAAGGCACCGACTAGAGGGGAGGCATGCCTTGATTTAGTCTATTCAAATAACGAAGACAGAATAACTAAAACAGAGGTCAGAGAGCCATTGGCAAACTCAGACCACAACATGGTCTCATTTGATGTGTTTTTTAAAATCCCAAAAGTAATGACTAAAGCTAAGGTTTACAATTTTAGAAAAGCAAACTATGAAGGTATGAAACAGAGACTAACAGAAGTAGATTGGAGTAAAATAGAGAAAACATCCACAGAAAAAGGATGGCTGTTTCTTAAAAATGTAGTACTAGAGGTGCAAAACAATTACATCCCAAAGGTAGACAAATCTAAATCTAAAACAAAATGGCCAAAATAGGTTAATAGATCAATTTAAAAAAATATTCAGCGAAAAAAGGCACTTTTCAGCGCGTTTAAAAGGGACCAAATACAAAGTACACAGAAAGAGTACTTGGAACTGCAAACACAAGTCAAAAAGGAAGTTAGAAAGGCCAAGAGAGACATAGAAATCAATATTGCTAAGGGGGCTCATTCCAAAATGTTTTTCAATATTATAACAGCAAGAGAACATTCAAAGAGGAGGTTAAATGTCTAAGAGACACAAATGGCAAAAGTATAGACAAAGAAAATAATAGCAAATATATTAAATGATTACTTTTCACAGGTTTTTACAAAGGAGGACACGGACAACATGCCCCACATGTCGACCTGTTCCTATCCAGTTTTAAATAACTTTAGCATAACAGAGGCAGAAGTGTTAAAGGGACTAGGAGCTCTTAAAATAAACAAATCCCCTAGGCCGGATGAGATCCTCCCAATAGTATTCAAAGAAATGAAAGAAGTTATTTACAAACAGCTAACCAAGATCATGCAACAGTCTCTTGACACAGGGGTTGTACCGAGAGACTGGAAAATTGCAAACGTAAGTTTCACAAAAAGGGAGACAAAACCAAACCAGGTAACTACAGACCAATAAGCCTGACTTCTATTATATGTAAACTTATGGAAACTATAATAAGATCTAAAATGGAAAATTACCTATATGGGAACAATATCCTGGGAGACAGTCATCATGGTTTTAGGAAAGGGAGATTGTGTCTAACTAACCTGCTTGACTTTTCTGAGGATGCAATATTGACAATGGATAATTGCAAAGCATACAACATGGTTTATTTAGATTTCCCGAAAGCTTCTGACAAAGTCCCACATAAAAGATTAATTCTCAAACTGAACGCAGTAGGGATTCAAGGAAATGCATGCACATGGATTAGGGAGTGGTTAACATGTAGAAAACAGAAAGTGCTGATTAGAAGAGAAACCTCAAAATGGAGCGAGGTAACCAGTGGTGTAACACAGGGATCAGTATTAGGTCCTCTGCTATTCCTAATCTACATTAATGATTTAGATTCTGGTATAGTAAACAAACTTGTTAAATTTGCAGACGACACAAAAATAGGAGGAGTGGCAAACACTGTTGCAGCAGCAAAGGTCATTCAAAATGATCTAGACAGCATTCAGAACTGGGCAGACACATGGCAAATGACATTTAATAGAGAAAAGTGTAAAGTATTGCATGCAGGCAATAAAAATGTGCATTATACATATCATATGGGAGATACTGAAATTGAAGAAGGGAACTATGAAAAAGACGTAGGAGTTTATGTTGACTCAGAAATGTCTTCATCTAGACAATGTGGGGAAGCTATAAAAAAAGGCCAACAAGATGCTTGGATATATTGTGAGAAGTGTTGAATTTAAATCAAGGGAAGTAATGTTAAAACTTTACAATGCATTAGTAAGACCTTGCCTAGAATATTGTGTTCAGTTCTGGGCACCTCGTTACAAAAAGGATATTGCTGCTCTAGAAAGAGTGCAAAGAAGAGCAACCAGAATTATCCCGGGTTTAAAAGGCATGTCGTATGCAGACAGGCTAAAAGAATTGAATCTATTCAGTCTTGAACAAAGAAGACTATGCGGCGATCTGATTCAAACATTCAAAATCCTAAAAGGTATAGACAATGTCGACCCAGGGGACGTTTTTGACCTGAAAAAAGAAACAAGGACCAGGGGTCACAAATGGAGATTAGATACAGGGGCATTCAGAACAGAAAATAGGAGGCACTTTTCTACACAGAGAATTGTGAGGGTCTGGAACCAACTCCCCAGTAATGTTGTTGAAGCTGACACCATGGGATCCTTCAAGAAGCTCCTTGATGAGATTCTGGGATCAATAAGCTACTAACAACCAAACAAGCAAGATGGGCTGAATGGCCTACTCTCGTTTGTAAACTTTCTTATGTTCTTAAGTTCTTAACTTTTACCTTTGTAACATGAACAGGATCTGCAAGAGGTTTGTTCAACTTTTTTTTTTTTGCCTCAGTAAAAATCTAATCCTAGCTACACCCCTGGTATTCTCTGCTGACCAGACAGTGCCAAGTAAACCGTCAGTCAAATGACATTTCGTTGCCTCACTCACTTGCGTACAGTGTGCTTGCTTATACTATGAAACATACTACTCTAATTATTATTTGTTCATTTGTCTGACGCCTTTATCCAAGATGACTTACATGGTTTACTAGAGTTTTTTAAGAGTCTAGGGGCTTCCCGAAGGGGATGTGATCAGACAATAAGAGGTCTGCATTTCCCCCCCGTAAGTCTAAAACAACGACCAGACGCTAGAATAAAAACAGTTGAGGGTCTTCCCCGTTTCAGTTAAAGGGCTTGAGTGAGTTTAACCAATAGGCGAGTCGAAGAATGTTTTTTTTTTTAGACAGGCGACCAATCAGGAGTGAGCGGAGGCGGGCCATAAATCTCCCAGGGTATTCTCTGCCTTACTTGAAGGCCCTGCTTTAGCAACCAATGGGAAAGTCAAAGCTCTGATAGCTGACCAATCATTAGTGAGCAACCCCAAAACATGAATATTCCTTCGTTAGCATTGCAGTTAGGACGATAGCTGGATTTCGCACTATATTGCTTATACATATGCACTGATAAATACAAATACCTTTACAGCATCTAATTATTTCGAATTTTATTTTACACTCCAATAAAAAAATGTGAAAAAACGGAGACATCATAGTCGATTTGGTTACGAATCCTTTTTCAAAGAGAACTTTCTCTGAAATTGGAGATTTGTTAATAAAGGGAGATATACACCACACATCCCCGAGCTGACACGGGAAGGAAAAGGATATACTCGGGACTTTCAGAATTCAAATTATGAAAGGTATCTGTGGCTTACAGGTAGCTGCCACTTAAAAAAGGAGGGGGGTTGCGACGATTCTGCTACCCCAGTCCATTTTGTCACGGCACGCCACTGCCTGTACGTAACACGTGCAAAACCAAACATTGTGTAATAAAATAAAGCATGTACATAACTCAATATAAACCAAATTAGTACACAAAAGCATTATTAGAACACAAGAAACAATACAAATCTAAATTCAAATTATGGGCTGCAGCTGCTGTATGAGACACAGTCCTGCAAACTGCTGTGGCAGTATGCTACAATATAAACAACAGCATGCATTTAAAAACGGATGTATTAAAACAAACTAATACAGCACAGTTTGTGTGAAATAATTCACAACAAGCACAGAAAACAATTTCTTCTTTCAGAAAAGTGGTAGCGCATGTCATATGAAGCCAAAGGAATACGAAGGCGGGTCTGTGCTCCACGCACTTAATTAAGTTAACTTTCTGTTTTCAGGTTCATCAGAGTTCATAGATACTCCAGCTGTTTATAAACGCAGCGTGAGGCACAGTTTAGGACAGACCGAGTGCTGGAAAGAGCGCAGGCATTTTACAACGCAAAAACCTTCAACTGAAAATGTCTCAGATGCAAATACCTTTTGTTAAAGAAGTTGAGGAGATGTTAGAAACGGCAAAAAATATGAAACCAGAAGACCTTGAGTTTAAATACAAGGGGATCCTGTATCCTAGTCTCCTAAGTCAACCAGAGAACATTGATGCAATGGAGAGCTTTGAAGCCAGGGAGGATGATATACTATTGGGGGCTTATCCCAAATGTGGTGAGTGAACATTATATCTTTTCACTGGTACTTTTAGGACGTGTGTTTCCAGTGTTGTAAGGGATAAACAACAGTAAGTGTTGAATCGGTAAAAAAAACAATAATCCACGGTTTGACGAGAAACTAATATATATATATATATATATATATATATATATATATATATATATATATATATATATATATATATATATATTTAGCTCAAAGAGCCAGCTGCCCATATATATAGCGTTTCAATAACTTGGGGTTGTTTATGCCAATTTAAACATTATTTCCTAATTAATACTTGTTCGATAATGAGATTCAATTGTGTATGTGTGTGTTTTTTTACGCATCAAACGGTTAAAATGTGTCTCAGAAGCTCATTTGAAATCCCATTTACACACAGACAAAATTGTAAGTGAAGAGTAGTGATGACCATGTTCGTGTAATTGATTCTGTTTGATTTTACACTAGGCTAGATGGATTGCAATACAGAGATTCAATATTGGAGCAAGAGAACTCCGAATTATTGTACGCATCCTAAAAAGTTAAAGGAAACGTGATAAAATAAATACATTACATTTGAAATAATTTACCCGTTAATCTAAAATATCCACTTCGGGTAACAGGGTCCTTTTGATTCCATTACAGCATTAGCAGAAGGATTTCAATCGGTGTCATGTAAACACAGTTTTCAGAAAACATATAGGAAGAATTGTTATTGGATTTACTGTTTCAAGGAGTTTAAAAAGGAAAGGTGCAGTGTTTCAGAAATCTTCATGGCATGTACACGTACTGAATGTTGTAACTTCTGTAGTTACTGCTTGTTAAAATGGCTCCCTCTTTTCCCCCAGAGGAAGGGGTTTTGCAAGCGATTCCCAGAGCAGAGAGAAATAAGCATGAAATCAACAACGGTCAAACAACTCTGCCCCTTTTGCTAGTACAGTATTAACAAAAACAAAAAGGAACTAGGAATTATTAAATCATCATCAAGTTTGCAAATTAAAATACCCCTAAAATGCAATACGGAGGATTTTGCCTTTTTAATGCTTCTGTTGCAGTATTGGTAGTGCAAACTAGCTTTCATAGTTTGTTCAAAGAAAAAACAGCACACAGACTTTCATCTTTGTAATATAAAGTATTGTGATGATCATGGAATGTGCAATCCAAAGTTGATAAATTATAGTTTTGAAAATCTTGACGATTTTAGTTGTAACTTGAAGCCTTTATTCATGTACCTTACTTAGCCCAATTCAGACGGTTGTCATGTTGATGCGCTGGGGAGACCGCACTGTGGTTGATCCCCGGAGCCAACATCACAGCCATTGTGTGTGCTGATGCGCTAGGGAGGCAAATAAGCTGATCCCTGGAGCCAGCATTACACTTCAGCCATCAACACCAGGCAGAAGGATATCTACATCATCATATGGAGAAGGATATCTACATCATCATATGGAGAAGGATATCTACATCATCATATGGAAGGAAAAGCAAATGGATAGAGACACAGATGGATCACATTAGTTTACTGTAATGCTACGTCTTAGTTGGTGCTTGTCTTGGCGAGAGCCGAGTTCAAATCAGCATGAAGTTTTAACATCTACTCTCGTGTAATGGAAATCTGCTGTAACAAACTTTTTCTGGGTTTATTTTTTTAAAGACGTATTTTAGTGGCAGTATAACATTGCCATTCACATAGAAATGTTATGACGGCACAGTGGGGCAGTGTTATTTTGAGATACGAATTTAAATGTGGTACGAATCATGCTGCACTTGCTCGCACGTGCCTAAACAACTTCTGCTACGAAAGCAGAGAAATGCCCATTCAGATCAGTACATTGTTGTTTTTAGTCTTTTACAACCTTTTTTTATTGAATTTATCATATTTTCAATTTTTTAACATAATTTTTAATGTAATTTATCATATTTTTCCACTATTAAAATAATAAAATAGTAAGCAAATATGCCTGTTTCCATACGACCCCCTTGTCAGAATCTCCCAATCTCTGATCATATTGTAGCGTGCACAGGGGTAGGGGTCAGGGCTGGTAGGTGACGCAATCTAAAACATGAAGACATAAGCTCGATAATAGGCTTCTGCAAGGGAGCACGGCTCTTTTGTACAGCAGTATCGGCACTATGAGATCCTGGGTTCGCGTCCGACCTCTGCCTATGAGAAGGCCCTGTCTGCGGGAACCATGGTTCATCTCATTGGTGTTCAGAAGTGGGATCATGCAGCACCTGCCACTAAGAGTGAAGCAGGAACAGACAGAGAAAATAGCGGACTCTGCACCACTGAGAGGAGACGAGCTACCAGCCCAATTAGAGGAGCTGGCTGCTGAACTGAAGGTCAGGAGCGTCATCACACATAGAGATGAGAGGCGCTCAAGTGCGCATCAAGCAGAAAGCTACGTCACCACCGGACACACACTCAACTCGTCGGGCTGTAAACAAAGGGGCCTACCACAGCCAGCTACAGTATCACGGTAAGGCCGACTGGCGAGACTGAAACTATTTGAAATAATGGCAATAATAAATGGATGGACTGACGGGGAGAAAGCCAGCAACTTAATAGCCTGTTTAAGCCCAGAGGCCTTGCCTTGTTTACAGACCAGCAACCTGAATTGCTGTAGTAGTTACGGGACACTGATAGCCAAGCTGAGTGTGTGTTTGGTTGGAGAACGAAAAGTTAAGCCCCGACATTGGGCCATGCGCCGATCGCGGGAGAGGGAATGAGCAGGGTGGGAGTGACATGATGCCAGGGGCAGGGAAGCATGCAGTGAAGGCAGGCCGCTATGATGGGAAATCCTAGTGGGAGGCTTGCCACGCCAAGTTCAGAATGGTGGCGCTCACTAATGGCTGGACGCCTACCGAGAAGGCTGGACAGCTGGCAGTTGCATTGGAGGGAGAAGCGCTGCAGGTTCTGCTGGACCAGGGCCCGGACGATGGTCCAATATGATGTGCTAGCCACAGCCCTTGAGCCCCGCTTCAGGAGAGTGGAGCCTACAGTCGGCCTACGCCTGGCTAACCGGACCCGAGGCGCAGGAGAGAAAGCACCGGAGGGCACTATCACCTGGCCTACAGAGCTGGTCACCCTCATATGGGCAGTGATCACTTAGCATGCCCGGGCGCCTGAGTCCCGCTCAGGCCAGCCCGGGCCACATACAGCGCCACTGCCCTACATCGGAGGCTGCACTGCCACGCCTGACACAGCAGCCACAGGGCACCGCCAAGGGGCCTGCATATATGGGACAACGCGGGCCCCCAATGCAGTCCTTTTCACCGATGATCACCAGGCCTCAACACCCGTCACCGGGGCCCACAAGTCCAGCTGGGACCCAAGACTGCCTTCTCCACCAGCTTTGCCACCAGCGCCACCCCCTTAGAGCCTCCTGTGGAAAGACGAGCCCATTGTCTGGACCCCGGAGCACCAGGAGGCGTTCAGCAGGCTGAAGAACACCCTGTGCCAGTCTCCAGTGCTGGCCCCCCCGGACCCCCACTCCCCCTTCCTGCTGGACACAGACGTGTGCGATGAGGGCATCGGAACTGTCCTGTCTCAACCGGGGCTTGAAGGAGAGCAAGTAGTGGTGTACTATAGCCGGTCACTCAGCAAGGCGGAATGCCGATACTGTGTTACCCGACGGGAGCTGCTGGCGGTGATAGTCGACCTGCCACTTCGTCACTATCTCTGGACTTCCCTTCACCATCCGGATGGACCACGTCGCACTGCAGTGGCTAATGACATTCCGGGAGCTGGAGGGGCAGGTAGCCTGCTGGATAGAACAGCTGCAGGCATTCCACTATCAGATTTAACACCGGGCCATGGAGAAACATGGTAACGCGGACGCCCTGTCACGTCGGCCCTGCGTACCCGACGGCTGCGACCCGAACCTGTGACGACCCGAACCTGTGTCCAGTTTTGCGATAGCTAGAGGAACAGCAGAGGCCTCCCTGGGAGGTGGTGGCTCAACACTCCCCTGCCACCCGAGGGCTGTGGCCTGGACTGACCCTGAAGGATGGAATCCTCCAGCGACAGTGGAAGGAGCCAGCGGCAGGAGATGTAGGATGGCAAGTAGTGGTCCCCCAAGCACTGCGCCGGGAGGTGCTCAACTCCCAACATGGAGCTCCGGGTACCAGACACTTCGGAGTGACAAAGACGCTGCGGTGGCTCCGCCAGTCATTCTATTGGGTGCAGTGCAGACGGGACGTCGAGGACCCCTGGGCGGTCGCCGCCCCCTCCAGCAGTACCAGGTCGGCGGACCCATGGAGAGGAACACCGTGGATGTCTTGGGCCCCTTCCCAAGTGGCCGATGGCATACGTTGTGCCGCACCAAGAGGCTAAAGGACTGCTTGAAGGGTTCTTCAGCTGGTTCAGGATCCCCCAGGAGTCCATTCAGACCAGGAGAGCAACTTCAAGTCCTGGGTCTTTACAAAGATGTGCTGGTGCCTGGGGATCTAGAAGACCCAAGACCACCCACTCCTCCCGCAGAGTAACTGATTGGTGGATCGTTTCAATCGCATCCGTGCTGCTGGCTATGACCATCGCCAACCACCCGAAAGATTGGGACACCCACCTGCCCCTTGTGCTGCTGCTGGTCTGTCGCTCAGCAGTACAGGATTCCACTCTCTGCACTCCAGCCCTGCTCAGCAAAGATGATCTTCGGCCACCCTCCAGTGTGCCCCTGGGTCCTGAGTACACAAGGAGGCTGCAGGACCGGCTCAGGCAGAAGTGGAATTACGACCTCAGCCACTTCAACACTTGAGAGCTGGTCTGGGTCTTAAGCCCCAATAGAAAGAGAGGCTGTTGCCCCAAGCTGGACAGCCACTGGCTCGGGCCCTACCAGGTCCTGGAGCAGATTGGAGAAGTAGCGTACAGGGTGCAGCTGCCACCTAGAGGGCGCAAGGTGGTCCTGCACCGGGACAGGCTGGCTCCTACTTGGGAGGAGCCCTGGCACAGACTGAGCCGGCAACCCCTGACAGTTCATTGTTTTCATTGGTTTGCTCAAAAAATAAACCGGTCATATTTGGAATCCCATCTGGTCTCTTGCACTTGCACTTGGAAGCATGTAGCCTGGTGAGCAAGTCTGAGGGCAGACGAGGCTGGCAGGGGATAGTGTAATGTGCACAGGGGTAGTGGTCAGGGCTGGTCAGAGACATAAGCCCGACATATGTTCCTGCAAGGGAGCCCGGCTCTTTTGTATAGCTGTATCGCCGCTATGCTTCAAAGCGGGAGGTCTTAGGTTCGCGTCCGACCTCTGCCTCTGTCTGCGGGAACTGAGGTTTGCCACAATGGGCAGGATTTTCAAAAGTTCATAAATGATAACTCCAGTGTTAATCAACAAATCATTATGTAAAATTGATTTTGGCATTTTCAAGAGGTTGTTATGCCTGTCTTGTTATTAAATAATCATGCTAACGTGATTTCTGAAATAATTTACGAAATAATATTAATATCTTAATGAGCAGTGCTTCTGCAACTATTTCTTTTGTTTGCATGGGAATTTAAAAGCAAGTCCGTGTTAATTGTCATTATTTATCAGGACTTAATTTGGACTTGGAAAAGGAGGGTTTTAATTAATGCTTTAATTTAAGACTATAACTCATCTTGAAACGGTTGTGACGCCGACGATACAGAAACTACCTAGATAATTCAATATTTGTAGTTATGGAAATATTTTAGACTTTTATAAACTTGTGGTTATGAATGAGATTTGTTTACTTGTTTTAAAAATTTGTAACCTTAAGCCGGACATCGCAGGAAGGGATGCATAAAGTACAGTGGCAATGGGGCAGATCAATAGGCGAAAAGATAAGGCTATGGCAGTAATAAATATCTCCAGTTGGTGGTGATGTGATCGTGAAAACCAGATATGACTGGAGACGTGCATGTATTCTCTCTCTCTCTATTAAACACACATACATACATACATACATACATACATACATACACACACTGTATTCCATTGGTTTGTATATAATGTCTGTGCCAATATTTTTTGAAAACAAGCTCTGACAGCCCCACATTGTACTTTTTAACTTAGACGAAATATTTACAGAATACTTAAAAACTAGGGGTGTAAATCATTTAGAGTTTAAACGTTAGTAAAGTATCAAACATTTTTAATTCTGCTTAATCATTTAAACTTTGTCAAATGTGCAGGTTAAATATTAAGACGCGGGTGTATGCAAATAACAGCTACTTTAATTTTCATTTTTTTTTACTTCCTACTTTTGTCACGTGGCATCATTGTTATTGGATATTCACCTTCCAATGTCCAGCATGCTTTTGGTCACATGACTAGTAGATGTCAACATAAGAAAATGAATTTCATACCAATATATGTAAGATGACTTACCCCCGCCCCATCCAAAAAATAATTTAAAAAAAAAAGTTTACGTTTTTTAAATCTGTGCTGTCCAATTTTTATACACAAGCCAGTTAATTGTAAATCAGCATTGCATATTTGAAGTTATCTAAATAAATGTACATTTCTGCATGACAAAATGCACAATTTTAAATGAAGTTTACAAATTATACACAAAATAGATATTCCCGTTATTTTTTATTTCATTTCCATTTGGCTGCTGCTCGCAGGTGAGAGCGCCATCTTGCTGTACGCTAGTAGTTTCCATAACCACTAATTATGCTTCCATTCATTTTTCTTGATCTCGTTAACATGCATTTTGATTAACGAGTTCCACTTATTGAGTCGTTGAGACAGGAAATGATGTACGTGACCTGCGACAATTAAGGTTTTTAACGAGAAATGCGTTCATTAACGACCTCATCGACTCAATTTCAAAGCATTAACGGATTGATTCAACACATTTCGTTTGCAAATCACTTGCTACTAAAGCTCTCCTTACTATACCAGAGTTCGATACAATAACAATATTTTTAAAGCCTGCCCAATATGTTTAATTGCATTGTGAGTTATTATGTTGAAGTTGAAGTTCAAATACTTTATTGGCATGACACGTTCAACAAGTATTGCCAAAGATACAATGTATTAACACAAAAGAACAGACTTGAAATAAAAAATATATATATTTGTGAGTCGGGCTCATCTATTATGTGTCTGGCCCTGTGGCAGGACGTTACAAACTGCAGCTATTACAGCTTCCTCTCTCCTCTTGGCTCTGGAGCAGAAAGCCCTCCTATTCTGTCTGCCAGGCTGAGGGAGTATCTCTCTCTACACTCTGTGTATCTCTCACAGTGGAGGATGAAGTGACAATTTCTCCACTGTGACACTGGCTACAGAGTCGCTCCTCTCTGGGTCTCCACTGTGCTCTGTGCCTGCCTGTTTTAATAGCCAGTCTGTGGTACTGACTCTGTATTTAGTTAATAGGTGTTTGTTTTTGAGGTTCTTTATAATATTGAGATACTCTGTTATCCCTGTTGAGAGAACTGAGTGGAGTTTGTTTTGATATTTAATCTGCTCTCTCGAGTCGAGAGTAGTTTTCTATCAGGGCAGAGCCTAGTGTTTGTTTCAGTGTGTTATGGGTTTCGTGCCAGGGCTCTCTTGGATATGAATACCAGTTTTGGAGGAGAAGGATGCCATGTAGGAGTACAAAGACGGTGTAAGTGCTCTGCCTGAAATTATTGAGTTATTCTTTTCTGTATGGGGATTAGCAGAGGGACTCTTCCCAGCTCTACTCGGCAGCCATTGGTGTGTGTGTGTGTGTGTGTGTGTGTGTGTGTGTGTGTGTGTGTGTGTGTGTAGGACCTCTTTACAGAACAGATTGTGTGATTTCTGCAGGGGTTTTACCCCAGAACTTCACCCCCATACAACAGGATTGGCTTAATTGTCGTCAAACAGCTTGAGTAATAATTTTGTAGGATGATTAAATGCAGCCAGTGGTTTTTTTAACCCTTTGACACCTAGGTAGAATTACCATATTTGGGCTTGAATAGGACCACTTTGTGTTTAGTGCTTCTAGTTTGCCAACCTTACATCAGAAATTCAAACCCAATATATATATATAGGCCTTTAGTAGCTGTTTCTAATGAAATGTATATTAATAAATTATATTTTTTTTAAAAGTGCCAATTTCAACCCCTTTCCAAGTTAGATATAAAAAAAATTATCAACATACGACACATGCAAAACTGTATGTAGATTTCAAATAAAAAAATCAGATTTAAAATATCTTCTACTATTGAGGAGCTGCAAGATTTTGTCCGAGCCATGGTCTGATGCCAAAATTCCCAAAAACTGCCCTATTTTCAGAACTTTTTATGAAAGTAGTCCAAACCAAGGAAAATATCACAAAATACATTGCCAAATCTGTTTAAAACATCATGGTAATGTATGAAAAAAAACCAAGCGAAATTGAAGGGTTTTTCTTTATTAAAACTATTTCTTATTTAAAATTAATAATTTGATATCATGGAGAAAATAATATTTATATACGAGTTATAGAATTCAACCACGTATAGCAAGTCAAAAGAAGGAAAAAAAATGAAATGAGGGCACTGTACTGTATGTTACTGGATTTTCAATAATTTGGCATTATGGAAAAAAATCATATTTTTATACAAAACTTATAGAAGTCAACAAGTCAACTGCCACTTTCTCTTTTAGTGCTTTGATTGCCAGACTTTAACCTCCTGATGCACATAACCCTACGGGGAGTGACCATATTTGGTCATAAATATGAACACTTTGTGTTTAAGCGCTTGTAGTTTTGGTTAAATTAGTTTTGGTTAAATTTAGTTTTGTAGTTAAATTAAAACCCAATGCACCTACAGAAAGGCATGAAGTAGATCTCTCCAGTAATGTGATTTATTTTGTTGTTTTTTTTCATATGAGCTACACCTCTAAAAAATTATTAAAATATGAAAAATAATAAATAATATTTTAAAAAATTGCTAAGTTCAACCTCTTTCCAAGTGTTACATATGTTAATATAAAACTTAAGAGTATATTGTAGCTGCACAATTTTCCAAGGATTTGAAATCTGAAATCAGAATTGAAATATCTAGTACAGTTGCAGAGCTAGATAAGGTTTTACAATGCATTGTATTTTACAAAAAAATCAACCTCCGAAATGACAAAGGCAGACCAGGGCTAAGACTTGCCAAAAAGTGAGACTGGAAACACTATTGCCCTGTTTGAGATACAATTATATTTCAGTATAAAAATAAAGAAATAACACACACGTTACCAAGTATTGTTGAGTACATAGATTTAATTGTGTTGTACACTTTTCTACCAATCCCTGACTGTAGCAGTTTGAGGTACAGTCCCCAGTGCCAGATAGAATCAAACGCTTTCTTGAAATCAGTAAAGAAGTATCTTGCGAATATCTTGCCTTTGTTGGTGTCATGTACGTGTTTGTTGATCAGTGTGTTTAGAGTAAAGATGTGGTTATTAGTGCAGTGTTTTGGATGGAATCCAATCTGGCTCAAAATTTATAGTTAGGCTTGCTACTTTTCGATTTTAATCGGTAAAGCTTGTTAAATGTCGAATTCCCCAAAAAATGAGTTAGACTGAAATAAATTTATATATGATAAACGTCGGTAAAACCACTCGCTATTTTTTGTTTTCTCACCAAAATTATAATTTAGAAATCATCTGCAGTTTGGGGCTCCCGAGTGGCGCATCCAGTAAAAGCACTCGCTAGAGTGCAGGATGTGCTGTATAGCCTGGATGTCGCGAGTTCGAATCCAGGCTATTCCACAGCCGACCGTGGTCGGGAGCTCCCAGTTGGGCGGCGCTCAATTGGCCGAGCGTCGCCCAAGGGGAAGGGAGGGTTAGGTCGGCCAGGGTGTCCTCGGCTCACCGCGCACCAGCGACCCCTGTAGTCTGGCCGGGCGCCTGCGGGCTTGCCTGTAAGCTGCCCAGAGCTGCGTTGTTCTCCGACGCTGTAGCTCTGAGGCGGCTGCACGGTGAGTCTGCAGAGTGTAAAGAAGCGGGCGGCTAACGGCACATGCTTCGGAGGACAGCGTTTGTTACCTTCGCCCCTCCAGAGTCAGCACAGGGGTGGTAGCGGTGAGCTGAGCCTAAAAATAATTAGGCATTTCAAATTGGGGAGAAAATAATAATAAAAAAAGACTATAAAAAAAAGAAATCATCTGTAGTTTTGTGTAGCTTTAATACTTGCTGTGTGTCCCGTCTCCGTTCCACTCTGAATGGCTAGGGGTCGATGTCAGTCAACTCAGTGGTTACAGTAGTTTCACCGTCCGTCATTTCATCCTGTTCTGACAGATCTCATTGACTGAAGCAGCGCTAGAATGCTCTCATTCGTTTAAATGACTGTCAATTATCTAACCTGCACCAACTGTGCACTTTCATTTGTCAGCTACAGCACCTGACATTCAAAGCGAAATTAGCGAGTTAAGGTGTAGGTAGGCTTTTGCTATATAGTGACAGTTACTAGTTTGATTTGAAAATGGGGTGCAAGAGGAAAACACTTAGAGTATTATGCACAATACTCTGATTGACGGCTGACGTCTCCACGTCAGGACGAAGCGGGCCCGTCTGCCTTGCCTTCAGTGACTCCAGATGTGCTTTCTACTATAAAAGTCTGTGTAATACACTTTTATATTGCGTTTTCTATGGCTTATTTGAGACCATTTTTAAAAATGTGTAGGATCTTTATACAAGGTAGCTCCACGTTATTTGAACTAGAATGTTGGAAATCATGGTTTTGTTGCTTGTTTGAATATGATAAAGGGGTTTAGCTAAATGAGACGTTTCTCAATGGCATAAAAAGTCTGGTGTTCATGCTTTTTTAAGCATAAAGGTTGATTTCACCTATTCTCTGCTTCAACTGAAAAATAAAGATCGGGAAAAAAATAAACGTCGATATTAATCATCCGGGCGCCTGGGACTACCAAAAATTGGGTCTGGACTACCGAACTGTAATGTTCCAAAGCCCGCTGGACTACCGGCAGCTTCTAAAGATTTTTTATTTTTTTCTTATGCAGTTACTTCAAAGATCTCCTATATAGAAGATTTTTGGCTACTTTGTACAGACAGACTAATAAACCAACTCAGTTTACTTCCTGCTTTTCAAAGAAAAACTAAAAAGTAAATAATAATTTTTGTTTTTTGTTTGTTCAATAAAATAAAATACAATTATTGGCTAAAATTTAAGAAAAAATGTATTTTAACCTAAACCCTATTCAACATTCTTAAATTAACAGCAATTCTGGCTGCTGATAGACTAGTGCTAGCATTCACTGCAGTCACATGTCTCTAGTACTCGTAGTCACGCGTCTCTCAGCAGCAGAGGCAGATTTTGTTCCTGGAGTGTTTTTTTTACATTGGAGGCAAAGCCTCCCTTCTCCCATTCAATACACTGTTAGCAGTAGCAGATCACATGATCTGAGCATGGGTTTTAATTGGAGGTTTTTTTTTTTTTCACGGCTATGCTTAGTGATCGTGTGATTTGAGCACAGTTTTTAATTGGAGGTGCAACCCACAATCTCCTGCTGAAAGCACTCTGCTCATCTGTACAGCACCGAGTTTGAGTCAGGAGGCTTAAGAGGTGCTATGCCAGGAGCCTCCAGAAGAGAATTTCACTGTGAAAGTATTACTAATAAGACCATTTGATGTATAAACAAAATGACAAATTAAGTATTGTTTATTATTTAGAATAAAGTAATTAGGGTGAAAAATCACAGATATTGTCTTGCACTTGTGTGTGCTCCTGAAAAATGTTCTGTGCTCCTGAAGTCAGTTCTGAGGGGTAGGCAGGTCTGTGATAGATACATTTCGTCTTTTGGCATGGTATGTAGTGTTAACATTTAAATACAGTAATTATCAGTTATATTAACAAAAGTTTGTGAATTTGCTGTAATGCCTTTTCCATTTAGTTAAAAACAAAATTGCCAAATTGAACTGGATTTGAGGAACCTCTAAATTGGTCACACATACAGTAGAACTGACACATTTATTATTATTAAGTATTTCTTAGCAGACACCCTTATCCAGGGCGACTTACAGTTGTTACAAAATATCACAGTACAAAGATTCACATTGCAAAATATCACATTACACAATATCACATTACGAAATATCACATTACAGATAAGAGCAGTTATAAAGTACAGTAAAATCAGTAGATAGTAAGATCAAATACAAATAAGAGCAAAATAAAGAATGCAGTAAGTAATTACATTTAAGAGCGAGGTCGAATAAGAGCAGTAAACTTTTATAGTAAACATGTTTGCTTATAAGAGTAAATTCCATTAAGGACACGTAGTAAGTACGATAAATGGATAAGAACGATTTAAAATAAGGGCAATTACAAAAAACATGAATGCAGATACCTTGTCTGAACAGGTGTGTAAGCCTGTAAGTGGTTAAGAGTAAAACCAAGTACAAGATACAGAACATAGTTATAATTAAGAGCAGTAGTACAGCAGTTCTGTGCAAGTACAAGGTGATGCAAGTACTGGTACAACTGGGTGACACATAGTCCATTTATAGTCGAGAGTTGTGAGGTCTACAGATGCTGTCTGAACAGGTGTGTAAGCCTGTAAGTGGTTAGCCCTATAGTATAATGGTTAATGTTATGAAAGTTGTATCGTTTTCCATTGAACAAGCCCTTCTGCTAATCTGTGTTCCTATTGCAAAAATTATCTGTTGTCCATCCTGGCAGTGTTCATGTTTTTATTTAACTGGTTTATTTTCTTCTCTTGTCAGGGTATAATTGGATGATTCAGGTCCTGAATAAAATTGCATTTTCTGCTGGAAAATTGAAAAATCCCAAATACATTCCATATCTGGAGTTCACAAACCCAGAAAAGATGAAGGTTTGTAAAAATAAATAAATAAAACCTCCTCCGGTACTTGAGTGCTATTCCATTCCAGGTCTTTGTTTCAACTAGGTACTCAAATATTTAGTTAACCTTTAGCAAGGAAAATATGGCATGGGGTGAATATGATTAAACTACATTGTTGTGTTAGAAAGTGTACAGTTGAACATGTGCCCTATGTTATATTCAAGTATACTTTGTGCTGTTTGGGTGTACAAAAGGACCAAAACTGTTAACTGAAAATAAGCGCTCCTAAGACACTAGCATAAAACCATGTTGGGCTAAATGAACAGCTAAATTTTATATTATAATTTAAATCAATGTTGCTGTTGCTTCATGGTTGGCACATGTGGTAAAATGTTAACTATGTAAAAAAAAAAGATGTACACTTTATCTTACAATATGAAAGCCATTGTCCAAAAGTTTACACATTATATAGAAGAAGCTTAAAGAGCAACTTGGTATAGTTCTGAAGTTATCTTAACTAATGTGTTATTCTTGTCAAAAGATTCATTTGTATCATTTTTTGTTTCAGTCATCACATCCTAATGTTTTTTTAAAACTCGTATAAGTTGAAAGCACCCCTGTAGCTATCCGAATCATCTCTGATCTCAGAGTCCCTCTGATACACCAGGGTGTAACCATTAACCTGCACCCGTCACACTTTGTCCCTACTGGATATAAGAAATACATCAGTAAGAAAACTCACATAGAGCACAGGTCTAAAGTTAAACTTGTGTACCAGAGTAACCTAGAGAGTTTTTATGAGGTATTTGTAGGTGCATTAACTACCAGAGTATTAAAAAGTCCCCAGGAAATGATAGAAAGTGAATCTAACCAAGAAGAACACATCAGTTAACTGTAGTATTTAATGCCTATACCAAGATGCTCCTTAAAATACTTTACTTAGCTGCTGTGCACAATTAGTCACTCTCAACATGATTAATGGTAGCCATGGAATACTTCATAAACCTTAATAATATTTCACATTTTGAACTACTTTTAGCATTACTTTTATTTATTTATGAATTTTAATTGACCGAATGAAGCATTAAACACGTTGGGTCAATTGCAGCTTACCAGTGATTTGGTCCACATCAAGTGGACTAAAATGTGGACTAGAAAATCCGCAAATCTGTACTAACTTAATCCTGGTTGAGGCGTACCAAACTGATCGGAACAAGTTAGACTGATAGTGAGAACTAACCTACAGCTCTGGCCAAAAGTTTTGTATCAACCTACAGAATGAACTAATTTAGCTTCATAAAGTCAAATAAAATCTGCTGAATAATGTTACATTAATATATTAAAATGACATACAGCTTTGTAGTTTTCTGTATATTTAATGCAAAACTGACAAATGGAAAAATTTGACATTTCGAAGTGTAACATGAAATACTGTACTACTATTGTGGCTTCCAGTAGACTTTTGCGATAAAATTCTAGGTGACGCAAAACCTTTGGCCAAAGCTGTACAAACCCTTCTTTTCTAATCCGGAATGCGCAATTCAGTGTCAGATAAATACAGTGCCTATAGAAAGTCTACACCCCCTTTCAAAATGTTCACCATTTGTTGCCTTATAGCCTGGAATTAAAATGCATTAAAATAGTGTTGTTTTTTTTTCATTGATCTACACATCCTACCCTACAACTTCCAAGTGAAAAAAATATTCTAGAAATTTGTAGAAAATTAATAAAAAACAAAAACTGAAATAGCTTGGTTGGATAAGTGTCCACCCCCCCTTGTAATAGCAATCCTAAATTAGCTCAGACAAGCGTAACATGACCAATAAGTTGCCACCTGTTCCATCAAAACATTACACACAAAAGACAACATTCCTCCGCCCAGGAGAGCAACCACCAAGAAAACGTGTTAAAACCAGTCCTCGCCCAGGACAACTGGAAGCTGCTAGACTGGAAAATGCTGGCAGATGTTGGTCAACGGCTTATTTTTCCACCTGAGATTGCCACCACTAACCTTCGACCAGATATTGTCTTGTGGTCTGGATCAGCACGCCTTGTTCACCTGGTGGAGTTAACAGTGCCATGGGAGGATGCTGTAGATGAGGCGTATGAGAGGAAGAAACTGCGTTATGCTCAACTAACCACTGAAGCGGAACAGCGAGGATGGAGAGTCTGGGTTCACCCAGTGGAAGTGGGTTGTCGAGGATTTGTGGCACACTCTACAACCCGGTTTCTCAGAGATGTCGGATTCAATGGCCAAGAGTTGCGTCACACAGTGAAGAACTTATCTGAAGCAGCAGAGAGGAGCAGCAACTGGCTGTGGTTGAGACGGAAAGATTCTGGCTGGGGATCTCAAGCACAATAGAAAGAAAGAAAGGCTGATGTACAGGTAAGTAAGCTGGGCTGAGTTGAGTGGGGACGGAGGGGGTGATGCTGGGACGCCAGAGTCACCGCCGAGCCTTCTTGAGGTGTCGGGCTAGTCGACGAAACACCGAGGATGGAAGGTGCCCACTTGAAGACCCCAGAGATGTACCCTACTTAGCTCAATCCAGACGGTTGTCATGCTGATGCGCTGGGGAGACCGCACTATGGTTGATCCCCAGAGCCAGCATCGCAGCCGTTGTGTGTGCTGATGCGCTAGGGAGGCAATGAGCAGATCCCTGGAGCCAGCATTACACTTCAGCCATCAACACCAGACAGAAGGATATCTACATCATCATATGGAATGAAGCGCAAATGGATGGAGACACCTATGGATCACATTAGTTTACTGTGACGCTACGTCTTAGTTGGTGCTTATCTTGGCGAGAGCCAAGTTCAAATCAGCATGAAGTTTTAACATCTACTCTCATGTAATGGAAATCAGGTGTAACCAATCGCCTTCAAAATCACACACCAAGTGGCCTCCCCCGGTGTTAAATTGTAGTGATTCACATGATTTCAGGATAAATTCAGCAGTTCCTGTAGGTTCCCTCTGCTGGGTAGTGCATTTCAAAGCAAAGACTCAAGCATGAGCACCAAGGAGCTTTCAAAAGAACTCAGGACAACGTTGTTGAAAGGCACAGTCGGGATGGGTATAAAAAAAGGAAAGGCCTTGAATATACCTTGGAGCACGGTTAAGACGATTATTAGGAAGTGGAAGGTGTATGGCACCACCAAGACCCTGCCTAGATCAGGCTGTCCCTCCAAACTGGATGACCGAGCAAGAAGGAGACTGACCAGAGAGGCTACCTAGAGGTCAATGACAACTTTGCAACAGACTTTTATGGCCAAGACTGGTCAAAGTGTGCATGTGACAACAGTATCCCAAGCACTCCACAAATATGGCCTGTATTTTACTCAAGAAAGACCACCTTGAATCCCATTTGAAGTATGCAAAAAAAACACTCAGGAGATTCTGTAGCCATGTGGCAAAAAGTTTTGTGGTCTGACGAAACTAAATTGGAACTTTTTGGCCTAAATTCAAAGCGTTATGTTTGGCACAAACCCAACACAGCGCATCACCCAAAAAACACCATCCCTACTGTGAAGCCTGGTGGTGGCAGCATCATGTTATGGGGATGTTTCTCATCTGCAGGGACTGGGGCACTTGTCAGGATAGAAGGGAAAATGAATGGAGCAAAGTACAGTGAAATCCTTAAGGAAAACCTGCTGCCCTCTGCAAGAAAGCTGAAACTGGGACAGAAGTTCACCTTTCAGCATGACAACGACCCAAAGCACACAGCCAAATCTCCACTGGAGTGGCTAAGGAACAAAAAGGTAAATGTCCTTGAGTGGCCCAGTCAGAGCCCCAACCTAAATCCAATCGAAAATGTGTGGCATGACTTGAAGATTGCTGTCCATCAGTGCTCCCCAAGGAACTTGATAGAGCTTGAACAGTTTTGTAAAGAAGAATGGTCAAATATTGCCAAATCTAGGTGTGCAAAGTTGGTACAGACCTATCCCAACAGACTCACAGCTGTAATTGCTGCCAAAGGTGCTTCCACCAAGTATTAACTCAGGGGGGGTGGAGACTTATCCAATTATGATCTTTCAGTTTTGTATTTTTAACATATTATGTTTTTCTCAATAAAAAACTTTTTCCTCTTAACAGTGTATATATGGTGTGTAGATACTGTAAGTGGAAAAAATCCTCATTTAAATGCATGACACACTGAGGCACTGACACAACAAAATGTGAAAAAAATTCAAGGGGGTGTAGACTTTCTATAGGCCCTGTATAAAGGGATCCCTGTACAAAAAGAAAGATACATTTTTATTACACCAGTGTGATTCATGCAAACATAAAATAAAAATCGAATAGTGCAAGCCTATAAGTCGTAGTTTTATTCAGGAACGTCATATAAAGCATCTACACAACCAAAGCATTGTAAATAAACGGACATTTGAACAGAAATGTGTTTATAAACATATTACATAAAGCGCAACCTCAGAAAAACTCTAAAAAATTAAATAAATATTTGAAAATTAAATTTATGTATATACATTTATATAATCCAACAAACAGGCGCTTTAGCCCTTTGCAGTCCATTTATTAAGTGCGTGTCAGGCGCGTCAGGTCCAATTTATTTTCACACGCGCAGTTAATTTTAGACGCGCTGTTTAAAAGTATATTTTTTCCCCCCCACAGTCAAACGGGTTTAAAAGGCCCTGCATATCAACAAAGCACTCACAAGGCATCTCCAGCCCCACCTCACCCTTTCGTTCGCTATAGCTTTCACATATGCTAAGAAATAATAATAATAATAATAATAATAATAGTCGTACATACCGATCAATCATCTCCTGATCACTTGTTTTATCACCAAACGCCTCAATAATGCAAGTCATTATTTTATTACTATAACATCTGAAAAAAGCTCTGCAAATGTCTGTGATATTCTCTGAGCTCTGATGCAGTAGCAGCCAGCTTGTTTCCTTATGGCCAAGTATCTGATGCAGGGGCAAGTATGACTATTCATGAGATACGCCTTTTTTTCGGCTTGTCTCGCTCCTGTCGCCCCACTGGCCATTGAATGGTTTTCTCGGCTTTTCTGGAGAAAAAAATGACTAGAAACCTGTTTTTTGCATCTTTTTGATGTCGGACAGGGTCCGACATTGGACCAGATAGGAATAATTGCAATGTCGGACCAGGTCCGACATAGGACCGCTAAGGGTTAATTGTTATAATGTTTTTTCTGTATTGGTCAATTTTGGTCGGAATAGGTATGACAGTATTTTATATCGCTATTTTTTGCGATTCGACATGATTCTTTCTTTGTCAGGGTTATTAGTACATATATTTAAAAAAAGTCAGGAAAGCACAGCTCCTTATCTTAAACACACACACACACAGCAATTTAAATTGAAATTCCACAAACGGTCAAAATGACTGCCTTGGTCGTTCTAGTGTTAAACTGAAAATAGCATCAAAGGTACATGTATAAAAAGTTTATTTTAAATGTAGGGCCTATATTATTCTGCGATAGTTTACTTTATTCTCATGGCTCTGACTGCCCGAAATGTGAGGGACATAAGAAATGTACAGAATACAATTTTCAGATGTACTAGTCATTTCAGGGGAAAAATGCAGCAGTAAATGCTTTGGATGAGCAAGTGTACAAAGTTAGCCTTCTCCTTCACAGGACTAAATTAATCCACTTGAACAGGATTATCACGAATCCTGATTTGGTACACTGCAATCAGGATTTTGTTTAGTCCGATTTAGCAGATGATCTACCTGTGATTAACTTCTGGTACGCTGCAATCAGGATTAGTGGGTGTTCTATCTTTAGTTCAATCAAGTGGTCTAAACCTGCTTAATACACTAGTTAGACACATCAAGCGGACTATATTTGGTTTCGCTGCAATTGACCCCCAGTGTTTTCGTATAGGATTGAGATTTTTTTCCTCTTTTCAAACTGGTATTTTCATAGAATATCTTAAACATCCTTTAAAGAACATCTGGTTTCCAATAGTTATGGTATTTTCTACATTCACAGAACTTGTCCACGTTGCCTTCTACAAGAATCTTGGGAACTCATATGAACCCAGATAATATTCCAGTCTCATTCTTTGAGAAGAAGTCTAAGGTCAGTTAATGGTTTATTACAAGAGATATGCTGTCAATAGCAGGTGAACTAGAATCTGAATTGCTGTTGTACACTTGCTATTATTTCTATCATTGTATTCCACAGTTATTACATGTGTAAAATGAATGTTACATACTTAAATAAAGCAGAATAAGAAATGTTATGGCCATTCTCTTGGGGGTGGTGGGTGGGGGTCGGTTGGGTGGAGTGTAAAATAAATGAAAGCAAACCTCATTCTTAAGTTATTGAGAGCATCAGAGTGTGGGGTACAGTACATGGAGGCATATGTCCATCTGTCAATGTAAAACTTCCTTTTTTCTGGATGTAGATCATAGGCATCTACTTTTTATGTTACTGAAAACTCACATTCTTCACAATATTACCCGCTGTAGCAGTGTGAGGCATATTTATGAATTATGTCTAGGGTTTAATTGGTCCACCACATATACATGTGTTTAAAATATTGTTCTTATTCCAGCAGGATCAAAGGTTTATCTATTCCTACGTAAAACACATGAGAGGTGGCTCAATTTAATAATATATTTGACACCTTAGGTCCCTGTGACAGAAAAAGTATGAATCTTGGTTATAAATCTCCCTCCTGACCTGTGAACAGAGTGCCCTGGACTGGAAGGCCTAATAATTAATTCCCAGCTATAGGTGGAAGTCAGCCATCTAGAAAGAAAGCAGATCTATGGTACACCAAGTCATCGACCCGGAAGGGAAACAGTTGCACTCGCTAAACAAAGGGGGCGTGACTGACGGTACATAAGGGGATGTAGCGAGGTGATCTGTTCCTTTGTTATGGTTTACAGACAAACCGCTGAAGGACCATGTATGTACCGTGAGTGTTTTCGTGTTTGTTTTGTTTGCCGTGTTAATTGTACTGTTTGTCATTTATAGACGGCTAACACATCCGGGAGCTGTCACTTAAGGCCAGCACCCAACCCGGACTTCACTACACTCGTACTCACTGAATCAATTATATTTCACCACTTGTACTGCAGCACTCACTCTGGACTTGTGATTGTGTTTGTGTTCTGTGTGTGTATTTAAATACTGTGTCTATTATTTCGGGACTGAACCCTGTGTTTATTTATCATTGTTGTGTATTGCCAGTCCTCCATTAATTTACTGTTGTCAAGTGACATTGGAATTACAAATAAACTACCATTTCACCAGTACTTGCCTTGAGCACTGCATCACCACTACATCTGTGCTCTGCAAACCACTTTGCCACACATGGTGTCAGAACAAGGGATGGACCGCAGAACACTATCCACGCTACTGGAGGCGTTGGACGAAAGACGGGAGAGAAGGAGAGAGGAGAGGTACATAGCGCTGATCGAGCGAGTGGGGATAGCACTACAACCAAGCGCACCAACAGGACCCGTGATGACGGCCCTGAAAGCGAGGGCACAGAAGAGGACGAGGGAGGATGACCCGGAAGCATACCTGGTCATGTTCGAGCGGCTGGCTACCACCGCGTTATGGCCTCAGGAGTTCTGGACAAGCCAATTAGGACCATACCTGATCACGTAAGCCCAGGCTGCGTGTCAGGCCATGATGGGCGCCGACGCCGCCCAGTACGACCGGGTCATTCTCCACCGACTGAACATCATGGGGGAAGCACATTGGCTGCGCTTCAGGGAGTTCCAGAGGCCACCAGATACCCACCACAGGGTGGTTGCCCAGCCTTTGTGTGATCACATGGTACACTGGCTCACCCCCGCTCAAAGGACAGGGGTACAGATGGGCAAAGCTATGGTTACCGAGCAGTTTAGCCATGTGGTTGGCACCGAAACCTGAGCATGGCTACGGCACCACAAACAGTCCACCCTGACCTCTGACCCAACTTTACCTCCCAAAATGGAGGCAAAGGTTGGCCCCCAGCTGGGGTAGATATGCTGCCCCTGCCCCACTGCCTTACCAGCAGCAGGACAGATTCGGAACCACAGCTCCATCGTCCCGCCTGTCTGTTTTAGGTGCCAACAGTCAGTACACATCGCCCGGTTATGCTCCCCGGCAATGGAGTGTGACATAGCGGCGTGTTTTTTCGCATCAGAAGTTAGTAAGCAACGGGGAAAGGGTCGGGAGGGGCCTTGTGTTGTTGATGTGGTTTTAGGGAACGTGAAAACCCATGCGTTAGTGGACACAGGGTGTGAGCAGACCTTAATTCGGACAGCTCTCTTGGGTGGTGAGTCGTGGCAGCCACAAGGTCAGATGGCTATCTCCTGTAGCCATGGAGACACAGCGACATACCCCGTTTTAAAAGTATACTTATCGGTGGGACCGATAAAACGTCACCTAGTAGTAGGGGTGACGGAAAGGCTACCACACCCAGTAATTCTGGGCTGAGACTGGCCAAACTATAAGGAATTGTTGAAATTTAATGACAGTCTCGGCCACACTCGTAGACGTGGCAGAAAAAGGGAATAGGGAAATGATTGGTGATATTTTTCCCTTACAAGCTGAAATGTTTCCCCCTATTTTTCGTCCTAGGAAAACTAACAAAGAGAGACAGATCGAAAAATGGAGGGAGCATCAATGAGATGAGGGTGGGGTCTGGTGGGAGACAGTTCAGGTGGTATGATTGCTACGCAGTGTGACCGAGAGGGCGAGGTTACTGGGCCATCCAGGGCAGAGGCTACTCCAGCCCCTCTCAATATACCAGACATGTGGGACTCAAGTGCGGACCTAGTGTGGGGCCAAAGCAATGACCCCACACTGGTGCACGCTTGGGGACAGGTCCGGTCTATTGAAGGTAAGGATGTTGAAGGTGCTGGGGCGCTAGTATATCCGCACTTCATTATCAAGGGGCAATTATTGTATAGGGTAAACCTTGCCACGGGCACAGGACAGCCTGTAACACAATTGATGGTTCCCCCGGCTTGTCGGCTCGAGGTCATGAGGCTGGTGCATGATATCCCTTTTGTGGGGCACCTCGGAGCTGATAAAACAAGGGAACGCATTTTGGCTCGATTTTATTGGGTAGGGCTTCATAATGAAGTGTTGAAATATGTAACCACATGCCCAGACTGACAGCGAGTAGTGCCGGGTTGAGTGCACCCCACCCCTTTAGTCCCACTGCCAATTATTTCCACTCCCTTTGAGCGCATTGCAGTGGACAGTGAGCCCTTTGCTACCTTCTGATTCCGGGTATACGCATATATTAGTGTTGGTAGATTATGCAACGCGATACCCGGAGGCAGTTCCATTGAGGTTCACTAGTGCAGCTGCAATAGCCAAGGAACTAGTGCAGATTATGTCGAGAGTAGGGATCCCCAAAGAGATACTGACTGATCATAGAACTAACTTCCTGTCTAACACGTTACAGCAGGTATACAAAATATAAAAAATACGTCCCACCAGGACATCTGTTTATCATCCACAGACAGATGGTTTGGTGGAACGCTTTAATCAGACCCTAAAGCAGATGCTTAGACGATTTGTGAACCAAGTGCAAAAACATTGGGCAACGCTTCTCCCCTACCTCCTTTTTGCAGTGAGGTGTCGCAGAGTTTGACAGGGTTCTCCCCCTTTGAGCTCTTGTACGGCAGACAGCCTAGCAGCATCCTCGATCTGTTGAGAGAGGGGTGGGAAGAGCACAAAGGCTGGTCCAAAAATGTAGTGCAGCATGTGCTCCTACTCAGAGGTCGCCTGTATTTGGTCAGTCGTTTGACCCAGGACAATCTCAAATCGGCTCAGCACCGGCAACAGCAGCATTACAATAAAAGATTGGGTCCTTTCGACCAGGAGACAAAGTAATGCTGCTTCTTCCCTCGTTTGGAATCAAAACAGTGTATTAAATGGCAGGGGCCATATGAGGTGATTTGGGCTATAGGAAAGGTAAATTATGAAATGATTTACCGTAATGAAAGTGAAATTTACCATATTTTATTGAAGCCCTGGCAGGCAAGGGGGGCAAGGAGGTAAAGGATGACTTAGGACCCTGTGTAGAGACCCCTAGCACCAGGAACATTCCGATGGGGGAACTGCGTAAGTTAATTGAGGATTTCAAGGGTGTTTTTTCTGACTTGCCCGGTAGAACTAACATTGTTGAATATGCTATTATCACTCCCCTAGGTATCATGATTAGAGAGAGACCTTACCGGATGCGAGAAAGTCGACGAGGTGGCGTTAGCAAAGAGGTGTGGGCGATGCTGGTGATTGAGCCTTCCAGGAATGAGTGGTGCAGTCCGATTTGTGGTAGTCGCCAAAAAGAATGGCACCAACAGCTTCTGCGTCAATTTCCGTAAGGTAAACGCTATTGCCAAGTTTGATGCCTACCCCATGCCTCGGGTCGACGAGCTTCCCGACAGACTGGGAACGCTGAGGTTCATCTTGACTTTGGACCTGACGAAGGGATACTGGCAGATCCCCTTAACCCACAGTTCACGTGAGAACTGCATTTTCTACTCCTGATGGTCTTCTATTCCATAACCATGCCGTTTGGGCTACATGGTGTGCCCGCTGCCTTTCAGAGACTTATGGACCAGGTTTTACACCCACATCGTGAGTATGCGGCAGTATATATTGACAATGTGGTTATTTACAGCTCCACCTGACGAGAGCATCTGGCTAGGATCACGGCTGACAGCCAACTTGAGTAAACGTGCGTTTGCCAAATTAAAAACTCAATATTTAAGATTTATTAGGGGAAATGGGTGGGTGTAACCCATAGCCACCAAAGTCCAGGCTTTGATGGACGTGGCAGTCCCCAAAACCAAGTCCCAGGTGAGGTCTATTGGGATTGGCCGGTTATTACCGAAGATTTATCCCTGAGTATGCCACAGTGGTCGACCCAGTAGTACGCCTCACCGAAAAGTGCACACCAAATTTAATTGAATGGTCAGGAGAATGTCACAGAGCGTTTGATACTATTAAGCATAGACTGTGCCAGGCCCCTGCCCTTATCTCACCAGATTTTAATAAAGGATTCATCCTCCACGACGACACTTCGGATGTTGGTCTGGGGTCTTACTCCAACAGGTAGAACACCCCATCCTGTACATCAGTGAAAAGATGCTCCTTTGGGAGCGCAACTGCTCCATAGTCGAAAAGGAGTGTTTCGCCATTAAATGGGATACTCATTACGATATTACCTACTGGGACACTCATTCGATGTCGTCACAGACCACGCACCACTCAGATGGTTAAGCACAAGGAAGGACAGCAATGCCCGGATAACTCGGTGGTATCTGTTGTTGCAGCCCTACATGTATCACATGATACACCATGCAGGGAAAGACCATCAAAATTCTGATTATTTATCGCGGGAGGGGGGAGTAATGGGAAAAGTAGATTCAACCGAGTGTTCCTTTGGATCCACTTTGAGCAGTGGGATATGTGACAGAAAGAATGAGTCTTGGTTTTAAATCTCCCTCCCGATCTGTGAGGGCGCTGTGTAAAGGGAACAGAGTGCCCTGGACTGGATGGCCTGACAATTAAATCCCAGGGATAGGTGGAAGTCGGCCATATAGAAAGGGGGCGGAGCTATGGTACACCAAGTCATCGACCCGGAAGGGAAGTGATGTGGCAACCTCGGGTTGGAGGAGAAACGATTGCACTCGCTAACCAAGGGGGCGTGATTGACGGTACATAAGGGGATGTAGCAAGGTGATCTGTTCCTTTGTTATGGTTACAGACAAACCGCTGAAGGACTGTGTATGTACCGTGAGTGTTTTCGTGTTTGTTTTGTTTGCCGTGTTTAATTGTACTGTTTGTCGTTTATAGACGTCTAACACATCTGTGAGCTGTCGCTTAAGGCCAGCACCCAACTCGGACTTCACTGCACTTGCACTCGCTGAATCAATTGTATTTCACCATTTGCACTGCAGCACTCACTCTGGACTTGTGATCGTGTTTGTGTTCCGTGTGTGTGTTTAAATACTGTGTCCTATTATTTCAGGACTGAACCCTGTGCTTATTTAACTGTGCAATACACATCGTTGTGTATTGCCAGTCCTCCATTAATTTACTGCTGTGAAGTGACTTGGAATTAGAAATAAACCTAATGCATAAAACAAATGCAAATTACATTGTTTTCCATCACAGCAGGGAATGCATGACATTGACATACTTGTTATATTGTGTGACAAGGTGGACAAAATTGTGCAAGTGAGCAGGCTGGAGACGGAAGTGTTAGTTGCAAAAATAACGGTTTTCTTTTATTTTTTCCACACCCCCCAATGGGGCAGTTAGCAAAGATCAAGAAAAACATGTAAGAAAAACAGTGTTTGCACACAAAATAAAAACCTAGTTTGTATTTCGAGCACTGACTACACGTTTGTTCTTCTGGTCCCTGTCTGACGTCAGGACGGATAAGCTGTTTCCCTGATACAAACAATGGCAATCCTTTCCGCTTCCACAATGACTAGCATAAGCTCTAGCATTCTCCTTCCAGCATCACTACAAGGCTTACCTCATGCCTTTTTATGCAGGCAGCAGTGATACACATGTTTAATTAGCACCTTGTTACACAATTAGAAGATTATAGAAGCATGTGGCATGTTCCCTTCAGAGACCCCACTACAAACAAAATACGACACCTGGTGGCAAAGTGCCAGATTGCAGTTTTTCTGGGAATAAAGCTCTTTGCTTTCTTCTGCTATACCGGTTATCCAGCACTTTATCACAATTGCCACTTTACTTCATTCTAATATGGAAACTTAAAAAACATGATATACAATGAAACAGCTTCTTCATTAGAAGTATGGTGTTCTTAGGGTTCAAGCAGAGAGACTGTTCATCCAGCTATTGTTTGTTTCCCCAGATACTTGTGGTGCTTCGCAACCCCAAGGACACGGCTGTCTCGTACTTCCATTTTTACAACAAAAATCCTGTTCTGCCGACATTTGAATCCTGGGACAAGTTCTTCTCACAGTACATGAGTGGAGATGGTAAAGGAGATGTTTGATATGCAACTCACAAACACTGCTGATTCAATAACCAGTGTTAGGAAGCAACTTTTTATATGTAATGTCATCTTGCTAGAATGGCATCAGAGGAAGGAAGGAGTGGGTTCAATAGCTTGATCTTCAGAAATGTTTTGCGCTGCAGCCTGATCAAACTGGGGCGAGAAGTGTTTATTTGTAACTGTACCTAGTTACATTCAATAACCACGTAGCTTCAATCTGCACACCAGCTTGTGTACATGCAAGAGCAGTTCCATTTAATTATTTAAATAGCAGGAGTGCATGGCTACACTGCTGATTTGTATACACAAAATGTGCTGGATCAGCCTCAGTGTTAGTACCTGACAGAAAACCGTGTTCACAAATCTGAGTAGAGTTATCAAAGTAATAAGAAACAACAGAATACCAATTTGTTTTTGGGTGACAATAAGTCCCTTCCTCCCCCCACAATTCTATTTGAGGTTGTTTTAGTCAAAACAGAATAATTTAATGTATTCATTACTTGGCATTTGCAAGAATAATCTTGAGGCAAGCTCATTAGTGCACTGACATTTCGAAAGTTTTAAAGGGATTGAAATGTTTTTTAACATCCTGACTTAAGTTTAAAGTCTGTTTCAAAGGTATTTTCAAAATGTCAGATCCAGTGCACTTGGGTTTGAGATCAGGGGTGTGTCCGATTAAAAAAATAAATAAATAAATACAAGTGCTCTGGCTTTTGTGTTCTGTACGACATCATGGGTCGTTATTGTTGTGTTACCTGTTTGGCAATGTGGGAAATAATCCTTACTGTTGTTGTTGTTGTTGCTGTTGCTATTATTATTATTATTATTATTATTATTATTATTATTATTATTATTATTATAGTTGACAGTGTAAGGATTATTTCCCACATTGCCAAACAGGTAACACAGCAATAACAACCCATGATGTCTTACGGCACACAAAAGCCAGAGCATGTTGTTTTTATTTTTTTTCCGACAGTGATCAGACGACACACTCCTGATCTCAAACCCGAGTGCAGTGGAACCGACATATTAAACAGACTTTAAACTTATAAGTGTAAAAAGTTGTCAGGATGTTAACAATGAAAAGACAAATTACAGGTACGTTATTTAAACAGTGTGGGTCAGAACCCCACTGCTTACTCTTTATAAAAAAAAATAAAAAATAAAAAAAAAGGTAAAAAGTAAAATAATCAGAAATGTTTGTTTAGTGTAAAATGAGAGAGGTTGTAGTTGGTCTATATGGTAATGTATTGTCAGCAACACCATATATATTTAACTGGAAGAGTCTAATAATCCTATATGCCAAGTAGTGGTTCCCAAATAGGGATCCACAAAAGCAACATTGTCCCAGCCAAAAAATAATATAAATTAAATTAAACAATTAGGCACCAGTAAAAGCTAAAAGTGACATGAGAAACTACAGTATATAGCACAGTATGTATGTGTCATTACTTGGGCATTATTTGTATCTTCTTGTTTTTACATTGAGTGCAATTTAGTGGGCCGCTGTGCCTAATGGATATCAGTAGGTGGACTTCAAGTAATTAAAATAAAAATAATAATTAAGTTTGGGAATTACTAGTATACAGAACTTATGTCAGTGCTAAAAGCTCTGGGCCATTCCTATGTATATCTTTATTTGTCTGCAGTCATGTGGGGCTCCTATTTTGACCATGCAGTTGCTTGGGAAAAGTACATCGACAGCGAGAATGTAAAGATTGTAACGTACGAAGACTTGAAAGCAGTAAGTCTGATACTTCCTGTTTATGCTTGTGTGCATTAGTAATTTAAAACTGCCTTATTGGATAAAGACATTGTGGACAATTCATTTTGTTTACATTCTTTCAAGGCATTATTAGCTGTAAGCTCAAGCTTCCTCATATGGCATTTTTGTTGTATTCATACAATTTTAGAAGAACCCCCTACAACCCATCACGTTCTTAAAGGGGTTATACTTAAAAAAAATATTCCATTCATCCTGGCTGTCGTGCACCTCCATCATTGTTTGTCTGATGCTTTCTTGTGACCCTGTAGGCACAGCCGAGCGAAATAACCTAGGAAGTAAAATAGCAACAATACCTCATGTAAAATTGTATTTAACATGATTCAAATAAAAATACATCTTAAATGTTTGCTATATAGATAGATAGATAGATAGATAGATAGATAGAATCCCAAATGAAAGTGCACAAATAACATTTTTGGAATTATTTCATTAGCTATAACCCCTTTCAGAGCTCACAACCTTCTAAATTTGTTTTTATTAAAACTATATGAGACATTGCATCTTTAAAAAAAAAAAAAGTACTAGTTGCAAGAAACCGAAAAAAACTGACTACCCAGCTGTGTATTTTTATCAATCAGAATTTAACTGAAGGAGTAGAAGACATTGCCAAATACCTCAACTATACACTGAGTGATGAACAGATCCAGACTATTGCAGAAGAATGTACATTTGATGCTATGAAGGACAAATCTCAGGAAACACATGGTTCATTCAGCAAAGTTATATTCAGGAAAGGTAAGTCAAAGCACTTTTAAAACACGGCATGTCCTTCTATACTGTTGTATGATGTTTGTGTGGTATGTAAAGGTGTCTGCTATAGACAAATGCAATTAAAGCTGAACTCTTAACAAAATAGACATTTCAGTATGTATTAGCCAGAAAGGTACAGTTTACTGTCATCAGAAACACTCAGATAAGGTTACAAATGTTGACTACATTATCAATTATTAAAGGAAAAATCCAAGCTATAAAGGTTTGTTTCATTTCTTAATTACAGCAGGTAGACTAATACCCAGAGCACAACATTCTCATGCAGTGACCAAATCATCCCTACACCCCACTTTTTACACAAAACAGCATCATATTATTAACATTTTAAAACTCAAATTTGAAGACAATAAAGATACTTTACAGTCCAACAGTGCAATAAGCAAACACATATAATACAGCTCGTACCAGAAGCACATTTTCTACTCTTCATTAATTCTGCTTTTATCCATTTTAATGGCCGATGCTGTGTCAGAGAGTATTCATTCATTCACAACAACTGAAGGGGTAAGAAAGAATCCCAGGTTTGAAAACTGCCCCATTGATTGTTCTCCCGTTGAAAAATTCAGAAAACACTAATACAAAATACTGTACAACTTTGGTCATAGATTTCCTTGGATATCTTTTCTTCTTGTCTGCTGTGAAGCCCCAGACTTCCGTGGCAAATTCTAGCAGACAGCAGGAGCTGAAGCCCGAATACACAGAGCATGTGTTTGAAATTACTCATTTTTTTCCTGTTTATTTTAACCTTGTATTACAATTTTAATCATGAACCTAGTTGTATTTATTTATGTTCATCATTGATAGAATATCAGTGTTGTGAAGAAGTATTACAAAATAAGTATGCTTCTTGATATTTAGGTCTTGGAAACCTGCCCTGGGAAGAGAGTTTAATTGTGCTTTGTTCACAGGTGGTGTTGGAGACTGGAAAAACCATTTCAGTGAAGAGCAGAGCAAGGAGGTGGATGCAAAGTTTGAGCAATGCCTTGCAGGAACTAAGCTTGGGGCGAAGATAAAGTATGAAGTGCACTGCAAGTAAAGAAGTCTCTGCCACTATATGGTGATACTAGTGTTACAGTGGTTTGGCTAGTTAGAAATTGTAATATATAAAAACATCATGAGATGTTACTGAAAATTCCATATTTTTTAAACTAAATGTAACCCAATGAAAAAGTTTGTTTCTGTAGTATGACTTTGTATTAACCCTTAACGGTCCATTTATTCAGCGCGTCAAGTCCAATTTATTTTCACACGCGCAGTTTATTTTAGACGCGCTGTTTAAAAGTATTTTTTTCACAGTAAAACAGGTTTAAAAGGCACTGCATATCAACAGGACACTCAGTACTGCATCTCCAGCCCCGCTCCACCCCTTGTTCACTGTATTTTTTACATACCTCTTCATAGTCGTGCATACTGATAAATCATCTCCTGATCACTCATTTTATCACCAAACTCCTCAATAATGCGATCCATTATTTTATAACTATAACGTCTAAAAAAAAGCTCTGCAAATGTCTGTGATATTCTTTGAGCGCTGGATGCAGAAGCAGCTATCTTGTTTGTTTATGTCCGTGTTATCTATGTGGTGCCGGGGCTATCTGTATTCATGAGATACACCCCTTTTTTATATATATTTTTTTAATTTATTTTTTTTTTTGCTTCTCTCAGCGCCTATCGGTCTCACTCGGCCATTGAATGGTTTTCTCGGCTTTTTCCAGAGAAAAAACAAATAGAGACCTGTTTTTTACGTCTTTTTGATGATGTCGGATAGTGTCTGATATTGGACCGGAAAGGGAAAATTGCAATGTTGGACCAGGTCCGACATAGGACCGCAAAGGGTTAACAAAAAAAAGAGACTACTAGCCAAATTACATTTGAAGACATTTACTTTTTAATAAAAAAATATGTGTATGTACTGGACAGATTATCAATTATTATGCCTTTTATTCCAAATAGTTTACACTTCATTTCCTGGAAAGGAGCCAAATAAATTGTTTAGCGACATCTGACAATGTGTATTCCTGATTTCACTCTATCAAACATCTCCAACACACACACAAAGTAAAATGTCAAGGGGAAGAAGTTTTAAGAAAAACAGTTTTTTCCAGTTTTAACATTTAAAATATCTGTGGCAGTGAGATTTGTCGTAAAGTTATATTGAATCATACATTTGTCTCATCTATTTTATTTTATATGCTAGGTATTGGCATTCTGCAATTATTTGTAACCATAGAACTGACGGTGATTAACTTCATGAAAAGGTGTACACAGATTAATCACATTCATAATTAGTCACTTTAGGTGTTAATCAGAAACTAACGAGTTAGACCTTAAAGGAACAAAAAGTGGATAGCAGTCAAGGGGCGAATAAAGAAAATAAATATAAGAACATAAGAAAGTTTACAAACGAGAGGAGGCCATTCGGCCCATCTTGCTCGTTTGGTTGTTAGTAGCTTATTGATCCCAGAATCTCATCAAGCAGCTTCTTGAAGGATCCGGGGGTGTCAGCTCTGGTTCCAGAGCCTCACAATTCTCTGTGTAAAAATGTGCCTCCTATTTTCTGTTCTGAATGCCCCTTTATCTAATCTCCATTTGTGACCCCTGGTCCTTGTTTCTTTTTTCAGGTTGAAAAAGTCCCCTGGGTCGACATTGTCAATACCTTTTAAATAGACTCTTAGATAGATAGACTGAAGCCCTACCTACCAGGTTCTAAAAATAAAAGTATAAACCCATGGGACCTGATGCCACCCATAACTTGCTCTGTCTCGTTGTAACAACGTCCACCCACTCAGAGACCAATACTGATACTAACTCCAAAGATCTATGTTAACTGATTTAACCAAGTTATAATCTTCAGGGCAGGGGCTCCACAAATAAGTACTTCAAATACTGCTTATTAGCTAAAAACGTATTTAATACCTTTTCTAAATATTTATTTTCTTTTATTAAGCATCTCAAACGAGCCACTAAAATATAGTAAAAATTATTCCTTTATATATTTAATGTATTTTGTATGTCAGGCATGTATATCTGTTAGAACCATGCACGCCTGTATACATATTCTTCATATTGTAAATGTTCCGCACATCGCAGTTATTCTAGCATTTTTCGCAGAATAATAAGGAACATTCTTAACAAATGTAGAAAGGAATATCTTGTAATCCAACTCCTTCCATTGAGTAGAAGATCAATTCCTCTTAAAAGTTGAAGCAAACAGGATTCTTCTAAGTAAGGTAATCAGTCCTCATCAAGTGTTGAAACCAAACAGTAATATACTGTACTTTAATAGAATCGCTAAACCATTTCAGTAGTTAATACATGACTGAACTGAGCAAAGGTGGCCCCTGTCCTGGCCCACAAAGCGCTGTTATCTGGGATGGCAAAGAGACAGGAGGCAAAGGGTAGCATTCGTTTGGGTTCTTAAGTGGGAGTCACGTGTTTTACCAGAAGCTGGAGGATGTGTGGCTTATGTCAACGTGCCCCTACTGGTGCTAAGGGACACCCCTCCCCTTGTCTTTTTGTATTTAGATTTTGTTGTAACAAATAAAACACTCCCATATAGTACATACCTGATCGAACACAGAGCTTAGTTCAATTCAATTTCTCTTCATTCAAGCATTAATATTGTGGTCATGAGATTCATTCAATGGAATTACTATAATCAACGTTCTCTTGTAACTGACTGATTTCAGTAATAATAAGACTTGTTTAATCAGTAGTGCAAGGGACAGTTAATCTCAGCCACTAAACATCACTTTTAAGGAACTGGTGTAACTCAGGCTAGAAGGTGGCAACTGGGGACTGAACCCTGGTCTCTTGGTTCATAGAGACAGACTTAATTTGAGTAGACAGATAGTTCTTTATATTATACAACTCAACTACCAGAGTTCATTACATTACATACAACCGGGTGTTCACTGGATCGAGGTCCAGGGCATTTTTTGAGAGTTGTTGGCCAGAAGAAAATGGTTTTATCGCTATTTTTTGCCTTAAGTAAAAATAAATAAATAAATGAATAAAATGTAAAACTGTTTTACCTATATTTTCCATGTTTGTTCATGAGCTTACACTTATAATCCTTGATTCTATACTTGCTAATGTTGTCATGTTTATAATAGTCCTTATAATACCTACAGTTATTTATTACAAAAAAAGTTTGCAGAAAAACTTTTTTGCCATAAAATTAGCCAACATATAAAACATAACAAGGTATCATGCTGTATTCTACTAAAATGCTAGGCTTTGTACATTAATCTAAGGAACATTGATCCAGAAGCCAGCAGATGGCAGTATGGCACCATTTTTTCTTTAAAACAGTACATACTTTTGTGAGTTACATATAGGATTGTGCTGGCCTTGATTAAAAAACACATCCCTCTAAGCACATAATATGGTAATGTGAGCAAACTTAGTTGTGAACTACTTCTACCACCTGGTGGAAGGAGGAAGGAGTGAGGGCAATAGAAATATCTAGGAGACATCTTATTACAAAATAGTTAGGGCCTTGGGAAATTCACTCTGGAATTTGCACGGACTGACTAACCTGCAATCCAGACCTATACATCAAGATGTCTGACTAGCGACTCCAATTAACTAATTCATTTACTTAATTAAGTAAATAGCACCTTAACTACTGACTCATTTAAAAAATATTACTAAATAATGAGGGACAATTCTGGGCTATGCCAAGGCTAGCGTAAGAATTTTTGTAAACCTTTCTGTTTGTGTGCATATGACAGTCTTCTGTATTCTTGTAAATGGTGAAGGGTGTAACTGGTTATAACTGGTTCTAAAACCACAAACTTCTGCTAAAAATGACGCTCAATACTTTTGGTACTGCGTTACGAAATGTCTACTAACAATCATGGCTTCTCGTATCACCTCTATGCTGATGATACCCAGATTTTCTTCTCCTTTCCCCCCTGATCCCGACTTTTCCTCCCATATCTCGACCTACCTCTCAGCCATCTCCTCCTGGATGCACTCGCATCATCTCAAACTCAACCTCTCCAAGTCCTGCTATGGTCAAGTATGGAGGTGGTAATATCCTTCTATGGGGCTGTTTTTCCTCCAATGGCACAGGAAATTCCAATAGTTCCAATACATGGTAAAATGGATTCACAGCATACCAAAAGACATTGGCCAATCATCTGAAACCCTCCGCTACAAAACTTGGTTTAAAGCGCAACTGGACGTTCCAACACAACAACAATCCAAAGCACACATCAAAGTCTACATCAGAATGGTTAATGAAGAATAAAATCAAGGTTCTGGAATGGCCTAGACAAAGTCCACAATTTTGAGTTGAAGAAATCACTAAAGAATCATGCCAAAAGCTCATTGACAAATTCAATAGAAATTGTAAATTTCCATTGGGGTATGTAAACTTTTGATTACAACTGTATATACACCTTGCAAGCCTTCTATTCAGTCAGGACAATCTTGCATTAAATAACCACCTTCGTTATAATACAAAATCTTACAGATTTCCAAAAACACTGGACCCAAACAATGGGTGAATAAAAATAAAATAAAAATAGTTGAAGCACAGCCTCATCCCTTGGAGCATCCCAGTGCCACCTGCTAAACATCAAATTCTAGGAGATGAGATTCTGCATAAAGTATTAATTATGTATTTGATTATAAGTTTCTTCTATGTTAATATTTGTATGAGTCATATTTTGATTTTGTGATTCAGTTGAGAAATGGACTGTAAGGGTAATTTTTGCACATGGCTGATTTGGCAGCAGTTAATTCATGGCTTCAGTACCATTCACAATGCAAGACATTGGCTGTACCACATAAAGAAGTTAAAAAATACCTGCATTTTAAAATGCGCTTAGCAGAGGAACTCAGAGAATGATACCGCTTCATCTTCAGAATCCAGTGAAGATGATAATCCACCACAGAAAAAAAGGCCTCTGACTCCCACTGCCTCCAAAAGAATCAAGGACATCGAAGGCAGCCCATTTACCAAATTCAGTAATGTAAAAACCTTTGGAAGGTGCAGAAATCCAGGATGTTCTGAAAGCTCTCAAGTTTGATGTATCAAATATAAGATTTTATTGTGCCTGGATAAACACAGAAACTGCTTCAAAAGTTTCCATACGTAGGGCAAAAAGTCCACATATACGAGTTGTGGAAGTAAAAGACAAGGTGTCAAGTTTTAAATTCTGTACTACAACATGGCAAGATAGATTACCCAAAAAGCAGAGAATGCTGGTATAAAAGTTTCCACACATAAGGCTTTTAACGTGCCTTTATTTCCTATATATATTAGGGCTGCTCCAATTAATCGGACCAATTAATCTACTAAAGAGTTGATCATAGATTTGTTTTTTTTTTAAATTTAATCATGCAATTCTATTTTTGTACATAAAATGAAATCAACCAATAGAAGACCTGCATTTTCTCCATGGCAGTCCAATCATAAGTGAGCAGAAGCGAGACAAACAGTTGAAAGTCTGTTGTAGTTTTTAAGCAATGGGAGTGTCAAAGATTTGCTCCTTGTTATACAGGTGTCCAGTCATGAGTGAGCAGAGGCGGGACATAATTGGGAGTTAACCAATGGGAAAGTAAAAAATCTGCCCAGGTTTAACAGCTGTCCAATCATTAGTGAGCAGAGGCGAAACATAAATATGTTAGGTTAGGATGTAAGCAAAGCTAAATTTCGTTCAATATTGCTAATTAATATTATGGAGACAGTTATGGAGAATTATATTGAGAACTTCAAAGTAATAGCTTTTTACAAATTAAAAATGTCATAGACAACAGAGACATTGTAGTCAATTTGGTTACAAATCAATTTTCAAGTACTTAGAAAAATTGAGGTATACACCAGAAATACCTGAAGTGATGAAGGCACCAATTCTTCAAATAGAGGTAATTATGTGGAATTACTTTCTCCGATTTCTGACTATGACAGCATGTTAAGTAATCACTTGTCAATAGCCACAGTATTTTGACCCCCAAAATACCACAAAACATTGCTACAATTTCTCAGACAAACAAATGCCCTCCAAAATGAACTACAAGACGCCACATTTCTTCATATTATAAACCGAAACCCATGAATTTAAAAATAACCCTATGCATCGCTTCCATGGACAGCCAAGTGCTGTCCAATTTGCCTGCTTTCTTCCAGAACTCGTTGGTGAAAAGGGAGGAGTTTGATAGGTTATCAAGTGATTTGGCAGAATACTACCGATTCCCACTAGTTAAAGGTCAAAATATTAGCTGCAGTCACTATTAGTTAAATTGTTGACGATTTAAAAGATAAATTCATCCAGATATTCTTACACATTTGTCATGCAGTGTATACACCTGTGACAGACTGGTATGCAAAACATTTGACCACCCTACTAGAATAGCGACACGTGGAGTAGATGCTGTGATTCTATGATACGTTTCCAACTATGAACGATGTATTTTCTTTTTCTGAAATCCTGATTGTGTGACTGCTCTCGCATTCGGCTATGCTCCATGGCAGCAATGCTCCTGAGGACGCATTGGATACGCGTCACTGGTTTTTGCACAAGCAAGGTGTAGCAGTCCTGAATTTGATTATGCAATACAAGGAGAAATAACAATATTACTACATTACACGTTCCTACCTTGTGAATTTTTGAGATGAGGTTTACTGGAATGAGAAATGTTGGCAATGGAGTGACTGGGATGAAGGGATTGCTGCCAAATGAAATATTGTAGTGTTTGTAAGATGCATGTGATTTTTTTTAGACGATTCCTATCAGGACGTTTCCTCCCAACTGGTCTATGCTTGGAGAGTTGAATCCATAATGCGAAGGTAAAGGACAACGTTGATTCAACCAGCGGGGGTACGCAACCAAACAAATGACAAGCGGTAAATTCGAAAGCACAACAAGACTGAGTTTGTGAAATTGGTATATCTCTTAGTAGTCTTCTCTTTTTTAATTTTGAGATTCTTATTTTTTGTATACTTGATTTTTAGGTACTTCGTCATTATTAATATTATTTGATACTATTCCTAATTCTAGCTAAGTTTATACTATTCTGTGCTATTAAAGTGATTGGTTGTTGATCTTTCTGCTGTTGTTTTAACCCTTTCTAGGCAAAGTACTTGTTAGACTAACATTACCAGTATACTTGCTTGTTAACTGTTTTAGATTGTCCCAGGTACAACTGAGACCTGTGTGATTGCAACTGCAACTGCGATCAGACTCCCTATATAAATTGCCTCAGTAACACAGTTGTGCTGTTTTACTCATCCCAAAATGCAGGCTCTTCCCTGCCTATATGTTATGCATTTGCTCAATGTCTATACTGCTCCCTGCTTCTGCTGCCTCCTAACTGCTAGTTTTGCCACTTTATCCACTATGACTTTCTCTGCTATCCCAGTCCTCCTCTCCTCTTGCATGTGCAAAATCTCTCACCAGCACTGCTCTAACCCTTCCAACCTGATCTCTCTACCTTTGCCACCACCCTCTGCTCCTTCCTCCTGCTCTCGATCTCGCGCCCTCTGGAACTGCCAGTCAGCCTGCAAACGAGGCTGACTTAATTTCTGCCTACGCCTCTCATCTCGCTCTTGATTTTCTGGCCCTTACAGAAACACACAGCTACCCCCGCTGCTCTCCCCATTCTTCAGGGTGAAGTACTATCCAAAATGACGAAGGAAAAAATAATACTTGCCATTGAAAAATACCCAGAGTTGTATGACAAAGGTCATCGCAATTATAAAGATACAGAGGTGTAGCGGCCTTAATGCTGGCTCAAGGGATCAGCCTATGTGTGGCCTCCCTGTCACATCAGCACACACAGTGGCGGTGATGCTGGCTCCAGGGATCAACCAAAGTGCGGTCTCCCTAGTGCCTCAGCATGGCATCTGTCTGGAATGGCACTTTAAACAATTAATTATTTTTACACTTAGCGTTGTTTATCCCATACTGAAAAACTACAGACTTATTTCCAAGGCCCATAGGTCTATGTCTGTTCTGGCTAAGGTCATTGAGTTACCAGTTAATGTACGGTTAAAGCACTACTTGAATTCTAATAACTCTCTTCTTGAAATGCAGTCTGGTTTTAGGTCTAATTATTTTATAGTGACAGCAATTCTAAAAGTTATGGATGATACCTTGGCTCTGGAGAAAAATGAAGAATGTGCATCTGTTCATTGGCCTTTCTAAAGCTTTAGACACTGTGGATCATGAGCTTCTGACACAAATACCGCCACTGTGCCATCTCAGAGATGATAAAAAAAAATCTTTAAACTACCCATTCACACAGCACGGAATTGCGCAATCTATGCCGGTAAGAGGAGGCTGTGTGGTCCAGTGGTTAAAGAAAAGGGCTTGTAGCCAAGAGGTCCCCGGTTCAAATCCGCCTCTGACTCATTGTGTGACCCTGAGCAAGTCACTTAACCTCCTTGTGCTCTGTCTTTCGGGTGAGACGTAGTTGTACGTGACTCTGCAGCGGATGCATAGTTCACACACCCTAGTCTCTGTAAGTCGCCTTGGATAAAGGTGTCTGCTAAATAAACAAATAATAATATAATACCGTCATTACCCTTTCACACAAGCAAAGGGATCTTGTGAATACAACTTTCAAACCTGTTGGTCAACAGATAGTTTTCATGGCAACGGAAACAAACAAATAAACAGAATATCGTGGGTAAGCTTCTTATGGGCAGCAGTGTGGAGTAGTAGTTAGGGCTCTGGACTCTTGACCGGAGGGTCGTGGGTTCAGTCCCAGGTGGGGGACGCTGCTGCTGTACCCTTGAGCAATGTACTTTACCTAGATTGCTCCAGTAAAAACCCAACTGTATAAATGGGTAATTGTATGTAAAAATGATGTAATATCTTGTAACAATTGTAAGTCGCCCTGGATAAGGGCGTCTGCTAATAAATAATAATAATGTATATTTATATATAATCTTTTAATGAATGGCGCTGGAGAACTGTAGTGTATTGTAAACTTCCCTGTGCTTGCTTTGTCCTCGAGGCGGTTCAGAGACGACAAAAAATATGACGGTTCTGTGGTGGTATAGGCAATTCACACAGACCTATAAGCCGCTTCAGTGGCGGTTTTGAACCGTCATAACTCCTCTGTGTGAAAGCACTTAAAGACTTGTGGATATCGGTGTATGTAAATAGGCGGTTGGATGGTTTAATATATTCTTTTAAATCAAAGTATAAAAGAAAATAAAAAAGGAGTTCCTCTGGGATCTACACTCTGACCAGTCTTGTTTACACTTTACATTCACATCCTGAGTGTGAGTATTGCAGAAGATACTGTATTGTATTCTAACGGCGCTTTGCTTGACCAGGTTAATAAAAACTGCCAGGAAGCTTTCAACATCATTCAGCAAAATGTGTTGAATTTTAAACTGGTCAGAAAAAAAAGCAATGGTTTTGACAAAAAATAAATATCTTGATATGTCAAACTTTAAATTGACTGGAAGGTTCCTGCATTAAACTAGTAAATAATTACAACTATTTGGGAATTTGGATTTTACAACACATATTGATATGCTCTCAAAAAAAAAATTGGATTATTTTTTATAGATATAATTTTTTTTTTTTTTTTTTTTTTTTTAAAATGAACAAACTAGGAATAATTTTAATTTATAGAATCTACTACTACAGTCTTAAGAAAACTGGACCCTTTGTACCATTCTGCATTGAGGTTTATAACCAACCTGGGTCATTCTGTTCATCATTGTGATTTATATAGATGGGCTGATCTGACTTCTTTAAACTTTAAAGTAGTTCCAAACTAAAAATTGACACCTATGTAGCAGAGACATGTTTTTGTTTTGGTCGATGCTTCTAAATGATTTTTGTAATTTGTTAAACTTGCTTGTATTGGGTGTGCTCATATGAATTTGTGTGTTTTTTTATTTCTATTTATGCAACCTTTTTGACTTCCTTAAAAAAAGAGATTTTAATTCCAGCCAAACAGTTCCCTATGTGCACCACCCCATAAATTCGTCCTCAGCCATTCAGTATCAAATTGGTTAATTGCTTAAACACGATAGTGATGAAGTGTAACAGAGCATATGTGTAGCTGCCCTTATCAAGATGGCCGTCGCAACCCGACTAGACCCAATGTCAGTTTCATCTTGATAAGGACATGGACGCCATACTTAACTTCTTAGAAATACCTTCACCCTGTCTCAATCATATTTACTGTATATACTTTGTGATTGACATGCAGCAATGACACAACCTGGATGACTACATGTTGTGATGTTTTCATTTAAACACATAGGTGAAATGCTGCATCCCTCTGAATTATTTTGTCACACCTGGAGGTAAAAAGTAATTATTAGAAGTAGTAAATAGCAGTGGTTTTCAACCTTTTCATCTCAAGTACCAGTGTTTCCAGCAGGGACCACCAGTAACTGTGCAATCTTAAGCGGCTATTAAAACAGACCTACTCCATTACAACTGCTTTTCTTTTTTTTTTTTGTTGTCTGCAATTATCTCTGAAGATGTGATGGCTTCATCTAATTATTTGACATGAGTTCACCACAAACAACTCTGGCTTGCTTTGCTTTGGTTCCCCATCAGTCAGTTTGTAGCAAATACCTCTCCTGGTAATTTCTCATTTCTCTGATTCGGTGGTACAAACAGATTGATACATTAGGATAGCGAGATTAAGGGAGCATTACGGTTGGGAAATCGCATCGCCATAAAGACAGCTACCGCAGGCTGAAAACTACTGATCTATAGGACATATCAACACTGAACTTGGGTAAAAAATGACTTCACCAAACAAGTGCTCCAAATTAAATTGTTGACTAATTGCCACTTTAAAAAGTTAAAAAAATATACATATATATACATATATATGTATTTGATCATGTCTGGTTGTTTTGTAACACTTTTGAGCACTATATTTTAAAACTGCTTGACATTTTTTTTGAAACTATTTATTTATTAGAGGTGTGCAGAGACTCTTACTCGGAATTGTGCTCACGGCCTCGGTATGCCAATACAACTGTAAAAATGTCACCACCCCAATATTCTTCCAATTGGATTTTAATCAATGTGGAAGTTACTTGCCATTGATAAGTACTCAGTTGTAAACGTGAGACAGTTTTCCTTTTTTTCTATTCAAGTTAATGAATGGATTTATTGAATACCTGCCGATAACTACTTCAAGGTAATTCCGAGTATGAGTAACGAGTTTTTGCACACCCCTATTATTAATTTTCTGAAATGTTTCTTGCTTATTCCATTCATCCGATTACTTTTCAATTACTTTCAGGTTCAGTTCAAACAGCTAAATACTATACAGATACTGACATTGCTAGTTCACAAATAGAAGACACTTTCAAAACACAAAAACATTACTATTTTTGTTAAGTACTTTTGCTGGTAGAAAAATGTTGAAATTGAAGAGTGCGATTAGTTGACAACCATTTTTTTTTTGAGGTTGACTATTGGGTGCTATCCCTACTCTGAACCAGGGTTAAAAACATTTTGTTTCTGCTTCTGCTGTGACTTCAAATAAACCTGTCATGTCTTAATTAAATGGTTATATTTTTCAAACATGCCATCAATAGGTTTTACTTTAAAACATGTACAATTAAGCAATAGGGCCCTGAAAGTAATAAAATAAAGGATTTAAAAATGTTTTTTCTAACTTGACCTTTTTTGACATCTTTTTAAGTTCTATTGCTCTTTGTAGTTTGGCTGTATTGGTACATGTGAAATTCACTTCTTATCCTTTGCTGAAAAATATTGAAACTAAACACACAGCATTAATTTAGTTTTTTGATGTCCGAGCTATGTTTATGGCCTACTGGCATTATCTTTGCAGATGCGTGTAGTTTTTTCAAATATTATCATATTTGAAAAACTACTCACATTAAGGCAAAAGTAAGTTTATGTTACTAATGAGGGCCATGTGGCATTAAAAAAATATATATATTTAAAAAAAAAAAACCTTTGGACCCCATATTCAAAATAATTATGTGTCAAAGGGGCTATATAGTCATGTAGGTGCCTGAATTAAAATGCAGTTTTCCAATTGCTACATTCAACCAAGGAATTAAACACATAACAGGTCTTACTTTCTGCACAATATATATGTGTAAACCTCCGGAGTGTAACAATTACCCGTTTAATTTGCAGTTCAATGCAAAACGTGTATTTTTTTTTTTTTTTTTTATAAATATGGAGCTGTGACGGGATGTGGGTAATCACTGACATAGGAGACAGAAATTGTGTTTGAGAAACACCGCACAGGTGCTCAGATTTATCTGTATTTTTGTTATTATTTTTTTACTTTTAGCCCGCAGAGGGTATACTATGGTATCCAGGACCTCTGGAGTACCACGGCAGGGTACACAATATGTTGCGGGGGCACTCTCAGTTGCTCAAAGAATAATGAAAACGAAAAGGCAAAAAAGAAAAAGGGAAAATAAAACACAGTAATGAAAACTACAAAATAAAGGTGCTGCACTGTGCAGCGTTTTTTCCCCAATCGTCGCTACCCGTACAACTCGGGTCTCCGTCCTACACTCTGCTGTTCCCTCAGCTATTTCTGGACGGTATCGGAGTCTGCCCAAGGATTCCCTGCTCTCTCTCTATTTCTTTAGTTTATTCTCTTTTGAGTTTCTTTTGTTTTCTCTCCCGTCTATCCACGGTCTTGCCGAGCAGCGTTACCGCTAGCTCGTTGTTAGGTCTAAAGGGGCAGATCTGAGGAAACAACAAAGTATTAATTTATAGGCCCAGCAATCCTGCCAAGACCCACCTCCCAGCCAATCAGAGAGAGGGAAAGCCCACACACCCTCTTCCGCCCCTCTCTGTGTCACTGCCATGACTGACAGGCGAATCCCACAGGGTTGCTGCCCTCTTCCTGCAGCATCGTGCATACGTCAGACAGCCAGTCCAGGTCTCCCCTGTTACAGGAGCCCTTTAAGTTTAATTGTAACTCTTGGGAATACATTTTCATTGAAAAAGCAACTCACTTAAGGCAGAATGTTACTGTTGTTTTACAAAACGGGCCACTGAACTTCACACTTTCAATCTCACCTTGTTCCAAGATTACAAGAAGAAACTATGAAACTTGATGCTGCCATCCAGTCAAATATAAAAGAAGGACTGTGGCAGGGCTGAGGCCCTGTGCATCTATAAATGTTTGAATTTAAGCCTGACAGTGCCGGAATGCCCCGGCTACACAACTTCTGGACAACAAGCTGCATGGTAGGGTTCATTGAAAGAAAACAAAATTGTTTAAACTTGGTGATAAAGGGTTCATCATTTTAATCTCAAGTGACAGTGTTGAAAGGCAGGTGAAAGGCAGATAACATATAGGAAATACCATGTATCCAAAACAATATTTGTTTTTCAGAACAAAATAACAATAAGGAAATTGCTCAGCGGCACACACAAATAAAAACAAGTTTTACAAGAACGCAAGGCAAACTAGATTTTATTTGTATTCTTCAATACTCTCTAGTATGAAATAAAACGTACTGCTACAGACGTACAGGTTTACAAAACCAAAAAACACATACAAAATAAATTAATACACTGATTAAGCTAAAAACAAAGTTCATGCTGCATAAAAAAACAGTAAGTAATTTCTATGTACATAATAGTTCAGGCATTGCCCAAGGCAGATCTAGTGTACCTCTTAGCTACAGTCCCTATTATTAATATCTAGTCGGACAGGTTGTCTTAGGAGGCAGCGATATGTTTCAGTGAACTGCTGGAAGAGTTAGCACATGCAGCTGAAATATGTTTTCTAGGTTCACTTAGTTATTAGATTTAGAAAATATATATATATTTTTCAATCATAATGGGAGCCAATTTACTGATTTCTATGCAAGATCTGAAAACAATACTGCTATGGTTAAGAATGCCCTGTACAGTACATTATCTGAGTTACTAACATGCAGCATTTATCAGTATATATGGACTACATATTTTATTATTACTTTTAGAAGAGAAGCAAATACCCACTAAATAAATAGTAATCATAGTCCTTTTCTTTAGACCCAACAAGTTCACTAGGTTGTGTTCAGAGCAGTGTTTAAAAAAAAAAAAAAAAAATCAAAACAATGGACCAATGAAAAACTTGGACCCGTCGAAATGCCTCGTTAAGTAATAGGCCCATTGCCACCTGGAGAGAAATGTTCTAGCATACATAAATCAGCGGTTTAAATATGTCTCTGAAGACAGAATTACAATTCCAAAGGGCAGTACTGGTTATATCACATGATGGGTCAAATAACGCAAATTTAGGTGCGTTTGTACGGACACACTTTTAGTTTCTGGATAGGACAGTTAATTGGATTTGATTGAAATATAACTCTTTGCTGCTTTTTTCAGTTAATTATACTTCTTAATCTATTGTGGACTGACCCTCAAGGACCATGGTTGCCTACCCTTGCATTCGAATCATATACAGGTAAACAAACAACGCTGCTTTTTCTTTTTTCACAAAACGTAACAAATCCTTTCTCCCTGCGTTTTTGTTTTTCACACAGTACACAAAACAGTACAATTTACAAATACATTTTGGGTAGCATGCAGTTGTTTCTACATTTAGAGAGCATGTCCAGTCATGTATTATGTTGACAACTGAGGAACATAGTTTAACTATAACTCTATTACAAAATAAACATTCATTGCACATGATTATCCTTAGCTAGAATGGGGTGGAGGTGCCTCAATTTGATGACAAATCTGAAGCAAAGGGAAAGTTTCCATTGGTCATTTGTATTGAAATAAAATTAGAGGAAACCCTTGCATTGTATTATTCATAAAAACATAATTTATGTCTCATTACATGTCGGTTGGAGGGTAAACTAAATGTAAAAAACATAACACAAATAATCCTCTGGGATTCATGCAAGTTCTTGCAGCTGATATTGAGTTATTTATTATTTTTTATTACTGTTTGGTAATGTCCATTTGCTGCATAACAAGCTTTTAAAACCACAGGGCCACGTTCCAATTAGAACAGGATGAAACATTAGGATTCTGAATTGTGTTTGCCTGATAGACGGATGAGAAAACGCAGCTGGATTAAAACATTTACTTCTCCCATAACCACCTCACAAAGTATTTTGAATTTCATATGTTAAACCTATAAAACTCCAGAATCACATCCATATGGTCAAAAACAAAAACATAAAAATTACTAACTAAACTGTCCAACTTTTCAAGAGGGCAATTGGCATAAACCGTACTGGATGTCAAGGCAACACACTTCACTATTATATTATACATTGGTTACATACTGTATACAGTATGTACAATATTAAATGATATCTGGAACTCACATTGTAATTATTAAAGGCGGTTTACTTTATTGCCTTTATTAAAAATGTAAAATATTTCTAATTAAAAAATACTTGCAATAATTGTTATGAAATGCTCGTCCTTCTGCATACATGATCAGGCAATAAGAATTCAGAATACTTGTAATCACCTTTGCTCTGTAATAGCTGTTTGTCAAAGTGGTTTAATATATTTATTATTTGAAATTATCAGAAGCACAGTCTCTTCTCCCCTGGCAGTTTTAGCCTTCTATTATATCAACAGCAAGGTTTAAGTCACTCCCAGTGTTAGTGTGTTTTTAAAACCGAGGCGTTGCAAGAAGGATCCAAGGCTCTACTGAGAATGATGGTCACACTGACTACTATACTATAACATGCAATAAAACAGACTTAACAGGCCAAATAGAGTCATAGTTCAGGGCCTACTTAAAAGATAATTAGTGTTGCATCATGACTATATTTAAAGCCTCTAAAGTACATATAAAAGTAATAAAAAGCCAATGTCCGAAGCACATGCCACATAATAGCTATACTAGAGGACAAATCAAGTTCACTTATTTAACTTGCTAGCATAAATACACAATTTTAGGTTTTACCCAATCGGAAAAGACTTCTCCTTTACACTCAATGTGCCACGTAGTCGTTGCTTAATTAAATTGGCAAAAGAGAGAGGAACTTGACTTTGGTTGCCCATTCACCCATAGACAGAATTTAAATATTAAAAAGAAAATGTATAAGGTGATTTACATATGTATCTTTGATATAATACCTCCCACCACCCTCAAGATTTAATTTAGCTGCCACTCAAGGGACCCGCAACAGCATATGAATGTTAATAAAATATATTTTAAATTATACTGATTTTTATATTTTTTTAATAAGAGAAATGTAGGCTCCCACCTAGGACTAAATGACATATTAACAGATAATAAATCTGTCCAGTCTTGGAGCTCCAAAAACATTCCAACTTTATCTGAAATGATGCAGACTACTGACGTGTTGTACTGGACTCCTTGTAAAACACAAGGCAGACGTTGACTTCTAGAAACCCAAAGATAATGCTGTGTTGTACAAAAGTACAGACTTAACAAGTACCAGCAGATGCCTGGATCGTTCTTGAAACGCTGCTTGTAATTAATACTGAAAGGTCAGAAATTTCACTAGATTGCACAATTTAGAAGAATTATTCATAATTTAAAATGTCTTCAGTGCAGCTAAAAAAACTATAGGATCCCTTTTTGTACCAAAACTGAAATACTCCCTTTAAAACTGGGAGGTCACTTTTAAAACGCAGGTTGGAAAAATTTGAATTACACGTAAAAGTTAACGACACCCCTTCACAACAGGGGAAGGAAAGGGAACACCTCTATCTTCTACTCACTGTAAAAATAGTCATTACACTTCTTAAAACAATACTTCTTGTTGAAACTGTACAGTTGTTCCTTTTGTGTTCTCTATCCTCTGAAAAAATCTTTAAAACAACTACAGCATGGTAACTAGATATATGGTTTGCTAGCTCAGTCTAAAAAAAAAAAAAAAAAAGACCTACATTCCAACAATGGGAACTAAGTAAACATTAGGCTAAGCGAGAGCTCTGATGGGGAAGAAAGTAATTCACTATGAACCACAGAAATGAGTCCTCCAAGTTGTCATGGGAACAAAACAATTCCATCCCAGTGCCCAATGTCACACTCTTCTTGGAGGCCAGATCATTCCTTTATGTTGGACAGAGAACTGCAAAACAGAAAAAGAAATGTTAGTGCATGAAACAGGAATGTAAGGAGGCTGTGTGGTCTAGTGGTTAAAGAAAAGGGCTTGTAACCAGGAGCTCCCCGGTTCAAATCCCACCTCAGCCACTGACTCATTGTGTGACCTGAGCAAGTCACTTAACCTCCTTGTGCTCTGTCTTTCGGGTGAGACGTAATTGTAAGTGACTCTGCAGCTGATGCATAGTTCACACACCCTAGTCTCTGTAAGTCGCCTTGGATAAAGGCGTCTGCTAAATAAACAAATAATAATAATAATAATAGTAAGAGCAGGACCATGAGTGGTTACCTTAGCAATGTATGTACACCTGCAGCATTACCTTGTGGTTGTCTTAAAGAAACATGCTCCATTCTTTATTATACAATTGTTAAAAAGAACATTATTATTAAAAAGATAATATAAATATTTTGCATGACTAGCTTATAGTACACCATATTTTTATTAGCACTGATACAGGTATACACAGTTGTAGACAGATATAGCATACAGAAGAAATTCTGTGGAATGACTGATACCAGAGCTCAAATAGTTATTTTCAGAATAGGGCTTAGCTTTGCCCAGTGACAAGCTCTTTGTGAAGTGAAGGAAATAAAGTGGGAGAATGCTCCTTTAAGAAAGCTTGACATTGTGAAATTTCCACTGAGCTCCCAGTGAACTATTTTTAATGACACAGATACAAGACCTTTTTTTTTTTTTTTTTTTTTTAGAACCTGTATATTTGAAAGCTCTTTTCAAAATCACTGCATCAAATGGTCAAGCTAAGTAGGTCAAGTACACATTACAGCAAAGCAAAAATGGTGAACAGAGAAAGTGTGAACAGGTTTCAATAAAAGGAAGACATAAAAGGTAAAGTAAAATGCATCAGAAAGTTTTTTGCCAGGGCAAATATCGTTAGTATACCATGCTTTAGTATCTGGAGCCAAGCAATGGAAATTAACCCAAAGCAATATAAATATAAGAGAATAGGATCTTTTTTTTTTTTCATCTCTCCTTGTGGTGTCTTCTGTTACTTGTCCCTAAATAGTGCACGACTGCAGACTAAATCTAAGGCGCGAAACATGAGCATCTTACAAGTATCTAGCGTACACTTTGAAACTTGTCCACAGCCTAATTTCTCTGTTTTTCATTCTGCTTTATTATTATTATTCAAGTGCTGATATTTTACTGTCTGTGGTGAAAAGTTTACAAGACATTGTTGCCGTTCATTGTCTACATGAAATGAAATAAAAAAAACACTTTAGGAGGTATGAAATGGGTTGTGAAAAAAATGTTGACATGACAGCTTCTAACTAAGAAGGCTCTACAAAATCTAGAATATGTGCAAGCGTATGTCTCCCGGTAAAGGGTTCTGTTGATTGGTGAATGCCGGGTGTAGTGGTGGTGGTGAGGGAATCTAAGAAAAATAGCGCAAACATTAAAGAAACAGGTGTCTATTGGCACTACAATAGTGTGTAGTGCTCAGGAATGAGGTGCTCATTGTAGATGCTCCTTATTCCTGTGGCTACATACGACGTACACAAACCTCGATCCAGTTTTCACACGAATGCTAGCAACACCACAAAAGCAAATAACAGAAAAAAAGTCAGGAATTACAGAAAACAAAAAGGAAGGAAGAAAGAACAAAAACCGCTAAGGAAAATAAACTGAACAAATCAATTATTTATATAAGAACGAAAAATGATAAAAGTAATTCTAAACTGAAGGTTCTTTTAAAAAAATGCTCTAGTAATTCTCAGTATCTCCATTAGGTGGAGCTGTTTTTTCAAAAGTAAACCCTTTTTAAAGTACAGCCAAATGACATTGCAATTGCTGTCTGCACATCTGGCAACATGTGCTTTAACCACGGGTCAGCAACTTGTCCATACACAGACACCCTTGTCCGTGGCAAGAGTTTTCAGTGTCTATGGCAGTGAATACGTCTAACACACGCACGCACGCATGTAATTTATGTAACTTCCGTTTTGTTTGTCCGTGGACAATATGGTGCCGACCCCTGGCTTTAACGTCTTGGTTGAATCTACCCCAAGCAATTGTTAAAGCATGTTAGGCTTTTTAAAATAATCATAATAATATGACATTAAGATATGTTTTCATGCCAGTCACAGCCTTTTGTATTTGCCTTCCAACAAAATATACGGATAGTCTTAAATAAAAAATTAGGCAGTACCATCGCACAGATTATTTTGATCAAATACTGAAATGTAAAACATAAAAAATTACGAGTGATTATCAAAATATAAAAATACAGTGCCTAATTTCTGTGGGACAGTAATGGTTTTGAAGTACAGCGAAACCACAGCAAATCCTTTTATAAGGGTCTTTTATAAAAAATAGAGTGCTCATGCCTTTCAGCACAAAGTAACTTTTCAGAAAGACACCCCTATGATATATTACGGTCATACACTGAAAAATAAATTAAAATCAAAGTGAATATACAGTGCCGTGAAAAAGTATTTGCCCTCTGTCTGACTTTCTGCATTTTTGCTTATATTTGACACTGAATGTTCTCAGATCTTCAACGAAAACCTATTATTAGATAAAAGGGAACCTTAGTGAACAAATAACACAAAAAAATTATACATATTTCATTTATTTACTAAAGAAAGTTATGCAACACCCAATGCCCCTGTGTGAAAAAGTAAATCGCCCCCTTAGACTCAATAACTGGTTATCCCACCTTTAGCAGCAATAACTGCAACCAAACGCTTCCTGTAGTGATTGATTCGTCTCTCACAGCGCCGTGGAATTTTGGCCCACTCCTCCATGCAGAACTGCTTCAACTCAGTGACATTTGTGGGTTTTTGAGTATGAACTGCTCGTTTCAGGTCCTGCCACAACATCTCAAAGGGGTTTATGTCTGGACTTTGACTAGGCCATTCCAAAACTTTAAATTTATTGTTCTTCAACCATTCTGATGTAGACTTGCTTGTATGTTTCGATCACTGTCTTGCTGCATGACCCAGCTGCGCTTCAGCTTCAGCTCATGGACGGATGGCCTGACCACCTCCTGTAGAATTCTCTGATACAGAGCAGAATTCATGGTTCCTTCAATGACGGCAAGGCGTCCAGGTCGTGATGCAGCAAAGCATCCCCAAACCATGACACTACCACCACCATGCTTGACCGTTGGTATGAGGTTCTGACTGTGGAATGCAGTGTTTTCGCCAGACATAATGGGGCCCATGTCGGCCAAAAAGTTCCACTTTTGACTCATCTGTCCATAGAACATTGTTCCAGAACTCTTGAGGATCATCCAGGTGCTTTTTGGCAAACTTGAGACAAGCATTCATGTTCTTCTCAGTGAGGAATGGTTTCTGCCTTGCTACTCTGCCATGAATCCCATTTTTGCCCAGTGTCTTTCTGATGGTGGAGTCATGAACAATGACCTTAGCCGAGGCAAGAGAGGCCTGCAGATCCCTGGATGTTGTTCTAGGGTTCTTTATGACTTCCTGGACGATTTTACGCCTTGCTCTTGGAGAGATTTTGGCAGGACGGCCACTCCTGGGAAGATTCACTACTGTCCCAAACTTTCTCCATTTGGACAATATGGCTCTGACTGTGGTTCGGCGGTGCCCCAGAACCTTAGAAATTGATCTGTAACCCTTTCCAGACTGATAGGCATCAACAACTTTTTTTCTGGAGGTCTTCAGGAATTTCTTTTGTTCGTGGCATGATGTGCCTCTAGAACCTGTGTGCTGACAACTTCACTCTGATGGTAAGGGCCAAAGTTAGTCAGATTTATATTGGGCAGGGCTGGCCCAAATCAGGCCTGGTTGTTAACCAAAGTACTCAAACAGCTGACCCTAATTATCCCTTTAATTGGGTTGAGTTAACTAGGGGGGGCAATAACTTTCACACCTGAAGATTGCATGTTTGATTACCTTGCACACCAAACAAATGAAAGAAGCACCAAACTTTGGTGTAATTTTTTCTCTCAGACTCCCTCTATATACTACTACAACCCACAAAAAACTCTGACAAAATACAATGTGAAAAATGTGCAAAAATGCAGAAAATCAGACAGGGGGTAAATACTTTTTCACGGCACTGTATATAGTAATATAGTAGACATTTCTTAATTTGGGCATATTTAAAGTGTTTAACTGGAAATAGTTACTCAACAAGGAAGGTAATTACCAATTCCAAAAAAAGAAAACTATCCAACTATAATTAGATCGTATTAACCCTTTGCGGTCCTATGTCGGACCTGGTCCGACATTGCAATTATTCCTATCCAGTCCATTGTCGGACCCTGTCCACAAAAAACGGGTTTCTAGTCATTTTTTCTCCGGAAAAAGACGAGAAAACCATTCAATGGCCGAGTGGGAGCGACAGGAGCCGAGAAGCCGATAAAAAAAAAAAAAAAGGCGTATCTCATGAATAGTCATACTTGCCCCTGGCATCACATAGGGGCGGTCATAAGGAAACAAGCTGGCTGTTACTGTATCAGCGCACAGAGACTATCACGGACATTCGCAGAGCTTTTTTGAGATGTTATAGTAATAAAATAATGACTTGGATTGCATTATTGAGGAGTTTGGTGATAAAACGAGTGATCAGGAGATGATTGATCGGTATGTACGACTATTATTATTATTATTATTATTATTATTTCTTAGCATATGTGAAAGCGATAGCGAACGAAAGGGTGGGGCGGGGCTGGAGATGCCTAGTGAGTGCTTTGTTGATATGCAGGGCCTTTTAAACCTGTTTGACTGTCGAAAAAAATACTTTTAAACAGCACGTTTAAAATTAACTCCGCTTGTGAAAATAAATTGGACCTGACGCGCACTTAATAAATGGACTGCAAAGGGTTAATGTTATGAAGAGCATGAACTGTCGTGGCAACAAAGAGGCACCTGTTGCATTTGTTGCTAAAGGCAAATGGTTAATAGGCTGGGGGTAGAATAAGCAGTACTTTACTGTACCTTTATTAAAATCTGTTTGGTGGAAATAGTTTGCTACTCAATTTGTTTTAACTGCTCAGAACTTGAATACTGAATGTTACACACTTTTCTAACTTATGCTGGTCTATTAAGACTTTCTTAAAATTCTCATCTCAAGCTAATTAAGTGAAGAGTTGAAAATATACATTTGTAGACTTAAATATGTAGATTACACTTCTGAAAAGATTACTAGTTTCACAAACTAACATGTATATTATTCAATGCTAAAATACAATCATCCTATAGTGTTCAGTATGTCATCTAATTTGGTAAATTAGAAAATGCATGTGCTTTTTGAATGTTCAAGATGACCAAGTTAGTTGGATGGGTATGATCTGTATGCTGGATCTATTTATAAACACATATCCAACACTGGACAGAAAGCAGCAACAGTCACTCTTACCTTTTAGAATGTAGTCCGTCAGTAAGCTTGGCACTTTATCACTGTCTTCTCTCATGGCATGAAGAACTGGATTAGAAAATAAAAAGCATACATTATGCATGGAACATGGAAATATAAAAACTTTATGTCAGTAACATGTATCCCCGCCACACCATTAAATACAAAATGATATTAGTCTTGTGAAAAAGTAAACCATCCACAGTAGCTTTGTAAACAAAACAAAAAAATGGTATTCTTGGAAAGAATGCAAGTAATTGACATAAGGCGGTAGACAAGCAATCTGAGAACTTTTTTTACTTCGTACCAAACGTCATGTTTTGAAATGAAAATACATGTATGCACATTTAAGACCTATATAATGAATGCAATTGTATGACAGATAGGATTTATGAAAACATTAGGTCATTACCATAACCCTGGTTCCCCAAAATAGAAATGTAACCATTATTGAATGGGTTTTTACATCCTAAAGACCTACAATCTGAATAAAATACAGTGCACTTTATAAAAATCACTTCTGTCGAGGATGATTTGATTCTTATAAGCGTTTGATTCTTAAAAGCAGACTGATATGATTAGAATTAGCAAAAGCCTGCCTCCACACATCAGCAATTTAAATACAGTATACAAATGTCAATGGTGCTCAATCAAAACAAGTCCTTCTGGGTAAGCAACTTGTTATATGATTATGTTTACTCAAGGCTGCAGAATCCTAGTTTACTGCAGTATACTTGAGAAGCGATCGTCTCGTGAGGGTGCCTAGTTTAACTGCTGTGCAGTGTTACATGTAATGGCCTTTTAATTAAAATGACATTACAGTACAGTATTTTACTGTCGGGACTACCACTTAATTTAAGCATCTGTTGCTTGCTTTTTTTTCCAGTTGCGATGCAAATCTCAGTTTTTCACTAAGCGGAGATGCAAAGCTCCGCAACCCTCTCCCACCCCCTCATCAGCGCGCAAGCAAACCCCCCACCGCTGCCACACAATAACAGAGGTGTACTTGGTATGTATTCAATTAATCTGTATTCACTTTATTGAAACAAATTTTCATTAACAGTGAACACAAATAAACATACCTTCACAATGCAGTGGCGCAGTTGACATTGTATTCTGGGAGATGTAGTTGTTAGTGGAAGTTTTAGGGGAGGCAGACAAGTTGTGCAGCAAAATTGCTATGCACATTTCTACGCATTAAATTAATTTAGTGCATATTTCAGTCACGCTTTTTTTTTTAAGGGCCTTTTTTAAGTTCATTAACTGTTAACACACCTTGATAATTTTTAGCTAAGGGTTATGGTTTGGGTTAGGGTTAATAAAAACCTGATTTAATTTGCTAAACATTACTAAAGTAACAATTTGAACCGATTTTAAACATATGATTGACTAGACATTGATCATCCATAGGGCTCTGGTGTTTGGAGCTTTAGTTGGCCTATTATACATTATTAACTAACAGTTAACAGAAAATAAATAATGTGCATTAACATGTTTGTTTATCAGCTGTTTGTTAACAGTTAATAAACAAAAAAAATGGCCCTTAAAATAAAGCGTGACCCATATTTTGTTTTTTCAATGCATAAAAACAGCAGGAACGCAGCTTATCTGGATAGCTGCATACGAGTCCACACTTATGAAGACAAAATTGTGAAAATCAAATGGAACGCACAGTGCGGAACTGTGCACCCTATATGGGGTGTCCATAGACTGGGAAATAGCAGGCGCTGTAGCCGTGTGACCCCAGGACGACTGGATTTTAAACAGAAAGTCCGGGTGCACTGGGGGGGGGGGGCACCGGAAAGGTGGTAGGCTCGTCATTAAAGATGGACTGCCCTGTCTCACCTGCTGTAGACCAGGGCACTTGCAAGACTGCAGAAGCCCCTTTGATCAGTGGTAGAAGCTCTGCCGACAGGGGATGTGCTGTCTGATGCAATGTCCTCAGACAGGAACGCCAGCTCCTGTTTGCCCACCTCCTCAGGAGGGGCGATGGACATCATGTCATCATGCTGCCAAGTTGCGCTCTGAGCCCCTAAATGTTCATGCAGTAACTCTGTGAGAACCGTTCCATGGTGGGAAACTGCTGCCCAGAGCTTCTCCATCTGCTCCGAGTCCGCCGATCACTTGGAACAGCTACTCTTCTTCCTCGGAGGAGGAAAGACAGAGGAGGATGAGGAAGACGTCTTCCTGCGTGGACTACTTTCCCAGGTGCGTTGTCCACTCTTCCTTGGCACAGAGCCGTGTGGGGAGGATGCAGCCACCTCTCTAACAGAGGGCGATGGGGAAGAGCACTGTCCAGGAGAGAGGAACGCAGAGCGCTTTGTAGAGATGCAAGAGAGACGTTTCTCCAGCGTGCGCTTGGATTAATGTGCACAAAACTTGCAGAAGCTGCGGTTCACCAGTCCATCCTTGCTCTGGCCCCAGGCATCTGCCGTGCTTGTCCTCAACAGGCAGACTGGCCTTGCATGTTTCGTAGGGATAAACCCAGGCATTATGCAAGTAGCAATGCAGTGTACAGTAACACTGTAAAAGGTGCTGCCTCAGGTCTGCTTAAAGATAGCAACAGCGCTGTTCAAGACCTGAACAAGCCAACTTGGTACCGGACCGGGGATGTAAGCCCTGGTCGGTAGTGGGTCGGAACCAGGTACATCTCTCCAACTACATTTCTCCAACTAAAGCAAAAAAGATTTAAAAAATACATATGGGACGGAAAAGTAAGCTACCTCTGACTTAATGCAGACTTTTCGAATGCTTGTATTTTTAATATGCACTACCATATAACAGTGATGCCCACTATTCTGCATATTTTAAGCCGATACATCTTTGTTACAACTACTGTAACTATTACTGGCCTTTTATACAACCAGATCTTGTGACATACCCCACATGGTTCAGGTTCTAGAACACAGCCTCATGATACTTGGTTCCTTGCTCAATGTAATAAGCAATTGAAATTCAAATTGTATTGAATGTACAAAACAAATCAAAAACACTAATGATTAACACTGGGCAGCTGGAATAAAAATAAAAATAAAAAAACAACATATATTGTACTGCATTTTTTGTATTTAATTTGCTGCAGTGGTCTTAGCCCAGAGTTTTTATTGATTTCTTTACCCGGGAGGATGTCTTTTCCCTTTCCATCAACCTTAATAAGCTGAGTGAATTATCTGATTCCCTTCCTTCAGAGATAAGGGGCCATCTATTGTGGCACAAGGCTTCAATTAATTTGGAAGGCAGAGCAAGCCATGCATGTTTCTCATATGAGAAGTGCAATCGGACACTGCTAGGTTCCACAAAACTTATCTGTCTGTCCATGTCCCACCCCACCCCACATCCAAGCATGTCGTTTAGACAGAGGCCCACTTAAGGTTAATCAAAGTACACATCAACAGCAGCCATATAATCTTTAAGCAGCATTTTCTCATTAAACTAATTAGTGTCAATTTAATAGTATGTGTTTCGGTGTTGGCAATGACCAAGAAAAAAACTGCATACTGCAGCAAGAATAGGTAGTAATATGCAATGCAGAAAGCTGAACGTGGAAAGAGGGACCTTTTTTTACACAAAGCTAATCTTTCATTATACACAACTACTAGAATTTAATAGATTTTTGCACCAAGTGGTTTATGATTACACAAAGGACCAATGTTAAACTCTGCAACACATAGCACCTTAAGATGTACACAGTGGCAAGTTGCTCTTGGCTTAACTTACTTTTGGTGAGGATTTGAAGATCTTCAACAGATGGTGGTCCTCCCTTTTTCTCATAAGGAAGGACTGTAGTCAAATACTGTAATAGAAAGAGGGTTTGTTAGCAGTCAGACTTCTCTGATTTATTGATTTTCTATTCCTTCTGGGGTTGCTATCCACCCTAATTAACAACCAAGTAGACATGTCCACTCCACGTAAAGGGGTGAACAGAAAACCACTGTAGTTAAAAGAAAAAGCAGAAGGCTCAAGCAGTTTCTTAATAAGGTAATAATTCAATATGCAAGGTATATAAGGTAATAATTCAATATGCAATTAATATTTTATTTTAAACTGCTAAAAATATATATCTTAAGCTTAACACAGGGGGGAAGCAATGTAAGACATAACCAAATGTAAAACAACTGTTACAGTAACATTGTTTTAATTACTACAATGGACAAATGAGTTAAAAACAAGAGAATATACCAAAAAAAACACATGTGCACTGGTTTTCCCCTAAGTCAGCAGCATTCTGCTATTCCATTAACTGTACCTTAACTATGCCTTTATTTGCAAAGTAAAGAATATGTTTCTTTACAGCTTTTGAGGAACTATAAATATAAATTATATTATAAATTGAAGACCTCCAAGTATCTGCAAGGAAATACATATTGTAATAAGGTAAACTGAAACAGGTGTATACAGCAAGTCTCTATGAGTTGTTGATCAAACATAAATTACAAAAGATAAGAAAAGTAACAATTTGTGTTACAATCTAACCTGATAATCAGAATACATGGCCAAAAAGAACACTTGTTTATAATGGCACTTTGCAAAACAGCTGTAAGAGTGTTTGGAAGATACATAGGACTTCCCTGTACACTAGGACAAAAGCAACAAGCTCGGGGGCTCCCGAGTGGCGCATCCAGTAAAAGCACTTGCGTAGAGTGCAGGATGTGCCCTATAGTCTGGACGTCGCGAGTTCAAGTCCAGGCTATTCCTTTGCCGACCGAGGACGGGAGCTCCCAGGGGGTGGCGCTCAATTGGCCGGGCGTCGCCCGGGGGGAGGGAGGGCTAGGTCGGCCAGGTTGTCCTTGGCTCACCGCGCACCAGCGACCCCTGTAGTCTGGCCGGGCACCTGCGGGCTTGCCTGTAAGCTGTCCGAGAGCTGTGTTGTCCTCCGACGCTGTAGCTCTTGGGTGGCTGCATGGTGAGTCTGCAGTGTGAAAAAAAGCGGTCGGCTGGCGGCTGCGCTTGGAGGACAGCGTGTGTTTGTCTTCGCCCTCGAGTCAGCGCGGGGTGGTAGCGGTGAGCTGAGCATAATAAAATAATTGGCCATTCCAAGTTGGGAGAAAATAAAAAATAATTGGCAACGACTAAATTTATAAAAACCAAAAAAAAAAAGCAACAAGCTCGATTTAACTTCCTAACCGTGCTGTCTTCTCGCACAACAGTTTCATGACCGATTAAGCAATCCATTTACTATTGACTTTCAATTGTGAAACAAGCACTGTGCAATGCTGGATGTGAAAAGAGTCACTGTCAACACACCTAGTTATAATACAGTGAGTGACCAGTGCAACCTTTTTTTCTAAGATACATAAGCCACCTACTCATTTGTTCCATAACACTTATGCTTAGACAGTTTGTTGTGTAGTCAGAGCAATGGGTTGGGTAAGAGCAGAAGGTTGTTAGGCATCTCATTGGATGGTTCTCCCATTCAGCCCTGCTGTACACTGGGGAAGGCAGAATGCAACCATATTCCCTTCTTAAGTTTCCTTTGTACAATGAGATGAGCCTTGCTAACAGTTCTTGTTTATCAGCCTGCATTTGCATGTAAATGGCCTAAACACTGTGTAGAGGCAAGGCATTAGTTTCAGCATGCACAGAAGGAGAAGTGTGCTTTGTGGAATAAAGCAATTGTTGTTCACAACCTTTTTGAGGGGAGGCAAACTATAAGGAAGTAGTGCTTCTGAGAGATATGACTGAAATACCGAAGAGCACAAATAAATTTAAAAAAAAACAACAAACACTGAATGGAAAGAGAGGCACCTGTTTTTCCCCGCCTGAGTTTCCAAACGTTTGGCGGAAGCCATTCTGAATGACATTTGAGATTCCCTCCATGCTGAAGCGCTGGAAACAGTGGGAAGCAGAAAATGAAAGGATAGAGAGAAACAGAAAGAGCATATGACATTTCAAAAGTAGAAAATGTGAGGCATGGAGTCACAAAAGCAGTTAAGAGTTGGAAACAAGAGACATGCTCTACTGTACATCTACTCTGCAGAACAGAAGTAAAAGCACTACATTTTGTTAGGTACAGTACATGCAAGACATTCCTAGTTATCATTAAACATAAAAGCACATGCATCCATAACATCAGTCAAGTTTCTTCTGGAGACAAAGAGATCACTAGGCTGTTATCCAAGGTTACTGTCCCTTTTTCCCCTTCACTCACTGTCCCCATTAAGTCCTTCAGTTTGTCCTTGATACAAAGATGATCGATGCACTAGATAAAGTATGTACAAGCAGATGCGCAAAGATGAGAGAATAAAAAGGTTTGTTTGTGCACCATATGCTTAATGTTTAACGAAATGAATATTTATTTATTTTTAAACCAATAATGTACATGGGGGGATATTGTGAAAGGCAAGTTTAATAATTTGAGATGCAATTTGAGGTGGTGTAAATGTTGCCACTATTAATGAATGTTTAAATTCTCCTCTGCTGATAAAGATACATACAGTTGTTAATGAGCAATGAGTGTACCAACATCTTTAGTAAATAATAAAATGTGAAAGTATTACAAACACAGTTTAAGAAAAAAAAAGACACTTAAAATGCTTAATCCTGGTTTTGCTTTTTTGCTCTTTTTTTTTTTTTTTTTTTTTTTACTGTACTCAGGACAGCTTTACAGCTTTGTCTGGCATCAACCATGGGAGAAAATGCTGCTATTGTTGAGCCTGCAGGAACAGCCAGCCTTTCTATCACTGCCACCTCAACCAGAACCAAGTGCATTTTTCAAAGCAATGCATTAGCTGAATAGACAACCTAAATTTGAACTAAAGCCAGTGAAAATCTCTTTTGTGACTGTGGGTAAAAGTTATCCAGTTTAGGTAGTTTCCTACTTTGTTTCTTATGGGTGTTTTATGCTTCAATATAATGTATTAAAAAAGCAACATTTGCCCTTTCATACAATGTAAGACAATAATAAACAGACAGTCACCTAAAAAAATTATTTGTTGTTTGAAATTGAACATGATTGTGGGACATTGCAAATAAAACCTGTCTCAGCAGCCAACCTTCATTTGAATGTAGTGTCAGTGGGCTATGCAGTACTATCTGAGATCCAGATGAATAGTGGGATTGTAATCCCGTCGCTGTCTTCAGATCAAACATTGATGGATTGCTGCAATGCGAAGCAAATGCAGCTTATCCTCGGTCCTTTGGGTGTTTAGTCTGCAATTCAGAATGGAAGCCTTCAGAAACAGAGGCATGTGCTTCTCTTTGACGTTTTACACAAATCCTGCTGCCCACCAATCTGCAGAAATCTCACATTTTATGAACTCGTCCAAACACAGACACACAGTATAGGCCAACACCCTATCACACAATGCTCAAATGCAAGTTCCCTGCATACATTATATCTAGGGGTGAGCAATTTTTGAAAAAAAACTTCTTGTCCAAGGGACAAAAATAGAAAAATCTACTTGTCCTTCTTAAAAGACTTGCCCCTCCCCGTCGTACAAAACACAAAAAAGTAGAATAGAACGTGCAGGATTTTGCTTTGTGAGCACAATCAATCAGTTAGTGATTAATAACCATTTTGCTTCATGAAATATAAAAAGCGGCAGTGGCAGCTTTATCACTAGCACTAGGTTTACACAGCTCTTTTTCTTTTTTTTTTCTTTATCCTGGCTTTAATTTCCTGAACCCAAGTTGAAAAGACAGTTATTTCCTAATGATTTACACCATCTGTTATTATACAACACACTTTTACCTCTCACACATAAAAAAAATAACGCCTTAGTTTCAGGAATAACGGCAAGTCATGATGACGTACTGTAACACTTTACATAACAAACCATACAGCCTTATAAAGACACATGGGAATACGAACCATTCACATTACTGGTCAGTAGTTTTTATAGTGCACAGTATAAAATGCTTTGCTGGAGAGAAGGACACATCTTGTGTCAATTGGAGCCCTCCGAGTTTTATTTTTATATCTATGGGACCAGTCTGTCGCAGAAATATTTTGTCAGATAAAATGCCAGAATACAGTTCCATACAAAATGGAACGCAAAATATTTTTATTCATTAGGCACGCGAATGTTAGATAGTAGGGATGGGAATTATAAATGTTTAAAACATATAAACTCTAAAGAAGTGATTAAATGTTGAATAATATGATAATATGATAAATGTATAACCGGTCACGTGACACACTTCACCAAACCCATATTTTTTAATGTATTACTTTCAGTGGTCTATCATATACAACTGCTGTGGTAGAGCAAGGGCGGGGGGACCCCTTACTGGGGACATTTAAACAACAATTTACAATCAATGCAGACAACATGCATAACTAAAACACAAACAAAACACTTTATTATTTATGACTTTATTTTTAAAAACAATCCCTCAACCAACGCTATTTTATATGGAAAATGAAACATCATTTGGCACAGAAGCTAATGATTTTAGGAAATGCAAAATGGACGTGTTTTTCAAAGAACTAAATTGTCTAATAGCTAAAACTAGAGACCAATGAGTGCACTTGGAGATACAGGTCTTCATATGGATTTTGCCCACTCGGAAGACTCATTACCTCGTAAAGTGGATGGATTGTTTAAATAAAACGTTATTATCATAACCCTGGTTCCCTGAAATAGAAACGTAACCATTACCTAATGGGTGTTTACCTCCTAAAGACCCTGAAACCTGAATATTCTATAATAAAGCTGCTCAGCCAAGCCTGTGAGCAGCCATGGCCCGCACCCGAGGGTATAAAGTCTTGGGTCCTCTCCTGTTCTCTCTCTACACCCGCTCCCTGGGCCCCCTCATCGCATCCTATGGTTTCTCATACCATTTCTATGCTGATGATGCTCAGATTTTCTCCTTCCCCACCTCTGACTCCACCATTCCCTCCCGTATCTCTACCTGTCTGTCTGCTATCTCCTCCTGGATGCACTCGCATCACCTCAAACTCAATCTCTCTAAATCTGACCTCCTTTTCTTTCCCTCCTCCTCCTCTGATCTCTCTATCTCCATTCCTCTGGAATCTACCACAGTCTCTCCCTCCTCCTCAGCTAAGAACCTCGGAGTCACCCTGGACCCCTGCCTCTCTTATTCCCAGCACATCTCCACTCTGGCACACACTTGCCGATTCTTCCTGAGCAACATACGAAGAATCCGACCCTTCCTCACCAACTACGCCACCCATTTCCTGGTCCAGGCCCTGGTACTTTCCTGCCTAGACTACTGCAACTCCCTCCTGGCTGGCCTCCCTGCGTCCGCTCCAGCTCATCCAGAACTCTGCTGCTTGCCTGGTGTTCTCTCTGCCTCGCTTCTCCACTGCTCCACTCACTCCACTGGCTCCCGATCACCGCTCGCATCCAGTTCAAGACTCTTGTACTCGCCTAAAGATGCCTTGACCAGACTGCACCCAACTACCTCCAGACCCTCATCTCTCCCTACACCCCCACTCAACCTCTCCGCCTCTCCTGCACTAGAAGACTGGCTGTACCTCCTCTACTCTCCCCTGCCTCCAGAGCCCGCTCCTTCTCCACCCTCGCCCCGCAGTGGTGGAATGACCTTCCTACAGATGTCAGGACTGCCCAGTCCCTGACCCGACCACCTTCCGGCGCCTCCTCAAGACTCACCTCTTCAGACAGCACCTGTAGAACTCCTTTTCCCTCTGGACACTTATCACTCTTCCTTAAATGTGCTTTACTTGCTCTTATCTGCTCCCTATTTTACTGCATTTAATCATGTACTTTAGAGTACTGTAATCTGTCACAAGTGTTATTTAATCTGTAGTATTTTGTATTTAATTATATCCTGATGTAACTATCACTGACACTGTTATCTGCTCTGTTATGGAATCGTATTTTGTCATATACTTGTATTTGCTAAAACCAAAGTAATTGTATTTTGTCTTGCTCTTAATTGTATTAATACTTGTACTGTGATTCTTGAAATGTAAAGGGCGTCTGCTAATAAATAATAATAATAAAAATAAATAAATAATAATAATAATAATAATAATAATAATAATAATAATAATAATAATAATAATAATAAAGGACTGTACGCACAGAGAGAGCTCTGCGTCATTTTTCCTTCAAGCTTGCTGCAATCATGGACGCAGCAACCTTGAAGGTTAATTTCTATTTTAGGGAACCAGGGTTATGATAAAATGTTCCCTTTCAAGTATGAAATGTAACCATTACCTAATGGGTGAGTATACCAAAGCCATTGTAAGGGCAACATTGCAGAACGACTAGAATGCTACAAGGCTAAGCTGAGAAGCTGCCTTGTGCATTACCATTAGGAAACCCAGTAACAAGCACTAGAGCTAAAAGATTGAAGGTGAAACTCACCTCTATGCCTGTGTTGTAAGGGTTGACTTGGAAGCTGCCCTTAACACTCTAGTTCCAAAGCCAGGGTTTTGAGGATCCACAACATTCAGTCTATAGAACCTAGTGAAGGTATGGGGAATAGCCAAAACCACTGCATTGCATATGTCTTTGACAGATGCACCCTGGAATATAGCCCATGAAGTTGCCATGCTCCTCGTGGAATGGGCAGTGAGCTTCTCTGGATGGGGCAAGTTGGCTCGCTCATAGGCAGTCCTGACTATCTGCTGTCTATTTGGACAGCTTCTGTTTAGACAGGGCTTGCCCATGAGACTTCGCCCCATAGCAGACATTTGGTATAATTAACACAAACATTTTTGCTGCTTTTAGTTATATCCAGCAAGATGTTAAAGCTGTTCCCTCATCTTCCCGATCCCAAATGTAATTAAAAAATGGTGCTATACATCCATAAATTCTATTTCCTAAAATTAAAAAAAAAAATTTAAAAAATCACAAAAATGCTTTGTATCGGGAATAAAAACCTTTGGAGAGCGGTTGTCTCATCAGTTCAAGCGAATTTAAGTCTGAGATATAACTAGTATTACAATAATGCATAAAATAACTTACTAAAATATTCTGTGCTAAAATATTTGGATTATGATGTTCTTTTGTTGAAGTTTACTGCAGTGCCTCTAAGTAAGTTTCTGTGCTGTTCATTGGTATTAAGAGCAATTAATGCTATACATACATTTTCATGTAAAAAAAACATGAATCACTTCATAAAATATGTATGTACTGTGACGTTCTGTGTAGTTTGGGACTATAATGTTCTGGCTTCCCAAACTGAATCCTTACACCATAAGAGAAGCATCTCTCATTATAATCATTATAATCAGTGGTTCAGATAACTGTAGTGCGCAGATGCATGCGCACCAATAAAAAACAAATGCAGACTTCCATATTGTTTTTAACACACAAATGCGTACCATCAGTACATTTTCAACAGGAAAGCATTTTTCATATAGGCAGCAAGGGTGCTCACGCTTACAAGGTCAAGCATATTATCTGGCTGTGACTCATACCTGCCTAACCTCCAGATTTTCTACTGAGTCTCAAGGTCTCTGGGATCTGTCAACGATCTCTGGTTAACTAAGCTTATTATCGCACACCATAATTGAATACCAGTCCATCCCTGCTAGCGCTATCATTGGCTGCTTCAAGGTTTTAATCACTCCAGTTTATAATCATAACAATCAATAATTTTCTTTGAATGACACTTGAAATGACCAATGATAACAGGGATCTCAATTTAGCTGTCCATTCAGGGAAGAGGGATGTAGTTACAGGGTGTGGCGTGGAAGCTTGCTGATGCTTTGCTTCCCAAGTGCGGATGAGAGGAGGTGTCGATGTTTGAGAGCCATTAAATTTAAAACGGCAGTTTAAAAAAACATTTACTTAAGCATTTTACTGAAAATAATATTTTTTTCCCCTCACTTGTATCCTTCTAAAAACACCATTGTGCCATCAAGCTAACGTGTTCAACAATACTAATAAAGTGAAGTGTTTTGTTTTTTGCTTTTGAATCCCCAGGGCTGGAATTTGGTGGTAGGCTATTGAAATAAACAGAGAATGTGTGATGATTTGTTAAACATTGTAATAACAATCAATCCGGACTCCTACTTAAACATTCATAAACTATTATTGTTGTCTCTGACACTGTCATTAAGAAGTGCTGCTTGTGAGCGTGGTTTTTCACATGTCAACATTTTAATCAGCCTCATGCCTTTCTTCCCTGATGCATATTCATATGTGTAAAATGACCACTGAAACCTTTGATCCTGAACCCAGCATCCTTGACAGGGATGCAAATCGTTTTGAAAATTGGTGCTAAACTGTTTTGAAAGTTTAGCACCAGGAGAGCCTGTTGGTGCTAAATTATGAAATACCACCCTAATCAAGCCCCCCTTACAACTTCTTACAATGACGCAAACCTTCTCTCCTGTGTATGTGGATGAGTGTGGGTGGGTCACTTGAGTAGTCCAGACCCAATGAGAAACTACCATCATCTATGGTTGCTAACGAATAAAATAAAACAACAATAAATTAAACAAGTCTACTGGCGCCAGAGTTTAATGTCGCTAGCTCCACATTTGCACCTCTGATCCTTGACAATTGTTTGAACTGTCAGAGGAGGAGGTGGAGCTAGACAACGACTTGGATAATGACCCCTAATTTTGGCAAGTACAAAACCATTTCTGCTGGTACTCACGTGAGAACCTAATGATAAAAGAACCCCTGATTATAATCTCTCATTATAATCATTTCTTATTATAAACCACGAGAAATGCAGTAAACAATCTAACGACCGAGTGAAACAGTAATTTCACAAAATGACTGAAAACCTTTAAAATCAGTCAAATAGTGTAATATAATGCTATAACGGCCTGATTTCACAATAGGCTATGCCTGTAACATATATAAGGCACTGCAACCCATACAAGCCTGAGCTGCTTTGCCTCAGGGGGGTTAGCACATCTCAACATTCTGAATCCCCATGCGAATCAGGCCTTGGCAGAGCCGAATATGAATACGTTCTGGCAGAATGGACTGAATGACATAATGAAAATGCATTCCAATCGGAGCTATCTCCAGGGGTTCACTTTGATCCACTTTGGCCAATTAATCCATGATTAGGTAGAAGGGGCGGATGGACTGGAGGCCATTCTACACTTCTGAAACAAGAGAATCCTAATAGAGCCTTTATTACATAATATTGTCCTACAGCATAAACCACAAAAATAAGTTTACAGCTGATCTCATGAAAAATAACCAGAATGGTTCACATACGTTTTTTCTATGGCATTTAGTAGAAAGAGAAACTATATTCCATCAAAAAATTTGAGGAAATGTGGCAACAAATACACTGCACAGTTTTAATTACTCAAAACACATCAAAAGACCACGACTATACCAACACACAAATATCACCACTAGTTCTACTGTAGAACAGGAACATTATCCGTTGGGAACAAACAATTGGTCATAAATTCTACACTTAAAAACAAAACTGTTTTTGACTACTTCCCTACTTCCCCCCAGGGTTACATCTAGCCCTGATCCCAGTAATGCATGACTCACAGTTCCAGGCATATGACTCCTCTCCTGCTTGCCATTCTGCGGGCTCCCATTCTTCAGCTTCTTCTTTTTCTTGACCATCTCGCGATGCTCCTTCTGTTTGTTCTGCACCTCGATGAGCACCTCGATGAAGCTGTTCTTGACCTCCTTCTCAAACTCTAGCTCATCACGCAGGGCCAGCTGCTGGATCAGCTCCTCAGAGTAGTCCTTGATGGCTGTTTCAATCTGCTCTAGCAGCTCGTTTAGCTCTGCCACAGACAGCCGCTTCACACCTGCCAAGAGAAACAGTTTGAGCTGGGTTTACCCTCATCAACATTTATGGTGGTATACCTAAGAAAACTGTAGTGAAGCATAGAAAAGCACAGGCACACCAATCACAGAGAAATATGGTAACGCATCGTTGAAACAACAAAACACTGTTAAAAGCAAGGTAAGAGGCATACAATACTCAGTCAGTGGGTAAGACTTCATAACCATGCCTCCACAGCACTTCTTTCATTCCTAGCCAGAGAAGTGTATTTAACCAAACATTAATTAATGTATTTTTTTTATTTTAGAAGTATTGTGACAGAAAGACAATGATTATTGGTGGTAAATCTCCCTCCTGACCTGCGAGGGCGCTAAGTAACGGGAACAGAGTACCCTGGACTGTTTGGCCTGACACTTCATTCCTAGGTGTGACAGGGATGGCTGAGTGGTGACGTCAGGTCAGATGCAGGAAGAATAACGCGGCGTCGTCATTTTATTTAAATAATTAAACAAAAAAAGGACTTTAACAAAACAACGCTCACAGAGCAAAATAAAAGTTTAAACAAAAAAATAATCACAAACACAATAAGAAAATAAGTATTCCAGGTCAGGCTGGGCAAATCGCCTTCACTGTTCGTAGATTTATTTTAGTTTCGTTTTCTCTCGTCTCCTCCGCTCTCGTTCCCTACTTCCGAACACCCACCCAGATTGCAGAGAGCTGCAGGCTTTTATGCAGGTGACCATCTCCCGATTAGCAATAAATTAATCTCTTCACCTTCTACACAAGGTTTTTAAATTGTGGATGGGACTTCCCATCCACGCTGCCAAACAAAACCTACGGCTTCTCGTTGTCATATATACAAATAATAAATCATAACATTATTATTATTATTATTATTATTATTATTATTATTATTATTATTATTATTATTATAAGAAGAATACTACTACTACTACTACAACAAAACAAATACAACATAATAAATTGCACAGGGGCGGAGTGGTACCCTGTTCTAAAATAAACTAATCACCTTTCATGTGCAGGGCTCCTCGTCCTGTCACATAGCCCCCCTTGTGCAACGCACACTTGGCCTCAATGGCCACCTCCCCTTAGTCTCAAAGTCCCGGAAGAGGGAAGCAAGGTGTCCATGGGGGCGGCCATGGTGGGAGGTCCTTCACCCCCCACTTCTTCGTGGCTGGCAGCTCCGTCTTCCGGGGCTTCAGCCACAGTATTCCCTGCTGCCACGAAGGGCCGGCAGCGACGCGGCATTTGACCCCCGGGAGGCGACGGCGGCAGTGGACCCCAGGATCGCGGCGGTAGAGGACCCCGGGAGGTGACGGCAGCAGAGGACCCCTGGGAGGCGGCGGCAGAGGACCCCGGGAGGCGGCGGCAGCGGACCCGGGAGGCGACGGCGCAGGGAGCCCGGCCATGAAGGAGGCAGCGTCTGTTTGGACTGTAAAGTGTAAAAGCTGTGTGCATTGTCCAATCAGAAGAGTTCAAGGTTGAACCTCTCACGAATGACAGTAAATAGCCCAATCACGAAATTTGAAACGCGCGCTTTGGCAGACAGCAAGCATGGCATTGGTCAGTTGTGAGTGGCGGTTCATGTGTATACTAATTGAAAGCGGTACTGGTTGAAGCATATTGAGGCCACCAAAAAAAAAAAAAATCTTTTCAGCACCTTTTTTTTCCCTGTAACGCAGTGGCTAAGCCACTACCTGGCAGAAATCTTGGGGGCGCGTGACCAGGCTTGCCCCACCTAAGCGTCGCCACTGCCTGCACCTGCACACTGTTAACCACTTTGCCACATGTGGTGTCAGAACACAGGATCATGGACCGCAACGCACTGGCAGAGCTGCTGGATAGCAGCCGGGACGCAGAGGAGAGAAGGAGAGAGGAACGATGCACCTCCCTCATTTGAGATGGTAGGGCTGGCAATAACGCCACACCCTACAGCAGCACCCGCAATGACTGCCCCAAAAGCGTTGAAGATGATGACGGCGGAGGATGACCCAGAGGTGTACTGGTCGCATTTGAGCGGCTAAGCCACCACCGCGTCATGGCAGCGGGAGTTCTGGGTGAGCCAGCTGGGACCATGTCTGATCGGGGAAGGGTCAGGCAGCATACCAGGCACTGAGCGATGCGGACGCCACCAATTACGACCTGGTGAAGCTGGCAATCCTCCGTCGCCTCAACATCACCGCAGAGACTCACCGGGTACGGTTCAGGGAGTACCAAAGATCCCCAGATACACGCCCAGGGTGGTCGCGGAAAGGTTGTGTGACCACATGGTGCACTGCCTGACCCCTGCCAAGAAGACCAATCTGCAAATGGGGGAGGCAGGGGTAGTGGAGCAGTTCTGCCATGTGGTCGGCGCCGAAACCCAAGCCTGAACACAGCGCCACAACCCCAACACCCTGGAAAAAGCAGTGAAACTGGCCGAGGACTTTCAAGACTCCCTGGTCTTCGCCCGGACAAGGATACTCACGGCTCCGTCCACCGGAGCAGCCGAGCACCTCCTCCTCTCTCTCTCCCACCACCACCACCAGCATCCAGACCTCTGAGACCGCCGACCCCAATAGGCCACCATGCCTCCCCTTCATGGAGACCAAGGTTGGCCCCCAGCTGGGGTAGAGGTGCTGTCCCTGCCGTTGCCATACCAACAATGGGACAGATATCTAACCAGTGTGCCCTCTGTCCCCCCAACTTGTTTTAGGTGCAACCAACCAGGACACCTGGCCAGGTCATGCCCCGCTGCAATGGAGTGTGACATGGCGGCATGTAAATCGGACACCTGACATAGGTAAGTGAGGGGAAAATGATCAGGAGGGGCCTTATATTTTGAGATAGCATTATTTCGTGCGATAGAAATCCATATTTGAAAAGATAGGGTTCGTTGTTTGTTGTTTTTTTTCCCCCACTGATGCGACAACCTTGCAAATCACGTATGTTATTGTTTGGATCCAAACACTTCCTAATTTGGTATGTACAAGTGTCTCTAGTTGCTGTAGCAAAAAGGGCACTGCGGCAATAATTGCCATGAACATTTTGATGGGCATTGCTGCAATTGAGAAGGGCACCTACGTCAATTGCCTCCGTTATTTTTCGAGCCCTGATATAGCCGAAGTACTGTTCTTCATAGGTCTCACACATTATCGTAAATCTAATTTTTAAATGGCATTTCCAATCTAAATTTGATATCAGGTTTTTGCTGCATGGTTTATTATTATTATTGTTATTTATTTGGCAGACACCTTTATCCAAGGTTTGTACAGGTGTTCTGTGGTGTTATTTCTTGTGTTAGTTTTTTTTTTTTTTTTTTTAATAATTTAGTCGTTGCCAATTATTTTTTTATTATTTTCTCCCCAATTTCAAATGGCCAATTATTTTTAGGCTCAGCTCACCGCTACCACGAAGACAAACACTGCGCTGTCCTCCAGGCGTGTGCCATCAGCTGACCGCTTTTCACACTGCGGACTCACCATGCAGCCACCCAAGAGCTACAGCGTCGGGAGGACAACGCAGCTCTCGGGCAGCTTACAGGCAAGCCCGCAGGCGCCGGCCAAACTACAGGGGTGGCTGGTGCGCGGTGAGCCAAGGACACCCTGGCCGACCTAACCCTCCCTCCCCAGGCGGCTCGGCCAGTGGCGCCGCCCCTGAAACTCCGTCCTCGTTCGGCCAAGAAATAGCCTGGACTCGAACTGCATAGCGTCCAGACTATAGGGGACATCCTGCACTCCACGTGGGCGCCTTTTACTGGATCGCCACTTTCGGGGCCCGAAAAGAACATTAAAACATCAAAGGACTTTGAGTTTACAAAAAGGCAAGATACACAAATGATCTCATGAAAGTGGCTATTTAGCAGTGTGAAAAGACTATAAATATCCAAGCAAACCTAAACATGTTGCTCTCCACATTGAATGCTAAACAAGGTGCTATCAAACAAGGTGCTGTCACCCTGCTAAGCAAAGCTGCAACTCTAGCTAAAAATGGAACCAAGATGGGACTCTGCCTGAAATGGACCCAAGAAGAGGAAGCAAGCTAAAAACGAGTCAAAACCACAAGCAACGAGACCAAGGCCCGGCTGGAGGATGGCCATAAAACGTACAGCGACTGTTATCAGACAAACCAGTCTGGGTCTGCTGTATACCTAAAACCACAGTATCCAAAAGAAACTGTGCCCTGCTACCAGCGTAGCTAAAGATTCAGCGAGGACAGAGCGGACGGGCGCCATTGTGTTTCCTATACCGAGGACTGAAGACTTTGTTGCAACTGTTTGTTGTTTCTTACGAGAATTGTTGCCTAGTGTGATCCAACGTGGGATTGAAGACTTTGGTGCTAAGAGGAGAGCTTTTGCACTGGACACTTCAACAGATTGAGTTTCCAAACCAGCAGACCAAAGGTCTAAGCTTCAAGGAACCGTTGAGTATAATTCCAGTTGCATTTTCCTTTCAAACCATTCGCTCAGCTCCACCAAACTCCACCTCTCTTGTTGTTTTATTTCCTGGCTCTGGTCTGACGCCACCCACTCCGGCCGTCTTTGTGACACGTGGTGTCATCGTGGGATTACCAGCGCCACCTAGACGCCGACCAGAGCAGGAACCGCAATTTGTTGTTTAAAAAAAAAAAAAGCATTTAATAAATAAACCGAACAGAAAATAAAAGGTTTGAACACACAAAACACAGGACACGGCACTTGAGCCAAAATAAACAGACAAACAAAACGGACTAAACAGTAAACAGACAAACAGACAAACACGGTGAGTAAGAACACTTATTACTATTATTTTACTTCTCGTTAGTTTTACCTCCTTCTCCACACCCGTTCTCCACTCACCGAACACACAACCCCGAGTGAGTGAAAACATGCTGCTTTTATGCAGTTGTACCGAGACTCGATTGCTAGTCAATCATTCAATTGGAATCTCGGTACAACTGCACGTGAATTAATTAAAGTGCACTTTCCCATGTTCACATACTAATACTTTAAATGCACGTGATGTGATGTGCCATCCTCATGCCTAAATACAAATATACAATTTAAATCACACGTGAAACACAGACCCGTTTATATCCCGTGTACCAATGCCTATACACCAACATTTACACACAACACGTAACATATAAACATAAACTACGCACAAGGGCGTGGCCACATTGCCACACACATTCAAACAGAATTGAACTGTTAATTATTTAGTTTGCACCCTTTGCGTGTGAAGTAACTTTTAGTGAAACTTGATGAAGTAACTATAAGTAATCTGCCTCATATTGTTGTATGAAGAATTTCTTGAAAGTAAACTTGCAATATCCTTAATCTATATACCATTATTAAGCTTAATGTGATATATTCTAAGATTCTCTGTATCATCTCAGTTGAGGCTGCGCTCGTATGTGGGCGTGTGTGTATGTGAGCAAGCTACTAGCTACGTCACAGCTTGCTTGAGCTGCTGTTTGTGTGTGAGGAGACAGGCGGTGTCATATTTCAATTGCCTGCTAGCCAGCATGAGTGCAGTGAGTTTTGAATTGTGTTTGATGCTTAGAGACTAAAAGATTTACTTTCTGACTTTTCTGATTTCTGTTTAATATTTGTGTACTTAATAAAATACTACTGTTGATTAAACATTCCTTGTGTCTGCGGGTGTATGTGTGCTCATAGTAAATCCTCGATATCTGTAACATGTCAATTAAATATTAGTAATAAGAGAACTAATCAACCCAGATAAATATTAAATTATCAATTACTGAATTGTTCCTACATTACAATAACAAAAACAAGACCCTTTTTCTTTTTTTGGATATTTTTAAATAGAAGTCCCTTAAACATCCGGTTTACTCACGTTCTTCAGAACTGTTGTTCGTGCTGGACCTCTTGAGTGTCTGTATCTCTTGAGAGAGCAATGATAGTCTGTCAGACTGTGAAGGCGTCTCGTCATCTTCTGGGTCTGGAGACTCCTGCATCATTTCTTCGATTTCTTCAATTACCTTGACAAATAATAAGACATGCAGTCAGTTACACATGTGTACCATGCTGGTTTTTACATTCCCCTGACAAAGAAAGAATCACGTAGATGCAAAAATTAGCGAGATAGGAGGCTGTATGGTCCAGTGGTTAAAGAAATGGGCTTGTAACCAGGAGGTCCTCGGTTCAAATCCCACCTCAGCCACTGACTCATTGTGTGACCCTGAGCAAGTCACTTAACCTCCTTGTGCTCTGTCTTTCGGCTGAGACGTAATTGTAAGTGACTCTCCAGAATATTGTAATAATTGTACTGTGTTTTAAAGAATATAATACCAGCATAAATAATATTGCAGCAAATTATGAATAGGTTACAATGATTTGAACTAAGAAAACTGAAAAAGTGTTAATGTTAGAAAAAAGCTTGTCTATGTGCCTTTGTTATTCGTGCACATACACTCTTGGAAGCCGGTCAGACTATTGCGCGTGGAAGCCTGTAACCTTGAAAGAAAGGCATCTGGGGGAACTAAATATGGAGGATAGGTATTGCAAATTAGCAAAAACAAAAGGGTAATCCTTTTTAGACAGAATGATATTTGAAACTAAAAAGACCTATTTGATTGTGTTGTTACTAAGCATAGAGGTTTTCAATTTAAACAAAAAAGTATTCTGATCTAATAATAGAGTGACAAAACTCTCTGAAGAGAAATATGTTTTAAGTATTTTGATCTAATAAGAAACATAATATTTAAACTAACAAGTGTTTTTGCTTGTTAAGGCTCTACTGAAAAACAAATAGGCTGTAGAAGCAGGAGCGAGCATTTAATTTAACCAATTTAAGAATTAGTTCAGTTTCTTTCTAAACAAAAAATCTTTTAGACATTACAATATCCATTCAATTAAAGAATATAAATGTTTAGTTTATATAAAGGTTTTACTGCAATAAGAAACAGGAACTGTTAGGTTGGAATATTAGATAAATAAAGTGTAACTGTATTCAATCATTTTAGTACACAATAAATCTACAGAAAAAAAGAGCCTGGCCCTTATCTGCTTGCAAGCAGAGCGGTGCTAGATATGGAAGGTTCTTTTTGGCAGTCAACGTGAGATTTACTTGTAGTCTACAGTTTTGAAACCAAGGTCTTTCTACGATAACAAAACCTGGCAGTCATAGTGAGCATTACATGAATTAGGGGTGTTGTGTCCAGTATCAGTTCTTATCAAATAAGTAGCAACTTTCTTTGGGAGAAAACTGACTTAATTGGGTGAATTTGGAGAAGTGCTTACAGTGGTGTTTCATATTAATCAAAACAATAGTCTTGGCAAGTAAACAAGGTGTCTGAATCCTGCTTGCGCAGGCAACTTTTAGAAACAGAGAGGTCAGGCATAGTCCGAGAATGGCACAGTTAAATAAGGCTGTTATACTTAAATTTAAATGAAACTAACTGAACTGACCACTGTATGCTTATTCAAAGGCAGTCTTTGTCCCATACTTTAACACACATTTGTATATGAAGTTAAACTGGCCCACTGACAACACACTGAAAAGGTAACAGAATATGCGTCTAGGAGGTACATATTTTTTGACTAAATATAATCAAATAGAGCTGGTGTTACATATTAAAAACATCTCTCGTATATACACATATATTTGTATTACATTATAGCAGGGATTATGTGAACTTTGGTCCATCTGACTTTTTAGAAAAAGGAGGTGTTGGAAAAAGAGAGCGATGAAATCATGTTCCAATATTTTTTGGCAGGTTATATCCAATCAGGTTTTGAAAAAGGAGTTGTCCAGATCCTTCTAGAATGTATAATTAACTTAAAAATAAGAAACGTCAAGGCTGAGTGATGATCAGATTTAATTGGGACTTCTGATGTATTCAATGGAGGGTAAATCCTATATAAGCCCAGAGCAAGACCCCATTCGATACCATTGAACTTGATCATGCAAGCTGACGTGTTCCATGCTCTGAGGGTCTCTGAAAAACTGATTGCTGTTTGGTCAAAGTCAAGTCTCTGCCTTTTGAAGACAGTTCTTATTTTTCATTATATCCTACACTATTTTTACATATACTGGAAGGTAAGCATATATTTGAATGCAATATCTTGTTTATATTGGATGCATTGCTATAAGGTATAGAAATTATGTTTTAGTCTTAAGAGGGTGATATATATTGAATGTTCTAGCATTTAGCGGTGGGAGTTTTTAGCTTTATGCATGCATAGCCTGAAGGCTAAATATATGATAACCATATTTGTATTACTGTATTGAAGTATTAATGCTGTTAAACCTGTAAAGGCACTGGAAATGCCCAGACTGCCTGTCAGCTGGGATTCGAAGTAGTCTGTAAGTACTCAACCCATTTTTAAGCATTTAATAAACCGAAGGAGTACTGATACTACTCTGATTCATTAAAACTTCAAATTAAAGGAGTCTGTGTGATACTGGGATACGTTGCAAGCCCAGTGCACGAGCGATCCACTTACAGGAGTCAACTTTATGTCCTATATATACAGTACTGTGCAAAAGTTTTAGGCAGGTGTGAAAAAATGCTGTAAAAGTAAGAATGCTTTCAAAAATAGACATGTTAATAGATTATATTTATCAATTAACTAAATGCAAAGTGAGTGAACAGAAGAAAAATCTAAATCAAATCCATATTTGGTGTGACCACCCTTTGCCTTCAAAACAGCATCAATTCTTCTAGGTACACTTGCACAAAGTCAGGGATTTTGTTGGCATATAGTCAGGTGTATGATTAAACAATTATACCAAACAGGTGCTAATGATCATCAATTCAATATGTAGGTTGAAACACAATCATTAACTGAAACAGAAACAGCTGTGTAGGACGGAATAAAACTGGGTGAGGAACAGCCAAACTCAGCTAACAAGGTGAGGTTGCTGAAGACAGTTTACTGTCAAAAGTCATACACCATGGCAAGACTGAGCACAGCAACAAGACACAAGGTAGTTATACTGCATCAGCAAGGTCTCTCCCAGGCAGAAATTTCAAGGCAGACAGGGGTTTCCAGATGTGCTGTCCAAGCTCTTTTGAAGAAGCACAAAGAAACGGGCAACGTTGAGGACCGTGAGCGCAGTGGTCGGCCAAGGAAACTTACTGCAGCAGATGAAAGACACATCATGCTTACTTCCCTTCGCAATCGGAAGATGTCCAGCAGTGCCATCAGCTCAGAACTGGCAGAAAACAGTGGGACCCTGGTACACCCATCTACTGTCCGGAGAAGTCTGGTCAGAAGTGGCCTTCATGGAAGACTTGCGGCCAAAAAGCCATACCTCCGGCGTGGAAACAAGGCCAGCGACTCAACTATGCACGAAAACACAGGAACTGGGGTGCAGAAAAATGGCAGCAGGTGCTCTGGACTGATGAGTCAAAATTTGAAATATTTGGCTGTAGCAGAAGGCAGTTTGTTTGCGAAGGGCTGGAGAGCGTACACGAATGAGTGTCTGCAGGCAACAGTGAAGCATGGTGGAGGTTCCTTGCAAGTTTGGGGCTGCATTTCTGCAAATGGAGTTGGGGATTTGGTCAGAATTAATGGTCTCCTCAATGCTGAGAAGTACAGGCAGATACTTATCCATCATGCAATACCATCAGGGAGGCATCTGATTGGCCCCAAATTTATTCTGCAGCATGACAACGACCCCAAACATACAGCGAAAGTCATTAAGAACTATCTTCAGCGTAAAGAAGAACAAGGAGTCCTGGAAGTGATGGTATGGCCCCACAGAGCCCTGATCTCAACATCATCGAGTCTGTCTGGGATTACATGAAGAGAGAGAAGCAACTGAGGCTGCCTAAATCCACAGAAGAACTGTGGTTAGTTCTCCAAGATGTTTGGGCCAACCTACCTGCCGAGTTCCTTCAAAACTGTGTGCAAGTGTACCTAGAAGAATTGATGCTGTTTTGAAGGCAAAGGGTGGTCACACCAAATATTGATTTGATGTAGATTTTTCTTCTGTTCACTCACTTTGCATTTTGTGAATTGATAAATATAAACTATTAACATGTCTATTTTTGAAAGCATTCTTACTTTACAGCATTTTTTCACACCTGCCTAAAACTTTTGCACAGTAGTGTATATATATATATATATATAGACACATACACGTGTAAAAGTTGAATGGCTTCCCACAATATATCTCATTTCTAAACGCCCTCCCCCGACTATCATTGCACATTCCACAGTACTAGCACTGCCTCAGAGAATGAAACCTGAAATGCTAGACTGAGAAACCGATCATAGAATAGAATGGAAACTTGACGTACACAGGTAAGGCATGGTACTGTAAGTGGGTTTTCATTTGACGTACGTGCGTACGTCATGGTGTTGACGTGGTTAATGGCAAACTTGGCAAGTGTAGGAAAGCGTGGCTCTCAATTAGGTGTAGACAAGAGTGCAATTTTGTGCCAGTTTTCATCAGCTGCCAGATCCCGTCTAAGATCCGTCAATTCAGTCACTTGTTACTGCATCAATTCCATCTAGGCTATCCAGCATATTTCCACAAAGCAATAATAAAAAAATACAATCCTTTATTTTGATCCAAAATCAGACATTTTTTTATTTATTTACATTGTAGTGTTAATGTGCCTTTTTTACTACCTGGTCTTAAATGTATGGATGGTAGTTTGCTTTCCTTGCTTTACTGTTGATCGGAGGTGGTTTTTGACACGCTTTGTTAAAGAAAAGAGTCGGGATTGGGTATTCGGCGGTTCGTGGCTTTCAGCACCAATTTGTAAAAATATTTCAAAATGCCCCCCTTTGCTGCTTGCATTTTTCTTCTTCTTCCTGTTTCTTGTGTTTATGCTTTGCTGCCCCGAAAAGAGACATTGTTTGCTGTATTCAAGCAAAATCAAACTGCGCGAAAGTGAGCAAGGCCAAGTTCCGGGTACACTGCCTGGGTTGAAATGTCAGTGAGTGAAGTTCTTCCAGTTTGCATGCAATTCCATATCTGTTTAAAAAAAAAAAAAAAAAGAAAATCTGTTTTGGGCCCCCCCATGGCTTTGGGCCCGAGGTAGCTGCATAGTTTGTCTATGCGTTAATACAGACCTGTCCCTACCACCGGCTCAGATATATAATGAACTACCGTAGCAGTTATTCCAGCTATTCTGGGGTACTAAATAATTGATAGTCCCTATTGAATGGCTGGGATAAACATACCTGTTCTGCAGTGAATAGTGGCTCATCGTTTATACAGGAGACAATGATGGAATGCATGTCCAGCTGTTCCCTCAACTCCTCATCATCCGACAAGTCCAGATTTACACTGTCGATTTTCTGCAAAGAAAATGTAAATGGTATTAGGGAATAGTTTGAGTCATCACTAAGTTATCCTTATCATAACACACAGGAATTACCATACCTTTACCAGATTTTTACAGAATGGATACAGAACAAAATTAAAAAACAAAACTACACTGCATTATCTGGGTTTTGTATAAAGGCTGTAAAAATCTACTTTTAATTGAACAAATCATGCCAAGTGTTTTGATTATTTATAGTCTTCTGTAATATTCAATGTATAAGTTAATATATACAGTTAACCCTATCTCTTGTGGTATAACATTGTCATATCATGAGGGTCTGTGAATGTGTGAAACAACAAGAAAAACTCTTGGGTCAACTGTACGTTTAGACTTATTATAAAAACACACTTAATGCACACAAGACGACACTTACGGCCAAATTAGGATGTACTGGAATGTTCTGAAACGTGGCGTTTGGATTGGCTACGAATGGCTTCAAAATCTTTGCTTTGAAGATAGAGGTTTGATTAGTGTTGGAGCTGTCACTCACAAACCCACATTCCTAGATCACCTACACAGAGGGGTTTTTTTCAGCCCAACAAAAATGTTCTATTTGTACTGTCTATTTCAAAAGGACAACAAAAATATCTAACACAAGTCAGTAATTAATTTTGGGATATTCTAAACTTGTGTTTATTTAGAAGTATATGCATGTATCAGCTGCAACATCCCATGTACAGTAATCTATTTTACTGTATATTATTAATTCTTTGTTTATTTTATATAATCAGTTTTTTTCAATGTTTTTTATAAGGACATAGTCATGTAAAACACAGATAGTATGTAACGTAAGTAGGAGGAGACGCTCTGAATGATTAATTTTTTTTTTTTTTTAATACTTCAAAATCTGACTTGTGGTCGGGCATATAATGTTATAATTAGGGATTCTGATTTTCGGTTTTAACCGATAAAACACCCACGATACAAACAAATAAAAAAATTGGTGTATAGCCAATAAACACCATAAAAACATGTTGACTTCACGCCTTTCCCCATTAAAAAAAAACTACTTCAAAACAACAAAAACTACAAGTGCAGTTGGGCAATGTCCTTCCTGACTTGTATTTATTAGTTCTGAATACTTTAAATGCACCCCAACTACTGAGTGGCAGCAAATTCCTACATTACTATTTGAGACTGCTTGCAAGATTTAAAAGGTCACAGGTAGGATTTAAAACAGAATAGCAAATTGTGGGGAAATGTCAAAAAATGCCTAGACACACAAAAACCCCAGTAGAATGTGCCCGTGACCTTTAGGACTTAGTTTTGGAAGACAGCAAAGGAAAAGTGGCACAACTTAAGTGTGCAAGTATTATCATGTTACTATACATAGTGACAGAAAAAATGGCCAAGAATTTTGGAAAGTAACTGAAAACAATCATTTCTACAGTGCATAAAAAGCAAAAGCCCCGAAAAAAAAAAAGAAGATTTTGGGATATCTACATAAAACTCGAAAATAGGTAAAAATAAAAATAAAATTTATAAAAACCGAACAGAAGCCCTAGTTCTAATCAAATGCAGAAAGTAGGAAAGGACGCTGTGTGTGTGTGTGTGTGTGTGTGTGTATATATATATATATATATATATATATATATATATATATATATATATATAGACACACACGCATACATACATACATATACATACACAGTTGTAGTCAAAAGTTTACATACCCCAATGGAAATTTATAATTTCTAGAAATGTCTCGAAAACAAAGAATTTTAGGAAAAATCTTTTGTAGCAAAGGTTTTGCTTTTGTGGATGAGGACAATAGATGTCTACAATTATTTCAGCAATTTTTTTGCAAAACTCCAAAATGCTAATTAAAAGTATTCATACCCTGACAAGGTCAATGAAATGAATAGCTAGTTGAGGTACCTTTAGCAATAATCACCTCTTTTAAACGATTAGGATATTTGTCAATGAGCTTTTGGCATGATTCTTTAGTGTTTTTTGACCATTCTTCAATGCAAAATTGTTCCAGTTCATTCAAATGAGGACTTCTCTTGTGCACAGCCTTCTTCAACTCATACCGAAGATTCTCAATCAGATTTAGATCGGTTCTTTGATTAGGCCATTCCAGAACCTTGACTTTATTCTTCTTTAACCATTCTGAAGTAGATTTTGATGTGTGCTTTGGATCGTTGTTGTGTTGGAACATCCAGTTGCACTTTTAAAAGTTTTGTAGCGGAGGGTTTCAGATGATTGGCCAATATCTTTTGGTATGCTATGGAATCCATTTTACCATGTATTGGAACTAAATTTCCTGTGCCATTAGAGGAAAAACAGCCTCATAGAAGGATATTACCACCTCCATGCTTGACAGTAGGTATGGTGTTCTTTTCTTTGCATGCCTCACCAGACTTTCTCCAAAAGCGTGACCAAATATCGACCAATCTTCTTGTATCCTTCTCTAGCTTTATGACAATAAATAATTTTCTACCTAAGGTCTCCAGATACTTCTTGCCATATTGACTTATTGGTAATGACAGCAATCATCCTATGCCTAACCCTTTTATATTCTCTAAAGAATGTTCACCTACAATCCAGCATTTTCTAGAATTGGGTTTTGCATGATCATATTGAAATTTCTAGCACCTTGTAGACAACACTATCATAGCATCAAACGGTATGAATACTTTTGAATTAGCATTTTTGGAGTTCTGCAAAAAAAATTTTAAAAAAATGCTGAAATAAATCATTGTAGACATCTATTTTTTGTAACTGTTTTCCTCATCCACAAAAGCAAAACTTTTGCTACAAAATATTTTTTCCTATAATTCTTTGTTTGAGAAATTTCTAGAAATTATAAAATTTTCACTGGGGTATGTAAACTTTTGACTACAACTGTATATATACAGTGCCGTGAAAGTATTTGCCCCCTGTCTGATTTTCTGCATTTGATTTATATTTCTGATTTATATATATATATAAAAGCAAACAGCTCACGTCAGAAGTTAGATCGGTTGTGCAGATTGCCGGTTTCGCCAAAATGCTAAAACCTGTTCCTCTTCCACATCGAACAAGATTAACGTGTGACGCCTCACGAAATTCAGCCTTAAACAGTTTCAGGCGTGAGGGGAATAGGAATTGTAGTTTTACCGGATCTTGGCTGTACAGAGATTTTACACACCAACACAGTTTTATATATAAAAAAAACAAAAACTTGATTGACAAAACAAATTTTAAATAATGTTGTAGAAAAACAGGATTTAATTAAAAAAAATAAAAAAAACGGCCCTACATCTACATCATCCTACAGCTTGTGTACCATAGCTACCGTTTTAATAAAGGCAAGGTGCAGTGCTTAGGATTCTGAATTGCAATGTTGTTTTTAAAAGCACAGCAAATATGAATTATCAAAAAACTAATTAAAATAATATTTTAATAGCAGAGCTTGTTCACGACACACCGTTAGTAGGGATGTGCTTTTGGTAAATTTGAACGTTTAAATGCTATGCAGGTGTCAGCGTTTAAACATTTAGACCATATCTACATACACACACACACACACACACACCCTTTATATTACATTTTGATGTATACCGACAGCGCTGGCTAGTATTCTCTAAGCAAAGAACCTCTATATAACGTTTTAACATCGCAAAGACTTAACTATAAAGTAAACTAATTTTTACAAAAAAAAAACCCCACAACAACATGTACACACCAAAGTATATATTGAAATTAGGGCTGTCACTCAAAGTTTTGAGCGGTTAATTTATGGGCATTAACTGATTAACCGGTAGATTCATCCATGCACATTTTTAATAAAGGTAACAATCTTACAGCAGCTGTCATGCATGTAATACTAAAAAAAAAATTAATAGAATCTAAAAAAATTTGAATGGGAATTTGGTCTTGTAATTTTTATCTTGGTAAATGTCTCTTTGTATTTGTACTCACTATTGAGGATGTACCTGTGCCGGCCCCGTGGGAACAAAGTGAATAAACTAAACTAAACCTTTTTATTTTATTTACATTATATTAAAAGAAAAACACAAAACCAATAAAATAAATAAATTTAAAAAATGCAGCTTACAGATGTTACAGAATCTTTCAAATGCACAGATTCCAATACATTGTTATATTGACAACTGTTCAGGGATCGGTGCCACAAATGTGAAATCCTTTTTTTTTGTGTCTAATATCACCTTCTGTTAACAAATTATTTGCTTAAAAAAAGTGCACTGGTCAATTAAAGCCTATACATAATGTATTTACACTTCTGCGTTGTCTGAATTAATATTGAAAAAAAAAACTTCCTGTTAAAATTGTGTTATACGTATTCACAGGGATTTAAGGGCTAAATAAATGTCAGTCGCCATCTAGAACATTTAGTTTATTATGGGTGTTTGCTTTTTACTGCATTCAGTAACTCAATCCACAGTAATACTGATTTTTTTTCATTTCAAATGGTAAAGGATTTAACTTGTGTTTTTGTGGTATGGCAATTTTGTTTGGCATAATTATTTACATACCATGGTTTTCTAGTCCGGTTCCTCAAAATACTTCCAAAGTGGCTTTGCCTCGTTCCTTTGCTTAGAGATGCCATTTTACTAAAAATATATAATGTCAGAAAAAATGCTTGTCATTAACCTTCTTACCCCATAAGGACTGCATACCATACCACGCCTATTATAACATGAACACACAGAGCACCAATGAAGCGCCAGATCGACTGAGAATAAAACCCACCCCAGTGTCAATCTTTCTGTTGCACCAATTAGAAAAACTACTTGGAGGCAATAGTCAAACCCCTTCCTTTTTATAATATCCGCCCTTACTGTGGCACTAGAGCAGTCGGATACGTGACGGACTAATGACGATAAATTACGAAAATGAATACATTAAAAAATATGCGCTTGGTGAAATTTGTCACTTGACCAGTTATACATCTAGAATATTATTCAATGTTTAACCACTTCTTTAGAGTTTATACGTTTAAACTTTTAAAATTCCCATTCCTAACCGTTTGCTAGATTAAAAAATAGTCAAATTTAAACAGATAAAAAGCATGTTGTTTTCATTTTCCGCTTTAATGACTGGTTAATCTCATTCTCACTGAAACTAGTGAACTTGTGGGACAGTAACTGGTAACGGAGATAGCCAGTTGAATCCGCCAAATCTCAAGCAACCAAACAGTGCTCATTTGCTTGTTTTTCCAGTAACATCATGAAAATAGCGTGGAATTTTATATAAATAGCTACGGATTTTTCCTGGATCTCAGCTTTTATCTACATCCCTGCATTATGTATGAAATTCAAATCCTGTTGTCATATACTGTATCTGTCATGTTTTTAAACATCTTTCTGTAATGAAACTGCTGCAGGAGAAGACCCTTTTGAATAGCAAAAAGCCCAAATGTCCAAACACAAGAAAAGTATTTAATTGGCCCATTTACCTTTCAGTAAAACCAGCCAGCACAGTGAACATTAAAAAGTGAATTTCTTTTGACATTTTCTTCAAAATAATTTGGAATGTAATCTACCTACCCAGTCAGCAAACAACCAACTCTGAAAAGTGACATTCTGCAGATCATGAAAATGTAGGTAAAAAGTACTTTCCTCAAAAAATGTGTTTAAATTAACTACATTTCATCTACCCTTTTTAGTTGTGGATTTCACTTTGGTGGTGGAAGACCCCATGCTGCCAGGCCTACCGAGAGGGCGGGAGGACGGGAAATTTCCCGGGCCCAACGCCTCAAAGGGGCCCTGATGAAACTTCCTTTCACACAATGATTTGAACTTTGCATTCCATATTTTACTACACCAAAAGCTGAAAAAAGGCATAGCAATTTTATGTATTTTTTTTTTTTAAAGACTTTTAAAAACTTTAAAAGAACCCTAAAGTTGCACAATATATACCACAGTATGAATTATTCTATTATTAAGATCTATAATTTGCTCAAAACAACATGGTGCAGCAGTTAGAAAAATTGTTTTGTGTAAAATAAAGTACTTTCTTCAGCTGGTGGTAAACACAATTAGAGAATGATCGGTTATATTGCTTAAACTACAAATATATTTACCAATACAGGCTATTAGTTAAGAGCAGAGATGAGTGGTTTATTTTTGGCACGGGATAAATAAAACAGTATATAGCAACACCATTAAAATGTAGTTTATGCAAAAAATGTATGTTATTTGATGTTAAGTAAGCTTCCGATTAATGACTATTACACGTGGAGTTTGTACAAAAAAAAATATTTATTCACTTACCTAAAAAAAAAGTTTGAATACTGTAAATAACTTAAACAGAACTACTTTGAGAAAAAGTATATCCTGCTGCAGATTTTAATTGAGATACTGAAACTTCTAGGTGTCGTTGACAGTTTCCTCCAAACCCAGTATCAAAATACTGTATCGTTTGAAATGATCTTCCTCAGACACTGCTAAGATTGCAAGTACCATTGCTTGTTTAGACTACAGTATACTACAATGTCGGATGAATGTAGTACCGTGGGGGGGTGGGGCAGCGGGACATACATATCCTTCCCCGGGGCTCATGACGGCTCTCGGTGGCCCTGCATGCTGCTAGAAAAGTACAGATTAACACAGATCAAAGAAACTAACATCTTAGGCACTTAACAAAAAATGCAGCAAAACACAGAGCTTCATGCTGTTGCCTTGGGGACTCACCTGCAAATGAATATTCACTGGCCAGAATAAAAAAAGGCTTGGACAAACCAAGAGACTAGATAAGACCAATGTTAAAATCCCATCCCAACTGCAATGCTTGGAACTTGTGACCTAATTTTCATTTTATTCTCCAAGGCAGGCTTTGCAACCATCTTTGAATACATTTCCTGAGTGTATTTTTCCCAATATTATACCAGGGTTGAAAACACAAGGAAAAAAACTAATGTTTAAAACTATGTTTAAAAAAGTCCCTTTTCTTTTTTTAACTGGACATCGTTTTTTTCTGATTTATATCCGATTTTTGTCTATAATTAAATATTAAAATATTATCTCGGTACTATTTTCTAGGAAATACACACTAATTTGATTTAAATGCTGTTTTTGCAGCCCTACACTGTATCCTAGGATATAGCACATGTTTAGACATCAAATAACGTTCAACTATGGTTCTCTGTCGCGTCACAAACACACCTGATTATGTTGGCCAATCAAAGTCTGATTATTGTGGCAATTGCTGGGCATAGTAACTACTAGCTTGATCAAAAACTAAATTGAAATACTTGCACGAATATATAATATTTTTAGTGGATGAGGAATGGGGAGAAAACATAAATCAGTTTATGAAAATTCAAAAGAAAATGAATGTTTCGAAGTATACAAAAAGCAAAAATAGCAGAAGTGTGGCAGATGCATAAGTGTTGCAAATACTGCTGCATTGAGGTACATGTTCGCGCTGACAATAAAAGAACATACTGAAAAATGAGCGGCACATTAAATTAAAACAAGAAAGTGAACGGAGAGACAAGCAATCCATTTATGTGGCTTTTACACACACTAATAAAAAGAGAGCGCAGAATGACTGTGTTAATGAGTTTGTTAGAGCTTTGCTGGACAGACACTGTTTATTGCAGAGGTATGTATCAGTGACTTTGTGCGACATTACTGTCTGTCCATCAGCTAAAACACTGCGTAACGCAGACAATCTTAATTGTAAATATTTGACCGAAAATGGTGATGCTTTTGGGTAAACTTACATGGAACGCATTGATGGAAATGTCCAGTGTGATTCTTGACGCGTCTTCCGATGGCTGCACCACCCAGTTCTGTCAATTTTCTTTTTATGATTTCAAGGCAAAATTATTTTTTACCTATTTTATCCCTATTTTAATATATGTAAAATAAACTCAGTAGTGTATATTTCTGTATACAGTAGGTGTGATATTACACATTATTTCAGTGTAATTGCCTATTATGCAATGCTATGTTGGAGTCTACTGACTTAGCCCAGGTAGTCTTTGCACACTTTGCATAGTCCATAAAGTTTGTAATCCAACAGTAACAATCTGACAATAGTACCAACCTGAATACTATGCACAAACCTGTTACCTTAATACCAATTATTTCACTGGAGGTTACAGTTAATGCTCTTAAATCAGAACGTACCCCTTTCTCCATCAGGTTCAATGTCGGCAGGTGGAGGGATCGAGTATGAGACGTTTTCCAATTCACGGGCATCACATTGCCATAATTATCCGTCAGGGCATTCCAAATCCTTAACACAGAAGAAAAATAAATACAGTAAGCTGTGTCTCATCAAAACCTGTAAACCTGACCAAACAAGCAATGCAGAAAAATTGATTCCATTGTAGCAGCTTTCATCTTCGTATCCAGACTGCTTGTGTTCTTACAGTAATGCTGACACTAATATGACTGGATGTACTGTAGGTGGGTGCCTTCTGCAATATATGAACCTGGGAGCTCTTGTATTAAGTCTGGATGAAGTCATGATCTTCACCCAATCAAAGGGCTCTACTAAAATTACAATGCACATGGTGTCAGTAGAGGTTCACCCAACAGATAAATAAAATAAATTTAAAAAAAGTTGCACAAGATAACAATTTGGATAATTTAGTTGGGTAGACAACTAACACAGTTTTTAATTTTACAGTAAACTGATGTCAAAATTAACTATTTTTCTTCTTCAATTCAGATCTCAAGTTCTTCATGTACATTGAACCAGTGCTGTATCACCTGCTCCAAATCTGACTAGGTGTGGCAGGATGGCTTGGTGGTGACATCAAACCAGGAAGAAACACAGACACCAGTACTACAGGTTGAAGCGCTGCATGTGTATTTATTAAATACAAATAAAAGGTTTACAGAAAACAAAGGGCAAGTTGGCCAAAACAAATAGACAGACACCAAACATTGAAGCAAACAAGTACTGTGCTAGTGTAAAGCCAGCACAAGTAGCAATTTTGGTCAATGTTGGAATTTCTATGGCTCAAAAACACCAATACTTTCCCTTTTACTGCATACTGAAGCAGCCCTCTGTGCAGTCACTAATATGCTATAATAAAGCCACAACTCTGGGGGATAAAAATATAAATCTGGCCACTTGACAGTCAATAGCAGACGAAGAAATAATCCATTTTGGGTTGGCAGGATGCACCCGAGGCACACATTTTTATGATTTGCATTGCTTGTTAAATTATAGCATCCATATCAAATAATGGCTGACACTATCGCACATCACCCATGCAACTTCAATCTAAAGATGCACAACAATTTAAGACAGCTACAGATTATTCATGTTTTAAGGTTTGAAGTTACTGGTGAACGATGGAAGTTTAGCCATAGTTCTGTGGATGTTACCTAATTTAAAACATATTTTGCAGATGGTTTATATGTTCATTTTTATCCCTGAAACAACCAGCGAAGGACACTAAAATATCCAAGTCTGTTTGAAAATAAACTGAAACAAGTATTTTACTGTAATATCCAAATATTGTTGGTACCACACATGACTAAGGTCACAAGTTAAATGTACAAACATTAAAGTAAAGCAAAAACAAAAAAAGAAATACATCTGAATTACTCTGCGGCAACTTAAGAGGCAAGGTGCATTTAAGAAACAGGCACAGGAAGAGTACTTAAGCCACTCATACAGTACTTGTTTTGTCCATTTACTTCACTTACTGTCACCCAAAGCAACAGAAAGTACATAAAATCACAGCAAATGTAACAGAGCTATCCTGCTGTAGGTACTTAATGTCTGTCATCAAAAGTGATTTCCATCCCTCTTTTTTTTATATATTTTTTACAGAAACAACTGCACACAGCTTAAGTGGTCACATAGTTATTTCTATAACAACTGAAATCCATTTCATTGTATGTTATAGTCTAATGTCTTTTAGAATGCCCTTAAAATAACTATCCTCCAGAGTTACTTGTATGTTTTTTCTGACTAAACAATGTGAAATGTAAACAAGTGAAATACATGCTCAGAAAACATACTGCTGTTTAAAAATGATCAAATCAAGAGTTTTTCCCCTCAAAATAAACAGATAACTTTATAAAATTAATGAGGGTGTAAGTCAGTACTACACATTTTTTAAGAACTCCTTAGAAATACAGTACGTAACACATTAGACGTAGCACACGTCATATTTTTTACTGATATTGTGAAAACCACTTTGTCCATATAACCTAAAAGTTACCAAAACAAGTAAACAAAAGTACTTAATTATCACTTAAATAAGTACTGTCTGTCTAATATAAAGAGAAGGCAATATATATTTTAAAGAAATGTGAGAGCTATTATTATTATTATTATTATTATTCAATAACAAGAAGAAATTTAGATTGTAAATGGTTGTTTCCGAATAGAGTACAGGACAGCCCCTTAAAAAAAAAAACACACACACACACACACACACACAAACAGTGTCCAAGAAACAGGTTTCAGAAAGATAGAAAAAAAGACTAGAAAACAGATACATCTCTAATTTATCTATAGTGTAGGAAATAAATATGTTCAACAGCAGTCTGAAGTATTTTAGTTTGAGACAACGTGCATTTATTTTCCTCAAACTACTTCGGGTGGGATGGGGGAATAAATGTGAGAAGGATATACACTGTATTGTGCAAACATGTTGGAAATAACCAAGTGCAAGTATTAACTAATCATTTATAACGTAGTGTTACGTTAACATATTGAATTACATAGCGCTTTGTAGTTTTCCATATACTTACGAAAAACTGACAAATTGAAACATCTGACATTTTAAAATCTAACATGAAATACTGTACTACTATTAAGACCACTAGACTTTTGTGATATCATTTTGTAGTTTTTTTGATTACATGATGCTAAATAAAAGACTTAAATTATGTTTATAGTTGTTTGTTTTTTGTTTTTTTTATTAAATGTCTCAATCCTAAAATTCTAGGTGATGCAAAACCTTCGGCCATAGCTGCATGCTCTAAAGCAGAATTACTCCCAAAGTTCTGAGCAGCCCAAGTTCCTTTTTTTTGGGGGTATTTCCGTAATAATATCAACAAGAAAGGACAAAATCTAATTTACAGATACTCATGAGTTGTCCTCCTAAGTAGACAGACAACTTTTGGCCATAGCTGCATGTATTTGAAGATCACAAACGGGGCTTACAGTAACAAACCATCTGTATTTGGAATTTCAACAGGTCGTACACCAACAGGTAGGAAGTGTTCAAACATTTTTTATAAATATATTTATAGATAGCAGTCATTGTTGTTTGTGTATGTCTATGTCAAATGGGAAGGCACTTAACTTTCAACAGTGAAGAGGTACAGTAAAGAAAGACTCTACCGTGCAGCACAGATAACCACAGACTAATGTTGGGGGTTCCCAGACTGGGCCGCAGCCCAAAGGTGGGCCACAACGCAGTCCCAAGCAGGAGCAACGTCATTCTATGTATTTGTTCAGATATATAATAACAAAAAGCAACAATAACATACTAATGAAGAAAAAATAATATTCAAATGAAAAATGAACAAATTTAGATTAAGTTTATTTATAGATTTAAAAATGTTTTTAATTTGTAATTTTTCATAAGTGCTAATAGTGGGCCGCAGTAGTGCAGTTGAACAGGTGTCTCAGGTAGAAAAATGTGGGAATCCCTGCATTACAGTACATGTAACGTGAAAGTTGCGTGATTCGTGCTACCTCACACCACCCTCACATTGCTTTCTTGCATCTTTCACTCTGATCTTCACGGTACTTTCACGCTACGCTCCTGTACATTCCCTCCCACTCTAACGCTACCTTCACTCACATTTCATGCAACGTTCTTTTTGTGGTCAAGGAAAGCACATGTATCAGTACAGTACTTTTATGACAGCGAGTGTCAACAACAGATACACGTCAAGAAAAAAGTACATTTCATATATTTATATTTCCGATTAAGGATGCAATTATTAATATGAACAAACAAAACTCCAAAAATGCCAATTCAAAAGTATTCATACCCTTTGATGCTATAATACTATTGTGATAGTATAATGCAGAACCTAATTCTAGAAATGCTGGATTGTAGGTGAACATTCCTAGAGAGTATAAAAGGGTTAGGCATAGGATGATTGCTGTCATTACCAATAAGTCAATATGGGAAAAAGTAAAGAGCTATCTGAAAATGATTGTCATAAAGCTGGAGAAGGATACAAGAAGTTATAATAAATAAAAGTTAAATATATAATAAAATATAATAAAAGTTATAATCCCCTCTACCTAGAACTGCCAGAGCAGTCATTCTGACTTTGTTTTTATTTTGAATATAACCTGCAATTTTACTTGGAGAACAAGCCTGTTGTTCTCTACTGGACCTGGCAGCCATCAATTCTTTCGTTTTGTTCAAGGAATGCACCAGGGAAAATATCAGTAGAAGAGATTTCATCTTGAAGCTAGTCACAGCGCTTCGGCAGAAACATTTCGATCAGAAAACTGCAAAGCAGCAGGCTGCAGCAGCTCAACCTGGATTCTGTGCTGCACTGAGGGACACACGTGAAGAGAAAAAATATGTTACTTTTGTTTTAAATTTGATGTACATATACCTGTTTACACACCAGTTTCTTCTGAAATGTTTATTTTATTACAGTTTTTCATGTTTTGAAGTAGTGCTTTATATGGTAAGTTAGAAAATAAACCCTTTTATGTTTAATTGTTCATTTAAATATGGCGTTTCGGCTTGATATGATGTGCTTGAATAAAACTTCTGAGTTGTATCCGATAGTTTATCTTTCATTTTAATACTGATGTTGTTTAAAATGTAACCGTCATAATGACTGCCAGTGGCGGTTTTAGGTAGGAGTATAACCACAGTGGTTCTAGAGTTAATAAAGGTCTCGAAGGAGGCCCAGGGAGCAGCTTTCATATGTTCTGTATTGGGATTTTTCCCCCATGTAGTAGCCAGTCCACTTACTGAGTGGGCTTTGATGGATCCAGGAGGTGGTTTCTTTGAGGCTGCAACAAAACTCAATGCAGGATGTGATCCAATTTGAAATGGTCTGTTAGGAGACAGATTTGTCCCGGGTTTGTGAGCCTTGTTGCTGAGGTCACTGCCACTAGAAATGCTATTTTTCAAGTCAAGAATTTTTCTTCACATGTAGCAATGGGTTTGAACTGTGGTCCCATGAGTTTGAGGAGTACGATGTGTTCCCCCAACAGATCTAGACCATAGGGTGGGAACCTAAAGGGTGACCTTCCCAGCCATGTATTATGTTGGAGATTGCAGTGATGTGAACCTTGATGGAGGACAGGGAACAACCATTGTGAAACAGGTTGCTGAGGAATGAAAATAATTTAGATAGATATCCATGCGGTGCAGGAATTTTGAATCACCCTAGAGGACATGTTTCTCCATTTGCCTTGAGCAAGTAGGAAGTTAGTTACTTGTTCCACTAGCACTTAGTTCCTCAGTAGTTGCCTTTCACTTTTCAGGCACCTAGTCGTAACCGTGAAGGATCGTGGTGGAGCACGTTCCCATGTATCCAACGTATAATTATTTTTGGCTCCAATTCCTTATACTTTTATTGTTTTCAAAATGTGATTCATCCAAGCATTTAAGCGTTCAGTTAAATTAACAACAATTACAAAATTCAAAAACAGTTGTAGTAGTAGTATGTAAGTGTTGCCCGAGTCCCAAAGTTTAAGTCTCAAAATAAACACTGTTGATTATTACAAAAACAGTAATCGCTATAATGACCAGTTCCATATCCCTAAAAATAATACTGCTTTCAGAACAAAATATATGAATTAAGCTGGGCACAAATTGAGAATCGGTTAGTTTAGATCCTCTTACTTCTGCAAGTAGTAGCAAGAAAATTACCCATAACTACTCCTGTTCATATAAAGCTCACCAGCAGGTTTCACCTTCCATTTTTATAAAGTCAAGCAGGCCCATGAAAAGGATTTTTACCCAACTATGCAAATCTATATATGAGCTATTGGGAAAGCCTATTTATTAATGATAGATCCTCTCACCCGCCTTTGCAAAATATGTTATTCTGGAAACAATATATTGATTATATTTTGATGATATGGACTGGTTCTGAAACGGATTTCATTTTGTTTAGCGAATACGTCAATAGAAATAATTTTCATTTCAAATTTACAATGGAATACAATCAATCAGAAATACATTTTTTAGATCTACTTGTTTTGATTAATTACAATGGCATGCTAAATACTTCTAATTTTCAGAAAGGCATCAGATAGAAATACAACTCTGTATTCAAAAAGTGATCATCCCAATCATCTGATTTCTAATATACCTTATGGGCAATTCTTATGCTTAAAACATATTTGCAGTGACACATCAGATTGTGAAATTAAAGCTTTGGACATGCAGAACCGTTTTCAATCCTGAGGGTATAACAGAGTAGAAAAATTAAAACAAATAGACTTAATAGAACCTATTAACAATGACCAACCAAACAAAAAGAATGACGTTCATCATGGAACAGAATCATATCTCCAATGATTTTAAAAAATATTTTGAAACACTGGAGAACATTATAATGTAGTGCTGGGACAAATATTTGAATGAATATATTCTGACATGTATGAATACAAAAATCAGATGTTCGTATTCGCTAAAATTTACAAAAACACCTTGCACTTACTTACCGCCTAACCAGAATTTGCGTGACAGTTTAAAAAAATGGTAACTGAAAAAGAGCTCTGTGGGATACGTGAGATATATATATATATATATATATAACACAGGATCAACACAGAAGGTCTTGAGCCTCTATTTAAAAGTTTTAGACAGCAAATAGTAAAGAAACCAGATTATACGCGTGCACGCATAGTGATCTCTTTGGAAAGCCATCTGGGACAAAAAACGTGTTGTGCTGCTTTAGAGCGAGCCAGAATCTAACAGGACATAAAAAAGGCAAGCATGTCAATCTGAAATGCCTCGCTTAAACACCCAACTTCCTGAAAATGTTGTGTAGTGATTTTTATATAGATTGTACATATTACCGTATTTTCTCGAGTATAAGTCGAAGTTGGGGGGGGGTCGACCAATACACGAGTAAAAAAAAACCTTGTCAGCAAACCTGTCTGCAAAAGTCATGGCCGGCGTGTGGTTACTACCATCTCTGTCTGTACCTAGCAGGGTTCAGTTCAGATCAGGTTAACTTTAGTTCAGAGAGAACAGACTTGTTCTGTTTCACTGAACATGCTTTTATGCTTCAAATGCATCAATGAAGATATATGATGCCTATTACATGTAGGCTTTATTTAATCTTACTCTTGTTGAAGTGATTATAAAAAGTTTATGTATGAGATTTAACCCTTTGCGGTCCATTGTCGGACTGGGTCCGACATTGCAATTATTCCTCTCAGGTCCTTTGTCGGACTGGGTCCGACATCATTATAGCAACGCAAAAAACGGGTTTCTAGTCGTTTTTTCTCCAGAAAAAGGCGAGAAAACCATTCAATTGCCGAATGGGAGTGACAGGAGCCGAGACAAGTCGAAAAAAAAAAAAAGGCGTATCTCATGAATAGTCATACATGGTATCTGGTATCAGATAACAGGGCGGTCGTAAGTAAACAAGCTGGCTGACTGTGAATCAGCGCACAGAGAACACGGACATTTGCAGAGCTTTTTTGAGCTGTTATAGTAATAAAATAATTACTTGGATCGCATTATTGAGGAGTTTGGTGATAAAACGAGTGATCAGGAGATGATCGATCGGTATGTACGACTATTATTATTATTATTATTATTTATTTCTTACATAGGTGAAAGCGATAGCAAACGAAAGGGTGGGGCAGGGCTGGAGATGCCTAGTGAGTGCTTTGTTGATATGCAGGGCAATTTAAACCCGTTTGACTGTCAAAAAAAATACTTTTAAACAGCGCGTCTAAAATTAACTGCGCGTGTGAAAATTAATTAGACCTGGTGTGCCTGACGCACAATTAATAAATGGACTGCAAAGGGTTAATGATTATAATAATGTAATTTATTAGGCATATCATGAGTTCTAATTAATTGTAATCAGATTAAAAACAAATTCAAAATATGTTTGGAGACTGGGTATATATCTGTATGTGTTTGTGAATTACTATCAATTACTAAAATAAGGATTTATTATGTATTTCTGGAATTTCATCTATATGCAATTAGAATGTCTGAATATTTGTCACATGTAAGCTTCAAAATTACTGTTTGAGACACTTGAGTGCTTAAAAATGAAAAAGATGGTAAGATTTTTAATCATGTTCATGATCAGCTTCTTCCACAGCTATCCAATCTGAAGTGATAGGGGTGGGATGTAAACACTTTTTAAAATGTTTGTGCTTAGGTGCTACACTTCCGCAATTCAGTTTTCAGAAACTTGCGTGGCTCTCTACAAATATACCCGGAGTGTCTTCAACAGAACAAACACAGAACAAATAAATAAAAACTACTTGTCTGACGAGCAAAGCACAATGGCAAAACTTGTTGTCCTGGGCATCAGCCATATGAATTGCACACCTGTCATCCCATACTCATTTTATCAACACACTACAGTTCATAATTTAGATAAAACCAATTCACAGAACTTTAAACTAAACACCCAAGCACTACTACCTAAATTGAATGCAGTCTTTTATTTTAGGGCGTAAGTGAAGCGGGCTTACTGGAGGCCAGAGTTTCTTTTCTAAGGCAGGATTACAAAAACAGCTGTTTTCCCAACACACAACAGACAATTGTTTGAGCTTGTTGGCGCTTGTGAATTTGAGTGAAAAATAGCATTGGCTACAATCAGAGTTGAGCCAAAATCAGCTATAATGCTGTTTCTGAAATCCCAAACTGAAGTATAAGAGCAAAGGAAAATATTTTTTAAGTAAGAAGGGGATGACAGTCATGATCTAACCAGTGATATTCAAAAACCTATGTGCCATGGAAAAAGTCTTATCTGTGGAAAACATGATCTACTTTCCATATGCCAGTTTGGCAAAACATCCTCACAGTTCTTTGTGCCACTCATGTATATGTACTGTACAATATGGTCCACCAATCCCCAAGGGAAGTCCCAAGGGTGTGTCTGTTGTGCTTCAGCAAAGCCTTGCTGTCTCCCGATTATACAGTAGACCCAGACAATCCTAATGATTAGAAGATGCAAATTGAACTTGGAGAATAAACAAGGTTTCAATAGCAGCTGTACTTCTACAATCATTTGCATTTGGCAATAGTTTAATTTTATCTCTCCACTGCAGACAGCTTAAGCTTATTTTAAATCCAGACCGGCATTTGACGTTTTAGATTTTTCTTCTGTTTCCTGGGTTTTGTCATGGGTGGTCTTCTTCCTCCCTGTAAATCATGGTGTTGACCAAGACCGAAAACATATTTAGTTATTATCCACAGGTACCAAGTAGAATATATTTCAACATTCTGCACAATAGCTTCTGGTCCCTAGAGACAGATGCCATGGACTCGTCAGGAGGAACATCAACACCACTTACTGCCCTTTTTGTCATTTGTAAAAGAGAAATATTTTCTGCTAGAAGAAAGCTACAGTACAAGGCCAGGGACAAGAGAGGGGAAAACATTTTTAGGAGAAGGAAAAAAACTCTAAGGACTGGAATTATGATTCAATTTAGAACTACTAGTCTGCTGCACAACATTTGTAGTAATGTGAGGAATCATGAATCTACCAATATAATATTACACTGGTAACTATATTAAGAATCAGAAACCATAATTTGGAATGGAAAGTACATACAGTGTCATGAAAAAGTATTTGCCCCGTCTGATTTTCTGCATTTTTGCATATTTTTGATGCTGAATTTTATCAGATCTTCAACCAAAACCTAATATTAGATAAAAGGGACCATGAGTGAACAAATAACACCAAAAATTGATACATATTTCATTTATTTATTACAGAAAGTTATGGAACACCCAATGCCCCCGTGTGAAAAAGTAATTGCCCCCTTAGACTCAATAACTGGTTACGCCACCGTTAGCAGCAAGAACTGCAACCAAACGCTTCCTGTAGCTATTGATTAGTCTCTCACAGCGCCGTGGAGGAATTTTGGCCCACTCCTCCATGCAGAACTGCTTCAACTCAGTGACATTTGTGGGTTTTCGAGCATGAACTGCTCGTTTCAGGTCCTGCCGCAACATCTCAATGGGGTTTAGGTCTGGACTTTGACTAGGCCATTCCAAAACTTTAAATTTCTTGTTCTTCAACCATTCTGATGTAGACTTGCTTGTGTGTTTCGGATCATTGTCTTGCTGCATAACCCAGCTGCACTTCAGCTTCAGCTCACGGACGGATGGCCTGACATTCTCCTGTAGAATTCTCTGATACAGAGCAGAATTCATGGTTCCTTCAATGATGGCAAGGCATCCAGGTCCTGATGCAGCAAAGCATCCCCAAACCATGACACTACCACCACCATGCTTGACCGCTGGTATGAGGTTCTTACTGTGGAATGCAGTGTTTGGTTTTCGCCAGACATAACGGGGCCCATGTCAGCCAAAACGTTCCACTTTTGACTCATCTGTCCATAGAACATTGTTCCAGAACTCTTGAGGATCATCCAGGTGCTTTTTGGCAAACTTGAGACGAGCATTCATGTTCTTCTTAGTGAGCAATGGTTTCCGCCTTGCTACTCTGCCATGAATCACATTTTTGCCCAGTGTCTTTCTGATGGTGGAGTCATGAACACTGACCTTAGCCGAGGCGAGAGAGGCCTGCAGATCCCTGGATGTTGTTCTAGGGTTCTTTGTGACTTCCTGGACGATTTTACGCCTTGCTCTTGGAGAGATTTTGGCAAGACGGCCACTCCTGGGAAGATTCACTACTGTCCCAAACTTTCTCCATTTGGACAATATGGCTCTGACTGTGGTTCAGTTGAGCCCCAGAGCCTTAGAAATGGCTTTGTAACCCTTTCCAGACTGATAGGCATCAACAACTTTTTTCTGGAGGTCTTCAGGAATTTCTTTTGTTCGTGGCATGATGTGCCTCTAGAACCTGTGTGCTGACAACTTCACTCTGATGGTAAGGGCCAAAGTTAGTCAGATTTATATAGGGCAAGGCTGGCCCAAATCAGGCCTGGTTGTTAACCAAAGTACTCAAACCGCTGAACCCAATTATCCCTTTAATTGGATTGAGTTAACTCGGGGGTGGGGGGCAATAACTTTTTCACACCTGAAGATTGCATGTTTGATTACTGTGCACACCAATCAAATGAAAGAAGCACCAAACTTCGGTGTCATTTTTTCTTTCAGACTCCCTCTATATACTACAACCCACAAAAAAAATCTGACCAAATACAATGTGAAAAATGTGCAAAGAATCAGACAGAGGGCAAATACTTTTTCACAGCACTGTTCTTTGATGTTTACAATTTACCTGAATACTGTACTTCACCTGAATACAGCAACCACCCTGTTTAAATAGGCACATCATTCAGTGTTACTCACCCAAGGCTATTGTTTTCTGAATAAAGATGCAACATGAAAGTAATGAGATTCACATAGGATTCCTTGTCAATGTAGAGTGAGCGCTGCACGGAGATCACAGAAATGGTTTGTAACGTGAAAGTAGTGTGACACTTGAATGGAGGATGGCTAAGGTTGAGAGTGGGAGGGCACTGAGAAGGGCACTGTGGAACCCAGCTGCTAAACAAGCTAAATCGTTGCACAGCACTTGTCTTGGGTGTCACTTCAGCATTTTTTTTTGTCTATCTTTTTACACACCACCATGCTTGCACATCTATGCTCCAGTTCAAAAGAAATAAACTCAACTTGATATTTGCTAAATATTACAGAAAGAAATATATCTTGAAAGGCTAAGAGTTTAGCATAGGAATACAAGTTCCAAAACTATGATTAAAAAGGGTTGTTCAGTTGCTTTAAAATTAACAATTTCATAGGTCTCTTTCCATGACGCATTTCCATCTGTTCCTTGAGTCAGCAATAATATGCAAGCTATTGTTACATACACAGAAGTGTAGAGGCAAAAAAGAAAATAAGTGTTCCTACCATTATTGATTTTGGAACAATACCAAACAGTTAACCTTTATATTAAAACTAAATAAATATATTTAAAGAAAGTACAATTGTCAAAGAACACAGATGCCAACTAATGTTTACTAGCACAAGTTAGCACAAACCATATCTAAAACGTATCTCAAATATGCCTCGGTTCAAACACTGAGCGGTTATAAAAGTACTGGGTTATCAAAACATAATAAAACTGAATATTTCACACAGAGCACAAGGCATCATAAACTACACTTGGCACAAAAAGCAATGTAGTTCACATGTGCAAGCTTAATTGCAATCTGAATATCCCTAACAAAATGAAAAAAGGCTGTTATTGCAGTTGCTGTTTCACAAATACACAACAACATGTCTTTCCTAGGTAATAATTAATATTTCACCCACTTTGAGGAAATCCACAGACCACTTCTTAAATCCATTAAAACAATGCAGATCCATCCTAAACCTCCTCACATCGGTAATGTTGTATGTTTGTGCCTATTTCCACAATTCTAGTGCTGTGGTCTGGTCTTCCCCATTTTTGTTTTTATTAAGGGAGTGGCTATGGTTACGGTACCGTAATCATGCTTTGAGTGGCTCATCTTACGGCACTTCCAGTCGTATATGCGTACTAACATACATGCCGGACTTTGACTCGAATGACTATTCTTAAGGCACACTGTCAGTAATCAAACTTAGAATGGCTAAGAGAAATAACCCACCCAGGGCGTATGGTAAGAATTGTCTTACCGCACACCCTGTCTTGGGTTATTTCTTGCTGGACAGGCTCTTCAAATTACAGCCACTTCTAGACCATCCACAGCATACATTTGAAGAGACATATACACCTGGCTGCCTCCCATGCTTCCAGACCAAATTGTGTGGGACCCTGTTTTTCCCCTCCTAAATCTTGGCTACCATATGTATGTACATAACATCTACAAGGGGATCCTCTGTTTAGGGACTTGTACACATCACAAACAATGGCTTATGATACAAATAAGACCCAAAAGGAAGGAATTTCCATGACAATTGGTAGCCAACAAACTGTGATGAAACCAACAGACAAGTGGTGAAACTGACACTTTGTGCTGATGAACTGCTGGCAGTTAAATACACAGACAAAAAAAGATGTGTACCTCTTCACCATAATCCACCACTACTGTAGCAGTTCCTGTGTGAGGTCAGGACACACACACACACACACACAAACAAGCCCAAGTGTGTCCTGCAGTACAATAAATACATGGGAGGCGTGGATAGGTCAGAACAGATGTTGGAGCTGTACAATGCTGCAAGGAAGACCATGGAATGCTATAAGAAGCTTGGCATGTACATGGTCCAGATTTCTTTGTACAACGCCTATGTAATGTACCTAAGTACGACACCAGAGAATCGGCTCACATTTCTGGACTTACAGACCTCTGTGATCTTCAGCCATGTGTTTGGTACACAAGAAATGCCAGAGACTGATAGATCAGAAATAGTGGCAAGGCTTGGAGAATGGCATTTTATTTGACTGCTGCTGCAGTCTGGAAGAAAAGCCATGCCAAAGAAAAGGTGCCGTGTATGTTCCCGCAAGGGCATAGGGAGAGATACACAGTACTACTGTCCATGCTCTCAGCCAGGCCTCTGTTTGGAAGAGTGTTTTTAAAGGTATCGCAAAGTAAAGGAGTACTGGAAAGACTAAATAAATCCCGGTACAAACCACCTGAGGTAAAGTAACCAAAGGTAGTAAAAATCACTTGGTTTTTATGTCATGCGACAGCATTACCTGGGGCTCCAGAAGGATTATGGGTAACAAACCATTGAAGGGAGATGTTATGTTACCCATTTCTAAAAACCTTATTTTGTGCAGATTCAAAAAATGTATACTTATGTATACTAGGGTATATCATTCTTTGGTGGCATACTGGGTACATGGAATTAGGGTGGGTGGGGTGACATACACCATGGGCTGCATAATTTGAAGTGGAAAAGTCAAAGTGGCCTGGTGTCAGTCTAGAGCACATAAAACCCCCAAAACTGATGAATAGATCCACACAAAGACATAGGCAAATCCAGCAGCTTAAAAGTTTCTAAAATCTTACAAACATTGGTATTTTAGGGACTAAATGTGATGTAGGTAAAATACATGTTAAGAAAACATAGCATTTTGTTTATAATAGCTGTATTTTGTGGTCACATGACCAAATATCCACAAAAAACTTGGCACCAATGAAAACTTCATAGTCTGACAAAAAAAATAGTTTATCTGGGGTATCTGAAAGGGAACACATGGTAATTTTGGTGTAAATCAGCTGACTCCCAAAATCACATAATTCTTGTAGCACAGAAGCGTCACAAGGGCCTCAGCAGAGAAGGGGTTACAAAGGAAAGATTACTGGGGCCTATTTAAGCAAATAGTATGTTGAGAAGAAAAGGACAACTGTAATTCAACCAAGATTTAATAAGGATAAGCTTCAGCAGGAATTACTGTACGTAAATTGCTGTGGAGTGAAAAAAAACAACAACATTAGAATTCTGCCATATGCCTTATTCACAGGATGGCATCTGTACAGAGAATATGAATGTTGACCAATCCTTAACAGTGACTGGTTGATTTCTTGATTAAATCATTATAATTTTAAATCTGAAGCCAGCTTCAAAATACATTTACTTCAAAAGATAAACAGAATGCAAGGCAAGGTTGTATGGAATTTCAGGCACCTTCAAAAGGACAGAGCTACAGTGTCCAGCTTTGTTTTACTTTTATGTAAGCCCTGCAAACTGGGACATGAGAAAACCGCCCTGAGACAGGCAAGAAAATGACCTTCAATGTTCACTACATGTTGCAATCTTGCCGTGGGACTGGAGGTCAGGTTTTTTTTGTAAAAACAGTTACAGACAATTGATGAATCCCAAAAAACAAATAAAAGGCAATTCATTAAAAATAAGTAGGTGCTTAATCAAAATGACATGACATTCAAATGTTTGGTGAGCATCTGGTACACCTGAGAAGTAGTGACTTTTTGTCTAACAGCTTGTAAACCTATAGGGTATATGAATTTGGTAGCATCAGCATCAGGCTAATGTTCCAAAAAGAACAGCATGCAGTACAGTATATCTTCTTTGGTTGTTCTACCAGCGATAAGAAATTCTCCCCAAAATGCCGCTGCACGCTTGGTCTTGGAGTGAGGTAAGCATACCACGGCATTCAAGTGACGTGGCAGTCAAAAAACAAATGCAAATGCGCCCGACAACAGCTTAGGCTTGCCCCAGGCACAGGATTTGTTTGTAGCACTGTGTTCTCCACCATACCTTTTGTATTTGGTTATAAAACTCAAAATATTAGTTTTTTGTGCTTTGTTACATTTATAGGATAAATGTAAATTTCATATTGCAGCACAGGTATATGCCAAATGCCACTCTCTCACACTGGTTCACATAAGTTGATTTTTTTACTCATTAATGATGCAATGTTTTGTACAGTAGCTTTCTCTTAGGCTCAAGCACTCACCCAATGTATTCTACAGTAGCTTTCTCATTGACTCAACCCTCACCTTGATTTCAATATGAATACAATGTTATGTTTTAAATGAAAACAACAACATTTTTTAAATGGGAGCCTGTGAACATAAACAAAGCATCCCTGAGAGCACACTCCAAGTAGAATTCTATATATCGATTTTGCCCGAGGAGATTCCACAACTCTGAAAATATTTGTAGCTGAAATAGTTTAGGAGCTAGTAGTAGTTGTAGAAGTGGTAGATCTGGAAATTCATACAAGCTGCCCTCACTAGGATACTTCATTAAAAGGCACTTCAGCTTTAAATTTACAGTATATTAATTTGGCAAAAAAAAATTTTGAAAGTTGCCTGTATTGGAGAATGAGAAAAAAAATTGTCACAATTTCTATTCAGTTTGTGTTCTATAGGACTGCCCACAAAAGTGTCTATTGTCTAGCCCCAAAGGAGTGGTTTTCATGTATGCACAGAAACGGGCAAACGGCATGATTTTGTAGACCTCCTGCAGCCTCTGACTCAACTATCGCGTTGGTAACTGGCGTAACTGCTATGCCTCTTACATTCAGCCCACTTCATTGCAGTTGTCATGGTTTGGGGCTTGCATTCCGATTCCTCCTCCTGCTTCCTGTTGTTTCCTTCTTTTAGTCAACTCTTTCTACAGTCACAATGACTGTGCTGGTAGCCACACTGTGAGGACATCCAATCTTTTGAATCAATTCCCAGACACACATATGAAAATGTCAGAAAAAGGCTCTTTCAGGCTAACTAGAATGGAGTGGTTTCAGGTCAATGCATTAACCTCACATCTAAGAAGCCCACATTAGAATCTGGATAAAGAAGGTTGCAAGTAAAAACTGTTTAGTAGTCATATTCATGTTTTGGTGGACAACAATCAAAATCACAACACAATTTGTCACAATTGGTAGTCTGATATTGGTGTTCAGAAAATGGCCATAACTAGCAACAGTAGTAACTCTGGCCTTTCAAGATTAAGTTCTTTTGGCAGAACATTGTGGGAGAGGTTCAAAAGAAGCCAATCTACCATCCTAGTTTTATTCACATAAAAGTTACTGTGTGTTTCAGAAAAAGGGAAAGTTACTGAAGTATACTGTGCTTTAGCCAATATTCCACATGTTATCAGAGATACTGTTTATGTTTTACAAAAATATATATTAACTGATTTAACATCTTAAAAGGCAGTACTAAAAATTAAAAAATAATTATAATTTAAAATGATCCTAGCGAAGCACAAAACTGCCTTTAACTCCATACAAAACCTACAAAATAAAGCAATACAAACATGATGACCTAATGCTGGCCAAGCACCTTATGAACTTTTCCAATTCACCGTATACTGTAGGTATCTGAACATGAAGTAGGCCTATAACAGTTAATAGGTGTTGGAAGTCTGTAGGTGTTGGAAGTCTGTAGTATGATAAATGATGATGATAAATTGGTGGTCCTTTACAGACTAAAGTACATTACTTTAAGAGGGAATTTTTATAGGAAGAGGTGCGGTGCAGTGGTCTATAATTATATATGAATAATAGGGCTGCTAAGATTAAATTGAAAAATCGTTTTTTAAACCGATTCCATTCCTTGTTACATTCATCGATATGAATACTGTATAATCAATTAAATAATTACTTTTTGTAATGCGCATAGTTAATAACAGTATTCAAGTTTATCAACAAAACTGCACTGAATGCCCTGCCTTGCTATTTACAGTATTTCTGCCAAAGACCACAACAATCACAGAGCAAAAAATAAGTAAAACTAAACATCACTGCTGTGATCAGACAGTAGTCCAAAACAAGAACAACAAAATGCAAATACAGTCTAGCTAAGTGTGTGTTGTTGTTTTTTGCGTCCATTATAGGTTATCAAACGTATCTGACAGAAATTAAAAGTCTTTGATAATTAATTGTTTTATGTTTTTTAATAATCAGTTTTATTAAAAGCAAAACAGTACTCACTGGAACCGGATTCTTGATACTTGTATCGGGTTCGTCGGTTCCAAAGCAGAAACGGAGTACCAGGTTTCAAAGGAACCAGTTCGTACAGCTCTAGATAAAACATTCTTATGCTAGTATTCCTACAGTACCACGTGGAAAGCTATATTACAGTGAATTACCCTTCGCACTCAATTGTTGTGCACAAGCTTTTACTTAACAGCAATGATATTAAAATAATCATCGATATTTATTATGGGAGACTGTTATTTAGGGGCATTTAGTGAGTAGGGTGACTGAGGGGGTAAAAAGGGGCTGGATTTTTATTTGTCTGTCCCAATACTTTGAGGGCAGAGTTTAGTCTTGTTCTTAGATCTAGTGTGTCTGGTTTCTTTTCCATTAAAAACGTAAAACTCCAAATACTGCAATGCCATTTGAGGCTAATAATAAATCAGTTTTTACAGATCTTTAGAGCAGGAGTGTAACTCTTAAGACTACCCAGTGCTGTTTGTGTGTACTGTAATGGACGTTGAATACTGTACATTATAAACCTCACTAGATGTCAGTGGAAGTTTCAGGCTGTGTCAGAATAACAGATTGATACTGTTGACAAAGGCCTTTGTTTAAATACTTCATCTAGCTGCAGTATTATTACAGGGTGATGCAAAACCTTACTGTAGGCATAACACTGTAAAATGCACCTGACAGCTAAAGTAGAACCATCATTATGTGCTGCAGCAATATTTCCACTCCTTCAGACCAAATTATCAGCCCCCATTTTAACCCTTGCTTACTAACAGAGATTGCTCTTGAAAAGACCACCTTCCCCTTTGGAGTACCAATTTGTTTTCTATATTGAAGGAAAATACAGATGACATGACCACATTTGTGGTCCCAGGGCCTGAATGGCATACAGAAAAAAAACATTAGAAATGCTTCTCTCTAAATGTTTTATGGCTCCTAGACTACCTGCTGCCTGTACCTCCACCGCTAGAGGACTACCTGCCGCACCCACCTCCACCGCAATGGGAGGACTGCCTGCCGCTCCCACCACCACCGCCCGGGGACGCCTGCACGACACCGCCCGGGGACGCCTGCACGACACCGCCCGGGGACGCCTGCACGACACCGCCCGGGGACGCCCGTGCGCTATTGCAGGGAGATGCCTGCCCTGGGGGTAGATTGCTGCTGACCTCCGGGGATTTGTTGGGGTTGGAGGAGCCAACCTTGGCACTGCCAGCACGTCTGCTGACGAGGTGAAAAAAAAAACACATTCGCAACAAGCCTAAAGTAAGTTTAACATACTACAGGGGTGTTACTAAAATATTTATTACAAACAGATTACAGTACTTTGGAATGCAATCTATAAAACTAGACACGAGTTTATGAAAACCGTCTTTTGTATTCAGTGACAGCTGCATCATCACGCATTGCATCTTGTTAACACTGTACCACCTAACCTTCACGATCTGTGAAACACACAATGCGGAAATCCCTGACTAAAACATAATAATAATAATAACAATAATAATAATAATAATAATAATAATAATAATAATAATAATAATAATAATAATAAAATCCATTGATTTACAGTTACTTTTGCTTTCTACCGTGCACGACACATCAGTGACTTCAAAGAGAATCCGCAACAAGGGGCCAGAAGGGTTTTGAGTAATCCAAAAACCAAAGAGGGTTGAGGATTACAATCGATACATGGGAGGTGTAGACAGAGCTGACCAACTCTGCTCTTATTACAGCTTTCAGCACCGCTCTGTCAAATGGTACCACCGCGTATATCACCATGCAAAGGAGGTAGTGTCAGTGAATGCGTTCATCATTTTTAAGAAAAGCACAAAATGCAAATACAACGGGTGTAGAGTTCAGAGAGAAGATGCAGAGGCTCCTGAACAGGGTTACAGCAAAAAACGCAGTACCAGCCCCAGTGATGGAAATGCCAGGAGTGCCTGCTAGACTGTTAGGGAGACATCTCATGGGACAGCATGAAAAATCAAAGCTTGACTGTAAAGTCTACTCTGACAGAAAGAGAGGATGTTCAGATCAGGGACCTAAAAAGTCAGGGAGAAAGCAGACGGTCTTCTACTGCAAAACCTGCTCAGATCAACCAGTGCTACTGGAAATGTCAGCCAAATAATTAATAATAAGAATAATAATTTCCAAACGCTAAACATTAACGTTTGTTTATAAAAATGTTTATTCCTACACTGAAGTAGTTAATGCTAAAGAAATAAAACGTCAATATGAAATATTAAATACATTGTACAAACATTTGCCTAATGAGTAAACAGTAAATTTGAAAAAAACATTAATATGTATAACATGTTATTTTCCTACTTCAGATATTTCTATAATATTTAAGGTAATAAGCAGAAAAAACATTTTTAATGCATTTATGTGAGAAATCAGACATTTGAGAAAAAACAGCAATTCATACATTATAGTTGCATATGTAGCAACACTGACCTGATTATAATATACTTATAGGTGCAAATTTAGTGACAATGTGCAATAGGGACAGGAAGAGAGGAGCTTTTTTGCAAGTCAGCCTCTTTTAGAATGTTGGTGGCCATCTTGGTTGGGCAGGCTGGCAGCACAGTGTTCCAAAGCAGGAAGGCAGTGAAAGAGTTAAAACAACACAATACGATCCCACAATCCCCTGGTGACCTTTGACGGGCGATAAGAATTTCAGAGGTTGGCCAGGTTTGGAAAAAAGCACTGAAATGCTGTTTTGATTTTGGTGGGTAGCGGTGGGCAGCCGAAGCCTGTTGCGCCAGGCAGGGGAAACGAGCCTTGATGGGCTGCATGGCCTTTTCTCGTTCCCAAACTTTTCTTATGCGTCTGTATCAATGTCTGGCTCAAGTTCTTCGTGCTACTAGGTTAAGGTTATTAGCTCACTTCTAAATCGGGTGTTATATGTGTATGTTTCAATGGTCATAATACACATTAAAAAACTAGAATAGTGTATTACAGTGCTCCTTCATTATAACTGAAGAGCGTTATATCCGGGGTCATGGGCTAAATTACTTTACTGTATTTGGTGAAATAACAATACATAACATACAATTACAGTAGGCCTCCATTGTGGCAACATCGCATGGATACATACAATTAAATGAAATATAAACAACATTTTAACGTAGCCCTGAGTTGCTTTGTAGGAAATGCGTGTACACCAATCATTGACTTGCAACAGCATTTCATATAAGTGACAGAAGTCAGTTAATACTGTATGAACAATTTACACTTACAATTAACTATAATAAATAAATGAAATAATTTTTTTCAGCTAATAACAGAGTTGCGCAAAAAAAGGACTATAAAAAGCAATCATTCAACAATACACAACAGCTCACAAAAGTTAATACTGTATGAACAATTAACACAAAAACTAGATTAAATAACTAAATAAATAACAAAGACATTTCAGTCAATAGAGAGAATAAAAATGACAAGCAATAATTGAATTGCTATACTGTATCTATCGATCTACACCTCTCTGTCGGTTTGTGTATGTGTCTGCCCAGGTTATAGTGTACAAATTGATAATGCGAGGGGGAAAAAAAAGCATGATCTATGACAGAACTTACTTAAAATAACTTGTGATTTTTTTTGCTGTTTGTACTTTTTTTCTGAATTTGTTCTGCGGTGTTAATGAGGCTCTAAGTTCAACACTTCAAAAGGGCCGATTTCTGACGCATCCTGAGCTTCAAACCACAGCAATGTTTTACATCCTGTGGTGCATTGTCATCAGACACACACTCTGTGTCTTTGGGCTCTTCTCTCTGCAGTACCAAGTTCACAATGTTGCGTCACTAAGTTCTTCTCACTGATTCTGCATAATCAACATGAACCCAGACGCTGAACAATTCCGTGGCTGTGTCCAGGGAGCTTGCGGTTTCTCCCAGATTGCAGAGAGCTTTGACTAGCGCAATGTGATTGACTATGTCGCCCTCTTCTGGCTCTTGGGAGAAATCATCACTTGACAGTGGCGAGTCAGAGAAGGCATCTCCCAATCCCTTCACAAAGCATTTTTCAATTGTTTCAGCATTCCATGAATCGGCAATCAAGTAGATCATATCTTTCACACTGAATGACTCAAGAAAGTCAAGGAGAGAGACAGTGTCATGCATGACAATCTTGCCGAGGAATTCTCGTCGATACACACTCTTGAGATTGCAGATGACGCCCATATTCATAGGCTGGAGTTTTGACGTGGTGTTTGGAGGCAGAAAAGCAACTCTGATGTTTCCATCCCTAGTCTGCATCACTTCTGCAGGAGGATGCGCAGCACAATTGTCCATCAGCAGGAAAGCTTTTAACGGAAGTGTTTGCTGACGTGTGTACTTCACTTCTGGCACAAAGTGATTGAAAAACCAATCTCTCATGAGGTCTGATGTCATCCATGCATTGCGAGTTGCTTCTATAGATCACTGGCAGATTATCACGGTTTACATGCTTCAGTGCTTGAGGGTTAGCGGATTTCCCTATGACAAGTAGGGGCAATTTATGACTTCCACTTATCTGCTGTCACATCTGTTGTCTTAACTGGGAGCAGCTTCCAAAACAGCCCTGTCTCATCAGTGTTGTATATTTATTCCTCAACAAATCTTCCATCCGCAATTAGTTTTTTCAGTGCAGGCAAGTAGGTAGATACAGCAACGGCATCCACTGATCGCTGTTCACCTACAATTGTCAGTTGCTTAACACCATACCGTTTCTGCCACCGCCAAAGCCATCCGTCACTTGCCTTAAATTCACACTCAACTCCTTGCGCTACTGCTATGATGACTGCTAGAGATTCTGCTTTTGCTTTAACCAGAGCACTTGAAATTGGAGCTGCTGTTTAAACCTGACATATGTTGCCGCTTCGATCTCCGATTCAGATGCCAAACAGGTTTTCTTTCTGTTCAGTCCATCATCACTGGATACTTTGGTCAACAAAACTTTCATCCACTCTCGCAGAGTTCCCCCCAGAACACCAAGCTCTCGAGAAACTGTAATTTGAGGTTCCCCTGCCTTGTTGATGGCCTCCAGCTTTTCCTGGACAGTGTAAGCCTTTCGTTTTGGATGACATTTTTTCATGGCACTTGAAAAAAACGGTGCTAGTTTTATACTGTGGAAACTACACATACGAGACTGGTAAGTACTGACTGAACTGTATTTACACAAGCAATCTCGAGAGGTTCAATGTAGTAAATAAATAAATAAACAAATAAACAAACAAACAAAAAAACGGGGACATAATATAGGCATGTTATAGCCGAAGCACCTTATAACTGAAAGCATTCTAGCGAGGGAGCACTGTAGTTTATGTAGCACCTACAACAAATAGACTTACATCATTTTTACTGATTTTGCGAAAGCTGGTGGACATGACATTTTACATTTAACAGATTGCCTTAAATGTATAGCAATCAAATTTGTGCATAAAATGTTATTTGTACAAACAAATTATCCAAATCAGTGCATCAGTTTCATGACCTATAACACCGTTGTAGGGCTACTTTGTATTTCACAGATTTATTTAAAATGCACTAGGAAACAAGTTTGTTCCTAACTTTTGAAGTTTATCCATATTGGATCATCAGTTCTCCTGCAATCATGAAAATATAATACTGGATTGTCTTGGTGTTCCATGACCTTGACCTGTAAGTCAAGTGTAAAATGTTTCCCACAAACCTTGTACTAAGTGACATGGACCTTTAAAACATGTGTATGGGAGCATTTAAGTAGAAACTAAGTAAGAAAAGGAAAACACTAAATGTTTCGACCAACGTATAGTACACTTAAGCTGCTTCTCGTTTTCTTTCACCCTCTGCAAAACAAGTTCTGCATTTTAGAACTACCACACTGTTAAATCAATATTTTTTCTTGATTTAATGTTGCAAAATTGTTACGATAAAACCTGTTCTGTCATTTTAATAATCATGATGTTATATTACAATACTGATTTACTTTAAAAACAAATAAGTAATTTATACCTTATGCTTTACCTTAAACCTTTCTCAACAATAAAGGTATAAAAAGCCTCTGGGAATGGTTTTGCAGTAAAACAGCATTACTTCACTCTGCATCACACACATCTGATTTGATGTTTGCTTGCCACCATTACTATGCACTGTGCAAGTCATTAAGGTAGCTGTTTAACAGGATCAATAGCATTTGTCTTTGTCAGTCACCACTGACTACATGTTTTAAATGTTATCTAGAAATTATCATAGAGTACTAGTGTTATTATATGAAAAGGCATATATATATATATATATATATATATATATATATATATATATATATATATATATATATATCCACTATTATTATTATTATTATTATTATTATTATTTGCTTATTTAGCTTGCTCACTTGCGCCCCGTCTTTCGGGTGAGACGTAAAAAAAAAATAGTGCCCTTTCCTGGTTATTTTTACTTTCTACAGTTAGAACCATTTAATTCATACAGGCCGAAACCGAATAAACAACACTAAACTCGGAAGGTTAAAATACTATCAACACTTGTGTCGTATTCTGTACAGTGGCCACGTTGTACAGATTGATATTTGATGTACTACGACTTTTTAAAATATAAGTAGGATTGCATAACAAAGAATTACACAGCAAAGTTTACCTGTACCGAGCTTAGACATTACCACTACTTGTACTGTACAGTGATGTCACAGAATTCTAAACATGCATTGCAGCTTCTAACTCGAGTTAAATAATTTATACATACCAATTTTAGTGTCACAAAAGCAGAAAAAAACAATACGCAAATGCATTTGTATACTGGACCAGTATACCTCGAGTCGTACGGAAACAAATGCATCCTCGGCAGTAATATAATAACTACAACAGGGCAGGGAGTTGGTTATATGGACGCTGACTTTTGAAGTGTGTAAACTGACAAACAAACCAGAGCTGTCAATACAGTCAGCACATACAAAACTGTTTATAAAAAAAATAGTTTATCCTTATACTCACTCGTCGTCCTTCATGATGGTTTCCTCTGTAATTGGTTTAATCGGGGCTATGTTTTCGGTCTTGGTGTTGTAGTTTCGGAAACAAACAGTTAATTTCTCATCGAAGTCGTTGACCAAGTCCTCCATGGACTTAAAGCTGCCGATCTCTCCGGAGAAGCTGTTGTCGAGCTCGGGAAAATCCTCCAGCAGGCCTCGGACTTCTCCCACGTTCGAATTTATTTGGTCAAGTCGGTTCTGGCAACCAGCGACCGGCTTGAATTCGTAGAAGTCCTGCCAATCCTCATCGAATTGAGCTAACGGAGCCGCCATAACTGCAGCAGGAAGACAGGACAATTTCCAATCTCTTGCCTGCCCTCCCCGCAGCTCAGGCTGTTGCAAACAAAGGGGCGGTACAGGAGCTGGAGGTAGTGTCACTGACGTCAAACACAGCCAACCATGGCATCGCCCTGGCTTTACTTCGCAACGCCACAGCACGTTTCCACTGTAGATTTTCAATAGACTTCTTTTGCTCATTATTTGTGAGTTTGTCTCCCGTTCAATGCGCAGCCTGATCTCGATTAACATGTGCTTAAACTATATATCATTAAAAAATGTAACAAATACGGAGGCCAGGTGGTCTATGATAAATACATTACGTGGCAAGTGAAATTAGTTTAGTGGTCTCAATTCAAAAAACACAATACATTTTACAATCGGCAATGCTGAATTATTGCCACAGAGCTGTTTGTGAGACCCAGTAATTTAATACTGGACAGTATTTCAGTCCCCATTTCCAGTAGTTTCTGTGCAAAACAGTTCAAATGCAGATGAAATGTGCAGTTAAAACTTTATCTTGTAGCAGAATACACAACATGCTACTAAGAACATAACCATTTAAGCTGCTACTCTTGATCAAACTATGTATTTACTATACTTTGCTACATTTACTACAGTTTTACTACTTATAAAATGAATATCACTTTATGGTACCACAGCTCCTGTGAGACAAATTGCTTGTGAAAACCATTTGCCTATTTGAAAAGTAGATGGTTATCTATTTAGAGACATTAAGATATCCAGTAAGCAAGCAGTCTCAGTGGGGAAAAAACAGACAACGAATGCCCCACCCTCACACCACAAACATGCAGGGGTGTATCAATATATTTGGAGAAACTATGGAGGGAGGGGTGCATAGATAGATAGATAGATTGATAGATAGACCCATCTGACCTACTTCTGACCCACTTCTTGTACCTAAAAAGAAAGCACATTTTGATTGTGACATTCAATTAAGCAGAATGGCCTTGACACACAGTATGGTTTGCCTTAGGAACAAGGCAACTCTCCTGCTCAGACTAAGGCGAACTTTCGGAAGAATACAATCATTTAAACAGCATAAACAATATATAGTGAAAGCACAGGGAGACAAAGCCAGGCATGACAAAAGGCAAGGTAATGCATGGTGGAAGGATGGTAAAAGGAAGGGAAAAAAGCCTAGCATGTAATTAGATAGCAACAATGTTCTTTGTTGGTCTTTAAAGTTGGAGTCAGTGTCCCGCAGTCATTTTCCTTTATACACTACATAATACCTTGATGTAGTTTTACATTACTGTAGAGATGGAAGAAGGAAGGTGAGGAAACAGTATTTCTAAATAAACCAAAACGGTTTTTATTAACGAAACACAAAAGTTGAACCGACGACAGACTGCCCCAACCTTGTGGACCTGGTTGGAGGCAGGCTGATGTCAAATTATAAACAAAGTAATATATGTATTTAAATTAAGGCATTACACAGATCAGTACACACAGGCACACATGTAAATCAAAGGCATTGGTTTGTATGGGTAAATGTACCCTCAATTAATGAAAACAATTAATAATTGGTGCTAGTTACACAAGCTGATCCTATTCACCCCATTTGTTTATAAGACTGAAGTTATGCCAGGTACCTGCTGTATCTTGATCTTTTATATATGCTTGTTTAAAAACTGGGGCTGCTCTGATTAACAGATTAATAAGACCAATTAATTAACTAAAGAGTTGATCGCAGGTTCATTTTTTTTTTTTTTACAATTTAATTGTGCAGAATTTAATTTTTGTATATAAAATAAAATCCACCAATAGAAGACCTGCATTTTCTCTGCGGCAGTCCAATCATAAGTGAGCGGAGGCGGGACATAAACAGTTGAATGTCTTTAGTAGGTTTAACCAATGGGAGAGTCAAAGATCTGCCTCTTGTTATGCAAGTGTCCAATCGTGACTGAGCAGAGGCGGGACATAATTGGGAGTTTAACTAATGGGAAAGTCAAAGATCTGCCCTGGTTTTGCAGCTGTCCAATCACTAGTGAGCAGAGGCAGGACATAAATATGCTAGCGTTGTAATATTTCAAATTGCTTTTTACAAATTACAAAAAAAATGTCATAACACGACAGAGACATTGTAATTGATTTGGTACAAATCAATTTTCAAGAAGAAAAAATGGAGGTATACACCACAAATACCCAAACTGACACAGGAAGTGAAGGGATATACTTGCCACTTCCAACATTCAAATTATGAAAGGTATCCATGGATTAGCTGTCAATTAAAAAATATATACTGCAGAAAAGGTGATATGTAACAGCACTGGCTACAGCAATCTAGGATGACTATCAAAGTCAGCACAAAAAATATGAGCGTTCCCAAAGTCACTTTTGGACTTTTGGATTGATGTTTAACTGGATGAGCAGAAGTGTAGGGATGCAATACATCACGATGAGCAAGTAAGAAAAAATTTTGAGGTTCTAAAGGCTTGATTGATTCTGTTTACCTTGGCAAGCAAGAACTGGCATTCAGAGGGCACTATGAAGGCACCAATTCCTCAAATAGAGGTAATTGGTGGAATTACTTTCTCTGATTTCTGACTACTACAGCATGTTAAGCAATCACTTGTCAATAGCCACAGTATTCTTGGGTACCGCTGACAAGATTCTGAACAGCTGAATCGCTTTGGTGCCTCAGGTTCTGCTAGATTCAGAAGTACAGGAAGGAAGCCAAGTCGTAGCTATAATGGTAGATTAAACAACCGATGTTGGAAATGCAGCTCAGCTTCTTGTGTTTTCAGATACTAGTATGTGACTGACAGTGGCCCGAAAGAGCGGTTGATCAGTGAAAATGTGTTACATTTACTAAAACAAAAATAATAATAAAAATGCTTTTAAAAAGACCAAATTCCCACTGGGTTTATTTATTTTTAGATTCTATTGATTTTTTAATATTATTATGCCGGACAGCCGCTATAACATCATTACCTTTGTTAAAAATGTGCACGGATTAAACAAATGCCCATAAATTAACCGATCAAAAATTGTAATCGATTGACAGCCCTATTAAAAACTTGATGAGGTATTGGCAAAATATTTCCCAACTTGAGTTATTTATAGTTTTACGTGATGACTGAGGGGTATATTTTCAAAATATTTACTCCAGGTATAACCCTTTATTGATACTGTGTGACCACTAACACTAACAATCAACTAAAGAATCTGAAGCACTCTTAAATTGTTAGTTGCTCTGGGTTAACATTGCGTAGGTGTCAGCCTGCTAGGAGGCTGGCAGAGGGGAACGAGGTACGCCTGGTTCCAACCCCAGGTAATTGGATAAGGGGCAGAGTCAAGGTGTACAAAACGGTCAGCCTCCACCAGTCAGGGCAGTGTTCAGGGTTGCCAGATTGGGGAAATCCCCATTTGTGGGGAAAATCAAAGCCATGGTGGGAAAAATTGGGGGAAAGGTTTCATGGTGGAATGTGTGGGGGAAAATATTTTTTAAATGGGGAGGATTCAGATAAAAATGGGGAAATTTTATATTGTCTGTAATTAGCTTCTTAGAGATCTTTCAATGATATTTATCCTGCTTTCTAACAGTGAGTGACTGATGCAGTAGCATACCAATTGCAGCACAGGCTACAGTTTTAACCAATCACACCCCCACCCTCCCACTTGAAATGACCAATCATACATATGCTTTCAACTCCCGCTTGATCAGTTGTTAACGACAGGTAACTGATCGAATTTACAAATCATATTGCTTTATTCCGCCTCCAAGTGATGGACATATGTTTTGATCAATCATACTTACACTCTTCGAGCCCTTGAGGTATGCCCAAAACTCTTATGCATTGTTGTGTGTGTGTGTCTGTGCTGACGCCATAGCTGCTGAGCGAGCGAGCGAGCAGACGAAGTACGAGAGGCGAGAAGGTCCAGTGGTTAAGGAAAAGGGCTTGTAACCAGGAGGTCCCCGGTCCAAATCCCACCTCAGCCACTGACTCATTGTGTGACCCTGAGCAAGTCACTTAACCTCCTTGTGCGCCGTCTTTCGGTGAGATGTAATTTTAAGTGACTCTGCAGCTGATGCGTAGTTCACACACCCGAGTCTCTGTAAGTCGCCTTGGATAAAGGCGTCTGCTAAATAAACTAATAATAATAATAATAATAATAATAATAATAATAATAATAATAATAATAATAATAATAATGAGAAATTCTTAGAAATATTTTGACATATGTCTTAATGATGTCAACAAAAACATCTTCTCAACAGCGATACACAAAAAAATAGGAGGCAGAACCGGAATTGAAAGGTAAGTATAGATGTTATTAGTTATTACATCTTAGTTTTTCATTGTGCAATGGAAACACGTGTAGTACTAGTAGTACATGACCATTCTTTCTGCAGTGTTAGTAGGCCTATTACATTTTTAGCATTATTATTTTCTGTACAAGTAAAATTTAATTAACGATTTTCTGAATTATTTTTCATGAAGGTATATGTCTTGCTTAATTATGGTTTAAATGTGCTTAATTAGGGTGGACAAAACAGGCGTCTGGCGATTCTGCCTCTATGGAGAGCTCTGCTCAGAGCACAAAGTGCTGGTCACCAACTTTGCAGTTTTTTTTTTTAACTATTTTTTTTAACTATTGATTTTTTAATATTACTATGCCGGACAGCCGCTATAACATCATTACCTTTGTTAAAAATGTGCACGGATTAAACTAATGCCCATAAATTAACCGATCAAAAATTTTAATCGATTGACAGCCCTATTAAAAACTTGATGAAGGTATTGGCAAAATATTTCCCAACTTGAGTTATTTATAGTTTTACGTGATGACTGAGGGGTATATTTTCAAAATATTTACTCCAGGTATAACCCTTTATTGATACTGTGTGACCACTAACACTAACAATCAACTAAAGAATCTGAAGCACTCTTAAATTGTACAAGTAAAATTTAATTATCGATTTTCTGAATTATTTTACATGAAGGTACACCAACTTTGCAGTTTTTTTTTTAACTCGCTGTATAATTGAGTGGGAATCAGTGAAACACAATATGTCTGCAGTTATTATAAGTTTAAATACTAAATAAATATTAATCACAATACACATAGTTTGAGAAAATATCACCATCGCAAGCATTTTGAAATTGGTAAAAACTGAATTAAAATTTTTATTTATATTCCAAAACATACAATTTATAGTATACTAATTGAAGAAAACATTCCATGCGTAATTTACTTTTAATTTTGCTTGTAGTATCGTATATGTTGATCTCAAAACACCGCCTCAACCAAAATGCATCGTGATGACAGCTCAAAATGGTGTCAGTGGAGTCTCTGCAGCACAGTGTTGTTAGGAGGATTGCTTGTATGCTTAAAACTTTTATATTTCAATTTAAAATCACCATCTAGCTTGGATTTTTTAGTGGAAGTGTTACTATTTTTGTACACATATTTTATTTTTTTTTAATTATAAAGGCTCAAAGTCCGTAGAATGCAAAACTTAAGATGACTGCCGGTAGAAAAAGCATGTGAATTTGATGTCTTAAAACTCAATTTTACATGATTAAAACATATTTTTTGACATTTTGACTTCACGTATGTTTAAGTTAGGTACAAACTACATTTAATAACCTATTTTGTTTTTTGTTTGTTGAAATCTAAAATTCAACCTACTTAAGCAGCAGGCCTATGCCTTAATAATATTAGCGTAATTGTTATTATTATCAATTTTTAAATATACACTGGTTTGCAGAAGTATTCACCCCCAACCAATAATGTCACATTTTGTTGAATTATAAATAATGTATGCACAGTTTTTCAAAAAAAAAAAAATTTATTCAAAGCTGTAGTGGTTAAAGTGAACACTGTTGTATGAGGATGAGATTAAATGTCAGCTCAGGTGCCAACAGGATGTGAAAACTTTGCAGGGGGGTAAATACTTCTGCAAACCATGTATATATATATATATATATATATATATATATATATATATATATATATATATATATATTAGCTGTAGTATATTTTCTTAAAATACAGTTTCATACTTTTGATGTTGACTGATTTATTTATATACGGCCGGTGCAAGGCAGTAATACTGTGGCTTACTGTGCTGTGTGTCGCTGCACTCTGCAGGCTCACAAGAAAGATCTTATCACACATTCAAAGTCTCAGAAGCATCTTTCAAATGCCTGGAATGAAAAAGCAACAGGTGAACTTCAGCCAATTAATCAATATTTTACTGTCAACCCATCCAATATTTTAAAAAAAAACAGGTTTATATACAGGTGACCATCTCCCGATTAGCAACAAATTAATCACCTAATTAATTCAGGAGATGGCCACCTTCTGCACAAGTTTTTTTTTAACAGTGGATGGGGCTTCCCATCCACACTACCAAACAGTACAAAACAAAAACATTCGGCTACGCCGTCAAAAAATAATAACAAAACAACACTGCTCTCGCCGTCATATTTACACATAAATAAATCAGAATACAAACACAAAATAAACTGCACAGGGGCGGAGGGGTACCCCGTTCCAAAAATAAACAAACAAATACATTTAAACAGCAGGGCTCTGCCCTGCCCCCTTTTCATGTGCAGGGCTTTCCTACCAATTATTTCAGTTGGAGACAGGGAACCCCTCCAAGCTTTTTCATGATCTCTATACTACCAGTCAGTGTTGAAACTTCTAGTTCATCCAAATCAGATAGAGAAAATTCCCTACTCTGAGCTAGTCACTTTTAATTTTGAGATGTATATAATGCCTACAGCAACCTTGTACCTGGGTTATGACTTTACTACTTATGCAGACGGTCTTAAAGACAAAATGGCTGTAGAGTCAGTAAAGGAGAAGTGCAAGGGGATGCTGGTGCAGATGGCACGTCAACTGCTGGCTCGACTACCAGCCAATATAAGCATATTGGAGAAACTGGACATGCTGCACCCAAAAGAGGCATTATCACAACTCAAGAGACCCATCACAACTATTGCTCAGGAATTCCAGGTGGTTTGTCAAGACATAAGAGAAACTGAAAAGTAATGGACCAATTTAACCAACAAGACCAGGGACAAAACAGCTGATGAGTCATCCTTTTGGTTTGAGGTCTATGAAGATAGGGATGCTGCAGGGGACAGGCGGTTCAGTTATGTGGCTCTGTTTGCCCTCGCCATGTTGACACTACCAGTATCAAATGCGCAGTGGAACAAACTTTCAGCACTGTTACAATTATGAAAACAAAACTGAGAAATCGTCTTCAGTGCAAAACTTTGGAAAGCCTGCTACAGGTTAAATACTGCTTGAAGTGGAGGGGACAGGACTGCAGGAGCTTTCACCGAACTCCACAAATGCTGCAGAAGTTCAACAGCAACATGATATCACCAAGGAACAGGACTGCCTGGAAGCTCTACTCTTGGAAGCCTACGTTTTAGAGCCCTGATAAGATCTACATATATTTAACACATTTGCATTGATCATTTTATTTATTCACTCATATCTTATATCCATGCAAAGTAAACCTAATAATAGTCTGTGCCATGGGAGTATGCTGTACATGAGGCGTATGAGAGGAAGAAACTGTGGTATGCTCAACTAGCCTCTGAAGTGGAACAGCGAGGATGGAGAGTCCGGGTTTACCCAGTGGAGGTGGGTTGTTGAAGATTTGTGGCACACTCTACAACCCGGTTTCTCAGAGACGTCGGATTCAGTGGCCAAGAGTTGCGTTGCACAGTGAAGAACTTATCTGAAGCTGCAGAGAGGAGCAGCAACTGGCTGTGGTTGAGACGGAAAGATTCTGGCTGGGGATCTCAAGCACAATAGAAAGAAAGAAACGCTGATGTACGGGTAAGTAAGCTAGGCTGAGTTGAGTGGGGGACGGAGGGGGGTGATGCTGGGACACCAGAATCACCGTCGAGCCCTCTTGAGGTGTCGTGGGCTAGTCGACGAATCAGCGAGGATGGAAGGTGCCCACTTGAAGACCCCAGAGATGTACCCTACTTCGCTCAATCCGGACGGTTGTCATGCTGATGCGCTGGGGAGACCGCACTGTGGTTGATCCCCGGAGCCAGCATCGCAGCCGTTGTGTGTGCTGATGTGCCAGGGAGGCAAATAAGCTGATCCCTGGAGCCAGCATTACACTTCAGCCATCAACACCAGGCAGAAGGAGATCTACATCATCATATGGAAGGAATCGCAAATGGACAGAGACACAGATGGATCACATTAGTTTACTGTAAAGCTACGTCTTAGTTGGTGCTTATCTTGGCGAGAGCCGAGTTCAAATCAGCATGAAGTTTTAACATCTACTCTAGTGTAATGGAAATCATGTAAAAAAAAAAAACCTTATTCATTCACTTTCTTGAAGAATATGTCATCCACATGTTCATGGGGGAAAATTGTTGAAAACGGTAGGGGGATTTTGAGAGGAGTGTCTTGCAACCCTGGCAGTGTTCCTGGGATTGGGAAAGTGCTGCCACATACAGTATGTCCTTGATGGTACAGTAAACGGTCCTGTTTTTTATTTCCTGCTGAGTAACAAGGTAACGATTGCTTCAGAAGATCGCAGAGCAATAACTTTGTAGCAGGGATATCTCATCCTGCAAACGAACAGAAATCTGTTTAAATACTCTTTTCTAGATACAGTATGTGCTCTTCCTGTGAAAATAGTCTTGTAAATAGTCATCTTTTTAAAGACGCAGTACTCATTTATTTTGTGACCAGTTTTTTGTTGTTGTTTTCTAAATAAACGTTTGTGCATCATTTCACTTGAACTCCTGAACTCTCTGTATCATTTCGAGACCTTCCACTCGCATATTGTAACATTAACATGGGATAAACTTGAAAGAAAGACCATTGTTATTTATAAAAACTAAAACCCTATTCACTGCCTTGTTTTCATTCATCACACCCAGCTAACTCTCTTATTAGCTTGAGAGCTGAAACTACTAACATATAAACAAAATTTAATTTTTATTAGTTTACAAACTAACACAGCAGTTCACCTTGTGCCTTTTTTATTTTGATTTGCACAGCTACATTTGAAGAGCAAAACTTTTTCTGCAGACCATTTGATTTGGGAATCCCAACAGAAAACAACAACTAGGATTTATTTAAGTGTTTATTTGGGTAATAGGACAGTAGATACTCAATTATCCTAACTCGACAGCATGGTAATAATTCTAGAAGTCTAGCGTTTAGGTCGACCACATTCATATTTCATATGCCTATTACATATTATATTAATCTTATATTTATGTTGGTATTTATTTAAATTCCGCTAATGTATTCATATAATTTAATAAAAATATGAAATAATAATGTGGCCGACCTAGACTCTAGATTTATAGAATTATTACCACATAAATGGAGGCTTGTCTGGGATAAATATACTTCCTTTAAATGTAAACAATACGGTTACTGTGTAAAAATATAAAATACATTTTTGGAAGAAAATTGGAAATATTTGTATTTCAGATTTTTTATTTGAGTTAAATTCAAAGACACTTGAAAAAGATCAAAAGTGTTTTTACAGACAAAATATGAATGATTAATAGTGGTATAGAGGTTATAAAGATTAACATTTGTAAAAATGTATTTTGTGGTTAGAAATCAAGTGGGGAGACTGTTAGTATTACAGTTGTAGGGAGTAATTCATGAATTCTGAAAAGCCTAAGTACTGTTAATCTGTTGAAGTAAACTACATTTTCTAATATGGAAGAAATAGTAGACACTTTGGAGATTTATTTGCTGAAAAAGTGTTTTAGCAAATCCGAGATCCAAGGAGAGTTTACAGAATGGCATAAGAATCGTTGTGATGAAATTAGACGTCAGTTGTAAGAAGGTTAGAAGTCAGGCTTTCCTTTTGGCAATATTCAAATGTATCATGACAAAGTTGCCCTTGCTGTACAATCTAAAAGTATGAAATTTAGTGAGTACAGTTCAAGCGCTACAATGATTTTGTTGAATTGGGTAAGACAGGATCATACTAAAGGAGCTGTGTGGTCCAGTGGTTAAAGAAACGGGCTTGTAACCAGGAATTCCCCGGTTCAAATCCCAGCTCAGCCACTAACTCATTGTGTGACCCTGAGCAAGTCACTTAACCTCCTTGTGCTCCGTTTTTTTGGGTGAGATGTTGTTGTAAGTGACTCTGCAGCTGATGCATAGTTCACACACCCTAGTCTCGTATCTTGTAAAGCGATTTGTGATGGTGGTCCACTATGAAAGGTGCTATATAAAGTATTATTATTATTATTATTATTATTATTATTAATGGAACTGAATTCTAATTTGTTGTTCATGAAATGTGAATATGATGCTAAGGTGGTTACATTGCAGTCCAAAGTAAGTGAATTAGATGCAGGTTCTGATAGTAATATAACCAAGGGGAGTGAAATGCTGACATAAGTTAAAATTGGAAATGGATCAGCTCAAACGAGGAATTGATTATGGTAAGACTGCAATCAGTTGGATTTGGAATTTGCTAGGGATAAATGTACCAGATTGCATCAAATAAATTCTGATTTAGACGGCAAGATTCAGCATGATAAAGAATGTGAGTGTCAGGAAATGTTTCATGATAAACTGTTTGAAAAAGATCAAAAAATGTTGTAGATAATAAAAATGTGGATGCCTACAAAGTTGCTTGTGATAAATTGAGAAATGACATTAGTCAATTGACACATACTGTAGACTTACAAAAAGAACAATTTAATGAATTTAAGAAGAGGGATGAAATGGATTTTGTGAATGTAGAATTGAATTGCATAGTTATAGACCAGGACAGGACGATCAACTCTCAAGCTGAGGATCCGGAATTTTAAAGTACAGGTTAGTGATTTACAGAGTCTAGGTGCAATTCCTAAAGTTAGACCAACTGTTGACAATGTAGATTTTTCTGATACTGTGTTTTAGTGTTCCCCAAGTGTCCTGTCAATGTTTCCTCGACAATGTTCCAGGTTAGTGTCTGAAATTGGTAGCAGTAAATCTACACATACTGTATGACTTTTGCTGCCAGAGATTCTGGATTACAGGGAACACACTTTCTGCACCTTCTAAATTGGGCTTGCCTGCCATAGAGGAAAGTCGATAATTCCCTCATGGTCAGACACAGCTTACAGTGGGGGAAACAAAACGTGTGAGTTCCAAAAGATCTGAATTTACTGAGCGTGTTGCTAAAATAACCTCCCCCTTGCATTATTATCCTGATATCAGAAGAGTGGAACAGGTAGCCTACCAACTGAGAATAAGCAAGTGAGTAAAACTACATGTGATGGTAATTTCAACTGTTTATAAAGTGCACTAATCATCAGTAAATAATACATCTTGACACATAAAACAGGAATGCACTAGAAGCTGATCAAAAGGGAGTTCATTGATGCTTGTTTATTTTGTCATTACAGTGCATGTGCCAGAAGCTACAAAAATATAGTTTGCTGATGTGTCATTAAAACTCTCCATGTCAAAAAGGTTAGCGATGTTTTTATATTCTTTGGATTTTGTGTTAATCCGTATTTTATGTGCATGTAATGTGATCGCTGTGAAAATCCTGTGTTTTGAACTGCATGCATGAGCGGTGGAAAGACCAGAATGAATACAGACTTCATTGCCAGCACATGTTTCCCTAACAGGATCAATGTATAACGCTTCACCTGCAGAGGAAAGCATAGGACCTATAAAGCTTCCGAGTCACACTGCAAAAGTCTGCCAATGCAGACAGGTTCAGCATGAAAGCAATACAAAGTAGAGTTTATTATAGTAGCCAGAGTGGTTGTCTTTTGTCTAATTTACTTTCTGTGCATGATGGGCCGAATGGCCTCCTCTCGCTAGTAAAATGTCTTTTGTTCTTATTTAAGGTGCACTGGGGCATTGTTTTGACATTTGGCTTTGAATATGCTTAAACAGAATTCTGTTTTAATAGCACGCACGAGGATGGCATCTACATTAGTGGCCTAATTGTTTTAGAAATGTAGCATTAAATATAATGCTTAAATTTGAACTTTTCACTATTGAATTGCATATGTTAGCAGTGATTTTAGTACAGCAGTTCTTTGCCAGAAATACAGTATGTTTTTTTTTATTCGCTGAACTAATTTTATTAAATTATTTGGAAGTGGTGATTTTCAGAATATCTAACACTATAAAAATGTATAATGGATGCATATTGTTTAAAATGAAGGAATATAGTGTTTGCGTGCATTCCCTAATGTAACACATTACTGTGTTAAAAAAAAAGGTTTTACAGTGTACATGAATTAATCAGGCTAGCCTAGTTTAACATTATACTCTTATTATTTACTTGTTTTACTTTTTAAAAAATTGAACAGTATAGATTCATGGAGGTGTTATGTTGTAGTGACTTATCACATAAGAAATGTTACAAACAAGAGAAGGTCTATTTGGCCCATCTTGCTCATTTGGTTGTTTATTGATCCAAGCAAGAACCTCATGAAGACATTTCTTGCAGTACCGTGTGAATCAGCTTCCACAAGTGCTTCATTTTTTCATTCCTTGCTCACATCTTTTAGCACTTCTAGGATACCCCTGTATGTAAAACATCTGGGCTAGTTATAAAGAGTCAGCTTCAAGGAAAGTATTTCTGTGTTATTTTGTTATATATAAGAATTAAGAGATTCTTTGAAGCTGGCCGGAATGCCAGAGTTCTCTTTTTATAGGTAAGAAATAAAGAAAATTGTCTATTTTACACAGTGTCAAGCTTCCTTACACTTTTATTTTAATTTTATAGTTGGTGGCAATGACCTTTGAATACACTGGAACTTGTTTTCAGCATAATATATAAAAAGCAAGCATTCCATATGCTGTAGCATTATTAACTGTGTATTAGCCACTTATGCACTTTGCACTATCAAAAAAAGGAATTTGGCAGCCATTTAACATGTAATTGACCTAAGATCCAAAGTTTCACGATAGTATCGAATATCATGATACTGTGCATGGTGGCTTTAATGAGGCTTCTCGTTTTAACTTGAGTTAGTACAGTAACTCTTCTACTTAGTCTAAAGAGTTTGATGGTTTAATTTAGTACCATATATCAGGAACATCTAGGGGGCAGCAGTAATCATCTGGAGTTCTGGGAATATTTTTAATCCGCACCTGGGGACTGTCTGGAAATTCTTGGTTCGTTGCAATTGGTGCTTACTAGCGTACTGGTTTAGTCTAGTCCTGAAGTACTAACCACGGGATCATCCGCAGCTTTTTATTCGTTGCAATTGACCCATAGTGTCTTCTCATAAAACTATTGGTGATTACATTAATAAACAGCAGTGTTTGCTGTGACAGTGGGGTCTTCACAGGGCAGTACTGTACATGCAGTGTGCATGACTTGTATAGCGGAGCTGTGAAGCCAAGGCTGTTGAAACGGGATTGGCTGCGAGTAACAATATTAACTCTCCAGATGTTTGACTATTAATACACTAAAACTGTAACAATTTTGTTTCATTGCATTGATATGGAAAATTGATATATCTGTGTAACTGGTGGGAATATGGATAACAACTGAACTCTGTGTATACAGACTATTTAATAGCCTATCTATCATGTTGCAAATGTAAGCAAGCTGAATACAGAAAGCAAGTTAGAATTGTCTTTAAATAGAAATTATCTGCTGTTGAAAGCAAGTAATACATTGTTTATTCAGTTGAGTTCCATATGTCTGATTAGTAGTACAACAAGTTGCAAGAGTTGCGCTGTTCTGCTCTAACGCACCCAGCCAGAATGATGCAATGAAGTAAAAAAACATTTACAGGACAACTTTCACAGCTTTTTGCTCCAGTGCAACATTTGCTCCTTTTTCTAACTGCAAATAAACTCCAGCTCATTTTCCTAAACTGTTTAAATGAAAAAAAAAAATCCTTTTATTTCTCTTTCCATACCTACGTTGTCTCTTGCTAGATTTACACCTTTAAACTTTTACAATTTCTTTCAGAAAATCAGTTGCAAATTTTGCTCTGGAGCAAAAAGCTTCGAAAATCACCCTGTTACTGTATTAGCTAAATTCATTTAACAATTTACAGGCTTATCAATGCTTTAATTAAGAATCTGAGTCGGAGTAATAGCAATCAATTACAACATTGGGAGGCTGTGTGGTCTAGTGGTTAAAGAAAAGGGCTTGTAACCAGGAGATCCCCGGTTCAAATCCCACCTCAGCAACTGACTCATTGTGTGACCCTGAGCAAGTCACTTAACCTCCTTGTGTTCCTTCTTTCGGGTGGAAATGACATTTCTAAAAAAGCGGATGGCGCACAGTGTGTAAACCAGAATGCTGATACCGTAGCAGTGGTATATTGCTCGGAAAGTGAGGGAGAGGGCAGTGATACTGACTCCTCTGTCAATTACGAGCTGACAGCAAGTCAGCAGATGAGAGGAGGGTAAAGTGTGGAGAGTACAAGGGCTTTTTTAGAGACAATTAAGGGCAAGCAAGGGATTAAAGTGGTCGAACATTTTCCCGATCTTCAGCTATTTTTGAACTCAGCTCAACAAGTTATGCGAAATGCAGTACAGTTAGGAATAGAGAAGAAACAGCGAGACAGATTGAAGAATGTAATGGCTAAAGTGTGTGGTTCTTTTAAACAACAAGAATAATGTTTATGTTCTATCAAGCACACCTTTTTCTTCCTGTTTACTTGTTGTTCCTTTTAAATGTTTGTCTGCTTGATTCTCTTTATAATCACTCAATGCAGAACCTTAATTTGGGGATTCTGAATGTAAACAGGTGCAGAGATGCAGTAAAGAGAGCAGCTCTCTGATTATTTAGTGCAGAAGAGAGTGAGTGTGTGTTTTTTTACAAGAAACAAATACTGGTGATAATAATCAATCAGACTGGGTCAGTGAACGGGAAGGAACAGTTTTTCTTAGTCATGGCTACAATGTGGGCATTTTATTTAGTAAAGGGTTTGTTCTTGATTCATTTAATGTTAATGAAGTCATTAAAGGGAGGCTTTTAAAGGTTCAGGTGTGTGTGGGAGAAAAGACAGCTGTTTTTATAAATGATTATACCCCTAATAATGGGAAGGAGAGGGCCGTTTTTTTCAAAACCCTAGATAGAGTATTGGCTCAGTGCCAGAATGAGGAGATTGTGTTGATAGCTGGAGATTTTAATTGTACTGAAAATGCATGTTTAGATAGGAATGGTTCAGGGCCTCATTCCAGGTCTGTAAGGGAATTGGTTTCTGTGTTAATTACGCATGAACTAGTGGACACATGGAGGAATCTGCACCCCATTGCCAGGCAGTATACATGGGTAAAAGGATATTCTGGCCTTATATCATTGGCCAGATTAGATAGAATGTATTGTTTTAAAAAACATTTAAATTTAATAATAGATACTGCAATTTACCCTGTAGGTTTTTCTGATCACAGTATGGTGGCATTAAGAATGGTAATCCCTGTGCAGAGAAAGTACAAATCTTATTGGCACTTTAATACAAAGCTTTTGCAAGATGCACATTTCTTAAAATGTTTTAAGTTTTTTTGGCAACAATGGAAAACGAAAAAACACACATTTTCCTCATTAAGACAGTTGTGGGATGTGTCTAAAGGCCAGGTGAAAATGCTGTGGCAGCAGTACACTGAACACGCTACCCAAAGTACAGCTAGGGTTATGAAAGAGCTGGAGCAGGATATCACTGAGCTCCATAGGGCTCTACAGGATGGGTTTGATGACAAGCTGTTTGAAAGCTTAAAAATGAAAATGAGAGTTGTTAGATCTGGTTGATGTACGGGTACAGGGGGCACTAGTGCGCTCAAGATTTCAAAATCTTTCACAGGTTGATGCTTCGACTCAGTATTTCTTTGGATTAGAGAAAAAAGGCAGCTCAACACAAGATGATCCATTGCCTAAAGAATAACACTGGGCAGGAGTTCAGGGAACCTGAGGCTATTCGGATACATGCTGTGTCGTTTTATACAGACTTGTACACTGCAGAGGATGTGGAAGAGTCCCAGGGGGCTCGGCAGTTCCTCAGAGGTTTGTCTCAGGTTCTTGAAGAGGAGAGGGAGCGGATAGAGGAGGAGCTGACCTTCCAGGAGCTCACTGTGGCTCTGGAGCAGTTAAACAATGCAAAGGCTCCGGGAATCGATGGACTCCCAGTTGAGTTTTATAAAGCTCTCTGGGCTCAGGTGGGGAGAAATCTGTGGGAAGTACTCCAAGAGAGCATGAAAGAGAATGAGTTGTCTCTGAGCTGCCGATGGGCAGTACTGACTTTGCTACCTAAAAAAGGAGATCTGGGCAACTTAAAAACTGGCAGCCTGTAAGCCTTCTGTGTGCGGACTATCAAGTATTGTCTAAGGCACTGGCGAACAGACTAAGGACTGTGATGAATGGTATTGTGCCTCAGGATCAAACATATTGTGTACTCAACAGGTCTATCCTTGATAATGTGTTTTTAATTTGTGATTTAATAGCAGCCTCCAAGCTCTTTAGGTTTAAAGCTGGGTTGAGTTCACTTGATCAAGAAAAAGCATTTGATCGGGTAGATCATAGATATTTATTAAATGTGTTTAGGGCTTTTAGCTTTGGACCCAAGTTTGTGGGGAAAATTCAGGTGCTTTATAGTAACGTCTTCAGTGTCCTGAAAATAAATGGTGGGTTGAACTCTTCCTTTCAAGTACAGAGAGGAATTCGTCAAGACTGCTCTCTCTCTCTGGAATGTTATATTCTCTTTCTATTGAAGCCCTTATTGAGAAACTTAGACAGGTACTATAGGGTCTGGTTATTCCAAACTGCTCCAATCAGTCCTTTAAAGTTGTGGCCTATGCAGATGACATAGCAGTGTTAATATCAAACAACCAAGACATAAGGGCCTTAAATCAATGCCAGGATTTGTTTGAAAAAGTGTCATCTACTTGAGTTAACTGGGCGAAGAGCAATGCTTTTTTATTGGGGTATTGGGAGGGCACCAGACTGCCAGGTCTACCAGGGGGGTTACAGTGGAATAAGAGGGTTTTTAGACATCTCAGGGTGTTTTTGGGAGAGGAGGGAGTAGCTCAAGAGAACTGGGAGGGAGTGTTGGATAAGGTGAAGAGCAGATTGCAGAGGTGGAGGTGGTTAGTAGCAAAGATTTCTTATAGAGACAGAGTCTTGATTATTAACAACTTGGTCGCCACTAAGTTAATGTGTGTGGACCCCCCACCGGCTCTAGTAAAAGAAATTCAGAGAATTTATTTTGGGATGGGTTGCACTGGGTAAAACAAAGTGTTCTCTATCTGCCAGTAGATCAAGGAGGGCAGGGCTTAATTGATATCTCCAGTAGGATTGCAGTTTTTAAGCTTCAGGCCTTACAGAGGTTGTTTTTTTTCCTGAACCTCTGCCTTTGAGAGGCATTGCGTTTGTTTTTTTTCACAGGGTGGTAGGGTTTAGGTTTGACAGACAGCTGTTTTTAATGAGCACTAGCCGGCTGGTTTTGTCTGTGGTACCTGAGTTTTTTATAGGGGTTTGCTGCTCACCTGGCACACGATGACAGTGAGGACAGGGTTTGAGTCAGTGGGACTGTATTGGCTTTTAGAAGAGCCTTTAACCCTTTGCAATCCACTTATTAAGTCAGGCACGTCAGGTCCAATTTATTTTCACAAGCACTGTGTAAAAGTATTTTTTTTCCACAGTCAAACGGGTTTAAAAGGCCCTGCATATCAACAAAGCACTCACTAGGCTTCTCCAGCCCCGCCCCACCCTTTCATTCGCTATAGCTTTCACATATGCAAATAAATAATGATAATAATAATAATAATAATAATAATAATAATAATAATAATAATAATAATAATAATAGTCGTACATACCGATCAATCATCTCCTGATCACTCGTTTTATCACCAAACGTCTCAATAATGCAATCCAAGTCATTATTTTATTACTATAACATCTGAAAAAAGCTCTGCAAATGTCCGTGATATTCTCTGAGCGCTGATGCAATTGCAGCCAGCTTGTTTCCTTATGGCCGCCGTTATCTGATGCCAGGGGCAAGTATGACTATTCATGAGATACGCCCTTTTTTTCGGCTTGTCTCGGCTCCTGTCGCTCCCACTCGGCCATTGAATGGTTTCCTCGGCTTTTTCCAGAGAAAAAACAAACTATAAACCCGTTTTTTCCGTTTTTTTGATGATGTCGGACAGGGTCCGACATTGGACCGGATAGGAATAATTGCAATGTCGGACCAGGTCCGACATAGGACCGCAAAGGGTTAATACATAATCCTGCTCTGAAGTGTATGTTTTTAGAATCTAATAGTTTTGTCATTGCTGGTCAGTAGAGGAATCATTAAGATTGGGCAGTTAATAGATGTGGAGGAGATGTTAATAGAGGATGGAGTGGAGGAGTGCAGTTTCTCTGGCCGCTGAGCTGTGGGTCAGGTCAGTGCGGTATGTTAATGTGGTTTTAATGCAGTTGAGGGATGCACTGGGAAAGGGAGGGAGAGGGACTCTTGAGCAGTTCTTTAAAGGAGAAAGTACTCCAGAGGTAGAGCCTCCTACTTTTATTATACAAGCTAGACTTAATGTGGAGAACACTTGTGATCAGCCAGGAAACCTGTTACAGTTTGGGGACATGCTAAGTTTCAGTTTTGACTCTGCAGAAAAAAAAGGCCTGTATAAGCTCTGTTTGAAGGCCGCTCACTATAAAGCTATCAAAGACATGCCAGACACACACTGGAGAGGGAGGTTAGGGGTGGAACAAAATGGAATAGCTGCGTGGAGTGCCCTGTATAAACCACCAGTGCAAAAGAGGGTAGGAGATTTGTAGTGGAGAATTTTGCATACAATTGTGGCTACCAACTCATTTCTGGCAATAATTCAGCCAGTGTGGAGGATAAATGTCCTTTTTGTTTATTAAGAGAAACCGTGTTCCATTGTTTTCTGTTCTGCCTCAGATTGAAATCACTGTTTGGGTTTCTTAGAGAGCTGTTTAGGGAGTTAAAGGTTGAGCTCTTTGACACAGTATTTATCTTTGGGGTAAATTATTCAAGGAAAAAAAGAGTAAGTGTCAGCTAGCAAATTTTTTGTTGGGTCAAGCTAATTTAGCAATCCTAAAAAGTAGAAAAAATAAAGTTTTACAATGTCTGACGGGTGATGCAGTTGTTGTGTTTAAAGTGCTTTTAGCAGCCAGACTCAAGTTAGAGTTTGCCTGTTACAGGCTCACAAGTCAGATTGAAGTGTTTGAGGAGGTGTGGGGAATAGGGGAGGTGCTGTGTTCAGTAAGGGATGGGGAGATGTGGGATGGTAGATGGATATGAGTTTTGATGTTTTAAGCTTGAAGAAGCTAAATTTGATAGTTGTGTGAGGGATGGATGTGTTCTGATTTTATGAAGGATTGTGATGACTGTGAAATGAATTGTTGGATGTGAAATGTATTGGTATACATGATGTTTTGATGTTTTATTGTTAGAAAATGAGCAATGAAACATTTAAAGCAGCAATTCTAAGTTAATTTCAATCAGAATGTATACAATACAGTACTGTAATCTGGTTATACCAGCATCTTCTGCTAATCCACTGTGAAAAAAGCATCAAGGAGTAAACACAATTATTCAGCCTATGCTTAATTTTATATCATGCTTATATTATTATTATTATTATTATTATTATTATTATTATTATTATTATTATTATTATTATTAATAATAATAATATTTTTTAAAGTTAATGCATATTATTGCTTCATTATTTCTAAAAGTCTGATGTGAAAGATTAAGTAATTTTCGAAGCACACCTATATGTGTAGGTGAAAACTTAAGAAAATAATTATTGAAGCAATTGTGAGACCTATGAGCCATTGAATATTACTTTATATGTAGTTTGCAAGTAGATGAAAACCAAGATAGAACTGGGTGGATTTAAAAAAATGTTGGCATGTTTGGAACATGATTTGAAATTTGGAGTCAATTGATAGAGAAAATGATGCAATAAAATCTTCATCATGAAGGTCATTAAGATTAACGCCCCAAAAAGGGTTTTTTTTTAATTACATGAAAATGATCAGTAAATACATGGCCACATTTGTTAAATTATTTCATATTCTGTTTTTCTTTTCTAGGCATCTGAAGCGAAAGCATCCTTCTATTTATGCCGATTATGGAAAGCCCCCGAAGCTAAGTGCTTCTTCCACTTCTAGGTCACTGCTGTCTGTTTCAGAAGTTTTTGCCTCATCCTCTCCTGTATCAGAAAAACCATCCAGAGCAGATTGTATTGTCAACTGCCTTTCAATCTCTATTGCAGCAAATGACTCTCAGAAGGTTTGTGTCTGAGTTTAACACAAAGCTGACAGTTCCATCTCGAAGCCACAATGCATCAACAATAATTCCTGATCTACGTGAAAAAAAGTTAAAAGCCGTGCAGGAATTGCTTCTGACTGCACACCATGTTGCATGCACTCTTGATATATGGACAGATTGAACGTGACATTCTTTTCTTGCCATAGCTGCTCACACCTTTGTAGATTTTCAACCAAAATCGTGCCTCATCGTGTTTGAACAGCTGAAAGGCAGGCATTGCAGAGTGTATTGAAAGTGCTCTTCAGCAGAATGACCTGCATTCCAAGGTTACATACTTTGTGGCAGATAATGCAAGCAATATGAAGAAGGCTTTCACAGTAATCAATGAATTGAAGACCCAGGAAGTAGAACAACCAGAAGTTGAGCAACTTCTCTTGCTGGAAGATGAGGATTTGTGGGAGGATATTGGGAGTGAAGCTGAGGAGATGACACAACTTATCTCACGCACGTGTCTTGGACAATTGTCATGCTTCGCCTACACCTTACAGCTTGTTGTAAAAGATGGATTGGAGAAGCTGGGGAGTTTCAAACCTACTATTACTATTTTTTTCATTTGTTTTTGGATGTTTTTGGATGTTTGTATATTATATTATTGTATAGTATATTTATTTGTAATACGAAGCGCTTTGGGATGCCTTGGCATGAAATCCGCTATACAATATAAATTTGATTGATTGATTGATATCCGGTCTTGGTCTCAACATACCCGGTCTCGGCCTTGGTCTCAACATATCTGGTCTCGGTCTTGGATTGGAAGAAGTGCTTAATTTTCCCACTTCTATAAGAGATGCTGTGATAAAGAGAGAAAGGATCGATGCTGTAAATCTCCCTCCCGATTAGAAAGGGCGCTGTGTAAGGGGGAAGGTAAGCTGCCTCCTAGATCTGCCACCTCGGTGGTAGGTGGAAACCGGAAGGTGACCATATTAGGAGGGGCGCGTAGCTGCAAGTACTCAGGACGATTCCATTGCAGTCAGCTGCGGGGCAGCCCTCTATTGGAGAAACCATGGCAACGCGGTGACTGCAGGGAGGAGTTTGCTGGGTACAAAGGGGAAGCAGCTACGTCAAAACCTCCCCTCACCACACAGCACAACACCGCATGGCGCACGCACCACGATCCCGGAGGAAAAGAGCACAGTTTTCGTGCACGGAGGATTGTGGCTATCGGTGTCTTTTTGTTTACTTTTGGACTTTGACCCTTTTGTTATTTTGCCCCAATACCATCGATTGGTAGCGGGGCTTATTATTATTTCATTTTTGGATTACTTTTGAACTTACTGTTGGATTGTAATAAATATTGTTGTTATTGGGAAACAGCAGCCTGGACATTATACTCTTTTTGCACTGCACCAGTCGTCCTTGCTACAGTTGGTGATCAGAAGAGGGATAAGGGATGGGCCGCCGCATTGGGAGCAATACTGGAAGCGCAGGAGAGAAGACATCAAGAGGAATGGCGACCATGATGGAGCGGATGCATTCCATGTTCCTGGAGGCCAATCGAGGGGGACCGGCGACCGAACCAACGCCACCTGTTCCCAGGATAAAGGTGGTGAAGATGTCGCTGGAGGATGATCCCGAGGCCTACTTAGTAGCTTTTGAAAGGCAGGCTACGGCAGCACAGTGGCCTCGGATTGGTGGGCTACCCAGTTGGGCCCCAATTTGATCGGGAGGCCCAGGCAGCCTACCAAGCCTTAACAAATGAAGACGCCCTTGATTATGATCATGTGAGGCAGGCCATTCTTCAGCGACTGGATATCACTGAAGAGACCCACCGTCGCCGGTTCCGGGAATACCAGCGACCCTCAGGACTGCGACCCAGCGTGGTGGCGCAACAACTGGTGGACCACGTGACCAGGTGGCTCTGCCCGGCACCAATAGTGCGGAGAAAGTAACTGAGCTCATCGCCATTGAGCAGTTTGTGAAGGTGCTGGGGCGGACACCGGACCTGGGTCAGTCGCCACCGTCCCACCACGCTGGATGCAGCAGTTCGATTGGCGAAGGGTTCGAGGACGCCTCCCTTCCGCTCCAGTGGTCACCCTATCTGCTCCTGCCTCCAGTAGACCGCGGCGGCAACACCACCACTACCACCCGTGTCACCCCCACTACCCACGGTCCAGCACTGCAACGTCACCCCATGGGCGGCCTCCCTCCAACACAGTGGAGGCGAGGGCGACCCCAGCGAGGTAAGAGCAGAGTACCCCTCCCGCTGCCAAACCAGCAACGGGACACGCAGGCTCCGTGGGCACCCTTTCACCCCACATGTTACCGGTGCCAGGAGGTCGGTCACCTGGCGGAATTGTCCAGCGGCCATGGAGTGTGGGATGACCTCCCATTACGTCCTGACAGCACCAGGTAAGTCCAGGGGTAATGATTGGGAGGGCCTTGTGTTGTTAATGTACGGGTTGGTGAGGTGAGCACCCACGCATTAGTGGACTCAGGATGTGGGCAGACTTTAATTAGACGAGCTCTATTAAAGGGGTACCTTGGTGGTCACGAGGGTCGTGGTCATTTCCTGTATTCATGGGGATAACAAGGACTACCCCTCACCAAATTAGATTTGACAGTTGGATGTCATGCCCGCCGCGTAGTCGTGGCCGTGGCAGAGAAGCTGCCATATCCAGTTATTTTAGGTCGGGACTGGCCACATTTTGACAGCATGATTAATAAAACGGTAAAGCCAGTCTCCGGTAAGACCATGGGAGCAGTGGGGGAAACTATTGGTAATATCTTTCCGCTGCACACTGATTTGTTCCACTCTCGATTTCGCCCAAAAAAAACAAAAAAAGAGCGAAGGGTTGAAAAATGGGAAGGAACATTAATGAAACAAGGCTGGGGTTTGGTGGGGGAAGCATCAGGATCAGTCAAATGTAGGGGAAAGGGGGTTGGGACCCAGTGTGACCTGCGGGGGCAGGTTACTGAGGCCCCAGTGCTGAAGCTACTTTAGCTCCGCCGATATCCCGAAATTCTGGGACCGAGATGTGGACCTAGCGTTGGAGCAAAAGAACGATCCTTCGCTGGCCCACATCTGGGGGCAGGTTCGGTCTATCGAGGGAAGGATGTAGAGGATAGCCGTCGCCTACATATCCCCACCACATTATTGTCGGGCACTTACTGTATAGAGTATCCCAAGCCACGAGCACAAGTCAGATTGTAACACAACTACTCGTTCCCCAGTCTTTTCGACGTGAGATCATGCGGTTGGCTCACGATGTCCCCTGTTCGGGCCATTTAGGTATCGATAAGACTCGGGAACAAATATTGGCTCGATTTTATTGGATGGGAGTTTTTAGTGAAGTGGCGCGATATGTAGCGGAATGCCCGGAATGCCAGCAAGTAGCGCCGGGGCGGGTTCGCCCGGACGCGCTGGTCCCACTGCCCCTGATCTCAGTTCCCTTTGAGCGCATTGCTATGGATATAGTGGGTCCATTGAGCCAGTCTGACTCTGGATATACGCACATTTTGGTAGTGGTGGACTACGCGACCAGATATCCAGAGGCAGTACCATTGAGATCCACTAGTGCCGCAGCCATTGCTAAAGAGTTAGTGAATATTATATCGAGAGTAGGGATTCCAAAAGAAATCCTCACTGATCACGGAACGAACTTCATGTCACAATGTTTGAAAGAATTGTACAAATTAATGCAAATTAAGTCGATCCGAACCTCCGTTTATCACCCGCAGACGGACGGTTTGGTGGAACGTTTTAATCAGACCTTGAAACAGATGCTGAAGCGGTTTGTCAACCAAGAGCAAAACATTGGGCTAAACTCCTCCCTTACCTAATGTTTGCAGTGAGAGAGGTGCCTCAGAGTTCGACCGGGTTTTCTCCCTTTGAGCTGCTGTATGGGAGGCAACCACGAGGTATCCTTGATCTTGTGAAAGAAGGGTGGGAGGAGCAAACAAAAACTTCTAAAAACATAGTCAAATATGTAATTATGTTAAGAGACCGCCTAGCATTGGTTGGTCGTTTGGCACAGGAGAACCTAAAACTAGCTCAGCATCGCCAGGAGCAACAGTACAATAAACAAGCACGTATTCAGACTTTTCGGCCAGGTGATAAAGTACTGTTGCTACTTCCCACATCGGAATCTAAGTTGTATGCTAAGTGGCAGGGGCCATATGAGGTGGTTCGGGAAATTGGTAAAGTAAATTATGAAATTAGACAACCTGATCGCGAAATAAAACCGAAATTTATCATATCAATTTGCTAAAACCCTGGAATGAAAGGGAGGCCCTATTTGTAGCTGGTGACAGTTTGGAAGAGGATTTTGGTCCCACTGTCAATCCACCAGCTACAACTCATATTCGATGGGGAACAGTTACTTCGGATCAGAAACAAGAGCTCTACCAGTTAGTGGAAAGGTTTAGTGATGTTTTCTCTGACTTGCCCGGCAGGACTAATGTTATTTCTCACGCTATTATTACTCCACCAGGGGTCAGGGTCCGGGAGAGACCGTACGGATCCCAGAGAGTCGCAGGGTTCCTGTTCGCAGGGAGGTGGAGGATATGCTAGAGCTTGGAGTCATTGAACCTTCCGGAGCGAGTGGTGCAGTCCTATCGTGATGGTGGGCAAGAAGGACGGCTCCACTCGGTTCTGCGTGGACTTTCGAAAGGTTAATGCCATCTCCAAGTTCGATGCATATCCAATGCCCGGGTGGATGAGCTCCTCGACCGACTGGGTAAGGCGCGGTTGATTACGACCTTGGACCTGACGAAGGGATACTGGCAGATTCCACTGACTCAGAGCTCGAAGAGAAAACTGCTTTCTCTACCCCAGATGGCTTGTTCCATTTCCGGACCATGCCCTTCGGGTTGCATGGAGCTCCCGCCACCTTTCAGAGACTGATGGACCAGGTCTTAGCTCCCCATCATCAGTATGCCGCCGCGTACATTGATGATGTGGTGATTTTTAGCTCCACCTGGAAGGAGCACATTGTTAGAGTTTCAGCCATCCTCCAGTCTCTGAGGGAGGCGGGGCTAACAGCCAAGCTGGGCAAGTGTGCATTTGGCAAACAGGAGACACAATATCTTGGCTACATTATGGGTAATGGCCGGGTGAGACCGATTGCTTCCAAAGTCCAGGCGCTGGTGGAGACGGCGATCCCGAGAACCAAGTCACAGGTGAGATCGCTACTGGGGTTAGCCGGCTATTACCGCCGATTTATCCCCGAGTATGCCACCATAGTTAACCCCTGGTAGATCTCACCCGAAAGGCTGCTCCAAAAATAGTTAAATGGACAGGGCAGTGTCAGGAGGCATTTGATTTGATCAAGAAGCGACTCTGTCAAGCTCCCACTCTGATTTCACCAGATTTCAGCAAAGAGTTCATCCTGCAGACCGATGCCTCCCACATTGGTCTGGGGGCGGTCCTGTCCCAACAAGTTGACGGGTAGAACACTGTTATTTATTTGAGCAAAAAATGGCTCCTAGGGAGATTAACTACTCCGTCATTGAGAAGGAGTGTTTAGCCATCAAATGGGCTACTCACGCGCCGCTATTACTTGTTGGGGCGTTCTTTCTCTCTTATCACTGATCATGCTCCTTTAAGGTGGTTACACACGATGAAGGGCAATAACGCCGGATAACTCGGTGGTATCTAGCGCTGCAACCCTTCCACTATACAGTGAAACATCGTGCGGGTAAGGAGCATCAAAATGCAGATTTTTTTCAAGGGAGGGGGACCATTGGGGAATGTAGAGTTGGCCGAGTGTTCCTTCGGCATCACTCTGAGGGGTGAGATATGTGATAAAGAGAGAAAGGATCGATGCTGTAAATCTCCTCCCGATTAGAAAGGGCACTGTGTAAGGGGAAGGTAAGCTGCCTCCTAGATCTGCCACCTCGGTGGTAGGTGGAAACCGGAAGGTGACCATATTAGGAGGGCGTGAGCTGCAAGTACTCAGGACGATTCCATTGCAGTCAGCTGCGGGCAGCCCTCTATTGGAGAAACCATGGCAACGCGGTGACTGCAGGGAGGAGTTTGCTGGGTACAAAGGGGAAGCAGCTACGTCAAAACCTCCTTGCGCTGAGAAAGTGAGAATGACCAGTCGGAGCTAGTGTTTTGTTTGCCTTTGTGTTACGTGTCTGTTTGTGTTTTACTAGAGGAGCAGGAGGACGGGAGGCTGTAGCCGGAGAGCCAGTGTTAACCCCAGAGCACGCCCCTCACCACACAGCACAACACCGCACAGCGCACGCACCACGATCCCCGGAGGAAAAGAGCACAGTTTTCGTGCACGGAGGATTGTGGCTATCGGCGTGTCTTTTTGTTTACTTTTTGGACTTTGACCCTTTTTGTTATTTTGCCCCAATACCATCGATTGGTAGCGGGGCTTATTATTATTTCATTTTTTGGATTACTTTTTGAACTTACTGTTGGATTGTAATAAATATTGTTGTTATTGGGAAACAGCAGCCTGGACATTATACTCTTTTTGCACTGCACCAGTCGTCCTTGCTACAGATGCATATTATGTGTATAAATGTATATTAACTATGGCAGTGTCCTTGATTTCGTCATGTAGAGTCACACTGATTTCTCAACCCTTTATTCTGCTTCCATAACTACATAAAAAACATGTCTTTATCATTTTTGAAATTGTATACAAGCAAATGACATCAGTAAACATTTCCTCATCTATGAAAAACACAGAGGAATTCCAAATGGGCAAAGGCTAAAGACTTTTTATATGGTTAGAGATGCTAAGCTGACTCTCATATTCCATTACTACACAAAAAAACAAAACAACTGCACATTAAAGAATCAAGGCATTACAGATTTGTAATCGCAAGGTTTAAAGGAGAGGTTTGAAGTATTAAAAATAACAAAACAGCTTTTATGTACAATAACAGACGAGGCGAGAGTCATATCATTTTCAAAGGTGTCATGTTTGTTACTAGTTTTACACCTGGGCTTGTCAAAGGCTGAAGTAAACATGTAGGCTACATTGTGTTTCTTTAATCCAAAACAAGAAACCACATGGTAATGTAAAATACTTATTTTGTGAGATTACATGTGCTGGACAGAGGTCATGTGACTAAATGTGTTTAATAAGTTTTATTTTAACATTTGTTTTTTGTAGCAAAGCAGCTGCAATTGTGTTTGAACAACATTAAATCATCCTCAGTGAAATAATTATGGAAACTATAATAAGATCCAAAATGGAAAATTACCTATATGGGAACAATATCCTGGGAGACAGTCAGCATGGTTTCAGGAAAGGGAGATCATGTCTAACTAACCTGCTTGATTTTTTTGAGGATGCAACAATCGACAATGGATAATTGCAAAGCATACAACATGGTTTATTTAGATTTCCAGAAAGCTTTTGACAAAGTACCGCATAAAAGATTAATTCTCAAACTGAACGTAGTAGGGATTCAAGGAAATGCATGCACATGGATTAGGGAGTGGTTAACAAGTAGAAAACAGAAAGTACCGATTAGAGGAGAAGCCTCAAAATGGAGCGAGGTAACCAGTGGTGTACCACAGGGATCAGTATTAGGTCCTCTGCTATTCCTAATCTACATTAATGATTTAGATTCTGGTTTAGTAAGCAAACTTGTTAAATTTGCAGACGACACAAAAATAGGAGGAGTGGCAAACACTGTTGCAGCAGCAAAGGTAATTCAAAATGATCTAGACAGCATTCAGAACTGGGCAGACACATGGCAAATGACATTTAATAGAGAAAAGTGTAAAGTATTGCACGCTGGCAATAAAAATGTGCATTATAAATATCATATGGGAGATACTGAAATTGAAGAAGGAATCTATGAAAAAAACCTAGGAGTTTATGTTGACTCCAAAATGTCTTCATCTAGACAATGTGGGGAAGCTATAAAAAAAGGCCAACAAGATGCTCGGCTATATTGTGAGAAGTGTTGAATTTAAATCAAGGGAAGTAATGTTAAAACTTTACAATGCATTAGTAAGACCTCACCTAGAATATTGTGTTCAGTTCTGGTCACCTCGTTACAAAAAGGATATTGCTGCTCTGGAAAGAGTGCAAAGAAGAGCAACCAGAATTATCCCGGGTTTAAAAGGCATGTCGTATGCAGACAGGCTAAAATAATTGAATCTATTCAGTCTTGAACAAAGAAGACTACGAGGTGATCTGATTCAAGCATTCAAAATCCTAAAAGGTATAGACAATGTCGACCCAGGGACTTTTTGACCTGAAAAAGAAACAAGGACCAGGGGTCACAAATGGAGATTAGATAAGGGGCATTCAGAACAGAAAATAGGAGGCACTTTTTTACACAGAGAATTGTGAGGGTCTGGAACCAACTCCCCAGTAATGTTGCTGAAGTTGACACCCTGGGATCATTCAAGAATGCTTGATGAGATTCTGGGATCAATAAGCTACTTACAACCAAACGAGCAAGATGGGCTGAATGGCCTCCTCTCGTTTGTAAACTTTCTTATGTTCTTTTGTTCTTATATTCTTCTTATGTTCTTAAACAGTGATATGCAATCATTTTTGCAGCTTGAATATTGCAGGACAAGTATTAAAAAAAGCAGACCGCCCACAAGCAAGCACTGCCAAAAATGATTTTCTTAGTTTCAAGATTATTTTTCATATAAATAAGAAAACTTGTTCCTGTAAATGTTAAAGTAGCTAGTTATTGGTGACATTTTCAAACAATTATCTTCATGGGCAAAGTTCAAGTAACAAAATCAAATGTGTTTTGATCTGAGCAAAAGTGATAATTGCTTTAAAATGTCACTTACAACGAGTTGCTTCAAGTGTTGTCAGGATTAGGGTGTAAGGTGACACAGCAGGCTAATTCATAAAGTTCTCATACCTTTAACCTCTGGAGGCCTGGGTTCGAATCTGGTTTATATACTGTAAGTGAAATGCTTTTATTGCCCCCAGTGGATATTAGTTAACATCACAAAATCTGTAATTGTCATTCTCTACATGCCCAAGACTAAATGGCAAGAGGTGTTTGAATGATGAACAACTGTACAATATGTAGCCAGTGCCATTGTCCCTTACATTGTATTAACACCAAACTAACAGATTTAAAAGAGGAGCTGACTGAAAAGGTTGCATGGACTGCAGTGCACTGTAAAGTGCCTAGAACACAGGTCTTTACTGCTGAGAACTGGTTTGAATCCTGCCAGGCAAGAAAGTGAATTGAGTTCTCATGAATTTAGCACAGCTGTGCTTTTTTATTTCTTCTCCCCACCCCTTCTTCCTTTTCATAAATGGGCATATATGGCCAGCCTCAGAGTCACATTCACATTCTTACAGGACAACTATTAATCCTATTGTATCACCAATGGAAATATGGCCCAGTGGTTTTATTGCTTCAAGAATGTTGACCTAAACTGAGACAGAAAGGCATACCAACTTTATGGTTTAACAAATGCTATTTTTGCTTAAAGAAGGAACCAACTATCATTTCCACAAAGATAAATGATATAAATGCCTATTCTGATAGAATGCAGGGCTTGTACTATTGATACTGCTTTAGAAAGACATGTTTTGCTCCAAATGAACAACTCATTATTTTCCAGTGGATATAACAGGTCTATTTGAAGGTTTTTTGTGCAAATTTCACTACTTCAAGCAGTTAGCCTAAATCTTCTCTATTACATATTATGCAGGATCACTTGTTTCTTTACTTTATCAATAACACAACTTTATGTTTGCTGGTCCTGTATCATGGATGTATTTCGAGACTATCAGGAGGAATGATTAGTAGTTGTTCATGTATTTCTAGTCTCTCTCTGTAAAATCTCTTCAGTAATCGCTATTGCATTTGCTGAAAATCATGGGCAATTCCAATGCTTTGAACTACATGCAAGTACATGAACTGGTATTTAAGGCCAAAATGAATGTGATGCCTAGGTCCACCTGTGTCTGCCAGATTTTCACGTTCACCAGTGGGATCATTCCGTAACAAATCACCCCACAGTAACACCCTACCCCTTCCCATTTACACCAACCTCAGTGTTCAGGGTTGTTCAAGGCAAAGATAAATACATTATAAATTAAGTTTTCAGCCTGACTGGGTCAAAAGTTATAAGGGGTTAGACATTTGAATAATTCTGGACCCTCCAACCTTTTATCAATCTTTTTTGCTCAAAAACTATTTGAGCTAGAGACTTGTGTTAGGTGTATTTTTATTTCATGGTCAATCCTGACTGTAACCTTTTTCCTTGGTTTTCAGCATTGACCATGACCTATTTTTTAACAGTAGCTGTGCACTCTTTGTAGGTGATGTTACCGTGATCAATGAAAGTCAATAAGATCATGTAGGTTACTTACCAAAAGCATTTTATTGCACAGAAAGCAGAAGTCTAACAGCATCACAATACAGTGAAACTCAAATTACTGGGTGACCCTCAATAGCACTGAAGATCACAAAGGATTTCTCTTTACATTTTAGTTAGAAGCAAGCAAACATTTATTAACATACAACCACATACCGCTAACATCCCAGACTTACCCAATAACGGCTAACTAATTTGTATTACTCCACATTATTATTGATATGTTACCCTATGCTGACCTTTTAACCTTTTAAACCAGTTCTAACTGATTCTAGTTTTGAGCAACTTAAAATACACACATTATATATATATATATATATATATATATATATATATATATATATATACACACTACCGGTAAAAGTTTTAGAACACCCCCATTTTTCCAGTTTTTATTGAAATTTAAGCAGTTCAAGTCCAGTGAATAACCTGAAATGGTACAAAGGTAAGCGGTAAACTGCCAGAGGTTAAAAAAAAAGTTTAGGTTACCAAAAACTGAAAAATAATGTACATTTCAGAGTTATACAAAAGGCCATTTTCAGGGAACAAGTAATGGGTTAACAACTTACAGCTGTTCTGCAGCAATGGAAGTAAATTAAGCCTTGAAAGTTGATGCTAACAATTCCTACAGGTGTCCCAACTTTTGTTGATTACTTACAAACCCTCTGTCTGTATAAAAGCAGTGTTGGAACAGACTGTGTTACTACACCCTCTTAAGCATTATTTGGACAGTATTGTACTGCAGGAAGTAGTATACTGCTATCATAATGGCGAGAAAAAGGCAATTAACAAAGGAAGACAGACAGACCATTATAACCCTTATAAGTGTAGGTCTTTCCTTTAGAGAAATTGCAAAGAAAGCCAAGGTGTCAGTGAGTACAGATTCCTACACCATCAAAAGGCACTTGGAAACTGGAGGAAACTCTGACAGGAAGAGGTCTGGCAGACCCAAAGCCACAACAGAATCAGAAGACAAGTTTCTGAGAGTCAACAGCTTGCGTGATAGGCGGCTCACAGGACAACAGCTTCAAGCACAGCTTAACACTGGTCGAAGTAAGCAAGTCTCAGTTTCAACTGTGAAGAGAAGACTTCGAGCTGCAGGTTTGACAGGTCGAGTGGCAGTAAGAAAGCCATTGCTAAGATGGCAAAATAAGAAAAAGAGGCTTGCCTGGGCCATGAAGCACCGCCAGTGGACTACTGAAGACTGGAAGAAGGTCTTATGGACCGATGAATCAAAATTTGAAATCTTCGGTTCATCACGCAGGGTTTTTGTACGCCGTCAAGTAGGCGAAGATGGTTCCTCGGTGTGTGACACCAACTGTCAAACATGGAGGAGGAAGCGTGATGGTCTGGGGGCTCTTTGCTGGATCCAGAGTCGGCGACTTGCACAGAGTGAGTGGCACCCTGAACCAAAACGGCTACCACAGCATTTTGCAGCACCATGCAATACCCTCTGGTATACGCCTAGTTGGTCAGGGTTCATCCTACAGCAAGATAATGACCCAAAACATACCTCCAGGCTATGTCAGAACTACCTTAGAAGAAAAGAACAAGACGGTAGGCTTCAAATCATGGAATGGCCAGCACAGTCTCCAGACTTAAACCCCATCGAGCTGGTTTGGGATGAACTGGACAGAAGGGTGAACGCAAAGCAACCTACAAGTGCAACACATTTGTGGGAACTTCTGCAACAGTGTTGGGAAGAACTTTCCGAACAATATTTGATTTCCATTGTAGAAAGAATGCCACGAGTGTGTTCGGCTGTTATATCTGCAAAAGGTGGCTACTTTGATGAGTCAAAAATTTAGATTAAATTTTGTTAAACAAAACGATTCCATGATTTCTTTTTTATCTCCAATTGTTTATTTGTTCTATGCTTTAATTTCAGAGTACATTGAGACTTTAAACTGCGTAAATTTCAATAAAAACTGGAAAAATGGAGGTGTTCTAAAACTTTTGACCGGTAGTGTATGTATACACACACACATACCAATTTCACCTACACTGTTACCAATCAAAACTCTTTCCCCAATAGATGAAAAATTATGTGATGTTTGATTTTTTTTTTCCCCACAGCAAAGCAGAAATATTACCTAACAGCAACTTTGTTTGTGAAATAAGATACTTTGACCTTTCCATCATTTTTTTTTCTTCTTCAGATTCCTATTTTTGGGGTTTTACATAAAAGTCAAAGGTCAAAACTTTGTTTACTTATTTGCTTTTTAAATATGTTTATAATATCTTTTTTGGACACCTTGTGTAATTTTCAATAAAAAATACATCTAATACAAGTTTTAAGATCAAATTGTTTTTGAGTAAAAGATCTTTAAAGGTTGGGAAGTCCAAACTTTTGACCCCTTGACCCGATCAGGCTGAAAATTGTATTTTTTTTTTTTTTGGTGTAAATCGGAGATTGTGTTAAATACAATGTTTTTTGGGTGATCTGTCAAGGAATGACTCAGGGATGCTTCATTATTTATTAATTATTACCAAAAAGATTATGAACCAAGAAATACAAATTGTAATAAAATAACAACCTGTTATATCATTGATCAATATCCTAATTTAGAATTTGTATATATTCCAAGTTACATTTTTAAAATCAGCCTTTCTTTCATAAGGTTAGAATTAGAGCACACAATAAAAATAAAAAAAAATAATAATATATATATATATATATATATATATATATATATATATATATATATATATATATATATATATATATCAGAATCTGAGCTGGGATTAGAACCCCAGAAGGTCCTGCTTCTCAAACTTCTCAAACTAGCACAAGGCTGAACTGCCTTGATAAAAAAAATTACAGTATGTGACCACAATGAGAAGTTTGGAGATACGGACACTGGACAGTAAATCACATCTTTTATTATAAGAAATTCAGTATTTTTTGATGATTAAGGTACTATCCCTCTGCAAATGAAGCACATTGGACTGTGCCTTTCATAAGATATGACTTGTACATAGAGTATATATTAGTAAAAGGGAACACAACTGACCAGTTTATTTTCAATTGTATAAAGCACAAACAATATCAATACAGATGTACACGATCATTTTACATACTGTAATGAAACCTGTCCTACCTAGGTTTTGTTCTAACTGGATTGGAGCAGAGTAGCGTGTAGCTGCCACCACCTTTGATAAACCGGGACGGTCTGCATAAATAACCCCGGGAGCAGTTTATTATATAATTATGGTAGCTAGGGAACAGAGTGAGGCACCAGGAAACAGCTATAATAAATAAAAGGGTATCTTTACTTCAAAAAGAGGTATTAAAATAATCTGGGTATATAAAATTAGTAAAAGCAAATTGAACAATAATAGAAAAAACAGTTACAATAATCAAAAATAGTGTCTTGATCCAATCAATTTTCATACAGTAAGTCAACTTTCATATTCAAAATTGCCATATATTAAAACTTTGGTTGGAATCTACAAACAGAGATAGCATAGCAGTAAGGGTACGGTCAAATCGTTCGACAAGCCCATCCGATTGTGGATGGTAGGGAGATGTCCTAGATTTATTATTCCTACAATCTACACTACAATCTAATAATCTACACATTTCCCTGAACAAAGTAGATTCAAAATTTCTCCCCTGGTCTGTATGTATAGATCTTGGTGTCCCAAAACTACAAATAACTTCCAGTAATACCCTAGTGTGGCAAAGTGGTTAACAGTGTGCAGGTGCAGGAATGCAGCAGTGATCAATAAACAGACAGACAATGATAATCCAGGTACAATGATATTTTATTTGTATTCCAATGGTCTGATGACAGCAAGACAGTAAATAATAATAACAAGCAATACAGCGGTGTGTATTGCTTTGTTTTAATCCACAGGTTGGTCCCGTAATAATAGTCCCGATCTTAAACACCCACTCGTAACACAAAACACAAACACAAGTCCACAGTGAGTGCTATAGTGCTCGTGGTGTAAATACAGTTATACGTGAACAATGGTGCTGTGATGTCCGGGTAAGTGCTGGCCTTTGGCGACAGCCCTGGATCGTGTTTAGCCGTCAGATAACAACAAACAATTATAATTAGACACAACAAAAACAAAGCAAAACTCTCACGATAACAATACAGGTTTTCCTTCTGGTTCAGCATTAACCATACAAAGGAACAGATCACTTTGCTACGTCCCCTTTTGTACCATCAATCATGACCCCTTGGTTAACGAGTGCAACCGCTCCTCCAATCTGCGGTTGCCACATCATTTCCCTTCCAGGTTGATGATTTAGTGTACCGTAGCTCCACCCCCTTTCTAGAAGGCTGACTTCCATCTAACCTGGGAATGAATTGTCTGGCCATCCAGTCCAGGGCACTCTGTTCCCTTTACACAGCGCCCTCACAGGTCGGGAGGGAGATTTATCACCAAGAATCATTCTGTCTCTGTCACACCTAGCCACTGTAGTTGCCTAATGATTAGGAAGTGGAAAAGCTTCTGTCCATTTTGAAAAATAATCAGCAACTACTAAAATATACTTCTTCCCATTAGTGGTGACAGGAAGGAGGCCCAAAATATCTAAAGCCATACGTTCCATGGATCTAGAAGTTTTGGATGTGCTTAATGGTGCACAGGGAGCCTTATCTGGGGCTTTCCTAGAAGCATTCTCTACACTACTTTTTCACATCACTGGACCACCCTAACCAGAAGAACCGAGTTCTTACCTTTCCCTGTAGTTTTTCTGTGCCTAAATGACCTCCTGTGACATCATTATGCAACATCTTGAGTATGAAGGGCAGTCCAGTGACCTGGGGAGAACCACCTGCACACCTGGAATCTAATTTGGGTGGGGGGGGTACCCTTACCAGCAGTTGATCTTGTACCTGCAATTGGTCTCACACACCTACAAACCTTTTCAGAATGGGGTGGGTCTTTAATTGCTCCAGAGTATCAACCCCTGTTTCTATCTTCCACTGATGTAGCAGAACAGCATCTGGATCTTCCTTCTGCGCCTTTTCCAAGTTCCACTCCTATTCGATCGATCCGGTCGTTGTTAGTGGGGGTCCCTCTGCGTCTGCCGTGTTCACTGCAACCACTTCCAGCGAGACTGCAGGCTCTGCATCCCGGCACTCCCCTCCTTCACCTACAGTAAGGACCCTTGAAAGGGCATTTGCATTCTGATGCATTCTTCTTGGTCTGTGTATGATATTCCATCCGTTGTACAAGCTGTCCTTCCAATTGTTGAAAGTTGTGTAACCACCTCAATGAACTGTGGTCTGTGCGTAGAACAAACTCTTTACCTAAAAGGTAATGCCAGAAGTACTGTACACATGTTACCATTGCCAATAGTTCCTTCTTGGTTGTAGCACATCATCGCTCTTTCTTAGTAAGAGCACGACTTGCATAGGCAACTACTCGTTCGCACTCCTCTTCTTCTTGTGACAGGACAGCTCCTATTCCAGTATCTCTAGCATCAGTAACTAAAATAAAAACCTTTTTGGGGCCTGGGTATGCCAAGACGGGGAAGTAATCAGACTAGTTTTTAGCAGATCAAAGGCTTTCTGGCAGCTATCGTCCCACTTAAAAGAGACACCTTTTTCTGTCAAATGGTATAAAGGACGGGATATCGTGGCAAAGTCCATAATGAACCTCGTATAATAGGATGCCAACCCAACAAAACTCCTCACCTCTGTTTGATTCTGGGGTACAAGCCACGCCCTTACTGTGTCCACCTTCTTAGGGTCCCTTTAACCAAGATTATATGGCCCAGATATTGCACTTGAGTAGCAAGTAAATGACAATTAGAAGGTTTCACTTTTAAGTTTGCCTCCTTCAGCTTTTTCAAAACTTTATCCAGTCTACCCAAATGTTCTTCAAAAGTTTTGCCAAACACAATGATGTCATCATGATAGACCAGGCAAGTACTCCATTGCAAATCTGCTAAAACCAAGTCTATCAATATCTGAAATGTACTTGGTGCATGGCAATACATTAAACTCATACAGTCCATAGCAGGTAGTAAAGGCGGTCTTACATTTATCCTTTGGGTCAACTTCAACTTGCTAGTATCCGCTGGCCAAGTCCAACGTAGAGACCCATTTAACAGAAGCTAAAGCGTCCAAGGTGTCATCTATTCTTGGTAGGGGGTATGCATCCTTAACACTAGAAGCCCTGTGGCAGTCATTTTGGCGGTTTTTGGTTTTAAAATGTAATTTTCTCCACTCGTGTGACACATATGGGGCTGCGCGTTCACGTACCGTTCTGTCCATATGTATTAAATATTCTCATATGAAACGCGGGAGTGCAGAAATAAAGGAGATATATTACATTATACCTAAAAGCCCCGGGACAGTCACATTGACGGCCACACAGAAAACAATTGTATTGTCATTATACAGAACGGTATTCTATTTTATTATTTTTATTTACTAGTCCGCAATGTGCTTAGCTGTAATTAGATTAGTCTCTACTCTGCCTGTGTGAATGATTGACAGTCTATTGACAGTCTATTGCCAGCTGTGGTATTTTGGTCAGTCAATTAGCATTGGGACTAGTGAAAATAAATACCAGAGACCATGGAGTTTTACAAAGCAAAGAAAATATGGAGTTGCTGTTTTGGATCAGATGGCACTAAAGTATTCCATGAAAGCTGGCTCCCGACAGTGGCCTTTTCAGGCGTTTACAATGTATTGGAGCTCGCAGCCATTTAGCACAGGAACTTTGCAAGAAGCATTTGGAGCCTGCTGCCTCGTCACAATACTTATAATAAACACACTTTTTCAGAAAGTCAAGAGGACAGCAGGTCCTAATGTAACTATATACACCACCGCGTGGCCAAAATAAGAGTTTTGGGCAAGTGAAATAGTAACATCTTGACTGAAAAAAAAGACTCCCAGCAAATCATACCACATCGTTTTTTTTGTTTTTTTAAATATTATTCAGTGAGAAGAAGGCCTTTTTCAAATAAGAGCTCAGCTATGGAAATCTGTAATAAAAAAATAAAAAAATAAAAAATAAAAAATTATGCTTTATTGTACCTGAACTTCAATACCCATATGCGTTTTGAGGAGGGAGAACCACATAGGGTACTTTACAGGATATAATGCTTGACTGCTTTACATTAACAGATAGAACATCGTATGGCTTGTTTTAAGAGTTGTTTTGAGTTGCTTCCTAAAACATAATTTATGCAATTTGATTAATCTCATCCTCTAACTATCTTGGATTCTAACAAGGCTTCTAACATTGAAAATACTAGGACAAAAATGACTGCATGTTTAGTTTTCTTTGGGACAGTAAACTAGTTTCATTTTTACTTAGCACTTGAATATACATTTTCTTTAAAACAAAGCTGTTTACTCCAGTGCATTGTAATAGGTAGTAAACATTTACATAGGTATAAACCATAGCAGTTTACAGTTTTATTATCAAGACAACTGTCATATAGTAAGACTACTCATACCTCCTGTAGTAAACACAAAAGTATAAACCAAAATCAGCATATCAAAAAGACATTCAGATGGCAAATTCTTTTTACAAATACAGTGCGATTTTCACAATCTTTGCAGAGTATACCATACCTCGGAATCTACTTCGAAAAGCTTTGGCTCCTCCTTGTGGTAGACTCTGGAATCGTTTACTGTGTGATAAAGGACCACAGCTTCTCCCTCACTGCACAGTTTGCATGTACAGGATGACCAAGCAATGTCAGCTACTATTGTCAATGGCAAATTCAACTTTATACAGTACAGTTAACAAACATGACTTTATTCTGATCTACATATTTATATATAAAACACACACAAAGAAACAATAGTAGAAACAATGCCTGTTTAGCCTGTCATTAATTCAAGTCTGCTATAACACAGCGCAATACATTCAGAAAAATCACACTTAGCTTGTTTCACATACAGTGCACAGTATTTAAAATTAATGTACATTGTGTTTGTTCTTGTTGATTTGAACCCCATCATTTAACACAATTCAATATCTCTTGTATACATATAATTTAAAAAAAAAAATTGGATATGGGTTTTCAGGAAATTTTCTGGGAAGCAAAAATCAAACTGACATTTTTTTTCTTTTTCAGTGAATACGTATATCCTGGATTCAAAACAAAAGGCAATTAATCCCTCTTACACTGCTGGTAGGCTCAGGTGTATATTGTTAATTTGCTTTATTGAAGAAGTCACTAATTAGATGATTGAATAGGAATAAATGGCTTTTGTGTCTGCAGTTAGTGTTGATGTCTTTATCTGAAAGCACCCCCTCGTTGAGACAGCCCTGGCGTTGGTATCAACAGTGTCACATGCAGCCTGTAGTTGAATCTTAGACTCATTCTTACCCTCTTCTGCAAACTGCATAGCCAGTTCCATGTTCTTCTGGGTAGGTGTCTGCAGGACGGGAGAAAGCCGGCTCCATAGCATATGTTGATACTTGGCAGCATACACCTGATAGTTGTTGATGCGCATGCTGTAGGTGGAGGCATTGCAGACCTTTCTCAGGAAGGTATCTACTTGCCTGCACGTTCTGATGTGGAGGATCTGGAGGATGCACCTGCTTTTGGTGTAGCCAGGATGGTATCCAGCTTTGGCTGTTTAAAAAGGAAATCCTTGTGGTCTGCTGGCACCCTGTAGAATTTTACCCTGGGGAGATGTGGCACAGAGGAGGCCGACAGCGCAACCAGTCATTCAGCATTAGTAATAAATTGGCTTTTTGGAGAGACCAATGCAGGGATACCAATATATTAAGTAAGCAAGGTGTGAGTGGGTGTAGCAGGGCGGCAGTAAGCCCTGCTGATTAAATGTATTTATTTATTTTTAGAACGGGGTTAGATCGTGGGGGGTGTTAGATCGGAGAGAGTGAGCGAGAGGAGTGAGAGAAAAACAAAACTAAACTAAACTAAAACGTAAAGGATCAGTGAAGGCTACTGCCCAGCCTGATCGTGTATTTTGTGTTCGTGATTTTGTTTCTGTTTAAACCTTTTATTTTGCTCTGTGAGCAAGTCTTTTTTGTTAAAACCTTTTATTTATTTTTGTATTATTTAAAATAAAACGGCGCGCCGCGTCTTTATTTAAAACTGCAGACTTGGTGTCATTATTTTTACTTCCTGCCTCTGCCTGACGTCATCACCCAGCCACCCTGTCACAGTGGGGTACAATAAATACCAAATACCCCAACACAGTCATTCTAGGTTTATTCATTTGTCCCAGTACTTGTTTGAGTATAGTGTGCCATGAGTAAATTACAAAGCTTTAAAGTAGTCTTCCATACCAAGTTAATATTTAAAAATAATTATTTTAATTAAATCAATCTTAAACAAGTCGCCTTCCACCACCACCACCCTCTTGGAAATGAAAGAGGGAATTCTCTGTTGAAAATACTGTAAATAAATTGAACAGGATTTCTGTTGAGTAAAATACTGTAAATAAATTAAACTGAATACCTTGTGCCATTTCTGTTCTCCAGTCACATTTAGTGCCAATATAATACAATCAAAAGTGAGATTTTGAAATTGTCCTAAACAAACATGCAATTTGTTGCTCAATATTTGAATACCTTCTGTTAGCACAGTCATGTAGGAAATCTTTGGCTTTTTGATCCACTGCAGCATCCACGAGTGCAAACTTGGCCAGCTTTTTAATCAAATCTTGCAGTTTCTCAGGGAAGTTTCTTCTTCTCGGGTCATCCTAGTACTGAAAAAAGCACCACATTATATTGGCTAAATAACATCTTTACAGGATTGCTTGTGTAATAGGAAAGTACCGTATGTGCTTGATATTTTGCCATAGCAAAAAGACCCTGTGAAGCAACTCTGTCTTCTACGGAATGTAAAAAATAGTCCATTGTTCAGCTTTCCCATTTCATGGCACCTTATAAAAAGCTTTGATGTGCACACATGCATTCATAATTAATTAACATGTATACATGGATAAACAAACATGGATAATATGCAACTTGCATTTGTATCAAAGGCCTCTAATTCTCACTGCTATGTAATGAAACCATGCATTCACTATATCCAAATCATTTTAAGATACAGACAATGCACACCCAGAAGGTATATTTTTGGTGCACTACAAAAGCATTTTCATAGGTGCTTTTAATCCAATAGATGTCTAGGACCAGATTATTATTCGAGCAAGTAGAACAGTAGAGTATATGGCAGGGGTGTCAAACCCGAGCTCTTAGTTAATTACTTAGTTAATTACTTAATTGGTCTAATTCTTTGATTAATTGGACAGATTTAACAGTTCTCTCCATGCTTCAAAATGTTTCATTGGTAGTGTACATTGAATGAAGTGTATTTTTGAAATCATCAACTGTAAAACACCTTGAAAAATATTAAATATGTCCAATTGAACAAATAATTAGATCCATTATGTTAATTGAGAGCTTAAGCTGGAATGAAAACCAGGAGACCGTGTGGCCCTCGAGGAATGGAGTTTGACACCCCTGGTATAGAGAGTTCATGCTTCCAAACCAACGATACAATCAGCGAAAGCATCGTACAGGTACCTTTTCTGAATTCTGTACTCCCATATAACTGAGATAATCTAAAGGCAAGCCCTGTCTGAATTCTGTACTCCCATATAACTGAGATAATCTAAAGGCAAGCCCTGTCTGAATTCTATATCCTCCTCAATAGCCATCTGCAAGGCTGCAGGAAGAAGGTACCAGTAAGACAAAAGAACAATGTAGTCTCTGGTAACATTATTAAAAACAAACAAAATATCAATTCAATAGTATCTGGATATTCCAGAATCACCCCTCTTTTAAAATCAACCCCCTTTCCCCTTTGGTGACCACTACAACAACAACAAAAAGCCTCATTATTTTGTAGGATTACTTTACTAGTTTTTCAAACTGTTTTGCTAAATTATTTAAAACATTAAATTAATACTACTGGTACTACATGTGGTGGATAGATGGAAAGTTTGGTAGTTGCTAAACAGATAAACTCAACAAAACCTTTTCATAGTTCAACGTGTTGACAAATGTATCTATCTAATGCGGAGCGCAGTTCCATTTTTAGTCTTTCTATATGTAATAAAACAGCAGCAGACATGTCTTATCCAGCTGATCCCCCCAGCTATTCTTCTGGAAAGAGAAGACAGTAATTTGGAGAGAGTGAGTGTCTCCTTGGTGAATAAAACCTCTAGGAAAACAGGGTAGGTCTCCAGACTCCAAGACAACCTCTCCGATCTCGTCCTGACTGAAGTTAGCTAGGCACAACATAGAGAAAGTACTGTTGCTAGGTAGAATTTAATGGCTAGCCACTTAAAAATAGATTTAAAATGTCTGCAGAAAGCACCAAATGACAAATGCAAACAAATACCTTTGCATGTGAAAGTGGGCCAACATGTCCTACACCCACATCACCTGGAATAACTTGGGATACCCTGAAGAACTTGTGCTAAAGAATATCTTTACCACATGGGCAAGTGGTTCCTAAAACATAGCTGCAGACACTGAATAACACTATTGCACTACCTTAGGTAAGAGTAGTGCTAATCAGGGTATGTGAAACCAGCCATTAGAGACACCATCCTTTTCCTGCTTTTTGCATCTATAGCATATTTGTATTGTATTTGTTCTGCTGCCTCTTGCTGAGGACTTTGCAATAAATGAGACCTTGGCCTCAGTGACCTAAATCTTATTTTTCTTCCTTTAACTATTTTTAATGAACACTTTCTCCAGCCCCACTTGCTCTAAATGGAATTGTTTTTTACAGTTATTTCCTCACTGTTTTCTGTATCTGCTCCTACTCATTTATTTACTTTGATCAACACAAAGTGAAATGTATAAAATTACATTTCAGTATAGTGATTGCTTTTAGTGTATCTGTAATGTTTTTAGTGTATTTGTAATGTTAACACTTGGGGCAGAACCTGGGGCAGAACTTCATCCTTTCTTCTGTGAAAAGGTGTTTTTTTCTGGGATTATTTTATTATTATTTTTTTTTCCCTTTTATACAACACCATTTCTTCATTGACCCATAACATACAATTTGATTATTCAGCCAAATTATTTTCATAACATGTTTATCCATTGCATGTTGCAATGGTCAAAACAATTGTTGCAATGAAATACAACAATGACTGATTTCTGATCTGTTTTAAAGAGAATTCAATAATTCAATTTTTTTTCAAAGTACTGTTTAAACACTGTAGCAGCGCAGCAGATAACCCCTGCACATAAATAAGGGGCAGGGCAAAGCCCTTCTTGTAAATATATTGTATTGTGATTTAAAATGCATTGTTTTTTTTATTTATTTTAAAACGGGTGTTTGTGTTATTTGAAAAGTATTTTGTGTTTAGTTAAAACACGGTGTATTATGATTTAAAAATGTATGATTTAATGCATTTTGTGTTGATTTAAAAATACAACTGTGTTTGGTATTGTGTGTTGCAGCGTGGATGGGTTTAGAAGCCCATCCACAAAACTTGTGAAGAAGGTGACTATCTCCAGATTAATTAATTGATTAATTTATTGCTAGTCTGGAGATGGTCACCAGTATATAAGCCTGCAGCTTTCCGTGCTCGGGTGTGGGTGTCCGAGAGGAGGAACATGTATGAGAGAGAGAGAGAGAGAGAGAGAGAGAGAGAGAGAGAGAGAGAGAGAGAGAGAGAGAGAGAGATCAAAAACAAAGATAACAATTGCGACTCGTGCTGGAAGCACAGTACTTGTTTAAACTTTTAGGTTTTGCTTTGTGAGCATTGTTTTTTTGTTCAACCTTTTTATTTATTTGTGCTTAATAAAAACAGAGCAGCAGTGCGTTTTTTTCTCCCGAGTACCTGGCTGTGTTGTATCTGTCAACTTCCGTATCTGTTCTGGGGACGTCATCACCACTCGACTACCCTGTCACAAACATTTTCTTTCTTTTTTTATTTATTTTTCATCCAGTCGGTAACTTAAATCTACCACATTTTTATTTTACATAACATTAAATGCTACTATTCAAACAAATGTCAGTTTCTACATCATGTAAATCATAATACAATACTGGCAGACGTGCAAATAATTAAGATCCATGTATACCCATTTTCAGAAGACTGATGCATGAAAGTGTATTTCTGGTGCCAACAAGGCTAAAAAAACAAAAACAAAAGTATGCTTCACTGGCTTCAAATTAAGCTCTGTGTTGGCTTTCAGGTGGATCCAGCTGATATATCCTGGGCATAGTTTGAAAGGTAACATTCAAGGTCATTTACCAGAGAGAGATTAGGGGCCTCATACTGACCAATCAGGTTAAAAGAAATCTCCAATACATTTTCTAATATATTATTAAAATAATAACCCACAGCCAAAAAAAAATTGCATACAAATTCAAAGATGCACAGAAACAGTACTATGTAGAAGACGCAGGATGTCAATTCGTCCAGTATTAAAAGCTCTGGGAACATCCAGACTGAATATCTAATGTATAGAGAAATATTTCAATCAACTCGGTGGCACTATGAAATCAGTTGTGGTTTACTTATTTTTGACAAAACCACACTGACTTCATTATACTACACATACAAACTGCTTTAAAATAAACTTAAATATATGTATAACAAAATGCAAAGTGAGTGAACAGAAGAAAAATCTAAATCAAATCCATATTTGGTGTGACAACCCTTTGCCTTCAAAACAGCATCAATTCTTCTAGGTACACTTGCACAAAGTCAGGGATTTTGTAGGCATATAGTCAGGTGTATGATTAAACAATTATACCAAACAGGTGCTAATGATCTTCAATTCAATATGTAGGTTGAAACACAATCATTAACTGAAACAGAAACAGCTGTGTAGGAGGAATAAAAGTGGGTGAGGAACAGCCAAACTCAGCTAACAAGGTGAGGTTGTTGAAGACAGTTTACTGTCAAAAGTCATACACCATGGCAAGACTGAGCACAGCAACAAGACACAAGGTAGTTATACTGCATCAGTAAGGTCTCTCCCAGGCAGAAATTTCAAGGCAGACAGGGGTTTCCAGATGTGCTGTCCAAGCTCTTTTGAAGAAGCACAAAGAAACGGGCAACGTTGAGGACCGTAGACGCAGTGGTCGGCCAAGGAAACTTACTGCAGCAGATGAAAGACACATCATGCTTACTTCCCTTCGCAAATGGAAGATGTCCAGCAGTGCCATCAGCTCAGAACTGGCAAAAAACAGTGGGACCCTGGTACACCCATCTACTGTCCGGAGAAGTCTGGTCAGAAGTGGCCTTCATGGAAGACTTGCGGCCAAAAAGCCATACCTCCGACGTGGAAACAAGGCCAAGCGACTCAACTATGCACGAAAACACAGGAAATGGGGTGCAGAAAAATGGCAGCAGGTGCTCTGGACTGATAAGTCAAAATTTGAAATATTTGGCTGTAGCAGAAGGCAGTTTGTTCACCGAAGGGCTGGAGAGCGTACACGAATGAGTGTTTGCAGGCAACAGTGAAGCATGGTGGAGGTTCCTTGCAAGTTTGGGGCTGCATTTCTGCAAATGGAGTTGGGGATTTGGTCAGAATTAATGGTCTCCTCAATGCTGAGAAGTACAGGCAGATACTTATCCATTATGCAATACCATCAGGGAGGCATCTGATTGGCCCCAAATGTATTCTGCAGCATGACAACGACCCCAAACATACAGCGAAAGTCATTAAGAACTATCTTCAGCGTAAAGAAGAACAAGGAGTCCTGGAAGTGATGGTATGGCCCCCACAGAGCCCTGATCTCAACATCATCGAGTCTGTCTGGGATTACATGAAGAGAGAGAAGCAACTGAGGCTGCCTAAATCCACAGAAGAACTGTGGTTAGTTCTCCAAGGTGTTTGGGCCAACCTACCTGCCGAGTTCCTTCAAGTGTGTGCAAGTGTACCTAGAAGAATTGATGCTTGATGCTGTTTTGAAGGCAAAGGGTGGTCACACCAAATATGGATTTGATTTAGATTTTTCTTCTGTTCACTCACTTTGCATTTAGTTAATTGATAAATATAATCTATTAACATGTCTATTTTTGAAAGCATTCTTACTTTACAGCATTTTTTCACACCTGCCTAAAACTTTTGCACAGTACTGATATATATATATATATATATATATATATATATATATATTTAAACAAAAACAGTTTACATTTTCTAGGCCGGTATTTTGAAAACAAAACCAAGTTCCAAACTCTCAAAAACGACATAATTGGTTAATGCTATGTGTCTGGAAGACACACCTGCTTGAATTATTTATAAGGTGGGCGGTGGAAGATATGTGGGTTGGATTAAGTGGCGTGCATTCAGGTTTGTCGAAGTTGAACTCATTCTCTGCTCTCAGACAATGGCAACAGCAAGTGTGACTGCATTGACAGAGCGGCTGTCTCGCTGCCATGCCCTCCTGACAGTCTTGGCAGAGTGATAGATGTGTTTTAGAACATAAGAACATAAGAAGGTTTACAAACGAGAGGAGGCCATTCGGCCCATCTTGCTCGTTTGGTTGTTAGTAGCTTATTGATCCCAGAATCTCATCAAGCAGCTTCCTGAAGGTTCCCAGGGTGTCAGCTTCAACAACATTACTGGGGAGTTGGTTCCAGACCCTCACAATTCTCTGTGTAAAAAAGTGCCTCCTATTTTCTGTTCTGAATGCCCCTTTATCTAATCTCCATTTGTGACCCCTGGTCCTTGTTTCAGGTCAAAAAAGTCCCCTGGGTCGACATTGTTTATACCTTTTTGGGATTTTGAATGCTTGAATCAGATCACCACGTAGTCTTCTTTGTTCAAGACTGAATAGATTGAATTCTTTTAGCGTGTCTGCATACGACATGCCTGTAAGACTTCTTGTGGGTTTGTAAATCAAGACCATTCCAGATATTGTCTTCCAGAAGGTGATTTTTAATCACAGTCCAACATTACAGTCATTCCACATTAAACTCACGGACCGTTCTCTCGCTGCATAAGGTGAGCACACCACCACCAGCCACACGCTCTCTCTCTCTTTTTTTTTTCTCCTAGCAGAACTGAGCTCCCCCCAAAACATTCCCCCTAGGAAACACTATATCACAAACTCTTCTTGATTTACTTTTAAACATTGTACTGTGTTTCACTTTCAGTTAACAATAAATGTTATTTAGACTTTCTAATTATTAAAACTAATACCCCTTAATTAACCATTTAAATATAACCTATAACTGTTACATTTAGCCCCCCCTTTAAACAAGGAACGTCCTCGTTCCACAAACAAGTGAAGAAAAACAAAAACACTTCTAACATGAAGTACAGTTTTAACATGTGAACTATTGATTCAATAAAGTCTCAGGTAAACGTTTACTGCAATTATTATTTAAAGTCAGAGTTCAGGTCCTTATTAATGCTTGACAAAGTCTCTGAAATAACTGGGGGTCTTAATAAGGCGACCACTCCGTGTGGCTTTCTCAGTTATAGTTGTTCCTAGTTCTTGGACTGGGGAAGCACCTGGCCGGGAGGTAATAGATGCCTCCGAATGACTTGCAATACTGTCAGTCCTCTGCCCAACCCTGGGTAGAGCAGGATATGGCAAATCAGAATTAGTGTTTCTTGGAACCCCTGGGGAACCTGCTGAGAAAGAGCTGTTAGAAGGTGGGGGACCTGGCCTGGGAGACCTCGAGGAAACAAAGTGTATGGTTGCCCTTGGTGATTGTTGCTGTTTCGTAGCTGGTGATTGGTTAATCCTAGTGTGAGGACTGTCCATTTTAGGTGTTTTTGGCGGCCATGGTGACAGGTAAGGCTTCAAACGGTTGTAATGAACTACTTTCGAAGTAGCCCTTGGATCGGTTGTATTAACAACCTCATAGTCACGGTCCATACACTTGAGGACTCTAAAAGGTCCACGCCACTTAGGGGCTAGTTTCTTGTGTGAATCAGCAGGGTTGTTTTGCCAAACCATATCTCCGACTTTGTATGGAGAGAATCTGACTTTAGCATCATAATAGCATTTTTGATGCTGTTGTGACTGTTTCAAAGATTGGAACGCACGGTCAAAGGTCATCCTCATTCTTCTGGAAATTGATGCTGAATAGTCAGCTGGGGTACCTGGGGTGGCACTTGAGTGTTCCTGGTGACCAAGTATTATGTCCACAGGCAATCTGGCTTCTCTACCATGAGCTAAGTAGAAGGGTGTGAACCCTGTGCTGGAATGCACACTTGTATTGTATGCAAGCTCGGTTTGGCTAAGGAGATCATCCCATTCAGAATCTGTGGAATATAGGAATTTAGCTAGTTGATCTTTAAGTGTCCGATTAAAGCGTTCTACCATACCATCGGATTCTGGATGATATGGTGAGCACCTTGTTTTAAATATTCCCAGATGTTTACATTAGGATTTGACGAAATCAGACTCAAATTGTCGTCCCTGGTCTGCGTGGAGGGAATCAGACACTCCATGTTCTCTGATATAATCTTCGAATAAGTGCCTGGCAACAGTCGGAGCCCTTTGGTCTTTCATAGTATATAAGTTAACGTACTTAGTAAAGTAGTCTTGCACCACTAGGATATACCGGTTGCCTTTACTGGTGGTAGGGAGCTCAGTAATGTCTGCTGCTACCTTCTGAAAAGGCTTGCTGGTGACCATAGGTTGCAAAGGCTCTCTAAACCGAGGTGTAGGTGATCTTCTAGACTGGCAGGATACACATCTCTGACAAAAGTCCATTACGTCCCTCGACATGAATGGCCAATAGCATAGGTTCTGTGCTCTATGAAGAGTTTTCTCTGCTCCATGGTGACCTGTTAAGGCATGGCCATGCAGGTAAGGAAGAATATATGGAATAAGGCTCTCTGGAACAACAACTTGAAGGATATTTTTCTTGCCTTTGTAATTCCTTATCTTGCTTACCAGGAGATTGTCATGAATCAAGAAGCGATGATACTCTCTCCAAAGCTGACGTAGGGCGGGGGCCTCATGTCTGATTTTCCAGTATGGAGGTTTCAGTTGTTGTTCCTTCCATTGCAGTACTTGCTGTATTATTTGATCGGCTTGCAGATGCTGGTACAAGTCATATCCTCTGCTTAAAAGTTGACCAGGTAAAGTTGAAGATAACTGAGGATTCAGCGACTGAAGTAGGTTGCTTTGCGGAATCTGTACTGCTGGTAGTCATTGTAAGCACAGGCACCTCTGTGGTGTCAATCAGTTTTGAAGTTGTTGGTGAACTGTGATCATCTTCCGGGTGCCTGGAAAGTGCATCGGCATTGATGTGTTTCAGCCCCTTCCGTTGCTGGATCACCCAGTCATACAGATCAAGCTCTAGGGCCCAGCGCGCATGTCGGCCAGTTGGATCATTTTCCACAGGAATTTTTTGAAGTCCAATCAATGGTTTGTGATCAGTTATTATCACAAATGGTTGTCCACGCAGATAGTGCCGAAAGTTACGTACAGACCATACAATAGCATACAGCTCTCTGTCGGAAGTTGACCATCTCTTGAGCAGAAAGTATATGGCTGGCGTACGCCACAACACATTCTGTGCCATTTTGAACTTGTGCCAATACAGATCCAACAGCACTGCAAGAAGCATCGGTATATAGAAGGAAAGGCTGGTCATACTGTGGAAATGAGACTATTGGTGGCTCTGATAAGAGCTGCCGCAGATGTCTAAAGGCCTCATCACAGTCCTTTGTCCATTTGAAAGGAACATTCTTTTGGGTCAGTCGATACAAGGGATCTGTAATGTGTGCAAAGTTTTGGAAAAATCTTCTGTAATAAGTACACAGGCCAATAAAAGCAAGTACTTCAGTAGCTGTGGTTGGAGCAGGCCAGTCGCACACTTTCTGTGTATTACGGGGGTCTGGTCGCAATCCCTCTCTGGAAACATGTCCAAGAAAAGTCACTTCCTTCCTGGCAAAGCAAGGATTTTGAAGGCTTTAACTTTAGCCCGGCCTGACGGAAGCGAGTGAAGACCTCTTCTAAGGACTTGAGGTGCTCAGGAAATGTTTTGCTGAAAAGGATTATGTAATCCAAATAAATGAGGACCGTAGACCAATGTAAACCCTTCAGCACAAGCTCCATTAGGTGCTGGAAAGTTGGTGGTGCGTTTGACAAACCCATGGGCATCACATTAAAGTGATACAGTCCACATCCTGTGGTGAAGGCAGTTTTTTTCTTTATCACACCGATCCATTTCTACCTGCCAGAACCCACTGCACAGGTTCATTGTACTGAACAAACAGGAACCGGCTAAGGTGTCAAGCAAATCATCTGTGCGTGGAAGTGGATGCGAATCTTTGATGGTGATGGAGTTTAATTTGCGATAGTCAACACAAAATCGATACGTGCCATCTTTTTTTCTCCAAAACTACTGGTGTTGCCCATGGACACTGGCTTTCTTCGATAACTCTGTTTTCCAGAAGCTGTTGAACTTGCTGTTGGAGCTCTTTTTTCATGGCTGGTGAGGTCCTATAAGCACGCTGTTTCATAGGTTCCACATCTCCTGTGCGAATACGGTGTTGAACTAAATTAGTCCTTCCATAATCATCTGGTTTGGCACTAAAGATGTCTTGGTACTGATACAGAATTTGGTCCGTGTTAAGATCAGATTTGGTGAGGTCAAATGAAGGACTGACATCTGCAGGACAGGTAGTAGTAATGGCAGACACTGGTGCTTCAATGATAGAGAACTCACTCTGAGAAGACACAGCATAGAACTGTCCCAATGGGCTATTCTTGTAAAAACAAATGTCCTCATTAGTAGGGTTGAGAACTCTGATGTAAGCCAAGCCCTTATCAACAGGACTCAGTGTGCATGCTACAAATCAGTCCACTGTCTTGAGAATGAGGCTCCAAAATGCCAATGAAGTCACCTGGTACTGGACCCAATCTGTTAGGTGGTATGATGGAAGCTGTAATATTCTGCTCAGTCATTGCAGGGATAGTAACTGAACATAACAGAACTGCGTTACAGCATGCTGGAGCACTGTGATTCTTGCGCACAAGGGGAATACTTTGCTCCCAAATGTGAAACAGTCCATTGTGAATGTCAATGCAGGTGTGGTTCCCTTTAAGGAAATCCCATCCTAGTAGGCAAGAATATTTAGTGTTCCGAATAACTTGGACATCATGTTGGAAGACTTCAGATCCAATGCGAACAGAAATTGTAATGGCTCCAACTGTGTCCAGTGGTTGTCCAGTAATTGACCTGGTAAGGCAGTATGGACTTCTGAATAGGTCGTTTCCTTAGTGCATTAATTGACATTCGTACTTCTTCACTGATAAGGGAGATGTCAGAGCCTGTATCAATAAAAATACTGACTTCTGTGTCTTCTAGTATCCCCTTTATATATGCTTCAGGAGGTCCAGATGAGTCACATAAATTGAGGGCCTGGTTTGGAGCTGTAAGAGCTGATGAGTGGCCCGTGTCACCAGCTAATACTCGTTTCCCTGGTGTGAGTATTCACGGCTTTCTCTTTCAAGAGACTGGATCCTGACATGGCGTTCTCGTCCTGGGCTTAATGAGCGGTAAGGCGGTGAATACCTGCCTCTTTGACTCCTAAGAGAAGAATGAGGGCTTGTAGACCGCTGTCTGCTGGGACTGTTGTGATATGAATGGCGTTGCGCATCACCCTCAGAGCGCTGATAGTATTTATTACTGTCATCTTGCTGATATGTGTTACCGTGGCGAGGGCGAGACATGTATGGAGAAGGTGACCTGTTATATCTGCGCTCAGGGCTGTGTGGGTATGCTCTTTGAAATCTGTCATCCCTGTAAACATCTCTCCCTCTATGGAAAGAGGACTGTCCTCCTTCTGTTTGTAAACTGGAAACTGTGACTTGCAGACGAGTAACAGTTGTTTGTAAGTTGTCTAGCTTTGCAGTCAATTCTTTCATAGAGTCCAGTAGAAACATGTCAAAGTTTGATGGTGTTGATTTAAGTTGGACAGAAGCAGTGGAGGCAGTGCCGGTTGCCTCAGGCAGAGATTGCAAATTAGGTGTGGCTATCACTTTAAGAGCATTTTTGGCTCTTTCGCATTGGCTGGCAATCTGAAGGGCTTCAGACATGGTTTTAACACCAAATTCAAAACATTTAGATTGTAAATCAGTGTCCAGGCCAGCAATAAACCTTCTGAACGTATCCCCTTCAATTGCATTCCTGCCATAATCAGGAAAGGCTAACAGTACCATCCAAGTTATTTCAGCTGCATACACTTCTAATGGCTCCTCTGGCTGACGGGGTCTAGCTTTAACAGAGCTTTGAAATGAAAGAATATCTTGCTTGCAACTGAAAACCATTCAAGCTGCTTCTTTGTTACAGCATAATCATTTTGTTCACTTGATGATAAACTGTCCCATATTTTTAATGCTGCACCATCTAAACGTGCTGGAAGAAGTTTTGCTAGTGTTTCCTCACTGCTGTCATATGCAGCCTGAACACAAATCTCAAATCTCCGTATCCACGTATGAAAATTTTGCGAGCTACTACCATAAAATGGCGGCGGTAATTCAAGCTGACAGCTAATTGCGTTGGGATATGCCTTTGCCCATCTGCTGTGCTGTGTGCTTGTCGTGCTTTCACCGTCCCGTTGCAGCGACATTATCAGTGGGTATTTAGGATTTTCCTAAACAGTTTAATGTTGCGTAAAAGTCCCTGCAAGCTAGTAATAAATATGTTTTTTTTTTTTGACTCGCACTTCCCAGCCACACACTGCTTATTGACTCACCTCCTGAAGACACTGAAATATACAGACACCACTGCTACCACTTTGTAAGACTTCGTGTGGGTTTGTAAATCAAGACCATTCCAGATATTGTCTTCCAGAAGGTGATTTTTAATCACAGTCCAACATTACAGGCATTCCACATTAAACTCACGGACCGTTTTCTCGCTGCATAACGTGAGCACACCACCACCAGCCACACGCTCTCTCTCTCTTTTTTTTTCTCCTAGCGGAACTGAGCTCCCCCCAAAACATTCCCCCTAGGAAACACTATATCACAAACTCTTATTGATTTACTTTTAAACACTGTACTGTGTTTCACTTTCAGTTAACAATAAATGTTATTTAGACTTTCTAATTATTAAAACTAATACCCCTTGTTTAACCATTTAAATATAACCTATACCTGTTACATGCCTTTTAATCCCGGGATAATTCTGGTTGCTCTTCTTTGCACTCTTTCTAGAGCAGCAATATCCTTTTTGTAACGAGGTGACCAGAACTGAACACAATATTCTAGGTGAGGTCTTACTAATGCATTGTAAAGTTTTAACATTACTTCCCTTGATTTAAATTCAACACTTCTTGTTGGCCTTTTTATAGCTCCCCCACATTGTCAAGATGAAGACGTTTCCGAGTCAACATAAACTCCTAGGTCTTTTTCATAGATTCCGTCTTCAATTTCAGTATCTCCCATATGATATTTATAATGCACATTTTTATTGCCTGCGTGCAGTACTTTACACTTTTCTCTATTAAATGTAATTTGCCAAGTGTCTGCCCAATTCTGAATGCTGTCTAGATCATTTTGAATGACCTTTGCTGCTGCAACAGTGTTTGCCACTCCTCTTATTTTTGTGTCGTCTGCAAATTTAACAAGTTTGCTTACTATACCAGAATCTAAATCATTAATGTAGATTAGGAATAGCTGAGGACCTAATACTGATCCCTGTGGTACATCACTGGTTACCACGTTCCATTTTGAGTTTTCTCCTCTGATCAGTACTTTCTGTTTTCTACATGTTAACCACTCCCTAATCCATGTGCATGCATTTCCTTGAATCCCTACTGCGTCCAGTTTGAGAATTAATCTTTTATGCGGGACTTTGTCAAAAGCTTTCTGGAGATCTAAATAAACCATGTTGTATGCTTTGTAATTATCCATTGTCAATGTTGCATCCTCAAAAAAATCAAGCAGATTAGTTAGACATGATCTCCCTTTCCTAAAACCATGCTGACTGTCTCCCAGGATATTGTTACCATGTAGGTAATTTTCCATTTTGGATCTTATTATAGTTTCCATAATTATTTCACTGAGGATGATTTAATGTTGTTCAAACACAATTGCAGCTGCTTTGCTACAAAAAACAATGTTAAAATAAAACTTATTAAACACATTTAGTCACATGACCTCTGTCCAGCACATGTAATCTCACAAAATATGTATTTTACATTACCATGTGGTTTCTTGTTTTGGATTAAAGAAACACAATGTAGCCTACATGTTTACTTCAGCCTTTGACAAGCCCAGGTGTAAAACTAGTAACAAACATGACACCTTTGAAAATGATATGACTCTCGCCTCGTCTGTTATTGTACATAAAAGCTGTTTTGTTATTTTTAATACTTCAAACCTCTCCTTTAAACCTTGTGATTACAAATCTGTAATGCCTTGATTCTTTAATGTGCAGTTGTTTTTTTTTTTTTGTGTAGTAATGGAATATGAGAGTCAGCTTAGCATCTCTAACCATATAAAAAGTCTTTAGCCTTTGCCCATTTGGAATTCCTCTGTGTTTTTCATAGATGAGGAAATGTTTACTGATGTCATTTGCTTGTATACAATTTCAAAAATGATAAAGACATGTTTTTTTATGTAGTTATGGAAGCAGAATAAAGGGTTGAGAAATCAGTGTGACTCTACATTATAGTTTCCATAAGTTTACATACAATAGAAGTCAGGCTTATTGGACTGAAGTTACCTGGTTCGGTTTTGTCACCCTTTTTGTGGATCGGTATTACGTTTGTAATTTTCCAGTCTGTCGGTACAACCCCTGTGTCAAGAGACTGTTGCATGATCTTGGTTAGCGGTTTGTAAATAACTTCTTTCATTTCTTTGAGTACTATTGGGAGGATCTTATCCGGCCCTGGGGATTTGTTTATTTTAAGAGCTCCTAGTCCCTTTAACACTTCTGCCTCTGTTATGCTAAAGTTATTTAAAACTGGATAGGAACAGGTCGACGTGGGGCAGGCTGTAGTGTAAAAAAAAGATCATTGAATTGAAAATCACAATTTAGTTTGAAGTGAATTTTCCCTTTGAAAAGTTTTAATATTTTAGTGACAAATCCAAGATGGACACCGGGCAGGAAATGTAGTCGAATTTGGTGCGTAAAAAGCATTTTACATGTTTACAACCTTTTTTAAAATTTTAGATGTGTTTAAGTGAAGTAAAAACTATTGATAATAACCTATTTTGGGTTTTGTTTGTTGAAATCTAAAAATACGTTTCACCACCCTATTACAGTTCACATTCAAAAGCCATAGGAGTCCCGTGCACATACCAATATGGGTGTTCAAGGAAACCACCTTTGTGAATAATTATGTAAACTATTTTTAAAACTACCTTTTAACATTAAAAGTGGGAGGAAAAAGCAAACTTACACTTTATTAGAAGACTGCAACAGGAGGGAGCACCAGAGAACACCGCATGAAGTAGATGTGTTTTCGTGCCGCTCCTGCTCTTTTCCAAATAACCTAGATATTTCATTGTACAAAACTTATTGAAGGTTCTATTCAACAAAAACTAAGCCACCTGCATGGAAAACAGAAAAGTCATCGGCAGTCCTAGAGGAAGAGTTTTCTTCCCAACAACCATTGCCATCTTTGTTTGAAGGAGTAGCTGCAGATGAGCAACTCCCACTTCATCTGACCCGATGGTAGCAATTAAACAGCTAAATAATAATGTGAATGATGAGTTTAATAATATGACAGATGTACAAGAAACCTTATTAACTGCAGGCACCCATGTCTCCATGATAGAGCAGGCCTTGGTAGACCACGGGCATCATTACCATCCATGGAATAACTTTGCCAAACCTCAAGGTAGAAAATAAGGTAATTCGATCAAAGGTTGCGGATCTCGAAGGTCGCTCGCGACACCAGAATATTAAGATTATTGGTGTACTACCTGAAGGAACTGAATGGCTGCCTTACTGAATTTGTTACTGATCTGCTGGACCGTGTAAACTTTAAAACATATTTTCAAGTGGATAGAGTGCACCGATCTCTTGAACCAAAACCAGCACAAGGAGCACGACCAAGGTCGATTCATGGCAGACTCCATCATTGTGAAACAAAGGAACGTCAACAGTTTCCACTGCAGTATAAGTGGATGCAGATTTGTATCTTCTCAGATCTGAGCTCCGCTGTCTGAAGCAGTGACAGGGCACTGACAACATATGCAAAACATAAAGAGAAGCTAGGGTTAACCCTTTATGTCCATTTATTCGGCCCGTCAGGTCCAATTTATTTTCACACGCGCAGTTTATTTTAGACGTGTTGTTTAAAAGTATTTTTTTTCACAGTAAAACAGATTTAAAAGGCACTGCTTATCAACAGGACACTCAGTACTGCATCTCCAGACCCGCCCCACCCCTTGTTCTCTGTTTTTTTCACATACCTCTTGATAGTAGTGCATACTGATAAATCATCTCCTGATCACTCGTTTTATCACCAAACCCCTCAATAATGCGATCCAAGTCATTATTTTATTACTATAACATCTAAAAAAAGCTTTGCAAATGTCTGTGATATTCTTTGAGCGCTGGATGCAGAAGCAGCTATCTTGTTTGTTTATGTCCGTGTTCTCTATGTGATGCCGGGGCTATCTGTATTCATGAGATACACCCCTTTTTTTCGGCTTCTCTCGGCTCCTATCGATCTCACTCGGCCATTGAATGGTTTTCAGCTTTTTCCAGAGAAAACGACTAGAGACCTGTTTTTGCGTCTTTTGATGATGTCGGACAGAGTCCGACATTGGACCGGAAAGGGAAAATTGCAATGTCGGACCAGGTCCGACATAGGCCTGCAAAGGGTTAAATATGGCCTGTTATTTCCAGGATGCTTAAAAATCAAACACGGTTCTAATCGCAACATCAACACACCAAAAGAAACAGTGCAATACTTCAAGTAGAATGTTATGCAGACATGAGCTGTTTAAACCCAATCTACAGCGTTGATAACAGATTCACTTCTTTGGTCTCCCAATGACTTGGAATACAGAATAAGGTGGGAAATTGAGGTTAAACAAAAAAAAGGAAGAAAGAAAGCTGCCACATTTGGCATGTAGACATAGGGGGTTATTTTCAAAGGAGATCTGCTGGAGGGTGTTATACGCCACTATTTCAACCATTTTTCCCCACTGATCTTTGTATTTTCTAAAGCTGCAGAATAAATATCGGAAATCTATCCACTAGTTTGGTTCATTAGTTATTTTGATGCATTTTTTTTGGCGGAATATATAATGATCTAAGAATCCGTGCCTATTTTCCAAAGATCAAAGTGGTGGATAATTTAATCTTCCACCAGTTAGCTTTCCGCCTGCTTCAGAATGCTCAATACGTATATCTGCCAGTAAAAAGAGTGACAGCACCTCAGATCATAGGCTCAAGTGCCCCCCTTTATCTTTTCAGCAACCCTTTTAAGTCCCCCTCATAATTTAAGATTTATTTTCATTGGAAAGCTGTTGACATGTCGATTTATTTATTTTTAATAAACCGTAAATACAAATTCCCAGGCTGTGAAAAACAACTTCATTCATATCACATTTTTGTTTTTTGTGCATCGATATGAAGAAGTGGTTAACCTTTGAGTTTTCAACTTCTTATTTGCAATACAGCCTAGCACTGCTTGTGACTCCACTATTCATAATATGTACTGTTAACACTGACCTTCACAAACACAGGTGTACATAAAACAATATACAATGGGAAAAAAACTTTGTATTTTACACAAGGAAGATGTTTTAAAAAAGAGGCTAGGCTACCGTTGGATTATAACTTTTTGATTCTTATGAGGAAAAAGTAAGTGCAAAACAATGCTAAATGTAATGTTAGCCTTTATGCGTAATTTCCTCAGCCGCGCTCTGCCTGGGGGAAGTGATCAGCTGGCTCAATCACATCCAGGTGGGGAGGGGCAGCTCACTTCTAGTCATCTCTAAATAGCCTCACAGCAGCTCACCATGTCAGTCAAGGGCGTGCGTGACCAGGGCAGCACCGGGGGTTCCGTTTGGCAGCTCCGCCCGCCAATCTCCCCCTTTTTCCTATATTAACCTAGCACTACTTCCTCTCTTTGTCTTGTGTTTGTTTTTTGTTGGAGACTCCCAGACTGCGTGCTTACGTGGTAACTCGCTTTCCGCTCCAAAGCAAAAAAAATCAAATAAAGGGGATCGCGATTGTTTGTTTAAAACTTTATTTTCTCTTCTTGTTTTCGCGTTATAGTTTGTGTAAAAAATAAATAAATAAAAGTTTTTGTTGTTTGTTTTGAGCTAAATAGCTGGCATATTGGCAGAAGGATCCAGCAAGATGGAGACTGCTTTTGGCTCCTTCTCGGATGACAGTGACGAGCTTCTACCAGGTCAGCCCCAGCGCTCGGCTCGCTCTTCTCAGCGCAGGCAGCAACCTTCACCTTCGCCAGAACCAAGCTTTTCATCAGTAAGACCTAAGTGTTCAACTCCTCAACCCCCTAAGACGCTGTCCTACAGCAGCTGGATGCAGCTGAAGCTTCTTAAAACCCTTTTCGAAAATGGGATACCAATACCCAACTCAATCTCCACAATTCCTGTCTTTCCTGCTTCAAAAAGGAAACGTGTCGCCCTCCCTCGACAACATTCAGCTACTGAAGTGCCTATCCCTCCTCAGCTGCTCGCCATTGATCTACCTGTCAATCAGGCTACAAGCCTACTCCTCCCAACCATGCAGTCCCTCCATGTTTCTGCATTTGATTTGTCTGCTTCCTCTCATTGCTCTACCAGTAGGCAGCCCCGCCAGGACATCAGCTCCAGCTCTCCCTCTGCTATACGTCGCACCCGTCCCAGCATCTCACCTGGATCTCCTGCCTCCACCCTCGGCCCTCCTCATCGGCCAAGGCAGGCTCATATTGTCTCTCCAGGCAACGCCCTACGCTCTCAACCTATACAGTCCTCAGCCACTTCAATTTCATCATTCGCATCATCGCTCAAGGGCGCACCTTCATCTCTCGTCTTCTTGCCTTGTCTTCTACCTCTAACTCCCTAGATGCCTCAATCATCATCCCAGATGAAGCTAGGAAGGATATCGAGATGTGGACTTTACTCTTAAAACAACTGGAACGACCTTTCCCTCTTCTATGATGACCTCATCTCCGCCCCCGATTTACACATATTCACCGATGCCTCTCATCTAGGCTTTGGCAGTATATTTGGGTCCCAGTGGTTCTATAGCACCTGGTCCAATGAAATCGGTTCTCTTCTTCCGCAACTAAAATCCTCATCTTTGCTGGAACTGTACCCCATTGTGATAGCCGTCCTGCTCTGGAGCCACGATTGACCAAGGTAATCCGTTCTCTTCCTCAGTGACAATTCCGCTACAGTTCACATTATTAACAAAGGCAGTTCATCTTCTCCTTCTCATTATGCAGCTCCTCCACCATCTAGTTTGGACATCAGTATCCAATAATGTCATTATTCAAGCGCACCATTTCCCAGGGTCTCTTAATAACGCTGCCGATGCTCTCTCTCGCCTTCAGATCCAGAAGTTCCGCAACCTGGCCCCATCTACCCATTCCTCCTACTCGACTGCCTGGTCTTCATTTACTCACTTTTGCGAGCAAAATCGGATCTCTCCTACCTCTTACAACCTACAGCACCTCCTCGCCGTCATCACTCACCTCAGGCTGTCTCTACGTTTAGCCCCCTCCTCTATTAGATGCTACCTAGCAGGCTTTCAGTATCAATTTTGCCTTCAATCTATCTCCTCTCCCCCTCATTCGTCAGTTCCAGAGATCCGCCTAACGCTCAGAGGCATGGAGAAAAGCCTGCCATTCTCCTCTCCATCAAGACAACCAATCTCAACAGACCTTCTCCTTTGTCTCATCACCGCTCTCCGGCAAGGATGCTTCAACCCATTCAACGACGTCGTCATGGAAACCCTGTGCCTGACCGCCTTCTGCGGATTTCTCCGCTGTTCCGAATTCTCAACTCCATCAATTTCCAGCTTCCCAGCTCTAGGCCTCAAGCACTCTGCTCTCTCTCAAATCCCCGGAAACCACTTTATCCTCCACATCAGATCTTCAAAAACGGACCAATTAAGCCAAGGTCAGTTCGTACAATTCTCTAAAATTAGCTCTCCTCTGTGTCCCAGTTCTGCTCTGTCCAGATACCTTGCATGCAGGATCCTGTATCTTCCGTCGGATCCCCTCTTCATCGACAGCTCCAGATCTATAGTTACGAGACACTGGTTCTCATCCCATCTATCCATCCTCTTGTCATGGATCGGGCTCTCTTTGAACTTTTTCTCTCCCCATTCATTCCGGATCGGAGCAGCCACCTCCGCGGCCAGGGCAGGAATCAGTCAACACTTGATTAAGACTATGGGGTGCTGGACCTCTTCAGCTATTGAACTTTATATTAGATCATCCTCTGCAGACATCGCCACAGCTCACCAAGCACTTGTTAGCTTGCCTGGAGTGGGGGGCACCATCTCCGCCAGGCCCACCAGAGGACGGCTTATATGCCTAGGTTATCTTCTGACATCTTTTGTCTTTTCTCTTTTCTTCTAGCTTTTGTCTATGTGTGTTGCTCTGCAATCTCTTTTCTATCCCACGGTGCGGTTCTTGCGGGGAAACGAGGGTCCTCTTTTGGGGGGGGAAGTGAGTCTCACTCCTCCGGCTGTGCGGGTCAGCCTCTCGTCTCAACCACTGCCGCCCGGCTGTTCCTTGCCGACCTGAGGGGACCCCCGGCCACATCCTATTCTTCTGCTGCTTATGTGCTAAGCCTACCAGGCCTCAACCTTGCTGTCCCATCTCCTCTCTTCCATTTCAGGTCCAGGACCATTTCAGCCCCCTCGTGCAGTAGGCCAAGCCTCCACCCGCCTAGCGGGCCCCGACCAAGGGGGGGGTTCTCTGCTTTCGTCTCTCCTAAACAGACCCAAGACACTTTTCCTAAGCTCTCCACGCCGCCCAGCTGCCAGCTTAGCTGCCTGAGGATGCTGCACTGAGTTGCGAAGGATCTGTCCTTTTGTCCTGTACATCCCCTTCCTGTCTCTTGCTCCACTAAACACCCAGCAGCCAGATGATGCTGCCTGACCCGTCGGGAGCGAGAGTCAGATTTGTTTTATGTTATGTGTCTTGTTCTATGTTCTAACCCTATTGTCACTCAAGCACCCACATGCTTCAAGCTCACTGCCCCTCAATGCCTTTCTTTACTCTCACGCTCTCGTAGGTGCCCAGTGAATTATTATTATAATTCAAGTCACAGATTTAACTGTATAGGTTTTTTTTGCTACAATGTTTACAACATGCTTACCATAAAACATTTAGAGCAAACACATCCTATCCTGTTATGATCCATTTAAATACTGCAATTTATAAATGTTTACTTGTAAAAACAGGTTTAACAGCTGTATTCTGTTGTTGACAAGGACAGTCAGAAGGCTCTAAAGAATGACTTGCGCTCCGGTGTCATGCTGAAAGCTTTTTTCACGAGGGACATCTAGCGTGTCCAGAATGACACTGTGTACATGTGTTAGAAGATTGTATAGAACAGTTATTGAAAATCTCCTAAAAAAGAATATCTGTAAATTCTCAGCAGCACCACATGCTAAAATCAGCTTTGTTATTAAAAGAAAGTAGGTATACATACACCGTTTCTGAGGAGCCATTTCAGACCAAAATGAGAGAGAGAGGAATTAATTGAAATAATTTTAATGCATGCTGTCTGTGTTTTTTTTAGCCTATTAAGTTACAGATGCACATCCCTGGGAGAGCATATAGTGCCTATAAATAAATGTTTGGGATGCTCTATCACCAGTGGGTCGGAGCCTATGTAAAATGTATATATGTGTATAAAGTCTTCCTACATATTTTATATATTTTTATTTAGTGGATAAGTTAAAACATTACTTTTTGGTTTTTGGTGCATCTAAATAAATAATCATTACTTGAACAAGATGTCATTTTGATAGGAGCAGCTGCTTTAAATATTGCAGTTAACAACCTAAATCTTTTATACATAGACAAATACTGCTTCCTGATGTATTTGTACCCTTTAATTTCCATTTGATCATGTGACAGAGGGCGAAGAAATTTGTGCTGTAAATCTCCCTCCCAACCAGAAAGGATGCTGTGTAAGGTCGGTGGTATGCATCCTCCTAGATGGACAGCCTTGACGGTAGGCGGAAACCTGACCATATTAGGAGGAGCATGTAGCTGCAAGAACACGGAAGGACTCCATTGCAATCAGCTACAGGGCAGAGAGTGATTGGAGAAACCATGACGCTGGGTCGATTGCAGGGAGGAGTTTTGTGCTACAAAGGGGAAGCAGCTACATCAGTGCCAGGCATTGCGCTGAAAAGTAATCTAGCTGTGTAACCCCCAATACCATCACTGGAAGAGAGGCGGCTTTATTGTTTTGATTTAAATATACACAGACATTTTTGGGAGTGAAATACTGTTTGGACGATCTCTTTGTACACCGCAGCACTCCCATCCTGTCACACTTGGTGTCAGAACACAGATTTCAGAGGAAAATGGATCCAGCCATATTGACGGCGATGATAGTGGCACAAGTGTGGAGGCATGAGGAGACATTGGCAGCGGTGATAGAAGGATGAACTGCACCACTCACATCCTGTCACAGATCATACTGTAACTTTACTGTAATTGTTAATGTGATAGTGACATTGCTTCTGGCTGCCAGAATAATGAACAGCAATGATCATTTTTACATGCGCACAAACACATATTTATTGGTAAATGTCAGTACATTTGCCAGTATATTATATATCAGACAATTTATGTTTACTACAATCTGTTAATATTACACAGTTGCAGTGTCATGCAGTTGTGCACATTTTCAAGCCTACATACAAAAATAATAAGAAAAAGAATATAAAAATAAAATACTATATATATATATATATATATATATATATATATATATATATATATATATATATATATATATATATATATGTTTATGCTTTTGACTAGTTGTTTTCTGCTGTTTTGGGACAGGCTTCGATTGTGCTTATATAGCATTGCCAACACATTTTTTTGGCGGATTACACAGTTTAAATGCCCATTACTTATTCAATTTAAAGCCAACGGGTAAAACAGAGGTCCACTTTAGAAAATAGGAAGATATTTAACAGATTAAAAGGTGGAAAAAATCTGCAGATTTTGCCATTTCCATCGAAAATGAAACCCCTTTCCAAAATTGGGCCCATTATGTTTTGCTTTGGTCATTTTGCAACTTAGATCTTCATAGGGCTTATGCTATACAATTTGTTTTGAATGTATTCTTTCAAAAAAGGATATAGGGTACTGGAGCTCCTCAGCATTGAGTATGTGTTGCCAGGGTCCCGACTTGAATATCAAGGGAATATTGTACCACTTGGTTTTTCTCAGTTTATTTTACCTGCTATGGTTAAGGGGTCACGTCTTTCATTCCAAGCTATTTCTTAGTTGGCAAAGATGTTTGGTTTGTACTGCAGATGTATCTTTCTCAAAACTCTCATGTAATGTCACATAGGAGTACCACTACGCTAGGCAGTAATAATAATAACATTTTCTCAATGTCATGTAATGTAAATGCATGCATTTCTTTAAATAACTCGTTCAATTTAGATGGATTATAGAGACTCTTTTCATTGAAAACCAGATTTGTTGTCAGATGTTTCAAGGTTTGAATCCCATTCACAAGTAATTGCATCAATTCAAAATGTAATCCTGGGGAGCACTTGTGACAGGGCAGTTCCAGCTTGCTATAAAATGTGATACAACAAATGAGTTGCTGCATTTTGGGTAGGCTATTCTGGCTGCATTCTCAATTGAAAATGCCCCTAAGAGTGCACTTATAGGTAAACTGAAATTCAGATTACCTGACTGTGACAGGATAGCATCATGGCCCAAGCTGTTATCGGTAGGAAGAGAGACTCATATAGACAAAGAAGCTGCAATTTAAGCACTAGAGTGCACATTTAGAAACAAAACAACAAACAGGAGCAAAATAAACGCAGCACAAGGGCCCAATTAAAAGGTTCAAACAAAAAAGAATAAACACGCAGAGGCTGGTCATTCACCTTCACTACCAAGTTACAAAAATCACACCACAAACTCCTCCACCACACAAAAGATTTCTGTTTGCTTGTATACATGTGGCCACTCCCAAATTAGCACCAATTACCTAACTGGGGAATGGCCACAACTGTGCTTGCTGGCAGGGATAGATTTAACCCCATCCCTGCCAACCTTACATTCACACACACACACTATTTGCAGCAGCAGGGCTTCTGCCCTGCCACATTGACCAACAGCTCTGAATTTTGCCTTGTAAAAATCCCAACCATTAAAAGGCAGTGCCCTTACAGGCGGGTAATGCGTCTCTCTCTCGCCATCGCTGTACCTTGGTACATCTAGATTTACCTCATACAGAACATCATTCTGAAAATGAACAAACAATAAACAAATGGCAAGACTGACCCAAGACATTTACTATTATAGCTCACTCAACTTGTATCTGTGAAATTATTAAAAATCGCTGCCAATACAAAATGTGATTACATTTCCAGTGGTAGCCAGGGCCAGATATTTACGATAACAATAATCAAAAGTACAACAGTTTATATAGTCTTAAGATGGCACAAAATACATATCTGAAAGGACTGTGTTTTAAAATAAGTAGGCTTCCATTTAGATGTACTGTATTGGTTTTGTTGGTACAATACTATATTTTCACAGAAGTAGTATTTTAATTCAGAACGATATGATTCTGAAAATATCACTTGCCAAAACTAAAGAGATGCGGTGCACGGGTGGAGAAGGAGTGGGCTCTGGAGGCAGGGGAGCGTAGAGGAGGCACAGCCAGGCTTCTAGTGCAGGTGGAGCAGAGAGGTCTGGTTGGGGAGAGATGAGGGTCTGGAGGAAGTGGTCAAGGCATCGGTAGGCGGGTATAAGTCTTGAACTGGATGCGAGCGGTGATTGGGAGCCAGTGAAGTGAGAGGAGCAGTGGAGTAGCGAAGGAGAAGCGAGGCAGAGAGAACACCAAGCGAGCAGCGGAGTTCTGGATGAGCTGGAGCGGACGGGTGGCAGATGCAGGGAGGTCAGCCAGGAGGGAGTTGCACTAGTCTATGCGGGAGAGTACCAGGGCCTGGACAAGGAGTTGCATGGAGTAGCTGGTGAGGAAGGGTTGGATTCTTCGTATGTTGCTCAGGAAGAAACGGCAGGTACGTGCTAGAAATGTGCTGGGAGTAGGAGAGGCAGGGGTCCAGGGTTACTCCGAGGTTCTTGGCTGAGGAGGAGGGAGAGAGCATGGTAGATTCCAGAGGAATGGCAATAGAGAGATCAGAGGAGGGGAAGAAAAGGAGGTCAGATTTAAAGAGACTGAGTTTGAGGTGATGCGAGTGCATCCAGGAGGAGATAGCAGACAGACAGGTAGAAATACGGGAGGGGATGATGGGGTCAAAGGGGGGGGAAGGAGAGGAAGATCTGAGCATCATCAGCATAGAAACGGTATGAGAAACCATAGGATGCGATGAGGGGGTGCAAAGAGCGGGTGTGATGGAGGCTGTGTGGTCCAGTGGTTAAAGAAAAGGGCTTGCAACCAGGAGGTCCCCGGTTCAAATCCCCACCTCAGCCACTGACTCACTGTGTGACCCTGAGCAAGTCACTTAACCTCCTTGTGCTCTGTCTTTAGGGTGAGACGTTGTTGTAAGTGACTCTGCAGCTGATGCATAGTTCACACACCCTAGTCTCTGTAAGTCGCCTTGGATAAAGGCGCCTGCTAAATAAACTAATAATAATAATAAGTGTAGAGAGAGAACAGGAGAGGACCCAAGACTGATCCTTGGGGGACTCCTGTTGAGAGAGGGTGAGGTGTGGAGGTTGAGCCGCTTTCAGTTACATGGTTCTTGTTTGTTTACTTTTGAATAAAACATGATAATCTGCTTGCAATGTATTATAAAATTGGTCTTTTAAATACTCTATCCTGATTGGTCAAAACAGGTCACATGGGGGGTGAATATTACAGCATATTCCCATGGGTTGAAACTTTTTTTTTCAAAAAGGTGCAGAGATCAACACTTTCACAGTAGAATGTTTCACTGGGCTCACAGTCTTGTTTTAATTCCAGCTTGTTTACTCTGTTTGCATTTCTCACTCTGGGCTGGTAATTGACTGTGGCATGTTTAGTAGCAGAGGCATGGTGGGCTTTGTACTGAGAAAACTTCAGCCTCTTTTCTCAGTTCTTTTGTACTTCTCTCAGACTGTTCATTTGTAGATTCCAACATCAGGGTTTTTTTTCCACGGAGCAGCTGCTTAGTTTAGCTAAAAAATGACAAGTTACAGTGTCAGCTGGGATCGTTTAAATGCTTAAAGAAAAATAAATAATTTATCCAATGCTTTATTTATTTTTAACTTTAGTGCCTTTACCAGCCCAGAGGGAGCCCAGCGGACCAGGACCAGCCCGGAAACCAGTGGACCGAATGTTGTTGTTGCATAACTCAGGCAAGTTACTGTCCCTCGGATGTAGGTTATTTAGTTCCGTCGAACCAAGCAGGTGTTTAATAAAGGGGGTCTCTTGCAGTGGCGAATAGGGGGGTGCTAGTGGTTGTTAAATGATGGAAATATCATGGAATGCCTATCATTACTATTATATGACTCAAGTAGGTGCAGGTGCAATACAACTTTTGGCAGCAGTTAACAGCGCTTGCGAGATGCTTTGTGTGCACTCTGTTTTAAAAAAAATGTTAACATCTCGGGAAATTCGTAGGCAAGTGAAATAATTTGATTGGCAATGCCTACAGTTGCCTACTGCTATGTCCATCACTAGTCTCTTGTATTATAAGTTATGTTTCTGTTTTTTGAAGCACAGGTAGCCATGGATGATATATTGCTTTAAGTGTAGAATTACCTTTCCGGTAACAATTATCCACATTATGTGTATGTGTGTGTCTTTTATAGTGAAGTTGTTTTTAATCATTATGTTTAAATTGAGTGTGAATGCGTTTTAAATCTTTGCAGTCCTATGTCGGACCAGATCCGACATTACAATTTTCCCTTTCCAGTCCAATGTCGGACCCTGTCAAACATCATCAAAAATAGGTCTTTTTTTCTCTGGAAAACGCAGAGAAAACCATTCAATGGCCGAGTGATACCGATAAGACCCGAGAGAAAAAAAGGGGCAGATCTGCGCAATACACATAGCCCCGGCACCACAGACATAAACAAACAAGATAGATGCTTCTGCATCCAGCGCTCAAAGAATATCACAGACATTTGCAAAGCTTTTTGAGATGTTATCGTAATAAAATAATGACTTGGATCGCATTATTGAGGAGTTTGGCGATAAAACGAGTGATCAGGAGATGATTTATCAGTATGCACTACTATCAAGAGGTATGTGAAAAAAACAGCGAACGAGGGGTGGAGCGGGGCTGGAGATGCAGTACTGAGTGTCCTGTTGATATGCAGTGCCTTTTAAACCTGTTTTACTGTGAAAAAAATACTTTTAAACATTGAGTCTAAAATGTGTGTGTGAAAATAAATTGGACCTGGCGTGCCTGAGATGCGCTGAATAAATGGACCACAAAGGGTTAATGTGCTTACTAATTCAGTTGCTTTAACAACGTTCACATTAAGTCTCTAAATAGTATTGTGTAAGTTTCGAGTTCTTTCATTTCCCATCGGCAAAACCAGCTACGTGCAGTTTTGCATAGCCTAACAAGACTCAAAGTCACAGATAGGTGTCTGAGCTAAACACCAAAAGGCAGGCGATTAGCAGAGATAGTGTGAGATGGGGGAGGGGAACTGAAAGACAAGATGGATGCGTCCTGCTAGGTACAACGTGGTATGCAACCCCCACTTTTTTCCCTGCAGAGGGAATGTGCAATGATAGAGTGGAAACCCCTATCATTGGACAGAAGTAAGACAAATGGGACACAAACATTGTGAAGTTTTATCAGTCTTTTCATCTCTTTCGAATTGACTCCATGGATATCCGTGCTTTCTGATCCAAACATATGCACTGAGCTGTACTTAGGCCTTGTCCAGTCAGTTTAAATCTCATGCTTATATGATTGTATTGGAGGTTATAGCTTTCTTGTATATAAAGTGTTTTTGAATCAAAAGCAAATTAAGAAGATATGCTTCAAAATGTTCCATTCAAAGTTAGTTAATGAAATAGTGGACTCATACATTCAATATTAAGTATTTTAATACAACAAGCCAATTGTTTCAGTTTCAATAACCCTAACATATTCGATTAAATGTCACTGAAGTATGTGGATCCTGCATTATGATTTAGGTGACCTTTTAGAATACCTTAAATACATTAAATACATGCTTTTCTAAATAAAGTTTTCTGAGATTTATTGGGACAAATTGCTGATATGACATATTCTCCAACTAAACTACTGAAATAAACATTTGTTCCGTTGATTTAGATGGAGAGCTGTATTATTCTGCAAAGGGAACAGCAAGGAAGGTGGTGAGGACACGGGAGCATGGCAGGGAACTGTTCCAAGAATTCCACTGCTCTCCCATGGGGGGGCATAGTGGAGTTTTCAAAACAAGAAATGCTTTGTCATCCAGATATTACTGTCTAGGAATGATGGTTGATATTGTGAAATGGGTAAGTATATTTCTGTAAAGGTAAGTAAGCCAGCCTTAGCTGAGTGGGGGATGGAGAGGGGGTGATGCTGGCTTGCCAGAATCACTGTCGAGTCCTCTTAAGGTGACATGGGCTAGTAGACGAAACACCATGGATGGAATGTGCCCACTTGAAGACCCCAGAGTACCCTACTCAGCTCAGTCCAGACGGTTTTCATGCTGATGTGTTAGGGAGGCTGCATTGTGGTTGATCCCTGGAGCCAGCATTGCAGCCGTTGTGTGTGCTGAAGCGCTAGGGAGGCAAAATAGGCTGATCCCTGGAGCCAGCATTACACTTCAGCCATCAACGCCAGGCAGAAGGATATCTACATCAAACAGAAGGAAACACAGATGGATCACATTAATTTACAGTAGAATAAGCTATGTCTTAGTTGGTGCTTATCTTGGCGAGAGCTGAGTACAATATCAACATGCAGTTGTAACACTTGCTCTCATGTAATGGAAATCATAATGACTTTTGAGGTTGCTCGCCTTCTAAAGACTACAGTGTGTAAGCGATTTGTTGCAGATTAGACTCTTTCTCCCAGCATGGTTTAAAGCCTTATAAATTGGTTTATTACTTTTGGATGGTTTGCTCAATGCCATTGTCTCCAGGAAATGAACAAGCAGTTCATTCAAAATTATAAAATGTACTTTCAACTGCACATCCGGCTTTCACTCGGTGATCGAAATACGCATGTGCCAGCGAGCGGTGTCGAAAGTCAACGAAAGAAAGTGATGAAAATATCCTTCCAGTGAACATGCAGGCTCAAAGAAACAGGAGAGAAGAAAGAATAATTAACACAAATGAATACAGAGAACAAAAATAATAAACTTGTTTATTTTTGCTTTCTCTCTTTGTTTTTGTTTATTATTCTTTCTTCAGTTCATTCGAGCCGCAAAGTGTGTGTCACCCAGCATTTCACAGAGAGCCGCTCTTGAACTGCCCAAGAACCGCGTGCGGCTCGCGAGCCACAGTTTGGCCACCTCTGGCTTAGTGTCATATATTGTAGTACCTAAGACATTTCAGGTAAAATTCTTTAACCCTTTGAGTAGTACGAATGTACCGGTACTGTACATCTTTTATTGGTCTCTTGCGCCCTCTGCCAGATATTGACTGAATTACATATGATAAACCCAGTCACAAAAATGTCAACAGTGTAAACCGACGAAAATCGCTCAGTGAGAAATAAGTATTTTGTTTAGGACGTGTTATTGTAGTTGTTCCACCCCATTGTTTATTGTTTACTGCCTACATGTTATTTTGTAGCCAAAACCTTTCCCTATGACTAAATAAATATATATTTGTTTTATTTATTTACTGTAAAAATGATTTGTCTGTATTTCGTCAGTATTCATTACATACGTATAGCTTTCAGGTTGTTTGTACGCTGTACTCATAATAATAATCAAGCGCGTGCAGAAGATAGAAAAAAACCTCACTCCCCACTCCCGTAGGACCGGTAGTGCATTTTAGAACTCACTACTCAGAGGGTTAATTATTTACCACAAGGCTAAGTTTTCACCAAGGTTTTAGTCAATTCAGAAATTTACAAGTACCCAGAGGTTCCCAGAATGAAAATAAAAAGGTTACCAGACTGCACAAGCAAAAGTAAATGCTATCTGAAAATAGCCCTGTAACTCAGTCCTTAGTTGATTTAGGTTCATGTAAAGGGGACACAATTGTGTTTTTATGATTCTATTTTTGTTTTAATTTTACAGGTGAATAACTCAATATGTTCACTTCAGTCGATAAAACGTAGTGTGACTGCTGCCTATCACCCCCAAGCCAATGGCCTTGATCAGAAAACTAACCACAACATCAAGATCTAAGATATATGACACATATTCTAGTACATTTTCATCCTTTTGGACGGTTCATGTGTAAAATCGGTAAATTTATAGATTAACACTAGAACTACCGGGCGTACATACATACCTAGAACTACCGCAGCGGTCTCTTTTACGTTATATTAAAATGCATATAAAACTACGAAACTGTTCTTTGGTAAATGTAGTCAAAACAGCGTGTTTATTTTAACATACCAAACATAGTGCTTACCTTTAATTCCGATTTCCTCACTTGTATTTTCCCATCATTTCTTTGTAAATCAGACGTTCCCCCACCTTGCCTGTGATATTTGGAGCGTAAAAACTTTGGTTTGTGAAAAAAATTTGCGTTTTGATGTTATTGTTTGTTTTCCTTCAGGATATTATCTGTGACACAGTTTTTGGAGCCTGCTTGTTCCAAGTGAGGGAAACCTGTTACAACACGAGCACTTACACGAGACTTGGGGGTGGTGTTGGAAGGGGACTTATGATTGCAAATGCTGGGCTATAAAACAGAGTGCCGAAGAATGGTTGTGCAGTCCTGCGTTGTATTGGTCTATTCATTTTAACTAGAAAATAAGTATTTTAAAATAGAAAAGTATTTTTACAGCTGTTTATAGATATTCAAAACAAGCGCGAAGCTATCAAGTTCACAGCACTAAGCCAAACCCACTGATTATACAATGACAGTCAATATGACAGCTATGGTAGTTCTAGGTATAACGTATTATATCTCCATAAGTTTCTGCAACCCTGGGTCTACTGATGGTTTGAGATGTTTAATATATACTGTATATATTTAGGAAAAGTCAAAAAAGCACAGGTGCAAAGCTGCCAAATCAGTGGAGAAAAATGCATTTAAAAAATGTGATGCGCCAAAAAGACCACTCCGGTAGTTCTAATGTTAACAGGTAAATGTGCAGAACATCGCATTCTCCGGTCAACTTCTCTCACAGACAGGCCGATAGCAACCAGGCGATCTTCATTACTCAAGCGGAGCATGGTTGTATCTTTCACTGTTCTTGCATTCATTAAAATCATGTGTTTTCTAATGACTATTTATACAGATTCTTAACTCATTTTAGCAATTTTAACTCAACTCAAATATCAAACACTGAGCACCTGGCATCTTTATGAAATCACGTGACTTGAGCTCAGTATTGTGTTATCCCAAGGAGCAATACTACTTAAACAATCAACAAACCTATCTGCCCACTATTTAAAATGTAAATAACATTATGTATGTGCCCAATGAGCTATTGATGTAAAACACTGTTGCGTTTTCATTGTGCATCAGTGTGTGTATATATATGATGAAGCCAAAAAAACAAGGAAAGCAACATCAGAAGCACATGTAAGGGCAAAAATGAATACTTCTAAATCACAACAGAAGCAGAAAGAGGTATATGCAAAACGTGTGCTTAAGAAGTACAAAGACATAGTGTACAGTGTAGGAAACTGTACAATGCTAGGAAGGTCCGTAAGGGTGGGAGACTTCAGGCAGCAAGGAGACATTCTGAAGACAAAGTACAATGTAAATCATATAAAGCCCTACACGACAAGCGAAGCAGTTGACTAGTGCTTCTCCAGTCTTACAGCAGAGAGCAGAATTCCAGGTACTGACAGGCCCAAGTGCAGTAATATGTAGTTCTCCATTGACAAACAGCTCAACAGTGCTGGTGCACAGTGAGGCAGTGAGGTCAAGAGTTACAGCCTTTCGGCAAAGGTCACTTGGGAAAACTTGACAATCTGGTCAAAATCTGGTCTCCTCAAAAAAAGATAGGGAATCTACAACTCAAAATGTGGTTTCAGCCAGGCCAAGAGAATTACTAAGCAGAAAGGTACTGTAAAATGTAACAATTGCTCAGTTCACTGGTTCAAGTTTCAGTTCAGTTACAGTTGTATACCTTTATGTTGTAGCGTCAGAGTGGGTCATAATATCATGCTGTGTATGAAATTAACATAAATTGAATATATAGAGGGGAGTCCTAAGCCATTCTCTGTGTCTACTTGGTTTCTGCTCACAAACTCCCCCACTGACAAAGATTGCTTTTAAAAAGAGTCATAATCTAAATGTCTTATCTTCCCCCACCACTGAATGATTCATTTGGTGCCAGCAGCACCTTGCACAATGCAAGCCAGTCAGTTTTGGGTGCTTTGACACCTCGGACAGAGAACAGTACCCCTCATAAATACAGCCGACGGGTCGAAACCACAGACCAATTGAGAAAAATGGGCTGTCTCTGAATGAGACCAACCAATGCGAAACACCCCACGTGTACTCAGGCACAGCCCAAAATAACCAAACTAACCAGGTGGAAATGAGAATCTCAAAACCAGCCTTATGACTTTCAAACGGAGCGCGCTCTCCAGAAACTAAGAGTTTTTCCATACTAAGCAAGTTCCCCACAGAAGGAACAGTGCAAGACGTGAGGCAAGAGAGAGCGCTCCCCACACAGAGCTTCCCATACGTGCTGCCCATGAGCTCCCCACACTGAGAGCTTCCCATACGTGCTGCCAATGAGCTCCCCACACTAGAAGTGTGCCCCACAGAAGGAACAGTGCTCCAGGCAAGAGAGAGCGCTCCCCACAGAGAGCTTCCCATACATGCTGCCCATGAGCTCCCCACAGAGAGCTTCCCATACATGCTGCCCATGAGCTCCCCACAGAGAGCTTCCCATACATGCTGCCCATGAGCTCCCCACACTGAGAGCTTCCCACATGTGCTGCCCATGAGCTCCCCACACTGAGAGCTACCCATACGTGCTGTCTATGAGCTCCCCACACTAGAAGTGTGCCCCACAGAAGGAACAGCGCTCCAGGCAAGAGAGAGTCTTTGAACTGAAAGGAGAAATGGAAGCTGAACTGTTCTGAAGAAAGTTACTGAAGTCCTAAGAGCATAATTGCTTGAATTCACAGAAGGCAAGGAAGAACCAGTGTTCTGAATAATGGCTAAAGTCATCTTTTGAGGAAGGGCCCTGTCGTCTGTCCTATGAGAAACTGAATCAGTAAACGGGATAGTGCATCAAATCGGAAAGCGGGTCTTTGTTTCCACGTAGCTGCATGAAATGAACTGAAGCAAAGCCATCAGTTATGCTTTTGGAAGATCCCGAGAGAATTGCAACAAGAACACTTCTACAAACTATATAACTTTTCAATTGCAACGCATTATCTGAACTAAGTTATGTCTGACCAACGAAACCATTCCCAGTTGGAAAACTGTTGACAACAAAGATAATGTTGCAAGACTTGGAGATCAACAAGCTGATCTCCATTTGAAAATAACTATTTGTTTATTGTGAGTCTACGCAATACAATGCGTACAGCAAAGTACCGTCTTCATTAATTGGAATTTCAGATCCATAGAGCTGCAGTATTCATCTACAAAGACTGACTTATTTATATGGAAATCGATAAGTATTCAACATATCTAATATTAAATACTTTATGATGCCTCGTAAATGCAAAGAATTTCATCATTGCCCCATTTCTGAGTTAATTTGAATATATAATCAACTGAGGTTGATAACATATTAGTTTGGTACATCACGTCTAAACTAAATTAACACGGTAAAACTAATTTGCCAAATTAGGTACTGGAATGTTGGATTCCGTTCTGAATGGGAAGTTGAGTTCATTCTAGTTGAATTAATTGATCGGTTACAACGAGAAACGGGTATTGAAAATACTAATGCAAAGTAGACACTTTGTGTGATAAGCCATATTTAATATTAGTATATTAACCATGTATGCTAATGATATTATGGTCGTTGGAATTGTTTGACTATGCAATCAATGAACTGTATACTATTCGTGCATACTGTATATCTAACCAATAGCCTTTCCTTTCTGTAATATTAGATTCGTTGTGCATCCCTTTTTATTCTTAAATAAACTATTGTTTTATATTTGACACGTTGTGTGAATGTCGGTTATTGTCTAAGGGAATCCAAGTTCTACATGGTCCAGAACTTAAATATGACATGTCTCATTTCTTACATTTTGACGTTCTTATACAGGGCTACTAGCGACTAATTTATAAATTGTATACCTAATTCACTACAATGTTAAGATTTTCATTGCCTCATGGGTAAATGATTTTGAAAGATTAGTTCTAATTCTAAAATATTACAGAATGTAGAATCATTACATAAAGAGCTACGTCATTTTTACTAACACTGTTTTTCAAAAAAGCCATTTATACTGATTTGCGGTATCCATTGTGCACCATAACCTTTGTGTGTTTCAGTTTCAGAACACTGTTAAAATCTAATTTGGAGTCAGACTACAAACTAGAGGTCTTCACAGGTTCAAAATAATAAACCTGACCCAACCCGGAACCGACAATCTTTTACCCGAACCGACCCAATCCGAAGTAAAACTTTTATTAGACCCGGCACCGACCCAAACCTGAAGTTCTAACTCCGACTGTTTCCTTTCCCCAGCTCTACAGGTACACTTGTGCTGTACAAACATGTGTCAACCTAGAAACCTGCATGAACTACAATAAATTCATAAAATACATATAATATTTTTGTGTAGAAAAGACAAAACATTGCTATCTGAAAGTAAATTAACTGAAGCACAATCTAGTACATGCATTATTTTATTACAGACTACAAAAAATGCAAATGCATTAAAAGCTCCTACAATATGTGTTGTTTCAGAATAACAGTCTCAGCAAAGTGAGACAGCATGATCATCTTTCATTAATAGTAATAGCTTGTTTGTGTATTACTGCTGTGCTACAGTACTACATTTAAATGAATAAAACCGACTCTGTCCAAAAACCCTTTTGGGTCCAGGTTGGGTCTCAGGTCCTTGGGTACAGATAGACCCGTGAAGATTTCTACTACAAACTAAAAATCAGTAAAAGTTGCTTTGAATTACTAGCATTGTTCATTTTTGTATTCAGTTCTGGTAATTCTATCACTTGTGAGTGTGTGCAATGGTCTTAACTATGCATTAGGTTGGAGCAGGTTACTGCTGACAGGAGTTACTTTGCCCAGTGGAAACACCCATAATGGATACACTCCAAAAATGTAACAAAAGTAAAATTCACATCTGTCTGTTACCATGAAATTAATTTAATAGAAATGTTCAATACTTTAAAAAAAACTAATCATTTAACTGCTTAGGCAATTTCCTATTTGTTCTCTGCAATATTGATCTCTTCTGGGGATTTAACATTCTACATCATGCACTGTTTAATCTTCTCAGTGGAGCAACTGTGGTCTCAAAAGGCTGTTGGACAAATTGAAGCTGTTGTCGGGCCTTACAAGCTGTATGACACTTCATTTGAAACTCTGAAAGAATCTGTCTGGTTGACAGATGAGGTGAGGAAATAACTAATTCAAACCATTTGAACAGTCCTTTTTCATCAAATAATAACACTGACAAAATACCTTCTGCTTGTACCTTTTTTTTGTAAAATTAGCTGATTGATTAATACCTCCACATAGTGTATTAACAAACACACCAATGGCAAATATATGTTGTTTATTTACATGAATCTCAGCTTGCTTAACTTGTACAATAAATTCCCACTATTTCTAGTAATTAATCAGTTTTGACGTTGACGTTACAATATAATACAGATCTGTACAAAGTTTAATTACCCATTTCCGTTAACTAAAATATTCATACCTCAACCTGCTTTTCTGCATTTATTACAAATGTTTAATCATGCCTGACCATTTGTGCAGGTACCTTTATATTACATTAGGAGTAAAACATCTTTTCTTTGACCAGAAAAAGGTCTACTGCATGTCTGCAGTCATTGCCACATCAATATTAAATGGAAAATTCAGATCTTTCACAAATGTCAGTATTAATGATGTGTAATGTATAAGCTGTTCTCAATGAAATTAGTCAAATGTAATGTTAATTTATATTGCAATCAAATACACGTAACTGCCATTAGTAATGAGGGGGCAAGAACAAAGTCTTTAATTGTAATTGTACCCTTACAACACTGGAAATCACTGGATTCTTGTGGTTTGTTATAATGTAACATTAACACATTTCAACAGACACATTTTTATGATTATATTTTCTGCATTGCTAAATTGTGTTATGGTTACTAATATTTCTAAAATGTTATGTCTAGGTATTGCAACTACTTTTTCTTTATATATATATATATTATTATTATTAGTTTATTTAGCAGACGCCTTTATCCAAGGCGACTTACAGAGACTAGGGTGTGTGAACTACGCATCAGCTGCACAGTCACTTACAATTACGTCTCACCCGAAAGACGGAGCACAAGGAGGTTAAGTGACTTGCTCAGGGTCACACAGTGAGTCAGTGGCTGAGGTGGGATTTGAACCGGGGACCTCCTGGTTACAAGACCTTTACTTTAACCACTGGACCACACAGCCTCCTAAAAAGCTCTCCAGTCCCTGATGAGGAGAAGCATCCCCATAGCATGATGCTGCCACCACCATGCTTGACTGTAGGGATGGTGTTGACTGAGAGATGTGCTGTGTTGGGTCTGTGCCAGACGTAACGCTTGGCATTTAGACCAAAAAGTTCCAATTTGGTCTCGTCTGACCACAAGACCTTTTGCCACATTTTTGCAGGATCACTCAGGTGCTTTGTTGCAAACTCTGTGCGGCCTTTGAGATGGCTTATGTTTAGTAATGGTTTCCTTCTTGCCACCCTGCCATACAGGCTACTTTTGTGAAGCGTTCTGGATATTGTTGACTGATTCACATTTTCTCCCATCTCAGCCATTGAACTCTGTAGCTCTTTCAAAGTTGTCGTTGGCCTCACAGTGGCATCCATCACCAGTTTCCTCCTTGCCCGGCTGCTCAGTTTGGAGGGACGGCCTGATCTAGGCAGTGTCTGGGTGGTACAATGCACCTTCCATTTCTTGATGATTGAGTAGACCTGTGCTCACAGGGATATTCTCCTTCTCCTTGACTTGCTTTGAAAGCTCCTTGGTCTTCATGGTTGAGTATTTGCTTGAAATTCACTACCTGACCAAGGAACCTGACAGAGACAGGTGTTTTTATTCTGAAATCATGAGAACCACTAATATTGCACACAGGCAGAGGCCATTCAACTAATTGTGTGGCTCGTTAAGGTCATTTTGTGCATCTGAATTAATTTAGGTTTGCCACAGCAAAGGGTTTGAATACTTATGCAATCGTATTAATTATCTATTTACTTCTTTCTTGTTGTTTTGCTTTGAATGTGTGGAGTAGGTTGTGCATATAACACATATTAATTCCTATTTCAAAGATTTGTTTATTTAGCAGACGCCTTTATCCAAGGCAACTTACAGAGACTAGGGTGTGTGAACTATACATCACCTGCAGAGTCACTTACAATTACGTCTCACCCGAAAGACGGAGCACAAGGAGGTTAATTGACTTGCTCAGGGTCACACAATGAATCAGTGGCTGAGGTGGGATTTGAACCGGGGACCTCCTGGTTACAAGCCCTTTTCTTTAACCACTGGACCACACAGCCTGAGTGTCATGACTGCAAGCTTTAAAGCAACAAAATGTGAAAACTGTGAGGCACTGTATATATATAATGTTAAGTGAAGAATCAATTAAGGTCACTGTAAATAATCAATATTAAAGAAAGAATCTACTAATTTAACAGATTTCAGTTGTTTTTACTACCACTGCCACAACTGCTGCTGCTACTACGACTATAAAATACAGTATTTTGCAGATGGTGGAAATGTGTGAAAATACTGTGGTCCTGATTGATCCACTGGGTGAGGAGGACAAGTATAGCAGAGGAATTTTAAGGAACTGGAGGTTGGTACACATGTTATACGAGTCTTATGTGTGTTATTTTTTTTAATGTATTTTAAGCAGAAGAAAATTGGATTCAGTTTACTTTTGTGAAATGTCTTAAATGTAGTATTTACAGAAATGAGAAATAATTAGAGGCTATGGTTAAGATTGAAAAATAGCTCCTGTCAAATAAACAAATGTAGGTAAAACACTTGATTTATAGCTGTTAATTTAAATGAGTACAGGATGTAGACCTGAGTGCATGTCCACTCAGTAGAATTGGCATTGCCACTGGAATTCTAATAAACTGTCTGTTTCTAGCAGTTTCATGAGAGCTAAAGTGGACACAGGAAGCAAGGCAGTTTGGACATTGCAGGTGTTCAAACACCAACTTCAAATGGACGGCAGCAGTTGTGGTGTGCTTATATTATAGGTAAAAAGCTAACTTTATTATCTCAAATCTATCTTTTTGGGTTTTTAATTTATTTACATCACATCTTTACTTTGTTGTTTAGTTTGCAGAACAGTACCTTGCAAGTGGCTCAATTGATCAGGTGGAAACCAGCCAAGCATCTATATGAACAACAAGACTGGAGATTGCTGGCTTCCTAATGGAAAATCAGGATAAAAATTACTATGTGCAGTCTTTAAAACAAATGGAGGACTACCATGTGATTTTAACACTTATGAATATACAGCAGATTGAATTTACAATAAGAAAGGATATAACAATCCAGGACTGAACAACACAACTAGGAGAATCGATTGAGCCATTATGCCTCATGCGTTTTGTAAAATGTTTATTATATTTGCAACAATGAAGGGCTGATATACAATACTGTGTTGGAAGCCACCATCCATAGCATTTTGTAGAATTTCCTGAAGTACTGTAGAAACTCTGGCCACTTCCATCACCAGACTAAGGGGGATTAAATGAAACTCATTGCCCTGTGATACTTATTATAAATAAAGAGAAGAAGGTGTTTTGATTTAATCCACCCCCGAATTGCCCTTGTTTTTTTATTCTCTGCCGCCGAGTATGGGGGTATAGTTTTAGGGTCCATCCGCCATGTCATCTTTGTATTGCTTATATCTCATAAACTAAGAGCTTTTCTTTCAGCGTGATTTTTTTAGGATGATTGCTTTTTAGCATAATGGCCCACATATGAGAACCAATATAAAACACATTTTTGATTTACTTCAAATGTAGGCTCAACCATGCCGACGGTGGAGTCTAGACACTCTGGGTATACAGTCGTTCAAGAACGAAAATCTGTCTCTTATTGATGGCATAATCAGCATTATTAATGTTCCCTGGTTGCCGTCGATAGCTGTTGCAAAAACAAAAACGGAATCCACCGACAGTACTACCGAATCCCGAGTCTGCAGATGCCAGTCACGGGCAGTTTGCAAAACCTGATTCCGATGCCCTTATCACGTATGCCAAAAATTCAGGACATGTCATAATTTAGAAAAAAAGTATTTTTTTAAATAATTACTTTCCATACGCACACATAAGATTTCCATTCTTAACTGCAGGTCCAAAAAATAAAATAAACAAAAAGCACTGAAGGAGGACATTTGAATAATACTGTAATTCTAGTAATAATAATAATAATAATAATAATAATAATAATAATAATAATAATAATAATCATAATCATTTTGAAAACTTTAAATGTTAATCTAACAAATTCTCAACTATTATTACTGTATTACTTCGAATTAACGCAGCCCTCGAATTAACGCCTCACTCAGATATCAGCTTTTTAATAGACTCCGCCCTTGAATAAACACCGCTCTCAATAAAGAAACGTAAAGGTATTTTTTTGCCTATGTACATGACACCCCCGAAGAGACTGCAACCTCAATCCAGCATGTAATACAAACTAATGTACACCCACCTTAGTAAGCAAATGTTATTTTATAGTACAGTCCCGACAGACAACCCAAGATGAACAACTTACAGCACAGCAGTCCTTCACGTCCCTTTTTTTCCAGCAGAGTTCAGTGCCAGCACAGCAGGGGATAAAACAAGGGCTGTCTGTTTACCTCGTCGTCAGCTTGGATGGTGAAAACTTAAACTCAGAGGAACTTAGAGCTTTGCCGGTCACTAAGCGCTATCCGAAAGCTGGCTGAAGGTATCTTCTTGTAGGGGGTTTAGTTCAATTGGAATTTTTTCTCAGTCCTGTACAATTTATATATATATAGGTTAGTGTCTGTCCCTTTAATTAGACACGGTACACTGGACGTACTCTTTAAATGCCGAGGTGTAAGTTTATTAACAATAGAAACAGAAAACAAACAAAACGCAAAACAAAAACCTAGCCCTTCTCTGGGCACTAACTAAACAGAAGGCTGTTATCCATATCTAACACAGGGCAGGCTAAGCCTGTTCCCCTGTTTAAATTAAGATAAACCGTTTTTATATATATACAAAACTTGCTTACTATCTAGGAGAAGATTTCTTACAGAGAAATTACAAACAAGCAGGTAAATTACAGTGAGAAAAAAAAAAACCGAGTAGGATATATTTTAGTTTTAACAGAAATCAAACCGATATTCAGAGTTAATATTTTTCATTAAGAAAAACAACTGAATCACACTCAACTACCATTCTCTCTCCTCTTCTTCCGCCCCATAGCAACCAATACACACTCCTGATTCGCTGGTACAGTACTCCCCTGACCTCCCAACTCCCACCTAATAGGCGCTCATTAACTGTCAGTAAATGTACTGTATTCAAGTCCCAAAAACACACAAGAGTATAGTGCTGCAGATCGGAGCCTCTCATGGCGCCATTTCTAAAATGCCTTAAATCATTTAATAAAATATTGCAGTGTTTGTAAAGTATAGAATTATTAATAAAGGCCGCCCTCATATAATCGCCGCCCTCGTTTAAGGGCCGCAGTCATTTTGATCAATTTAAAATAAACGCAGCATCGCCAAACTGAAGTAATACGGTATTATTAATATTTTTTTTTTCTTTTTATAAATTTAGTCATGGCCAATGGTTTTTTTACCCCAGTTTTCTTCCCTAATTTGAAATTCCCAATTGTTTTTTGTATCCCCGCTGCAGCCCCCTGGCGACTTGAGGAACGGATGCTGTAACATGCGTCCTCCAAAACGTGCTCCTGCCAATCCGTCATTTTTCGCGCTGCCGATCCACAGTGATACCACCAGACCTATAGTGCCGGAGGACAACACAGATCTGATGGCTACACTGCAGAATCGCAGGCGCCTATCGGCCACAGGGGTTGCTGGTGCACGGTGAACCGTGGATTTCCCTGCCAACCTAGTCCCTCCCTACCCAGGCGGCGCCGACCAATTGTGCCGCCCCTAGGAACCCTCAGTCACGGTTGGCTGTGACATAGCCTGGATTCGAACCTGCGATCTCCAGGCTATAGGGCACATCTTGCACTCCACACGGATGCACCAATCAGGGAGCACTATTATTAGTATTATTATTAATTCATCCAAACTGTTTATTGTGAACACAGGTAAAAGAACTAAAAGGAAAAGGACTGCTGTCAGCCACAGATCACGGCAAAGAAATAATAATAATAAAATAACTGTCTCTTCTCAGTCTCTCACTTGCCCTCCATTTCACAGCGTTGTTTCAAAATGATTATGCAAGAGAATATGTTCTTCTGTGAGTATATATTTATATTAAACATTTGCCTTCATATAAAGCTACAGATTTTTTTTTTTTTCAAAATAGGCAGTGTTAATCACGGGTATGTCAAATTGTATATCAGAGCAAGTGTAGAAATAAAATATGTCTTTAAAAAAAATTAACCCTATGACAGGTTTGTACCGCCCCCATGTAGATACACGCGAGGACCACAATGCAAATCGTATTGTACAGTATAGATACTGTACCTACAGTACAAAACAACATGGATACAATGTAATGGTATGAAGTTTATTTTATACACCAAAAGTAAAATGAAATAACTGTTAAACATTAAGATTTTATAAGATAACAGGCAATGACCTAACAGGATAGTAAGTTTATTCAGTTTCTATAAAATGCTGATTTAATCTGCCATGGAGATTATTTTGTTAATGTTAACCTGGTTTCACCCACGCTAAAAATGAAAACATAATAGGTAGATATTTACTTGATCAATTCTGACTAAGAAAAAAAAAACAGGAGCAAATAGCTAGCTATAACGTTACCATGATCCAAGTAACGTCTTCCTTGTTTTGTCAGACGAAATACAATCTTGAGGTGCATTAATGTATCTGTTTTCTTTTTATAATAATTATCACTACCTTGCGTACTTCTCCTGTTTAACAAGTGAAACGTGTGCTTTAACACAAAATCTTACATATAAACACACATGGCTAACTAATGCCATTGTTTAATAAAACAAACCAAACTTAGCGTGTCAGCCGAATCTATGCTTGGCTTCTGATGATTGGTTTTATGAACCGTGTTATTTCTCCGTTTTGTGGAAGCTATTCAATCTACATTAGTGTCAAACCTACTGCAGCTCCTTTTTCTTCGAGCGTTCACGGTGAAGGGATAGGACTCTGGTAATGGGGTCACGCTGGTACCTTAAGGTTTGAGTCATTGTCATTTTGGACAATTAGACGCCTTTATGCCAGTGACATACAGTAACTTCTATCCGACTATCTGCTGTCTGTAAAACACACCAAGGCACAGTTTGTTGTTTTCAGCCAGAAATGAATTTGGCTCTGGCTACGGGCAGCGCTTTGCTGCAAAAGCGTCACAAGTTGTGGTTTGGCAAAGTGTACTTTCGGAAACGCATTAAGCAAATGGTCCAGTGATGGTTAGGAAAGGAGTCCCAGAAGAGTGATAAGGGATTGAAACATCTTCATTATATCTATATATCAAAAACGATTGCTGCTGCTCAGTGTGTGCGTTCTTTACTGAGAAGTTCTTATGAAATAACCACTAGGCAGAAGTAGTGGTAACAAGCCACTTCTCCATTATTGTTGCGACAGTGGTGAACTGGGGACAATGATATATGGCAGTGGTCTTCAACCTTTTTTTTTTTTTTTTTTTTAAACGTTACCCCTTGTGTCTGAAGGTGTCCGCGCAAGTACCATTTTACAATTTTTGTTCTACAAAATGGTACCACAGTTGCAATAAATGGCTGAAATATTTTTGTCCACTTGTTTATTTAATATATAATTAGTACATTGTAGCTAAGTTTTTTTTTGTTTTTGTTTTTTTTAAAACTTGTTGGTTGATATCACTTATTCTGTTATTACTTCTTAGTTAATTTCTTCAAAATTGTACAGCATTTAAAAATGCACTGAAAAGGCAGGGTATGAGCAAACATATTTATGAACAAAACAGTTATTATAACACGTTGCATGAATCTTTTAAATGTAGTGGTACCGTGGTGGAATTAGCTTTCATTTTCAAAACATCTCAGTTGTGGTTGTAACGTTATAATTTATAAGGTCATACAATGCAGGATTCAATGATATTGTGGCACACTGTGGCGGAGTGTCCCGCCCCTATATATTGATTGATTATTATTTGTATCTTTGTTTGCGCCGCAGATAAAAGCGCCGCGTATTTATTGTTGATTTTATAATTTAAAAACCTCGTGAGGATGCGTGGCTGATCAGCTACTGATTATTTAATGAGCTGACAGTCACGCATCCTTACTAAACTCGTGCAGACTGTGGCCGAGGGGTAATAAGATAATTAACAGCTAGTTAACCCCTCGGCCAGAGTATAAGAACCTGCAGCTGTCCGTGCTGTGAGGAGGAGTGTACAGAGGAGAGTACGGAGAGCGCAAGGAAAACAAAACAACTGCTAAGTATTGTGCTGGGTTAAAACCAGCACACTTATTTGTTTCTATTTGTTTGGCCAACGCGCCGTTTTGTTTTGTGTTTTGTTATTTGTTTAAATCTTTTGTTTTGTATTATGATTTAATAAAAGCAGCTGAACGCCGTAGCGTTTCAGCTTTCACCCGCCCATCCACTGTTTTGGTTCTGTTACTTCCTGGTCCGTGACGTCACCACACCTCACCACTGCAAGCCATCCTGCCACATATGGTGTCCTGCGTGGGACAAACAACTCCTCCAAGAGCCGGACCAGGAAAGAAAAGGACGTTTTTTTTTTGTTTTTTTCGAATAGTGTTTTGTGTTTGAAAAAAAAAAAAAAAAAAAATGGATAAAGTGGATGTCTACATGAAGAGGTGGCATGAGCATCAGAGGGAGTTGAAGGAAGGAGGGGCTACATGGTGCCTTGCCTGCCTGGAGTATGGGCACCTCCCTGATGTGTGCCCATATGAAGACCCCCTCTTTGTGCAGGCCTTCGATCGAGGTGAGTTGGAGACCGCGGAGGAGTGGATCCACCTGAAGGCCGTAACATCGCCGCAGGGGGATCAGGAAACCTGCCTCACCTGCCTCAAAAGGGGAGGAGTGGTGCTTTGCCGTCGGCAAGGTTGGTCACAAAGCACCCGACCAACCCCCTCCATGGCAGGAGGTGGAACTGCTGGTCCCAAAGAAGGGAAGGAGTGGTGGTGCCAAGGCGGCAAAAAAGCAGGCCTCAGCGCCTGAGTGGGAGCAAGAGGGGAGAGTCGGTGCGTCCACAGCCCAGAAGGGGGAGAGGTAAGCTGCAACAGCAACTGCAGCAACAGCAGGAGGAGGTCGGGGATGATGGCTGGGAGGTTTGTGTTATAAACCTCGTGGCGGAGTTATGCCCTGGCTGTGGGGCATATGGGCACACGTTGACAATATGCCCCACGCAATACGAAGAGGGGGAGCCCGTGCATGCAGCCCATAAGGGGAGCCCATGCATCCAGCACCCAGAAGGGGAGCCCGTGCATCCAGCGCCAGAAGGGGAGCCCGTGCATCCAGCGCCCAGAAGGGGGAGCCCGTGCATCCAGCGCCCAGAAGGGGAGCCCCCAGAAGGAAGGGGACCCAGAAAGGGGAGCCCGTGCATCCAGCACCCAGAAGGGGGAGCCCGTGCATCCAGCCCAGAAAGGGGAGCCTGTGCATCCAGAAGGGGGGAGCCCATAGGTCCAGAACCTAGGCCTCCAGGAGCAGAGCAGCGGGAGCTGCCTCTGCCTCTGCCACCTCCACTGCTTCCACCACCAGGACCAGAGCAGCGGGAGCTGCCTCTGCCTCCGCCACCTCCACCACCAGGAGCAGAGCAGCGGGAGCTGCCTCTGTCTCCGCCACCTCCACCGCTTCCACCACCAGGAGCAGAGCAGCGGGAGCTGCCTCTGCCTCCGCCACCTCCACCACCAGGAGCAGAGCAGCAGGTGCTGCCTCTGTCTCCACCACCGCTAGGGGCAGAGCAGCAGGAGCTGCCTCTGCCTCCGCCACCTCCACCAGCAGAGCAGCAGGAGCTGCCTCTGCCTCCGCCACCTCCACCAGCAGAGGGTGAATGCCTGCTGGTTCCGCCTCAGCCGCCGTGGGAGGACTGCTTGCCCCTCCCACCTCCACCAGCAGAGGGTGAATACCTGCTGGTTATGTCTCAAGCGCCGTGGGAGGACAGCTTACCGCTCCCAGCTCCACCAGCAGAGGGTGAATGCCTGCTGGTTCTGCCTCAACCGCCGTGGGAGGACTGCTTGCCGCTCCCAGCTCCACCAGCAGAGGGTGAATGCCTGCTGGTTCTGCCTCAGCTGCCGTGGGAGGATTGCTTGCCCCCCCCACCTCCACCAGCAGAGGGTGAATACCTGCTGGTTCCGCCTAGGCCGCCGTGGGAGGACTGCTTGCCCCTCCCACCTCCACCAGCAGAGGGTGAATACCTGCTGGTTCCATCTCCACCTCCACCAGCAGAAGGTGAATACCTGCTGGTTCCACCTCCATCGTCATGGGAAGGACTGCTCCTGCCCTGCCTCGCACCGCCCAAGGATGCCTGCCTCGCATCGCCTGGAGCTGCCTGTTTCTCCTCATTGCCTGGGGCTGCCTGTTTCTCTGCATCGCCTGGGGCTGCCTGTTGCTCCGCATCGCCTGGAGAGCCACCAGTTACAGAGTACGAGGGAGAAGTGGAGATGCCGCTGCCGCCTCCATGGCCAGGGGCTCCCCTCCCGAGTTCGCCTCCCGAGGGTCCGCTGCTGCTGCCGTCGCCTCCCGAGGGTCCGCTGCTGCTGCCGTCGCCTGCCGTGGGTCCGCAGCTGCTGCCGTCGCCTCCCAAGGGTCCTGTTTTGCCGGCAGTCGCTACCAGTCGTGCCATGCGGCAGGAAATACTGTGGCTGGAGCCCCATGAAGGGGAGCTGGCGGCCACGAAGAAGGGGGGGGAGGTCAGGAGACCAGCTCCCCCAGCCGCACTTTCGCGGCAGGAAATACTGTGGCTGGAGCCCCATGAAGGGGAGCTGCCGGCCACGAAGAAGGGGGGGGGGAGGTCAGGAGACCAACTCCCCCAGCCGCACTTTCGCGGAAGGAGAAATTGTGGTCGGAGCCCCTCAGAGGGGAGCTGCCGGCCATGAAGAGGGGGGGGGGGGTCAGGAGAACAGCTCCCCCGCAGCAATTTCGCTGCAGGAGAAAGGGTGGCCGAGCCCCACGGAGGGGAGCTGCCGGCCATGAAGAAGGGGGAGGTCAGGACCACCCCCAAATTTTTGGCCAGAGGAGCCGGCCTGTGCACGGGCCATCGGAACGCTACGGCTGTTTGGGTGGGAGGAGGACATCCCACCATGGCCGCCACCTTTGGCCCGTTGCTGCCCCTGTTCCTGGGCCAGGACTGCTAACCGGGACTTTGGGGACTAAGGGGAGGTGGCGAAAAGGCCATGTGTGCTGCGCAAGGGGGCATGTGTGGCGGAGTGTCCCCCCTATGTATTGATTTTTATTATTTGTATTTTTGTTTGCGGCGCAGATAAAAGCGCCGCGTATTTATTGTTGATTTTATAATTTAAAAACCTCGTGAGGATGCGTGGCTGATCAGCTACTGATTTATTTAACGAGCTGACAGTCACACATCCTTACTAAACTCGTGCAGACTGTGGCCGAGGAGTAATAAGATAATTAACAGCTAGTTAACCCCTCGGCCAGAGTATAAGAACCTGCAGCTGTCCGTGCTGTGAGGAGGAGTGTACAGAGGAGAGTACGGAGAGCGCAAGGAAAACAAAACAACTGCTAAGTATCGTGCTGGGTTAAAACCAGCACGCTTATTTGTTTCTATTTGTTTGGCCAACGCGCCGTTTTGTTTTGTGTTTTGTTATTTGTTTAAATCTTTTGTTTTGTATTATGATTTAATAAAAGCAGCTGAACGCCGTAGCGTTTCAGCTTTCACCTGCCCATCCACTGTTTTGGTTCAGTTACTTCCTGGTCCGTGACGTCACCACACCTCACCACTGCAAGCCATCCTGCCACACACACGTTACTTTTTTTTAAATCACTGTCTTTTTATAAGTGTATGATTTGTTAGTTACCAAAATCTCAGTCAACAACTGAAGACATAATTTTGTACCACTTGTACCGATAAAACATAACCTGGTTAACCGTACTGATGGCATATCAAATGCTTAGATGACAGATATGGTTGTATTCATATAGAAATTAAGGATAACACAAAATACATTTCGACAAGGACTTGCATTAGTTCCATTACTTAGTTGAGCACAAGGTGGTTTCAATAAATACTTTCTGATTTAAATATAGGCCTACTGTGTGATAGTTTGGTTTATTCAGTCTCTTTTTTTTATTTATGGACTTTGTTACGTAGAATGTAATAAACGATAACCAAAATGGCAAGTCTTTTCCCCCTTCACTTTACAACGCCATTTACATGTTTGTTTTAACTGAAGTGTTCAAATTAAATTTCAGTTGGTGTGCCTTTTTGTAGCTGAAAAAGCAAAAGTAAAACTCATGTTATTACTTTATGAAAACATGTCGATGACCACTGTTTACTGTCCGAAACTCACCCTGTTCAATACAGATAATAAAAACCACAGAAAAGAGATGCTTTTTAGAAAGAAAAAAAAAACATGATTTATTATTTGTAAAAAATATTTTAGCATGGCCAGCTCACATCTGACAGTGAACAATAAAACTTCAACATGTAGGGAACATGGATTATTTATTTATTTATTTATTTTAACTAATTGTATAATAAATAAGGGAATTATGGCCATACATACAAAAAAAGACCAAAAGCAACCAAAAAAAACCTGATTAATTGAAAATGTGCAAAAGAAAACAAAAAGGAAAAAAAGAAACAAAAACACATTCAAATTATTTGTCTTATGCATCCTGATCATGTGGCACAAGATGGGGCTGTTCACTGTGGCGTGAATGGCCAGCAAGGTGGCGACCATGGCAACATAACCCTAAACAGCTCTGGTCTTGTGCAACTGATCCACAACCACAAAAAACATAAATATATTTATCGGAAAATAGGTCTTTGTGCCTTTGATGTCACCATTTCTCTTATTTTGTAAAGAATTTGTGTGAAAATGTTTGTTTACTGCACCGAGGTAGGTCTGTTATTTGCTAGTAAATTTAAGTAACATACTAAGAGTACAATTAGAATAAGCAATACTTGGGAGTTATTCAAATATAAAAATAGCTTCTGCCTGTTTTTTTCCACTTTCTCTATATGCTGAATCCAACTCCTGATGTACATGTGTTTTCGTTTGTTGCATTGCCAACTATTACTGCTGCTTTGTGGAATTCTGATTTTCCTTGAAGTTCTTTCAGTTTTGTAACTGCTGAACTGTTTATCTACCAAAATGCACGCAGTACTTACAATAGGCTCCATCAAATTCTGCAAAGTATATATATATATATAGTTTCTATTATATACTTTTTTTTAAACAGTACAATATTTTACAGCTATTTTTCCTCATCTAACATATTGCTACTTGATTGCTAACTGGAACACTTCTGCAGCAGGGTGATCCTAGTTTCATATTATACCCTGATGGCCTTTTTTGGGGGGGAGGGCATATATTAATTAATACATAAACACATTGCCATGAGATTTACAGTCTATTTTATTTTAAAAAAATGGTATAGATATTCTCATATAAGCATTTCATTTCTATTATAAACATATTTGTCAATCTCCATGTTTTAATAGTTTCACAAATTGATGGATTGTGCATATCCAATAAATAAGTAATATTGCTTCTGTTCAAATCTAGTAAAAAAAAAAAAAGTATTTTTTTTAACTATAGCGTTTAAATCTAAAAAAAAAAATGTAAATATGTTAAATAGCAAACAATGGCGTCGTTTACATGCACAAGTCATGACAGTTTTCCTCACGACATGTTTGCCATACTTTTCAGGAAATGCGTTGCTATGCAGTTCTGATTTACAAAACAAAATCGGCTGTACCAATGCAGATTACTCAATTCATAGTCATTTAGAGAAGGAGATATTTAAATGTCTGTGTCTGCTTACTAAGTAGGAAAAGAACGACTCTGAATATCGTGAGGAGAACTTCATGCATTGCCATGAAGGTAAAGACATTTAACAAGAGAAATTAATTCACATGTTGTCGCACACATTCTGAATTACACCATGCATTAGCTACTTGTTTGTCTGGCTACCTTTCCAACACACACTCACAAAATTATATAAAATATAATTTCTACTAAGTACAAGTTTGACTACTTAGAATTTAAATTTGTGTGTGTGTGTTTGTGGAACATCTAAAAGTTAAATTTCATTAACACTAGAACCACCTTTTACAACAAATGTTTTTATTTTGAATATAACCTACAATATTTCTATTTTTTTTTATTTAGACAAGCCTGTTATCTCTAAATTTAAATACTGTGTGTCAGCTTTGCAGATGTTTGATATGATGTGCTTGAATAAAACTTGAGTTGTATCTGATAGTCTGTCTTTCATTTTAATATTGATAATGTTTCAAATGTACCGTGATAATGACTGCCGTCGGTGGTTGTAAGTACGAGTATAACCGCGGCGTTTCTAGTGTTAAAGTAGTCCATAAATTAACATTTTTTGTGTGTTTTGTACAGCCTTTCTGCTGGTGATTACGTGAGATTAAGTCAAATGAACTGGTTCTTGACTGCTGAAATCTCGTGAGCCACAAGCATGATTCCTGCGTCGGTTTACGTGGGTTTTTAAAATGTTTGTGCTTTGGTGCTAGACTTCTGCAATTCATTTTCAGAAACTTGTGTGGCCCTCTAGTTTGATTTCCATTTCATGAGAGTAGGTGCTAAACTTCATGCTGATATTGGACCCAGCTCTTGCCAAGATAAGCTAATGTGAACCATCTGCATTTCCTTTCATCTGATGATGTAGATATCCTTCTGCCTGGTGTTGATGGCTGAAGTGTAATGCTGGCTCCAGGGATCAGCCTGTTTTCTCCCTGGCGCATCAGCACACACAACAATGGATACTCAACAAGTAGCATAATTTCCATGGAAAATGAATGCCGGAATATTTCAAGTACGTCTTTGTTTACCCTGTTTTTACATCTCCATTTGGTACTTAAATCTTTAAAAAAATCCATATCAGGAAAAAGATTGTTAAAATAACGTGTTATCTATAGTCAGATAACAGAATACTGTTTCAGTATAAGAAGCCGATTATTTAAATGGGCACGAGGTGGCAGTTGTGGCAGTTTTTGAAAAAAAACCAAACATTCAAGGTAAGCGCTATTATACTTATATTACACCTTTACAAATGTTATAAGGATATGTTAGCTATGTGTATTAGTAAACTATAGCTCTATAGTAAAGTATAAATCCTTTTTGTGCTATAGTAGACTCTTGTTAATCCGTGTTTCAATCATTCGTGTTTCGATAATCCATGCGTTTTAATTAGGGATGACATAGGGCACTCACGTATCCGGGTTACCCGGTTCTCAATACTACCAGAATCCATTTTCAGGATTCGATTCCTCTTCGAATCCCTTTTTGCTAAAATCGAACGTGTCAGTTTTCCACGTCACCTGTTGTAGCGGAGCCACTCGACTTGACCGGCTAGACCAGTGGTGTATCAATCATTATGTATCAATCTGTTTGTACCGCTGAAGCACAGACTGACTGACTGCGATTAAAATGGTTAGAAATGCAAAAACAAACAAACAAAAAAAACAAGTGTCAATATTTACAAATGTGAGATGACGTTGGTCTGATTATATATATATATATATATATATAATCTCCAGGTATTGATGGTATTCTCCCAGAACTGCTAGAGACATTTTTGGATCTGTTAGGCCAGTCAGGCTTATTGGACTGTAGTTACCTGGTTCGGTTTTGTCACCCTTTTTGTGGATCGGTATTACGTTTGTAATTTTCCAGTCTGTCGGTACAACCCCTATGTCAAGAGACTGTTGCATGATCTTGGTTAGCGGTTTGTAAATAACTTCTTTCATTTCTTTGAGTACTATTGGGAGGATCTCATCCGGCCCAGGGGATTTGTTTATTTTAAGAGCTCCTAGTCCCTTTAACACTTCTGCCTCTGTTATGCTAAAGTTATTTAAAATTGGATAGGAACAGGTCGACATGTGGGGCATGTTGTCCGTAGTTACCTGGTTCGGTTTTGTCACCCTTTTTGTGATCGGTATTACGTTTGTAATTTTCCAGTCTGTCGGTACAACTCCTATGTCAAGAGACTGTTGCATGATCTTGGTTAGCGGTTTGTAAATAACTTCTTTCATTTCTTTGAGTACTATTGGGAGGATCTCATCCGGCCCAGGGGATTTGTTTATTTTAAGAGCTCCTAGTCCCTTTAACACTTCTGCCTCTGTTATGCTAAAGTTATTTAAAATTGGATATGAACAGGGCCACATGTGGGGCATGTTGTCCGTGTCCTCCTTTGTAAAAACATGTGAAAAGTAATCATTTAATATATTTGCTATTTTTTTTCTTCATCTATGATTTTGCCATTTGTGTCTCTTAGACATTTAACCTCCTCTTTGAATGTTCTCTTGCTGTTATAATATTGGAAAAACATTTTGGAATTGGTTTTAGCCCTCTTAGCAATATTTGTTTCTATCTCTCTCTTGGCCTTTCTAACTTCCTTTTTGACTTGTGTTTGCAGTTCCAAGTACTCTTTCTGTGTACTTTGTTTTTGGTCCCTTTTAAACGCTCTGTAAAGTGCCTTTTTTCGCTGAATTTTTTTTTTTAATTGATCTATTAAACCATTTTGGCCATTTTGTTTTAGATTTGTCTACTTTTGGGATGTAATTGTTTTGCGCATCTAGTACTACATTTTTAAAAAACAGCCATCATTTTTCTGTGGATGTTTTTACTTCAATCTACTTCTGTTAGTCTCTGTTTCATACCTTCATAGTTTGCTTTTCTAAAATTGTAAACCTTAGCTGTAGTCATTACTTTTGGGGTTTTAAAAAATACTTCAAATGAGACCATGTTGTGGTCTGAGTTTGCCAATGGCTCTCTGACCTCTGTTTTAGTTATTCTGTCTTCATTATTTGAAAAGACTAAATCAAGGCATGCCTCCCCTCTAGTCGGTGCCTTGACAAATTATGTTCGAAGCAGTCATTTGTCATTTCCACCATTTCAATTTCGTCCGTCGTGCTCCCAACCGGTTCTCCCATCTTATCGGGGGAAGTTGAAATCCCCATTAGTATGGCTTCTCCTTTTCTACATGCATTTCGAATGTCATTATATAACAGATTATTTTGCTCAGCGTCTGAATTTGGCGGTCTATAGCATGCTCCTATTATTATGCCCTTTGAATTTTTGTCCATTATTCTGACCCATATTGATTCTGCATTGTTTCCTTTGTCCTGATTTAACACCTGGGCTTCAAGACTATTTCTTTACTAGTTGCAGGGAAATCTGTTTCTTGGAAGAAAAAAAATAGGTCATCCTGAAAAAATTGCTTTGCGCCAATTGGTTGTACAAGTAACTGTCTCTGGACGGATTGGGAAAGCAATTTTGGATACTGGAGCTACGTATACCCTGATTAATGAAAAACTCTGGAAAGAGCTTAAGCAGTCACATGACATGGTGCAGACTCAAGGTAAAGTGACTTTGTTTTAGCCAATGGTGAAGAAAGCCTACCTTTGAGTCATATAAACCTTACATATCAAATGCATGGGTTCAGATGGACTTTACCCACTTTAGTTTTATCTTTCCAGCCAGGAGGGGGATCTCTAGCAAGTTGGCTTACTGTCTCTGAAGTTGAGGATGGAATACGAGCTTGTACCCCATTGTACACTACTATTTCACCTTATGTAGGGATTTTTTCTGGGACTCTAAAGACCGAGTCGCTTTCTCTTGAAGATGTCATCAACCAGGTGATAGAAAATGCCGACCTGTTGGGAACTGATGCTGAACAACTGTGCCAGTTATTGTGCAATAACACGAAAGTCTGTGAAGTTAAAATTGGCAAAACATCCTTTGTTAAACATCAAATCTGCACAACTAATGAAGCTGCTATTAAACAACGACCTTATCGCTTGTCTATTGCAAAGCAGAAATTGGTTCAAGAGCATATCATAGATAGGAGAAGGGTATAATTGAAGAATCTAGTTCTGCTTGGTCTTCCTGTATTGTCCTTGTGTCAAAGAAAGACGGCTCCCAACGTTTTTCCATGCTGACCCTGCTAAAACTGATGCCATTCAAAATTCCCCAATACCAACTAATGTAAAGGCTGTACAAAGATTTCTGGGACTTGCTGGATGGTACCACAGGTTTGTCGGTAATTTTTCTCAAATTGCAGAACCATTGAATGCACTAAAGAAGAAAGGCGCCAAGTTGAGCTGGACTGCTGAATGCCAGACTGCTTTTCAGGTACTAAAAGATTGCTTGACTTCCTCACCAGTGCTAGGGCATTCAGATATCAAGCTACCTTTCATTGTCTACACTGATGCCAGTGCCTATGCACTTGGTGCTATATTGGTACAGCATGTTTCTCCAGACTCAGAAGAAGTCATGGCTTATGCCAGTCGCACTTTGATAGTTTCAGAATGGAATTATTCAACGGTGGAACAAGAGGGTTTGGCTGTCATGTGGGCCCTGTAAAGGTGGAGACATTATCTAGAGGGCAGATATTTCACGGTAGTTACCGACCATTCTTCTTTATTATGGATTTTTAATACCAGCAATCCGAACTCTCGATTGATTAGCTGGGTGCTGCGGCTACAGGAATTCAACTTTACCGTGGAATATCGAAATTGCACTCCTGATGCCTTGTCTCATGCTCCCATTGAGATACAAGAAAATACCCTGTTGGGAATGCAAACTCGTAGTTTGGAAGAAAAAGAGTGCTGATTCATTCCCTTTGAGTGATGAAGATATCTGGAGCGCGCAGAGCGTAGATCCCGAAATAAAAAAAAAATATGCACAGGTCTTCTTTCTAAACAAGAGGCTGGTTCTAATATATCTGACGACTTTGCCATTGTGGAGGGTAAGGTTTACCGGACAGTGAAGAACCCAAATGGAGTAAATCACTATCAAGTTTATGTTCCAGCAGCTTTAAGAAGCAAGGTCCTTGCAGCTTTCCATGACAACCCGCTCAGTGGGCATTCAGAAACTTGCCTACTGGCCGAAGATGTGGAAAGACGTGGTTACCTATGTACGTAATTGTAAAGTTTGTCAAACTTTAAAACCAGAAACTAGACGGCTGGCAGGGAAGATTCATTGGTCGTCCATGGGAGATGCTAGGGATCGATCTCATGGGTCCCCTACCTCGGAGTGCAAAAGGAGTGCAACCTCTTGTGATTGTGGATTATTATTCAAGGTGGGTAGAATTATTCCTTTTAAGAAAAGCCACTGCTGAAGTTATCAGTCAAATTCTAATCAGAGAGGTCTTCACTAGATGGGGAACCCCTGATTATCGTCTTTCTGATGGAGGATCACAGTTGATTTCTCATGTGCTGCAGGAGGTGTGTGAGAAATGGCAAGCAGTACAAAAATTGACAACCGCTTACCATCCTCAAACTAACTTAACTGAGCGTGTGAATCGTACCCTGAAACCTATGACGGTGTCTTATGTGTTGGATCAGCATAAGAAGAGGGATCGATATCTTTGCAAATTTCAATTTGCTATAAACTCAGCAGTACAGGAATCTACGCCTTGTTCACCTGGTAGAGTTAACAGTGCCATGGGAGGATGCTGTAGATGAGGCGTATGAGAGGAAGAAACTGCGGTATGCTCAACTAGCCACTGAAGCGGAACAGCGAGGATGGAGAGTCTGGGTTTACCCAGTGGAAGTGGGATGTTGAGGATTTGTGGCACACTCTACAACCCGGTTTCTCAGAGATGTCGGATTCAATGGCCAAGAGTTGCGTCGCACAGTGAAGAACTTATATGAAGCAGCAGAGAGGAGCAGCAACTGGCTGTGGTTGAGACGGAAAGATTCTGGCTGGGGATCTCAAGCACAATAGAAAGAAAGAAAGGCTGATGTACAGGTAAGTAAGCTGGGCTGAGTTGAGTGGGGGACGGAGGGGGGTGATGCTGGGGCGCCAGAATCACCGTCGAGCCCTCTTGAGGTGTCGTGGGCTAGTCGACGAAACACCGAGGATGGAAGGTGCCCACTTGAAGACCCCAGAGATGTACCCTACTTAGCTCAATCCAGACGGTTGTCATGCTGATGCGCTGGGGAGACCGCACTATGGTTGATCCCGGAGCCAGCATCGCAGCCGTTGTGTGTGCTGATGCGCTAGGGAGGCAAAATAAGCTGATCCCTGGAGCCAGCATTACACTTCAGCCATCAACACCAGACAGAAGGATATCTACATCATCATATGGAAGGAAGCGCAAATGGATGGAGACACATATGGATCACATTAGTTTACTGTGAAGCTACGTCGTAGTTGGCGCTTATCTTGGCGAGAGCCAAGTTCAAATCAGCATGAAGTTTTAACATCTACTCTCATGTAATGGAAATCTGGTTACACACCCACAGAAGTGAATTTGGGACGTACCCTTAGTGGGCCACTGGAGAAAACTTTCCAACATAATACGAATTCTGACTTGCCTAGTTATGAGTTATTGTCTAGGTTAAGTAAATGACATGCTGCCGTGCAAGAAAATGTAACTAAAGCACAAGCACAACAGAAAAGAAATTATAATAAACATCGCAGGGAGGTTAGTTTTAACCTCAAGGATCGAGTTTGGGTCCGTAATCATCCCCAATCTAAAACTGCTACCAGTTATACTGCAAAGTTCGCTCCAAGATGGAAGGGCCCATATAGAATTACCAAACAAATGGGACCTGTGAACTTCCAGGTAGTTATGGACGAGACTGGGGAGGATGCCGGAGTTATTCACATTCACAATTTCAAGCCATGCTACCCTACTGTAGCCGAACTAGAGGAGCAAGAGAAACGGAAAGTGATGTAGATCTTCAATGAAGACAGTGATGATGAGGAGTTTCTGGGATTTGCAGAAAAAGAGATTGAAGAGTCTGTTGCTCCTCCACATTCCAGCTCCATATGGGGGGCGGGGGAGTGTGACGATAGGTAAATGTCTTGGTTTGCCTGGCTATATATTACTTGCTTCCTTTATATAGGATGTAGTTGTGTCACCTATAGAAAAGTGAATTACTTTGTCCTAGTAGCGGGCTGGTGACAATTAAATATGGTAGATTATGCATTTGCCTGGCAACCCAGATAGCCAACCATTACAGAATTTAAAATGAATATCCTGCGTTAATTTCCTTAGTTCTATGATTCACCTATCTCCTCCTAATACATATTGGGACAAATTGCACTCTGTAATAAAAAAAAAAATATCTGGAAAGGGAAGCAATCCAGAATTAAATTTGATACGCTTCAGCGTGCCAAATCTGCAGGTGGACTAGCAGTACCAAATTTTAAGTTTTACCATTGGGCTTTCCAGCTACACCCCCTTAAAACCTGGTTTGATACTGTCCCATGGCATTCAATTGAAAAGGTGTTAGTTCTTCCTCATCGATTAGAAGATGTTTTATTTAATGGCCTCTCTATGAAGAAATGTATTACACGGTTTGGCCCTATCATAGCTAATTCATTTGAAACCTGGCAGGCTGTTGAGCGATATATGAGTATTAAAGACACAAGGCATTACCATACTTCAATTTGGCATAATTGTTCCTTTCTTTCTGGTAATAAACCATTTATATTTTCAGCTTGTTCAGACAAAAGAATTTGCTTATTTGGAGACTTGTTTGTTGCTAATGACCTACTCAGCTTCCAGGAGTCAAGAGGTGCCTTTAATTTGCCAGGCTCCTCTTTTTTTTGTATCTTAGGTTACGATCTGCTCTACGTGCATATGAAGTACCATGGGACACAGTGCCCTCTACACATTCTATAAGGAACTGGCTCACTAATAACACTATGTCAAAAGGATTGATATCAGTTATTTATAATCATTTGCTTCAAAAATCTTACAAGCCTCTTAGTCTACTTACATCTTGAGACCATGATATCCATGTGTTTAACAAAGAGATCTCACGGGATGTGGTGTGGGCTAATGTTTTCACAGCCTCGAGGAATCCAGATCATCAGTTAATTCATTATAAACTATGTCATAGAGCTTACTTGACCCCACGTAGGATATTCAGAATGGGACTTGCCCCCAATCCAATGTGTGGATTTTGTCACCATGGTACTCCTGGCAGTTTTATGCATATGTTTTGGACATGTCCTGAGGTTTTTTCTTTCTGGAAGCAAGTTGCCTCCACTCTATTAAGGATACTTAATTATGAACTTCCTCTGGAGCGTTCATTATTTCTTCTCAATGACGACTCTACAATTCAACTCTCTGTTTCTCAAAGGAGAACTTTGCTAGCCGGTCTCACTGCTGCTAAAAAACTATTGGTTCAGCGTTGGCTTCCTCCACACTCATTATCTTGGCAACACTGGATGCTTACTTTCTCTGACGTTATCTATCTACTGCCAGAGTCAATCATGCCTCTGCTTTTGTGCTTGAAATATGGAAGGGTTTGGGTTACTGTATGTTTTGTTATTTGTTGTTTTGACCAATCTTTAAAATAAAATAAAAAAATATTAATCGCAAAAAAAAAATGTCACTGCCACAGAATTTTGCAGAAAACCCTTATTGCAGATTTTAGGAAATTTTACCACAGATTTCCATGGGGACTAATTAAATCTGCGCGCCTGTGCGGCATGTCAACACCCACTCCCCTGTGTCTGACTCCTTATTTATCAGTGATGACCCACGTACATAACATCACCCTGTCACAAGGAGGTTAAGATATCAAGGTATGAATATGATAACAAGGTTAACGAGGACTGCAAAATATCTGATGAAATGAACACTTTTTAAATATGTTTTCACCAGAAAGGATACAAATAATATACTGCCAGTGCCACCTGTTGCACACACACAGGTCTTGAAGATTTCAGCATCAGTGAAGTATTAAATAAGCTACATGAGTTTAAATATAACAAATCACCAGTATAAGTGTAATTAATGCCGATTCCAATGTACAGTATTTGGCAGACTGCCTCTTTCAAGAGTAGAGGAGATTATTTTTTGAAGTGGGTCTATTAATTGTTTAGAAAAACCCTTGTATGGCACAGATCTCATCACATGTAACATACTGCTCTTTCCTCTTTAGATAAAATGGGAATATCTAAATTAAGCAAAAACTTTACTACGTCCTCCTTAGAGGCCCTTACTTGTGCTTGATAAAGCATAGTGTAAAAGTCTTTTAATGCGTTATTAATTTTTTGGGGGGTTGGTAGTCGTGATACCACTCTTATCTTTAACTGTGGGATGGCTCTCTCTGCCTCCTCCCTCCTAATTTGCCAGGAAATAAGTTTTCTTGCCTCGTCCCTCTGTTCTGCATGTTGTTGTTCAGTTTGAAGCATAGCTGGGTGTTAAGAGAATTATATTATATGTTCTTATACTCTAATTTACGGAGAACCTCTGAACTTTTTGTAGCAATGTGTTGTTTTTCCAATCCCTTAATGTCAGTCTCCAAAGTCTGTAATTCTTTGAAGTCTTTTTTTTTGGCTTTCAAGGTATCCCACACTATGGTGGGACAGACACCTGTATCTTGATACTTGTCCAGAAAGATGTCTGATTGATTATTTAAGAATGCAATAAACTCTCTATCTCCTAATCATGCTGTGTTGAATCTCAGCAACAGTGTCTAGGGGCTGACCTGTCAAACACCAGATCAAGAACACAATTAAAATCTTCACCCCAAATAATGGAATATTTGTGATGTCCACTTTCAAGACCAAATCAGTGTTACATTTGGGGTGATTAGCGCTTTGTGACGGTGTCCACTATAAAAGGTGCTATATAAAATAAAGATTGATTGATTGATCATGGTTAGTCCTGTAAGTGTTAATTAATAAACTTAATAGACTTCCTGGTGGTCCAAAACACCCTTTACCACTATGAAACGGCCATGCAAGTCGGACATCCCCTCATCTAGCTGAAATGCCACATTTTTTGTGTATTAAAATAGTGTTCTAAATGTGTTAGAGCTATTTACTATTTAGCTAACTAAACAGAATGCAATTCTGCCTCAGGTTTATTGTTGATATTATGTGCAACATCACAATCCAACCACGAGCAGAGAGTTTCAACGCAATGGGTAGACCTGTTGGAAAAGGAGAGCCCAACTTTCAAGAAATATTCAGTTATTTATCAAACAGGAAATACCCAGATGCACTTAAAGGGAACAGTGGAAGAAAGGCTAATTTTCAGAGACAATGCCGGTGTTTTTTCATTACAGATGGCCAACTACTGTACAAACACAAGGTACATAAAAAAACGACGCAAACGGTGATCCGCCAAATAGATACATTCTATCAGTATGTACATCAGTATGTTACTATTTGTTATAATATTAATTAAACTTTTTTTTTTGTCCATTCAAAAAATTCTTATTAAACAAGATAACATATTCAAAACATGTTGTATAGTGAAAACATTTCTAATCCTTCGAGAATGATTGTTGTTTTTGGAGCAAAAGAACTCAAACCAGTATGCTTGAAAGAAGGTCATCCGTTAGCCATAGATTCCAATTTACTGTATTGGTGTGTGTGCGTGTATGTGTTTCTGTATGTAGTACTGCTTTTTTCTGTAATGTGTACATAGTTAATTTTGGTCATTTTTATTTTTTGTTTGCTTTGTATTTCAACTCCATATTTTGATATACAGTACGTTTGTACGGTTACAGTTTCTGTTAGTACATTGTTATGTTGGTTAATTCAGTTCACTTTGGCTGAAAAATGTTTGGGGAAAATACAAATGTAATACCATAACGGTAAAAAACAATGCAAATGGGCAGCAGTGTGGAGTAGTAGTTAGGGCTCTGGAGGGTCAGTCCCAGGTGGGGGACACTGCTGCTGTACCCTTGAGCAAGGTACTTTACTTAGATTGCTCCAGTAAAAACCCAACTGTATAAATGGGTAATTGTATGTAAAAATAATGTGTAAAAAACAATGTAATTGTATGTAAAAATAATGTGTTATCTTGTAATGTGTTATCTTGTAACAATTGTAAGTCGGCCTGGATAATGGCGTCTGCTAAGAAACTTAATAATAAAAAAATGCTTTGACTTAATGTACTGTAAAGTGTTTTGAGCTTGAGTGTTTTGAAAGTACGTAGTGTGTTGCATATTGCCTGTGCATGCACTGTTGCAGGCGAGGTTGAGAGGCAGAGCGGGAGAGTAAACATAGAGGAATAACTAGTGACTAAGAAAATGATGAAAAAACATTTAAGCTGCGCTCAGAAACGTGATGTGTCAAATACAATTCTGTGTCGATCTCCTGTCTTTTACAATGGTTCCACAAATGGGGGCCCACAAATCTGTTTGGCGCCAGGCCCACAAAAGGTTAATCCGGTCCTGCCGGGAGGGGGGTGTAATGGGGAAAGTAGATTCAGCCGAGTGTTACTTCGGCTCCACTCTGAGCGGTGGGATATGTGACAGAGAGTGAATGAATCCTAGTCAACAATCTCCCTCCCGAACTGTGACGGTGTGGTATAACAGGAACAGGACTGGATGGTTTGGCAGTTCATTCCAGGGTCAGTCGGAAGTCTGCCATCCAGAAAGGGGGCGGAGTCACAATACCAGAAGTCATCGCCTTAATGCGGTAGGCGATGTGTCAGTCATGGATTGGAGGATACTTGATTGCACTCATTACCGAAGGGGGCATGACATCAGGGGATGTGGCCAAGCAATCTGCAATCAAGCAATCTATGGAAAGACCTGTAAAGGACATATGAGTGAAAAAGTACCATAGGGCTCCCAAGTGGCGCATCCAGTAAAAGCGCTCTGCGTGGAGTGAAGGATGCTCCCTATACTCTGGACGTCGTTGGTTCGAGTCCAGGCTATTCCACAACCGACCGTGGATGGGAGCTCCCAGGGGGCGGCGCACAATTGGCCGAAAGTCGCCCGGGGGGAGGGTTTAGGTCGGCTTGGGTATCCTCGGCTCACAGCGCACCATTGACCCCTGTAGTCTGGCCGGGCGCCTGCGGGCTTGCCTGTAAGCTGCCCGAGAGCTGCATTGTCCGCCGACGCTGTAGCTCTTAGTTGGCTGTATGGTGAGTACTCAGTGTGAAAAAAAGTGGCCGGCTGACGGCACACGCTTCGGAGGACAGTGTGTGTTCGTCTTCACCCTCCTGAGTCAGTGCAGGGGTGGTAGCGGTGAGCTGAGCTTAAAAATAATTGGACATATCAAATTGGGAGAAAATAATAAACATAATTGGCAATGACTAAATTTAATAAAAAATAAGAAAAAGTACCGTGAGTGTTTAGTGTTTTCTTGTCTGTCTGTTTAACTGTTGTTATTTGTTATTCTGGACAGCTAAATATCCGGGAGCTGTCGCGTTAAGGCAACATCAAACCCGGAATACACGGATTATTGTATTAAATCACCACTTGCACTCGGAGCCTCACTATTGGACTTGTGATCGTGTGTGTATAAAGTGTGTGTCATTATTAGTATTATTATTTCAGGACTGAACCCTGTGGTTTAACTGTGCCATACACATTGCTGTGTAGGGCCAGTTATTATTATTTAAGAGTTGCAAGCACGCAACCCAGCCAAATAAAAAAGCTGTTTTTCACCGTGAACTGTGTTGTGTCTGTTATTCCTGAGCACTGCAACACCTCTACACCTGTGCACTGCAAACCACTTTGCCACACCACTCTAGTACACTGGGGTTTGAAATGTGTCCTCTAAATCACTGCAGGAAGAGCGATTAAAAAAACCAAACATAAAAACAAGTGCGCTGGCTTTTCTTTTCCATACGACATTATGGATGGTTATTGCTGTGTTAACTGTTTGGCAATGTGGGCAATAATCCTTACACTATCAGTGCACTATTTTGAAAATAGTTTTTAAACAGACTTTAAAGGTATAAGTGTAAAAAGTTGTCAGAATGTTAACAATGAAAAGAATAATGACATGTACATTATTCTGATTGGGTACCCTGTTCTAATTAAATTGTATACAATTTGGGGAGGCACATCACCCCCAATGGGCTACAGTGGACATTGTGAAAAAGTGGTGCACAACATCAAATTACAGTGATCTCTCATTTCCTCTGAATAAAATCCTGAAAATCGGAATGCAACAGACGTAGTGTAGGCTGCTACATTATTTATCAAAGGACCTGCCATGGCCTTACTTACGGTCTTGCATGGTATCATGTTGATTAGTAAAAATTGAACAAGTCTTCATTTGCAGCTGACTGGAAAGATTGAGTCAGCTGAAATTTACAGCTGACAAATGGAATGTTTTTTTTCTATATTTAATTTTGGCAAGAGAGCTAATCTTCCATGCAAAGTGTGATTTTATGTTCATGGAAAGCATCTCTGACATTTTGTTTACGACACAGCTTTCATTCTAATATTATTCTCTTTATGTGCCGCATCTTTGAAGGTGTTCCAGTTACTTAGCATCAGAGTTCTGGTGCTCGTCATGATGGGATGAAAGCTGAGGTCAATTACATAAACGCCCCTCAGTATAGGAAACCATAGGAATATTGGCAGTAATTAAATGTATTGTTTTGTTTTATTTATTTTATTTTCATGATGTTTGCTATCATTCTGAGTGGTTCTTATTGCAATTACTGTTTCTTTACTTTCTGGTAAGTCCATATTAAGGTGCTTTAGGAGCTGCTCTTGAGTTCAAGTTGTCATAGATATAGGCTAGATCAGTGTCTTTATATTAGTAAGCAGCAGCACTATCTAGTGTATTGCCTAATCAATTCAATTGAAAATGTCTCAGCATTTCCTAGGAAAAATATTTGGAAGGAGCAAAGCAATCGAGAAGAACTTATTATTTCAAGGAACAATTATATGAGGCTTTAACTATTCATGAAATGATTGACAGTATTCATGCTGAAGGGTGCTAAAATACCTTTTTGACAGCTGTTTAATAATACACTAATCGTTTTATGGTTATTTTTATCCTTTCATTTGTGTTACCTTTACACTTTTTGCCACAGCAGTCTTTGTGTTCTTTAAAAAAAAAAGTTTCTTCCTTTTTTTAAAATTATAATGTAAAGATTCTGTAAGAGGGGCTTACTAGCCTTTCAGCTCTGAAGCTCTGTCACAAGTGAAACCCACATCACAAAACCACCTCACAACTTGGCACAATTTGTCTCAGTTGTCAGTCCCAGGACTCGGCCCAGGACTCAGTGGTTGGGGGTGTTCAGGTCAGGATTAATGTACACTCACAGAGCTGTGAAGCGAAGCTCTCGTGGAGCCAGCTGGCACCATGCTTGACTGCTGACAGGGCCATTGTCATTCACTTTTCATGAACACTAAATATATATATATCAGTGGTGGCTGGTGGCCAAAAAAAATTAGGAGGCAGAAAAAAGGCAGAAGGCTTGGGTCCCCTTGAGCCCCCAACAAGCAGTATAATCTTATTATTATATTCTGACTAGTAACACTTTTCATATTATTAATAGTATTTTTATTATTATTTATTTATTTGACAGATGCCTTTATGCAATGTGACTTACAGGTGTTACAGGGCAGTACTGTACACGGTTACAATGCAAGTGCAGTCTAAACAGGTTTGTGACAGGATGGCTGAATGGTGACATCACGAAACAAAAATTACAGACACAGTACTGTGGGTGAAGCTCTTGGCGCGTATTGATTAAACAAAAGTAATAAAACAAAACAGAAACAAAATGGCACGGTGGCCAAAGTAAACAAACAAAATGCTCAACAAATATCAGTTGTTGTTTTAAATCAATCTGACTGACTAAGAGGTTCCTGCCACTTTTATGCAGCTGTGCCTGAACTTGAATCCTTGTCAATCATTCAATCACGCTCAGGCACATTCTACACGTGGATTTATTTGGAAGGGGAGGCAATTAACCCTTCCCTGCCAACTCAAAAGAACAGCGCAAATAAAATGCACTTAAATAATAATAATAATTATAATAATAATACAAAATAATACAAATACACATAGGGGCTGGGCATACCCTGTCACAAGGTTTTACCCCAATTCTGCTGTTAAACGCATTTTCTCCACTAGCCAACAGAGAAAAGAAACCAGTAGTCCATCATAGTTTATTATAATATAATGTTTACAAATGCACTGCATACAACATAAATACATAGCATTTAGATTTCAAGACCACATCACTAACATACTTAGCATACAATATTTCCAATCAAAGTTGTTAAGGCAGGAGAAAGGCAGACAAAATATCTAGCACATCTAGTATATACCTGTGGCAAAGTGGTTCGCAGGGTACAGGTGTAGGAGAGATGTGGTGCGCCGTGAAGAGACAGACAGTGATAATCCAATCAGAAAATAGATTTTATTTATAATCCAAAGCAATAATTACAGACAATACACAGCAATGTTCAAAACAAAGGGTTTACAGTTCCAAATAATAAACACAGTCCAGTTACAAACACAAGATACAAACACGGTCACCAGTCCTGGGTGCGTTCTGTAGTGCTTGTGGTGCTAATGCAATCATTATCGTGACACAGGTGTAGTGATGCCCGGGTTCGTGCTGGATTCTGGTGACAGCCCCGGAACGTGTTAGCCGTCTACTAATAATAACAAGCAACAATTGGAGATGAGACAAAACAAACAAAACACTCACGTACGATATCACAACAATGGTCCCTCCAGGCCGTTTCCTTAACCATAAACAAAGGAACAGATCACGTCTCTCCGTCCGCCATTTGTACCATCACACAAGACCCCTTGGTAAACGAGTGTAGCTGCTCCTCCAATCTGCGACTGCCACATCGTTTCCGTTCCGGGTCGATGAGTTAGTGCACCTGAGTTCCGCCCCCTTTCTAGATGACTGACTTGCTATTAACCCTGGGAATGAATTGTCAGGCCAACCAGTCCAGGGTACTCTGTTCATGTTACTTAGCGCCCTCACAGGTCAGGAGGGAGATTTACCACCAAGAATCATTCTATTTCTGTCACATATCCCACCGATTAGAGTGAAGCCAAAGGAAAACTCGGCTGAATCTACCTTTCCCATTACTCCCCCCTCCTGGGAAAAATAATCTGCATTTTGGTGGTCTTTTCCCACACGGTGTACCATGTGGTACATGAAGGGCTGCAATGCCAGATACCACCGAGTTATCCAGGCATTGCTGTCCTTCATTGTGCTTAGCACTAGAACCGCCAGGGTAGTCATTTTGACGGTTTTCACTTTTAAAATCAAAAGTTTGAGTACACCTGCTTGAAACCAGGTTTTTCATCTATGCTTTTAACTGTATGAACTTGTCTATAAACACTTAATATTTAATTATATGATACGTGTACTTATATAAGCTGATAATCATAAGTGAATTGCATTCAAAAATTTTATTTTTAAATGAAAATGTAAATCTTGTCAATTTCAATGAAATGGTCACCCAAAGCAAGGACACGGTGTTAGAACACTGGCCTAAGTATAAAAGTGTCTTTGTTAGATGTTCTCCGAGTTAACTAGCATGTTACCTAATTAACCTTTTGTCACCAATTATTGTTAACAGGTGAGGGTCCATGATTACTATAAATATAGGTAGCATAGGCACAAGTTTGTCATTCCTGAATGTAAGGGAGCAGAAAATGGCAAAATCACGGCTCAGTTAAGCAAAGAAAAAAGACAGTCTGTAATTACTTTAAGAAATGAAGGTCAATCTTTAAGACAAATCGCAAGAACTTTGCAAGTGTCTGTAACTGCTGTGGCCAAGACCATCAAACGATTTGAAGAAACTGGCACTCATGAGGACCGAACAAGGTCAGGCAGGCCAAGGGTGACCTCAGAATCAGAGAACAAGTTCATTTGAGTCACAAGTCTGCGAAACCAGCGATTAACTGCCCCTGAAATACAAGCTCAGCTAAATGCTACTATAAGTACAGATGTTTCAACATCAACTGTTCAGAGGAGATTGCGTGAAGCTGGCCTAACTGGAAGAATTGCTGCAAAGAAACCATTGTTAAAAGTGCAGAATAAGAGGAAGAGACTTATGGACCGATGAGTCAAAATTTGAAAGATTTGGGTCCAACCGCTGAGTATTTGTAAGACGCAGAGAGGGTGAGCGCATGAGTTCTGCATGTGTGGTTCCCACTGTCAAGCATGGAGGAGGCAGTGTCATGGTCTGGGGTTGCTTTGCTGGTGACAGAGTTGGTGATCTCCGTGGCAAACTCAACCAGCATGGCTATCATAGCATACTTCAGAGGCATGCCGTTCCATCAGGATGACCCGAAACACACCTCAAAGTTGTGCAAGAACTATCTGGCGAAGAAGGAAAGTGAAGGACAACTCAATCTAATGCCTGGCCTGCGCAGGCTCCAGACCTCAATCCCATAGAACTTGTATGGGACGAACTGGACAGAAGAGTCAAAGCAAAGCTACCCACAAGTGCCCTACATCTCTGGGAATTGCTGCAGAAGAGCTGGGAAGACATGTTGGGTGATTTCCTGCTGAAACTTGTTAACCGAATGCCTCGTGTTTGTGAGGCTGTGTGGCGGAGTGTCCCGCCCCTATGTATTTATTTATTATTATTTGTATTTGTTTGCGGCGCGGATAAAAGCGCCGCGTCTTTTGTTATTATTTGTTTTGTATATTTAAAACCCGTGAGGATGCGTGGCTGATCAGCTACTGATTATTTAACAAGCTGACAGTCACGCATCGCCTACCAACGATGCAGACTGTGGCCGAGGGTAATAAGATAATTAACAGCTAGTTAACCTGCAGCTGTCCGTGCCGCAGGGTTGGGTGTACAGAGAGGAGGTACGGGGAGAAAGAGCGGAGACAGAATTTAAAAATAACAATTGCTAAAACGTACTGGAGTAGCCAGCACGACACTTACTTGTTTGTTTATCTGACTGGTTTGTTTGGCCCTTGTGTCTTTTTGTTTTGTATTATTATTTATTAAAAACGCTGACCGCAGTAGCGTTCAGCTTCACCCGCCCATCCATTGTTGTTTTGGTTCAGTTACTTCCTGGTCCGTGACGTCACCACACCTCACCACTGCAAGCCATCCTGCCACAGGCTGTTATTAAGGCAAACGGTGGCTATTTTGAGGAATCCAAGATTTAGAGACAATTTTCAATTTTCTTGAACATTGCTTTGATACTCCTTATGTTTTGTTTTGTATATTGTAACATGTGTTTTCATTTTCAAGTATTTACAGAAACGTACATGCTTTTATTGTCAATATATGACCATTTATGACTTTTCCTAAATACTTGTATTAAATACCCTGACAGCGATTGAAAGGCAGGTTTGCGAAAATAAGGAAGTCATAATCCCGTCCACCTACAACCACCAAATCAGCCATTTTGACTGCCTTTTACAATACATGATTTTATTTTGAATATAACCTACAATATTCTGTTTTTTTTTTATATACAAGCCTGTTGTTATCTCTACCTCCACTGAGCTTACCTCTGCAGTGCCAGCAACTTTGCCTGTATCATCTCCTGCAGCAGCTGCAGGTGTACAAGCCATGTCAACCGCTTCACCCGCAGCAGAATCAAGGATAGCGACTCCAGCTGCATCGCCAGGGGACTTGGAAGGATGGCACTATTTGGGAAATTATAAATCCCGGTGTTGATGCTGTGGGAAGATGAGCTGCACAAAAAATGATATGCAAATGCTCCACCACATTCAACGGTGTACTGTAGCAGAGGTACATAGGATACAAAATAATGATTCCTGGATAATGTTGTTGGAGGAATTAGAAGGGTTTATTGCAATCCTGTATCTTTGTGGAGCGAACATACCACTGACAATTTTTTTTTTACTTCACTGCAATTGGCAAAAGAACAGCCTGGTTGAATAGTGAACAAAGCAAGAAGAGAGCTTCCACCATCTGCGCAAAACTTGCAACCTCAGCTGTACTCCAGTATTATTATTATTATTATTATTATTATTATTATTATTATTTATTTCTTAGCAGACACCCTTATCCAGGGCGATTTACAGTCGTAAACAAATACATTTCAAGAATCACAGTACAAGTAATAATACAATTAAGAGCAAGATAAATACAATGACTTTGGTTCTAGCAAGTACAAGTTTGACAAAATACGGTTCAATAATGGAGCAGATAACAGTGTCAGTGATAGTTGCATCATATACTGTAATTAAATACAAAATACTACAGATTACACAACACTTGACATATTACAGTAATCTAAAGTACAGGATTAAATGCAGTAAAATAGGGGGCAGATAAGAGCAAGTAAAGCACATTTAAGGGGAAAAACAGAGGAGTTCTGTAGGTGCTGTCTGAAGAGGTGAGGAGGCGCCGGAAGGGAGTCAGGGACTGGGCAGTCCTGACATCTGTAGGAAGGTCATTCCACCACTGCGGTTGAGGGTGGAGAAGGAGCGGGCTCTGGACAAGTTTGAAACCCAATGACTGTGCTACGCTAACTGTTTACAAGTGCAAACCGAGAAAGAATGTAATTATTCTCAGCTCCCTTTATACGTCAGATGCCATCAGGACTGTTGAAAAGAAAAAAACGGAGACTGTGGATTTCTACAAAGACACAAAGTCCAGAGTACAGACCAGATGGCACATCAGTACTCAGTGAAAGCCAGTTCTCACCGGTGGCCAGTTGCTGTATTTTACAATGTACTGGACCTGGCAGCCACCAATTCCTTCGTTTTGAACAAGGAATGCACCTGGAAAATATCAGTAGGAGAGATTTCATCTTGAAGCTAGCCACACAGCTTCAGCAGAAACATTTCGATCAGAAAACTACAAAACAGCAGGCAAATGCAGCTCAACCTTTATTCAGTGCTCCACCCAGTAATACATGCAAGAGAAAACAATGCCAGGTAGCTAAATGCAATAAAAATTAAACTTCTGATATCTGTGCCCAATGTGAAAGAGCGGTAATGCACAGGAAAAGTTGAGAAGCGTTACATCTGTGCGGATTGTGCTACTTAGGTGCTACTTTTGAAGTCCGTTTCCCTGAAAGCGCATTCACGTCACATAATGGGAATTGAGTTTTCTTTTTTTGGTACTTTAAAAAAAAAAAAACACAACACTTTTGTTTTTACAGTTTTGTATGTACATATACCTGTTTGTACACTAGTTTCTTTTGAAATGTTTATTTTAGTTTTTCATTTTTTGAAGTAGTGCTTTATATGTGGTAAGTTATTATTATTATTATTATTTATTTCTTAGCAAACGCCCTTATACAGGGCGACTTACAATCGTAAGCAAATACATTTCAAGCATCATAGTACAAGTAATAATACAATTAAGTAAATACAATGACTTTGGTTCAAGCAAGTACAAGTGTGACAAAATACAATTCAATAATACAGCAGATAACTGTCAGTGATAGTTACATCAGGATATGATTAAATACAAAATACTACAGATTAAACACTTGGCAGATTACAGTACTCTGAAGTACAGGATTAAATGCAGTAAAATAGGGGACAGATAAGAGCAAGTAAAGCACATTTAAGTAAGGGTGATAAGTGTCCCAGGGGAAGAACAGAGGAGTTCTACAGGTGCTTTCTGAAGAGGTGAGTCTTGAGGAGGCGCCGGAATGTGGTCAGGGACTGGGCAGTCCTGACATCTGTAGGAAGGTCATTCCACCACTGCGGGGCAAGGGTGGAAAAGGAGCGGGCTCTGGAGGCAGGGGAGCGTAGAGGAGGTAGAGCCAGTCTTCTAGTGCAGGCGGAGCGGAGAGGTCGAGTGGGGGTGTAGGGAGAGATGAGGGTCTGGAGGTAGCTGGGTGCAGTCTGGTCAAGGCATCTGTAGGCTAGTACAAGAGTCTTGAACTGGATGCGAGCGGTGATCGGGAGCCAGTGGAGTGAGCGGAGTAGTGGAGTTGCGTGGGAGAAGCGAGGCAGAGAGAACACCAAGCGGGCAGCGGAATTCTGGATGAGCTAGAGCGGACGGGTGGCTGACGCAGGGAGGCCAGCCAGGAGGGAGTTGCACTAGTCTAGGCGGCCTGGACCAGGAGCTGGGTGGCGTAGTTGGTGAGGAAGGGTCGGATTCTTCGGATGTTGCTCAGGAAGAATCGGCAAGTGCGTGCCAGAGTGGAGATGTGCTGGGAATAAGAGAGGCAGGGGTCCAGGGTGACTCCGAGGTTCTTAGCAGAGGAAGAGGGAGAGAGTGTGGTAGATTCCAGAGGAACAGAGATAGAAAGATCAGAGGAGGGGAAGAAAAGGAGGTCAGATTTAGAGAGGTTAAGTTTGAGGTGATGCGAGTGCATCCAGGAGGAGATAGCAGACAGACAGGTAGAGATACGGGAGGGGATGATGGAGTCAGAGGGGGGGAAGGAGAGGAAAATCTGAGCATCATCAGCATAGAAATGGTATGAGAAACCATAGGATGCGATGAGGGGCCCAGGGAGCGGGTGTAGAGAGAGAACAGGAGAGGACCCAAGACTGACCCTTGGGGACTCCTGTTGAGAGAGGGCGAGGTGTGGAGGTTGCTCCACGCCAGGTTACCTGGTAAGTGCGGTTGGAGAGGTAGGAGGAGAACCAGGCCAGAGCAGTGCCAGAGATTCCCAGGTCAGCAAGAGAGGATAGTAGAATAGAGTGATCGACAGTGTCAAAGGCAGCAGAGAGGTCGAGGAGAATTAGGACAGAGGAGAGAGAGGCAGCTCGGGCAGACTTTAGTGAGTTGGTGACAGACAGGAGGGCGGTTTCAGTGGAGTGAGCAGAGCGGAAGCCAGATTGGAGAGGGTCGAGCAGAGAGTGGTTGGACAGGAAAGCAGAGAGCTGGCGGTGTACAGTCCGCTCGAGGGTTTTGGAGAGGAAGGGTAGGAGGGAGACAGGACGGTAGCTCTGGAGGGAGGTGGGGTCGAGGGTAGGTTTTTGAGGAGGGAGTGATAGAGGCTTTTTGAAGGCAGAGGGAAAGAGACCAGAAAGGAGAGAGGTGTTGAGAAGGGAGGAGATGAAGGGAAGTAGAGCAGGAGCAGCAGCTTGAAAGAGGTGAGTGGGGAGGGGGTCCAGGGCACACGTGGTGGGTTTGTGACCCTGGAGCAGGGAGGAGAGGTCAGAGTCTGAGAGGGGCGAGAAGGTGGAGAAGGAGGGTGAGTTAGTAGGGGATGCAGTGGGTGTAGGGGTTGGAGCAGGAGGGGTGCGGGGAGGGAGAGGTGTTAAAGAGTTTATGGATATCTGAGATTTTAGAAGAGAAGAAGGAGGCAAAGTCATCAGGGAGATAGAGGAGGGAGGAGGGGGGGAGGGTTTAAGAGGGAGGAGAAGGTAGAGAATAGTTTACGTGGGTTGTTAGTGGAGGCTTGGATTACAGATTGGAAATAAGTACATTTAGCAGAGGAGAGAGTAGAGGAGAAGGAGGAGAGGAGAGTGCGGTAAAGGTCTAGGGCAGCAGGGAGTTTGGTTCTCTTCCATTTCTTTTCAGCAGATCGCAGTGTGATTCTTGCTGAGCGGAGCGCAGAGGAGAGCCAGGGTTGGGGAGGGGAGGGGCGAGCAGGTCGGGAGGTGAGGGGACAGAGGGAGTCGAGGGAGGAGGTGAGGGAGGAGAAGAGGGTGGAGGTAGCAGAGTCTACGGAGAGTTGTGAGAAGGAGTCGATAGGAGGGAGGTGAGAGAGAGCAGTGGAGGCAAGGACAGAGGGGGGAGAGAGAGCGGAGGTTACGACGAGAGGTGACAGTGGGGGTAGGAGGAGCAGGGAGAGAGGGAGAGACAGAGTAAAAGAGATGAAATAGTGATCAGAGAGGTCCAGGGGGTGACAGAGAGGGTGGAGGGGCAGCAGGCCCTGGAGAAGGTGAGGTCCAGTTGACTGCCAGCTTTGTGGGTAGGAGGGGATGGAGAGACAGAAGTCGAAGGAGTGAAGGAGAGGGAGGAATCCAGCAGAGTGGCTGGGGTTGGAGAGATGGATATTGAAGTCACCTAACAGGACAGTTGGGGTAGACAGAGAGGGGAGGGAGGAGAGTAGATAGTCGAGTTCATCTGGAAAGTGAGCGAGAAGCCCAGGGGGACAGTACAGTACAATTAGCAGGAGTTGACAGGGAGACGTTAGTTGGACTGCATGAAATTCAAAGGTATTAACAGAGAGTGAGGAGAGGTCGGAGGGGATAGAAAAGAGTAAGGAGGGAGAGACCAGTCCCACCTCCCCGACCAGTGAGACGTTGGGTATGGGACAGGACGTAGAGAGAGGACAGGGCAGCAGGAGTTACAGTGTTATCAGGAGACAGCCAGGTTTCAGTGAGAGCAAGGAAATCGAGAGAGAGGTGGGAGGCAAAGGCAGAGATGAAATCAGCTTTGTTAGCAGAAGAGTGACAGTTCCAGAGTGCACCAGAGAGTGTGCAGGAGGGGGGGAGAGGCAGAGGGATGAGGTTGGAGGGGTTGGAGGAACAGCGGCGGAGAGAGGGCAGAGGACGAGGGCGAGAGGACAGAACAGGGATGTGAGAAACAGTCATAGCAGGACAGGTGAGACAAATAGGCACAGTGGGAGCAGTGGGGTGGAGGGTACAGACCTGACTATTAGATGGCTTCTTCCAGAGCGCCGTTAGGTTCGGATCTATTTGAACAGTGTCTCGGCGCAGACCTCCCCTCACTGGACTCCCACAGCTAGACTCCCGGCTCTTTTGTTGAGGCTCTTCGGTTAGCTGGCGCTTCTTGCTGTCGCTGAAATAGGCTGCCTAATATATATAAGACAACTGCGTGGCAAAAGAACCAACTAAACTGCGTGGAAAACAATCAAATAGCTAATCAACTTCTATTCAATTAAACCACTCACCTGGTACTAATCACACACTAACTCAGCTAATTCAAACACCACCTTACAAAGTTACCAAATGTAGTTAATTTAAAAATTACTTGAAGCAGGAACTTACCTATCTGCCTCAGTCCCTGGTTCCTGTAGACTGTTACATTACAAGTTAGAAAATAAACCTTTTATGTTTAATTGTTCATTTAAATACAGTGTTTTGGCTGATGTGCTTGAATAAAACTTGTATACAATAGTTTGTCTTTCATTTTAATATTGAGGTTGTTTAAAATGTAACCGTCCTAATGACCGCCAGCGGTGGTTCTAGGTATGAGTATAACCACGGCGGTTCTAGTGTTATGATTCCAGTAGCTTAGCAAACTGCTTTCAGAGAGTATTTCCCTAGATGCCAGCCCGGCTTCTGAAAGTAGGTGCACTGCTCTATTTCTCAAGCAGTGGTGTTACAGCGTTGCGAGAGTGGCTCTGTTGCTTAGTTTAGGCATCATTTCGCAGAGGAAATGTATTCCCATCGGTTCACAGGGGTACCAGTAGAGTCTAGTGTTCATGATTTGCTGAGGTGTTCTGAGTGGGTGCAGGTAAAAGGCTCTTACATCGGGAGGGCATTTTGACAAATATTTTTAAAATCTCTGTACAACTGGGATCTCAGTGTTAGAAAACTGGAGACTAAATAATACTGGTCGCCAGCTGAACTTCTTGCACTAGCATAAAATTCCATCAGAATGTTGTTGGAGTTTTCTGGACTTATTTCCTTAAAATGAATGTCCATATTTTCTTTAAGCCGAACTTCTTGCACTAGCATAAAATTCCATCAGAATGTTGTTGGAGTTTTCTGGACTTATTTCCTTAAAATGAATGTCCATATTTTCTTTAAGCCAGCCTTTAAAAACATTAACTATTAACAGCCCATGTTTTAGTCTTTTAAGTATTTTTCATCTTTGTTTTCTTCTATTTAATTTAGCTGTGCCTCATTTAATCTTATGTGTCTACTGTTGACAGTTTCTCTAGAACTGTTTTCTTTTTTTCAGCTGGATTACTCTCTTCACTGGTAAAGTTGGTATTGTACCAGTTCTCTGGAGTTTCATCCCCAAATATATTAAAGAAAATGGGTTTGATTGTCACTTATTTTGTGGCAGTGGTTTTATAGCTAATAAATAAAATGGCAGTTTGTCATGGAATTTGTATTGCCCCCACTCTTCGTCCTTTTATTTCCTCTCTCATTAACACCTCTCTGCTCTTTGGCTCCTTTCCCTCAACCTTCAAAACTGCTTGTGTCACCCCCATTCTTAATAAACCTTTTCTTGACCCTTCCACCACCCAGAACTATGGCTATGTGTCTCACCTCCTGTTCCTCTCTAAAACTCTTGAGCAAACTGTCCACTGCCAGCTGGCATCCTTCCTCACCAAGCACTCTTTGCTTGACCCTCTTCAATCCGGGTTCTGTCCTCCACATTCCACAGAAACCACCCTCCTCTCTGTAACTGACTCTTATCTTTGCTCGGGCTGCCTCTCCTCCATTCTAATTCTCCTTGACCTCTCCTCTGTCTTCAACATTGTCGATCATGCTGTTCTCCTCTCCTCTCCTCTCTCTCTGACCTGAGGATCTTCCGACACTGCTCTTGTCATGGTTTACCTCCAAGTGGATGCAGCTGGAGGTCAACAGTGCAGGAACAGTTGTGGAGATTGGCGTGATGGACCAGTTCCTGAGAGGCTTACCACCGGCAGTGAGGAAATGGGTTGGTCAAGGCAACCCACAAGACTCTAAAAAGCTTATCGCCCTGGTGGAAAGACGGCTGACAAAGCTCTAGCGCGGACTACTCCACAGGACCCCTCAGGACACAATTGGTGGCCACTAAACCCAAAACCTAGGTGCCTTGAAGAGCAGTCTCAGACTGTGAAGAGACCTTGGTTTGGGGATAAACAGACTTTTGGGGACAATAAAACTGTTTCTAGTACCCAACAGTCTGAGCTAGGCAAATTCCCAAAGAACCAAAGTGTTGGGTACAAAGAATTTCAAATTGTGCGCTGTTATAATTGTGAAGGGTGGGAGCATAGAGCCTGAAACTGCCCCAAAAAGGGGGGCAAGGATAGCATGGAGTGTAATCTTGTTACCACCATTTTGATTTTGTAATACCTCTGGAGGTGTAAAGCAGAAATGTTTCAAGCTTTGCTTGATCTGGGGAGTGTGTAAACTTTAGTTGCTTCCCATTTTCTACCAGCTGTGGCAAAGTGCATGGAAAAGTTTTAAAACAGGAGATATTACAGGCTGAGAATTTTAAGAAGCTTTTATCCCATGTAATGAAAATGTAGTCCCTGGGTGTGGACTAGCCATATAGAAAAAAGTACACTTCCCAGAAGTCCCAGGGGTTTCTTAACGAGGGACAGCTGAACTCATTAAGGGAGGTATTTAAACCCAGCAGGTATGCAGGCTAGTGTTGGATTGTTGGGGTCAGAGAGAGAGGTTACCAGAGAGAGCAGCAGCAGCAAGATGAGCTCTTAATTTAAACTAAGAAAGTGTTAATCTAGAGTAAATTTAATTGTGAGAATTAAGAATAAAAATCAGTAAGAACAAATAAAAAACAAATGGGAAAAACTTTACAACAGAAATAAGACATCCAGGAAAAATTAAACAAGAAAGAAAGAAAGAAAGAAAGAAAGAAAGAAAGAAAGAAAGAAAAAGAAAAGAACTGTAGAGGAAAAGAAAATAAATAAGACCTCCAGGAAAAATTAAACAAGAAAGAAAGAGAAAGAAAGAAATAGAAAGAGACAGAAAGAAAGAAATAGAAAGAAAGAAACAGAAAGAAAGAAAAAGAAAAGAACTGAAGAGGAAAATAAAAGGTAAGCCTTTTTAATACAACAAATTAAATAAAACCTAATTGCTAAAAACTCTCAGTTACTGAAAGCAGCTAAAAGCAGTTGGTATTTGACAGTTGGTCGGAATGGATAAATGTATCAATTTAGCCCTGCAGAATGGGAGGGGCCAGACTAGCTGTGTAATCAGATACCCTGATTACTGCAGCCTGGTTGGGGGCAAGAGGACCAAAACCAACCTGCTGTTCGGTACAGAACACCCCACTGCCTGGCACACAGCCCTCTGCACAACACATAGTAATGTCAAGCTGGGAGGGATTTGCAAAGGAAGGCAACTGCATATAGAAGATGAAACTGACCCTGACAGCACAAGGCTCAGCATCAATGTGTATTATAATAGCACTATTATGATTCAGGGAACTGAGGCCAGTCTAGAACTATTTGAGAAAGATTTCCAGGCTCTAAAAGAACTGGCTGAGAAGGAGAAAAAACACAGAGGTACTAGGACCCAGAACAGCAGCCAGCTCCCACACTGCAGACACAGCCCCTGCAGCTTCCACACTGCAGACACAGCCCCCTACAGCTCCCCTACTGCAGCCCCCCGCACCCCCCCGCTCACCCCCAGACTGCCCAGCACAGTGCAGCACTTGAAGGCATGCCTCGCGCTGCTGGAAGTGGAGTTTGCAGAATTCAAGGAGCTCACCCTGACCACGCTGACAGAGAACGACCTTGTGCAGCAGATAAGAGACGAGGTGAGGCAGGTGAGGAACGAGGCAAGGGCTTCCATCAGGGAGCTGGGAGCTGAGATGGGAGAGCTACGGCAGGACAACGAGGCCCTGAGAAACGAGCTGGCCAAGCTGAGAGAGGAGCTGCAGCGCAAAGAGAGGAGCACATAGAGCCTGAGAGATCAGCTACTAAGAGTCACACCTCCTCTCCCCCACCCAGCACAGCAATGCCACAGCCAGCCCAAGAACACAGGAGCTCCAGCAAGCAGGGCCTGTCTGACTGACACCGACACCGATACACACACCACATCATCCCACACACACATTGATCCAAACACACACCCCACTCTCCCAGCACACCCCAACACCGAGACACTCCCACCCACCACACACACTGCCCCACTCCCCCATCACACACATTGCCCCTCCCTCCCCATCACACACACTGCCCCAGAGACACAGACTCCCTCGAGCAGACAGGCTTCTAAAATATACAGCTCCAAGGTAGCCATTCTTATCGACTCCAATGGGAAGTACCTGAACCAGCGAAGACTCTTCCCCAGCAGCCAGGTAGCAAAATTCTGGTGCCCAACTACAGAAAGGGCGCTCCAGCTGCTGTGCCAGTCGACCCTGAGAGACCCCAAGCACATTATCATCCACACTGGCACCAACGACCTGGGCTCCCAATGGGAAGATGTGGCCGAGTCAATAAGGAGAGTAGCGGAGAAGGCCACAAAGGAGTTCCCTGGCGCGAAGATAGTGATCTCCACCCTGCTGCCCACAGAGGATGTCCCCCAGCACACTATTCAGAGGATCAACAGTGACATCTCCAGCGGCTGTGCCCTCCTGCCTAATGTCCACTCGGCACACCACCCCACCCTGAGCACGCTGCACCTGTACGATCATATACACCTCGACCAGGAAGGTGTTAGGATCTTCGCCAAAAACCTGAAGAACACTGCTATGGGCCGAGACCCCGCCAGCCATCCCCGAAACAGAAGCACACCGGACCACCAGCAAGGACAGCCCAGCCCTGCGCTCACGAGGAGACCCCTCCAAGAACACCAGCATCCGCAGCCTGGACACCGGCAGCACACACTACCCAGCCCAGCCCAGCAGAGCCCAGCCCAGAGGGACCCAGCCCAGCAGAGCCCAGCCCAGAGGGACTCAGCCCAGCAGAGCCCAGCCCAGAGGGACCCAGCCCAGCAGAGCCCAGCCCAGAGGGACCCAGCCCAGCAGAGCCCAGCCCAGAGGGACCCAGCCCAGCAGAGCCCAGCCCAGAGGGACCAAGCCCAGCAGAGCCCAGCCCAGAGGGACCCAGCCCAGCAGAGTCTAGCCCAGAGGGATCCAGCAACAACAGCAGCTCCAGCACAGCACTCAGACAGAGCAGCAGCCGCAGCAGCACAGCTATGCAGCAGCTGTTTCCAAACCAGGGACCCTAGCCAGCTCTGAGATGGGGGAGATACGGCAGCTCCTGAACTTAATTTTCAAAATCATGAGCTAAGTACACCCCACTCTAAATGTATTAGAAAAGATGTACAACTAATAATAAGAATTAGAATAAGAAAATAATAATATGAATAATAAGAAAACACGTTACTGATTTGTGTTCAATGTTTCTGACATTATATTTTATTCTACATAATAATTATAAATAGCTTAAATTATAAATATGAGATCACTTAAAATTAGCTCCTGGAATATTCAGGGTTTGTGTTCTTCAGTGTTTGGGCTGAAGAGCACAGACCCTGAATTCATCAGAAATATAAATAATATAGATATAATTATTCTCCACGAGATGTGGTGCCGTGCTGATGTGTCCACTCACTGTCCCTCAGGCTACAGGGAGATTATAGTGCCCCCCCTAAACACTCACACGTAAATCGTGGCAGAGACTCAGGGGGGATCATTGTGTGGTACAGAGAGGAGCTCACCGACTCTATTAGGCCAATAAGAACAGGAGAGACCCACCTGTGGTTAAAAATGAGTAATAGCATTGTCACCTGCCAAACAGATATCTACCTGTGTGCAGCCTACATCCCCCCATTGGACTCCCCTTATTACAAGGAAGACACCTTCCGCAATCTCCAGACAGAGATTTGCCACTTCCAGGCCCAGGGAAGTGTACTGCTCTGTGGTGACTTTAAAGTCAGAACAGGCACTCTGCCTGACTTCATTAACTCACAGGGGAACAGCCACATGTTCGGACAATCCCCTCTATACCACACGCACATGACTACAAACAGGAATAGCCATGACAGTGTGGTAAATAAAAATGGGAGACAATTATTGAATCTCTGTCAAGGCCTAGGCCTATATATCATGAATGGCAGGATCAGAGGGGACTCTTTAGGGAGGTTTACATACAGCTCAGCTCTTGGTAACAGTGTGGTGGACTATGCCATCACTGACCTGGACCCCTCCTTTATTAATGCATACACTCTCAGACCACAACCCCCCCCTGTCAGATCACAGCCAAGTCACTGTGTTCATAAAAAGAACACACAGACACAGCCCTGTAAGCTGTACAATCTAAACCATTCCTAGAGATGGGCTCCAAACAGAACAGAAATATACAAAGAAGCAATTGGCATCAATGAAATAGAAACCCTAATACACACATTTCAAAACACACAGTATCAACACACAAAAACAGGAGTAACTCTGGCTGTAAAAGATTTGAATAACATATTTAGAAAAGCAGCAGAAAAATCTAAATTAAAAATTGTAAATCGGAAAAACAACCAAAAGAATAAATTAAAAGAAAAGTGGTTTGATGAAGAATGTAAAACTAGAAGGGAAAAACTAAGACAGCTATCCAATCAAAAACATAAAGATCCAGACAGCCCAGATTTACGCCTCAGATACTGTGAGGCACTGAATCAATACAAAACACACTCTAAGAAATAAAAAACAAGACCATATTAATAAACAACTCAGCGAAACTAAGGAGTCAATTAACCAAAATCATTTTTGGAAAACCTGGAACAGCCTAAATTCAACAAAAAATGAAGAATCGGCCATCCATAATGGAAACATTTGGAAAAAAACATTTTGAAAACCTTTACAAAGAAATACAAAACAAAGAACAAAAAACTCAAAATACCATTTGTGAAAAACTAAAAAAATTAAAATCCTGTATTAAGGACAATCAGAACCCCCTAGACACCCCAATCACGGCGGAGGAGCTGAATGATAAACTCAAGGCCCTCAAATCAAGAAAAGCAAGTGGGCCTGACAGCATCAATGCTGAGATGCTGAAACACAGCAGCCCCAAGCTGCAGGAGGCCCTGCTCAAACTCCTCAATCTCGTACTGAGAGCTGGGTATTTCCCTGAGACCTGGAACCAAGGGCTTACAACACCCATATATAAAAGTGGAGACAAATTTGACCCCAATAACTACCAGGGCATCTGTGTGCACAGTAATCTGGGGAAGGTGTTCTGTAGTATCATTAATGCCCAGATACTGGCCTTCCTTACCGAACACAGTGTCTTGAGTAAGAGTCAGATTGGATTTCTACCAAAACACCACACTTCTGATCATGTTTACACCCTACACACCCTAATAAATAAACACGTCCATCAAACTAATAAAGGAAAAATATTCGCCTGCTTTATAGACTTTAAAAAGGCATAAAGGACTGTTTCTTAAACTTCTTCAAAGTGGTGTAGGGGGTAAAGTATACAACATCATAAAATCGATGTACTTAGAAAATAAGTATGGTGTGAAAATTGGCAACAAAAGAACAGAATTCTTCAGACAGGGGCATGGGATGAGACAGGGCTGCAGTCTGAGTCCAATACTGTTCAACATCTATATCAACGAGCTGGCCATAATGCTGGAGCAGTCTGCAGCCCCTGGCCTCACTCTACATGACACTGAAGTTAAATTCCTGCTCTACGCAGATGATCTGGTCCTGCTGTCACCCACAGAGCAGGGTCTGCAGCAGAGCCTGTCACTGCTAGAGCAGTACTGTCAGGCCTGGGCCCTGGCAATAAACATGAACAAGACCAGAGTGATGATATTCCAGAAGAAAGCCAGATCTCAGGGAAATAAGTACCACTTCTCTCTGGTCAACAGCACCCTAGAGCATACCACCAGCTACACATACCTGGGTCTGACCATCAGTGCATCAGGGAGCTTTAACCTGGCAGTGAATGCACGAAAGGAAAAAGCATGCAGGGCTTTTATGCCATAAAGAGGAGACTCTATAACATAAATCCCCCCATCAAAATTTGGCTCAAAATTTTTGTAAATGTGATTCAGCCCATTGCTCTCTATGGCAGTGAAGTGTGGGGTCCAATCACGAACCAGGACTACACAAAATGGGACAAGCACCCCACAGAAACTCTGCATGCAGAGTTCTGCAAAAACATCATGAAATTACAAAGAAAAACACCAAACAATGCATGCAGGGCTGAATTAGGCCTTTATCCATTGATTATTAATATCCAAAAAAGAGCATTAAAATACTGGATTCATCTAAAAACTAGTGACCCAAACTCACTCCATTATAAAGCCCTGCAATACCAAGAGCTCAGCCCAGAAAAGAGTCCCCTCAGCCAGCTGGTCCTGAAGCTCACTGAGCTGAGCAACACTGACATCAGTCAGCTTCAGGACAGCACTGCAAAAACAATTCCAATTAGTGTCAACCAAATTATGAAACACCTGAAACACTCCTATCTGGACCATTGGGATACAAACACTAAAACACAAAACAAACTAGAGTGCTACCGGACCCTAAATCGAAATTACACCCTGGCAGAATACCTGGTAACTGTCAGAAACACAAAGCAGAGGCAGATCCTGACCAAATACCGGCTCAGTGACCACAACCTGGCCATTGAAAAAGGCCGACAGAGGCAAACCTGGCTGGCCAGGGAGAACAGGCGCTGTGGTCACTGTGAGACAGGAGAGGTCAGACAGAGATTCACTTCCTGACACAGTGTGAAAAATATAAAAACATAAGAGACATTTTCTTCCCCAAATTCTGCGATTTAGTCCCAGAATTCCCCAAAATGTGTGATATCCAGAACCTGTCAATCCTGCTTGGGGAAGACAAACACACAGCCAGACTGGCTGGTCAATACATGGAGACCTGTCATAGCCTGAGGGACAAACCGTGAACACGTCACACTAGAGAGGGAAAAGAGAGAGTGAGGGAGGGAGGGAGTCTGTTTAATGTAGAGGGAAGGAGGGGGGATTCTGTTTAATACAGAGGGAGGAGGGAGGGGGGTACTGTTTAATATAGAGGGGAGGGAGGGATTCTGTTTACTATAGAGGGAGGGAGGGAGGTACTGTTTAATATAGAGGGAGGAGGGATACTGTTTAGTATTTTATATATATATATATATTGTAACCCGGCCGGCACTCACGGTCGTTCGTTTGCCCCTATTAAGTAGACCCAGGACACAAGAAATGGAGTTTAAAGCGCGGTTGCGCTATTTTTTAATACAACAACAAAAATAAACAAAACGAAACAAAACACCTAGCTCCGTTTTGCATTAACTACACGCTTTATGCAGGTCCCTGACTAGCTCGCAGGACGGCTAAGCCGTTTACCTGTCATAAAAACAAAACACTCGTGTGACTGCTCGGAGACAGAGCACGTCATCTGCCTCCTTCTACTCAGCAGCCAGGAACAGACTGGCTGCTTCTATTATATACCCTACACCTGGCATTAATTGACAATAGTTGCCAGGTGCGGGTGATAATTAAACAATAAACAATAATAAAACAATTAAACAAAATGTGCATACGCACATGCTTTCTGCAGGGAGGATATTAACCCCCTCCCTGCTGTGTTATATATATATATATATATATATATATATATATATATATATATATATATATATATATATATATATATATATATATATATATATATATATATATATATATATGTGTTTTCTTTGTATATTTGAGTCGGTTATGCCATGTATGTGCTTTGGCAACACAATTCTTTTTATTGTCATGCCAATAAAGCCAACTGGAATTGAATTGAGAGAGAGAGAGAGAGAGAGTAAAATAACAGCAAAGAGAACAGAAACGTGTGTGTAAGTATTTCCTGCTTAAAGCTAGTAAATGGTTTAGCCATTCGACAGTTTAGAGTAAGGCTGTATTGGTTATTCGCTAACCAAACTAACTGTTTAGTTAGTGCTGCAAAGAAGGAGATGTTTTGTTATTATTTTTGTTTAAAGTTTTCTTGCAAATAATAAATGTACTGGATTTTCCTGTTTATACTGAAACTACTGAAAGATCTCGAGTGGTGATGGGAAAATACCTGTGTAAACAGAAGCGTTTGTCACATACGTTGGAATATGCAAGGAAACTTTCATTAATTAAAAGTGAGCAGCACCTCGAAGATGGAAGATTTATTGAGAGGACATTTTTAACAAGTGTCTGCACAACAGCAGTAGGCAACTCGTGCACAACATGATGCCACACGCATACAGCATGAGACTAATCAACTGATCCAGTATTCAGAACGAATCAATGTCCCTCAGGAAGGAGGGACATTGCTACACTGCAGTTTTTTCACGGGGTGTGGCAGTGTAGCAGGGTGAAAGTCCTGCCGGAGCACATGTGTGTGTGTTGGTGTGGGGAATAATGGGTTGGCAGGAAGGGGGTTCAATTTCTCCCTGTCAAAACACGTGGGAATGTGACTGGAGCCGTGAATTGAATAAGTGTTTAATTGGTTTATTAAGGCTCCAGCCACAAGTGTATAAATAGGGTGATCATGGGTGTTAGTGAGGATTGGTTGAGTTAATGTTGGTGTGTAGGTCCATGTGGCATGTGTTTTCGTGTTCTGTGCTGTCCCATCTGTTTGTTTAAGTTTTCATGACTTTTGTACAACCTTTTGTTTTGGACCTTGTGCCTTTTATTTTGTTAAATGTATTTTGTCTAGAGTTTGTCCATGCTAGTTTTGTTTATTTGATTATTAAACCTGCTCATTAGCGCTTTGAAACTGCAACTTCTGTGTCTGAGTTTCTCTGTCTGAGATTTTGAAGAAAGACGGAAACGAATGCGGCAAGGAATTCATAAAATGGCAGGCAGCCCTGTTTCCTTATTCCAACTAAATAAGGCAAAGTTTCATCTCTTAATGGTACAACTATCAATTTCTTGCCACAACATGACAAGCTGCCTTGTTTTTTTTTTTAATTAATGATTTTGTGATATTGTTTGTGTCTTTATAGTGAATGTTCCACGCTGGTGTCACATAATGACTTGCAGAACTAAGTAATATGTGGTTTTAAGTTTCTGATTTCGAACTGATTATAAAAACTTGTATCTTCAATTCTGTAAGTTGTGTGTTATTTACAGTGCTAATGTCGCTTTTTTCAATTGATGGGGGTATATTTTACATCGCGAATGCAGTAGTACATTAGTCATTGAGTGTGTGTGGGGGTTGGTAATAACTGTTTAGTTATTTGTCCCTCACCTGTCAAAAAAGTTACGAGCCACCACTGCCTTCACCTGTTGTTAGTAGAATAAATACCGTGCGCAACTTCAGACCTGTTGCCACCCACAAGTATGCTAATTAGAATTTTTCCTACCAGTATTTTTGTTTCTAATTAGTTAGTAAATAGGGTGTGACACTTCAGGAAATACCATGCACAGTTGTTTCAATTTTCCTTCCGCAATTCTGGCAAAATTACTGCTGCTTCGTAAATGAAGCCCTTTGAGTATTCTTGTACTATTCTTGTATATATATATATGTATATATTGACGAAAACATAAATTAAAATGTAATGTATTTTATTGTGAGAGGGATCTTTTTTCGTGAGCTTCTGAATTTGGACAGCTACCATTGGCACTGATAGTGCTTTCCTGGGCAGCAGTTCAAGATACCTCCTTTACATTTTACTTGCTGGTATCTCGGACCCTGTTAAAGTTAGAAAAACAAAAGACCCCTCATTTTGTTACTCTGCTTCCCCTGTGAAAACCGAAAAAACAACCGTCGGCCGCCACTGGGTCCTTGGCAAAGGTTTATCCGAGAAAGAGCTGGGCAACATTCTGAGATATGTCCTTTACATTTTAATCATTGGTATCACAGCCAAAAAGTAGCCAAATTGTATTTTTTAAACCAGCCATAAACCAGCACTTACATTTAAGACTTAAATATATATTACAAAGGTATAAATAAGTGTCACACATTTATTTAAAATAACAAATAACACAGGTAATTAATGTTATAAATGATTTTGTATTTATTTATCTGCTTTGCTATTTTTTTCACACAATTTACAGTATTATTAGTTTATTATTATTATTATTATTAGTTTATTTGGCAGATGTCTTTATCCAAGGTTATAGGCAGTGGTTAATTTGTACAGAGCGAATTGCCGGGGAGAAAACAGTGACAATATTACCGTTCTTAGAACCGCACATTTAAAATCAAAAAGTCTATTTGAAAGAGTAGTGTACTACAAGTGTTACAAGTTTGCAATCACATTTTCCACATCATATATAAACTAGTAATACATTTAAATCAACCACAGGACAAAGAAAACAAAAAAATGTCAGTAATTAGACCATGTTTATTTTTTAACCTCTGGATATATTGTAGCATTTCACAGGAGGCAGAAAACATATGATACATGCTTTGTTCTTGGTTCCAATCTTTCTCTTTATTATCGGCACTCGGGCAGGCAACACCTCCCTCTCAGTTACTCTGGCAGGCAACACCTCCCTCTCAGTTACTCTGGCAGGCAGCACCTCCCTCTCCTACACTGGAGATGGCACCAGCTCCCTTGCTTGCTTGCCTCTGGGAACGGCTGCCCCTCTTCCGCTTTCGTTCTCAGGCAGGCAGCTCTTCTCCCTCTTGAAAGGGACAGCACACCACTTGTACCTGAACACCCCGTAGGCAAAGCACCAGCCTTGGTCTTCAAGGCCACCGAGGAGGTCCTCCAGTCTGCCATCCCACCGGGCCTGGAATGGGTTGGGGTTCCAGCGGATCTACTGGTCCATCTCTTGTCTCTTAACTGCTCCTGCTTGACACTCGTGGGTTTTGTCTGAATCCCACTGCTACCAATGTCACGTTTGACAGGAGGCAGAAAACAGAGATGCGCTTTGTTCTAGGTTCTAATATTTCTCTTTATTATCGGATGCTATCTCAGCACCTGCCAGAGTCCACTGCTCTGTCTGCTTCACAGCATACACAATTTCTTCCCTTGGCAACCAACATCAGAACAACACAGACCAAGGACATACCCAAAATGGCGGTGAAGCGCCTTCTTACAACCTTAGCTCTACCCCTTTATGCAAATCGGTATGGAGCTAAGACACATCCCATTGGTCCTCAGCCACACACTAGGACCAATGGGCACAGACAATCAACAGCCAATGAGGACAGACAGATAACAACCAATGGTAACAGACCAGGGAAGACAAACAGGCAGGCGGGCTACATTATACATGGGAATACACACACAAAAGGTATACAAAGCAGCGGCGGAATACAGCGGGGAGGGAATAAACACAAAGCACATAAACACAGATAGACAGCAGGGATTACAGTACACAAACACAATGCACAGATCACTACAATAGAGAAGCCCGAGCTTCTCTGTTGTTTCTGCCTGTTTCGAGATGCATCTCCTCTGTTTTTCACCCCACTGCATGAGCAGTCGCAGAGCAACACTCCGCCTCCACTCCCACATTAAATAGCTGCCTTGTACCAAAATTCGAACGGGAACATCCCTGGCAGCGGACTGTCTTTATTAGTGTAGAATTTTAAGAAAACGTTGGTGCTTAATATTATGCGTGACTGATACATTCTTAGACAGCACGCATCTGAGAGCAAAACATAGTATTTGACATTTTTTTTTACTATCTTAACGTAAGAGTTAAAGGTGCCTGGGCTCAGGACAAATTAAGCACCGGTTAGGGCAATGCAAGGTTATAGGGCAATGCAAGGTTATAGTGCAAGCACCGCTGTTTCTCATTTGATAAGATCAAATGCAGTAGGTCCAGGGAATTTTTTTTTTATTCAGAATGTAGTGTAAAATGTAATTGTGCAGAAGTGTTGGCGGATACAGTTTTTAAATATAAATGTAAAAACAAAAGCAATTGTAATTTTATTGATACAGTTCTTAAATTGGTGACAGATTTTCCTTATTTCACAATCAAACAAGGAAGAAATTTATTTGCAAACAACTTTGTTAGTGCATCAACTAGGGTTGATATTAAAACAACAAAAGTATGGAAATGCGATGTTAGGGTTTTCATCCATAACTCTGCATCCCCCTCCTCCTTACAAGCAGTGGAAGGGGCAAGGCAAGGGGCACACTGCATTTATATATGGGCACTGCTTAGGCAGGTCTAGTAGGAGACAAATACATAATAGTGGCACCAACAACACTGTACCTGTAAGAATGCCACTGCCATGGTCAGCGACTAGATGTGCTGTCAGTTTATTGGATGGGAGTGGGGAGCTGCATGCAGGGCAACTTGAGGGGAAGTGGATGTGTATGGTCGATCGTGAGACACAGGTGCATGACAGGAGGACTACCAACAGTGCTGAAATACGAATCTATGAGATGTTCTAGCTTAACAGTCTGTTGTGTGGAATTGCAGATGTTCAATGGCATAACAGTCTTTTGCAGGGGGGGAGGGGGTGTTGGGCCGGCACTCGCATTTCTCCAATGTCTTAGGACTATGTTGACAGATGGCACCCACATGTGTAAATAGCCATCCTTATGCAGTGCACCTTCCCCCACGTCAGTCTCCCAGTAGGTCTCTAGGGAGCACTTTGGGGTGCATTACACACAATGCACCATGATGATGGACGTCTCTTGTGTTATCTGCAGAGAGCTGTATATCATCTTAGCTGCTGATGGCTGTCTGTGGTTGCTTGTGTTGCCTTGCCCATTCCACTGCTTGCAAGGGGGAAGAGGGATGCAGAGTTAGGGTTGAAAACCCTAACATTGCATTTCCCTACTTTTTTTTCATTTTAATATCAACACTAACTGATGCATTAACTACATTTTTTGCAAAGAATGTATATGTTACGGTTCTACACATTTACCGAGTATGTTAAACATTGACCACTTAATCTACAGATTTACCGATTTTACACGTGAACCGTAACATATATGTCATCGGTTCCAGTCAACCGTTTAGTTGTTTATACAGGAATATACCCGAGACCCAGAGTAAGTATTACATACAAAGAATGTATATATTTTTGTAACAGAGTTTCACAAACTTATTGCAATCAAAGAACTGCACATAAACTTAGAGCATTGCCTGTTAAACTGGGTGTACCAGATTAAACATCAAAAAACTATAAATAAAACATCAAGCTCAATGTGAACTTGTGCCAAATAAAATCTTCAATAGTGTATAACAAATATCTCAAACACTGTGCCCACAAAAATAAATAAAATACAAACAGAGTACACGTAAGTAAAATAAATTAAATCAAAGCTACAAGCAAAACTAGCATGCAAATAAAACTATGATAACACAACATTTTTTCTGTAAAAACAAAGCAAGGCAACACAATAGATTAAAAATTCAGTGTACAATATTATTAAAACAATGCTTAATAAAACACAAGAAATTACAAAATGATAAAAAGCATTTAAAACACGTACCATTTTTATATTTCCAGGATATAAAATATAGCAGCAATTTGTTTTCAAATAATAAAAACTCCATTTAAAAAAAAAAGTCCTTCATAAAAAGAACTAAAAACTGCTACATACCAGTCGCATCATTTGCTAAGCATTTAGTCCAGGCTCTTGCGTAATCCTGCTATCACTCCCTGAAGCTTTAAAATCTATAACTATAACTATCTATAACTATCTATAACTATCTATAACTATCTATAACTATCTATAACTATCTATAACTATCTATAACTATAAATTTGAGTATGCAACAAAATCAAATAAACATTTTAACTAGCTCCAACTCCCGAGGGGTCTTAAAGTAACAGGGACTCTTTTCTCTGCCATGCTACACTCCCCCCCCCCCCCCCAAATCATTGTCCTGATGATTCAATTTACTTATATGGCAATGTACTGGGGTGGTGTCAATTCCTTTAATAACATGGCCATTGAAGATAACTGTTACATATATAGTGCTATTCCAGAACCTCACAGCAGTGTCCATCTGTTTATGTAACATTTTTGTTTGTTTTCAAAGTGTCCAAACGTGGACCAGAATTTGTATCGCATGACTTTTTATAAACACCCAAGATTAGATTTGAACCAATCATTGATATGTGTTCTGAAGCCATTTTATCTGTGTGATTGGAAGATCTGGACAAGGAATGCCTGACGGATAAGTTTTAAAAACTCTTGCACAGACAGGATCATATTCTCTTCAACTTTCTCCTGTCTTGCTGTCTATTGCTCTATCTTCAATTTAAGAATAACTCTCTCTCCATTCAACGTTAGCTTTGCACAAACTCAGCACTGCTTGCTATTTTCACACCACACCAAGATGCTCCAAGGGGGAGAGACCTTTGAAGTTCCAGCCTTGAGTAATATCTCCTGCAACATGCAGCTGCTTGTTAGGAAAGACAGCTGCCTGTGTCCAACTAAAAGAAAGCTTCAAAAAAGATCACAGGCAGGCCTAGGAATTCATTTCTTTGAGGAAATCACAAAGAAAAAGTAAAACCATCTTTGAAAACATTGGTAACAAAAACATTACTTGGACTCTCTGGAACCACAAGGAGTCAACTTATTCCAAGCCTGTTTTAAACCTATTTCTAAGTTTGTTAACTATATGACAATTTATTACATTTCATGGTGCATAGAAATGTTGTATCATTGAAATAAACAAAAGTAATTTTACTTTAAAGCTGACTTGTCTGATTTTATTTTTGGATGTTAATTAAAGCACTGTTAAGATATTATATACTACCGTTCAAAAGTTTGGGGTCACTTAGAAATGTCCTTGTTTTCCATGAAAACATACATGAAATGAGTTTGAATAGGAAATATAGCAAAATGAATAGGAAATATAGTCATTGACAGGGTTAGAAATAATGATTTTTAATTGAAATAATAATTGTGTCCTTCAAACTTTGCTTTCGTCAAAGAATCCTCCATTTGCAGCAATTACAGCCTTGCAGACCTTTGGCATTCTAGTTGTCAATTTGTTGAGGTAATCTGAAAAGATTTCACCCCATGCTTCCTGAAGCACCTCCCACAAGTTGGATTGGCTTGATGGGCACTTCTTACGTACCATACGGTCAAGCTGCTCCCACAACAGCTCAATAGGGTTGACTGTGCTGGCCACTCCATTATAGACAGAATACCAGCTGACTGCTTCTTCCCTAAATAGTTCTTGCATAGTTTGGAGCTGTGCTTTGGGTCATTGTCCTGTTGTAGGAGGAAATTGGCTCCAATCAAGCGCCGTCCACAGGGTATGGCATGGTGTTGCAAAATGGAGTGATAGCCTTCCTTCTTCAAGATCCCTTTTACCCTGTACAAATCTCCCACTTTACCACCACCAAAGCACCCCCAGACCATCACATTGCCTCCACCATGCTTGACAGATGGCGTCAAGCACTCCTCCAGCATCTTTTCATTTGAGTCTGCGTTTCACTTAATGTTCTTCTTTGTGATCCAACACCTCAAACTTAGATTCGCTCTGTCCATAACACTTTTTCCAATCTTCCTCTGTCCAGTGTCTGTGTTCTTTTGCCCATCTTAATCTTTTCTTTTTATTGGCCAGTCTGAGATATGGCTTTTTCTTTGCAACTCTGCCTAGGCGGCCAGCTTCCCGGAGTCGCCTCTTCACTGTTGACGCTGAGACTGGTGTTTCTTGGGTACTATTTAATGAAGCTGCCAGTTGAGGACCTGTGAGGCGCCTGTTTCTCAAACTAGACACTCTAATGTATTTGTCCTCTTGCTCAGTTGTGCACCGGGCCTCCCACTCCTCTTTCTATTCTGGTTAGAGCCAGTTTGCTGTTCTGTGACGGAGTAGTACACAGCGTTGTATGAGATCTTCAGTTTCTTGGCAATTTCTGCATGGAATAGCCTTCATTTCTCAGAACAAGAATAGACTGACGAGTTTCAGAAGAAAGTTCTTTGTTTCTGGTCATTTTGAGCCTGTAATCGAACCCACAATTGCTGATGCTCCAGATACTCAACTAGTCTAAAGAAGGCCAGTTTTATTGCTTCTTTAATCAGCACAACAGTTTTCAGCTGTGCTAACATAATTGCAAAAGGGTTTTCTAATGATCAATTAGCCTTTTAAAATGATAAACTTGGATTAGCAAACACAACGTGCCATTGGAACACAGGACTGATGGTTGCTGATAATGGGCCTCTGTACGCCTATGTAGATATTCCATTACAAATCAGCCGTTTCCAGCTACAATAGTCATTTACAACATTAACAATGTCTACACTGTATTTCTGATCAATTTGATGTTATTTTAATGGACAAAAAATTTGCTTTTCTTTCGAAAACAAGGAAATTTCTAAGTGACCCCAAACTTTTGAACGTTATAATACTTGCATAAGTATTCACCCCCCTTGGACTTTTCCACATTTTGTAGTGTTACAACCTGGAATTAAAATGGATTTAATTGGGATTTTTACCATTTGATTTACACAACATACTTAACACTTTGAAGGTGCAAAATATTTTTTATTGTGACACAAAAGTTAATTAAACAAAAAAAAAGACATTTGTTCGTTGCATAAGTATTCACCCCCCTGAGTCAATACTTGGTAGAAGCACCTTTGGCAGCAATTACAGCTGTGAGTCTTTTTGGGTAAGTCTCTACCAGCTTTGCACATCTGGATCCTGCAATTTTTGCTCATTCTTCTTGGCAAAATTGCTCAAGCTCTGTCTAGTTGGATGGGGACCGTTGGTGAACAGCATTTTTCAAATCTTGCCACAGATTCTCAATCGAATTGAGATCTGGGCTTTGACTGGGCCATTCTAAGACATTCAGGTTCTTGTTTTTAAACCACTCCAGTGTAGCTTTGGCTGTGTGTTTAGGGTCATTGTCCTGCTGGAAGGTGAACCTCCGCCCCAGTCCCAGGTCTCTTGCAGACTGAAACAGGTTTTCCTCTAGAATTTCCCTGTATTTGGCTCTCAGGGTGATGAGCAGTGTTGGTTTTGCGCCACACATAGCGTTTTGCGCTAAGGCCAAAAAGTTCAAATTTGGTCTCATCAGACCAGGAGTGTGCACCCTGACACACTTCCCCTTTCAAATGCTCATATATCAAGTCTGCCTTGTATGAGAGTGACATGCGTCAAGAACCTATCACACTCTGGATCTCACATGGCCTGAAAATTTGCACCATTAATTGTGCCCTTATCCCCCTGGCCTCCCTGAAGATTTGTTGTTCAGGTGCTGATACATGTGAACGGAGTCATCAGCCAAGGCCTCAGGGTAGCCATTGTCACCTGCAAATTAAAATAATTTAAAGTTAATTTTGTGGTACAATGTAAGTGATTTAATTTTATGTTAAGTTCAGTACACTAAATAGAGTGAGCTGTTTCCTTACCCAGTAGCCAGCCTTCTGTAATTTCCTGTACAACAAACATTCTGCATAATTCAGACTGTTGCCATATGAAGGTGTCATGACAAGACCCTGGGAATCTGGCAACCACATTAGTTATCTTGCATTTTGCAATACACACCACCTGCATTTTAAGGTAATGGAAGCCTTTGTGATTCACAAAGACTGATTGCAACGTGCATGCAGGGAATCTGGCAATTCCATAAAACTCCCTCATTGTTTGATGTTGTTGCTCTAGTGAGAGGGGGAAACTGATATATTGATCAGTTTAGATCAACAAGAAACTGACTGAGGCCACGGCACATAGCTTACTGCATAATACCAGTGGTGTCTCCTGCTGGCACCTGGAATGTGCCACTAGCAAGAAAGCACATGGCAGCTGAGACTTTGACCTCCACTGGTAATGCATGACTCCTCTGGGTGGAATTCTCTAAATCCTCCCATAACTCTGCAGAGGTTAATGATGGTCTGCCTGTCCAGCCTGTAGTGTTGGATAACTTGATCCTCAGGGAGTCCCAGGAAGGACTGGTGGGCACGATATACCCTGTTGAGGGCATAGGGGCATGTAAGAAGTTGCCTGTGAATCGCCCTCTGTCTCTGTCTCCTATGCAGTCTGGAAGTAACATTAAACACTTCTGCAGCCATTGTATCGAGCAGAGGTAATTGTGGGTGTGGCCCTTTAAATAACTAGGCTGGGAGTTCAGTGTGGGTGTTGGGCACTTATTTGTTTTGAATATAGGAATTGTGCACCTAAATTAGGGCACACCCATGAATTAGTCACTCAGTTAAAGGAAATCACATACGTGCCTAAGTGCTATTAGGTCAGCATTTGCACTTTGGCTGAATATAGCATTTTTCCAATTGCACACCTAATTTTTCTAGTTAGGCCAATATGCATAAAACTTACCGTCTCCTTTATCATGCCAGTACTAGTGTTTAACATGACAATATTTCATCGGGTGATACATAAACGCCATTTACCGTCAAAAAACATCACTCATCACGACGTCAGAATAACGTGCCCTTAGAGACCAATTTTCTCATTAACATATTATTCGTATGATTCATAAATCTGTATTGTGCCATTAATTGACCCTTACCGGCATCATAATTAACACATGCCTCAGACTAGGTGGAGAATGAGATGTGTCTTAATGGAATCATTTCCTAGCATAATATCTGTGTTTAGGAACATGTATTTAAGCCTATAGCAATAATAAAAACACTTACCAATAATTAGGCAATTTAAGTACTTTGTTACTTGTAACACATACAATAAATTGCATTGTTAACTCGTCTGAACAGGATAGGCTACTTCCTGGGTTCATAGCCTATTCATTGTCTAAATGGAGAAAATGTCAGGCTTCGTTTGCTTGTGTGGGCTGTACATCGATACATTGGAAGACAATCTTCCCAGAAAAAACCCTGCAGATTTGAGCTCAGACTTGACCCTCTGGATTACGCTGATGATGTGAGCAGGTATCAACTTAGCAGGAGAACAATTACTCACCTTTGGGGAGAACGAGAACATCAACTGAAGAGTTGAAGTGCTAGAAACAAGGCTGTTCCCATATAACGAAAGTTACAAACTCACTGCATGATTTGGATTTGATGTTAGTTTTTGCGGTAAACCCTCCCCAAAAAAACACAATTTTTCATTCTTATATTGATCACTGTCAGTGCTCAGAAAGCTAATAGTGCACTTTACATATTTTTCATAAGATTCCATCTACCGATAGAGGCAGATTAAGTCATTTTAAAGTAAATTAGGTTGTATAAGTCCCCCAACATATCCATGTGTTTACTATTTACAGCTATGATCAAAAGTGTTGCATCACCCTATAGAATTAACTTTTTGCTTCATAAAATCAAATGAAACCTGCTGAATACTGAATTACATATCGCTTTGTAGTTTTCTAATTAAATGGACAAAAATGGAAACTTTTGACATTTTGAAATTAAATACTGTACTATGGCTTCCGGTAGACTTTTGATTTTCATTTTCTAGTTTCTTTGATTACATGATGTTAAATAAAAGATCTAAAGTGGTACAAGTGAAGTGCTGTTCCGGGTTTGTGCTGGCCTCTGGTGACAGCTCCGGAACGTGATAGCCGTCTAGTGAATGCACTCAGCAATAGACAGTACAAACAAACACTCACGATTTATTTCACGAACAGTACGGGTCCTTCCAGGTCAATGACACAACCAAAACGAAGGAACAGATAACATTGTTTCGACCCCTATTTATACAGTCACTCATGACCCCTTGGAAAATGATTGCAGCTGCTTTTTATGATCTGCAGCTGCCACATCATTTCCCCTCCGGGTCAATGAGTTAATGTACCGAAACTCTGTCTCTTTTCTACATGACCGACTTCCTTTTACCCCTGGGAACGAAGTATCAGGCCAAGCAGTCCAGGGTACTCTGTTCCCGTTACTTAGCGCCCTCACAGGTCGGGAGGGAGATTTACCACCAAGAATCATTGTCTTTCTGTCACATAACTCAAAATAAATTGCAAGAAATATGTTGCGTTTTCTAATACAATTTTGCTATGAAACCGAGTAGTATTGTGTGACAGGCAGGATTTTTCAATCTAGCTGTGTTTATTTATTTTAGTTTGAAAAAAGCTTTTTGTATGGTAAGGTGTTCTGTATTGCTGTAAATCCAAATGTTTAAGAATTAAACATGAAATCAAACACCTACAAGAAACAGATAATAAATATGTCTTGGTGTTTATTTTGGAAGCACAATTAAACTACAAACTGATTATAATTTAAACATGTACATTATTTATTTCCCAATATGAATACTAATGAATGGGCTATGCTTGATCAAAAATACATTAAAATAATTGTGAACCGGGATGGAGACCTTGCTGTGTTATAGGCAGGTATTTAGGAACACACAAAATAGCAGTCACCAAAGAAAGAGAGAGAGAAAGACAGACAGAAAGCAGCATTTACATTGTATCTCATTGTATTTCATTATTTTTGGTCAGCTATATAGGCTTTAGACGCATAACAGGAAAGCTGTTTTAAATACACAAAACACACTAGTGTTATTAAAATAAACATGCAGTGTATCTCTTGAATTTAGTGATGAGAAACAGAGTCTAGATGTATTATTATTGTATGTGAATGAATTGTACAGGTATTCGCGAACTGGGGGAATACAGCAACACATAAAAGCATACTTGTTTCGCCATTTAACAATTGTAGGCTAATTTAATGTAACTGTGTGGTGCTGTCTTGCTGTGTGAAAGGTCACTTTTCTTCTCAAAAATAATCAGGTATTGTCTTCAGGTGAGTTCAATCAAAAGAGTTTTAGTCAGGAATAAACCAATCAAAAAGTAGTATAGGCTACAATAGCAACAGCACTGTAATCAACCTCACAGGTCTCAACAGGTGGAATCCGAGCAACAGAGCTGACTGCAAGTAAACTCACAGGTCTCAACAGGTGGAATCCGAGCAACAGAGCTGACTGCAAGTAAACTCACAGGTCTCAGCAGGTGGAATCCGAGCAACTAAATACAGCATTAATAAGCATTAAATACAGCAACAAAATAAGCATTAATATACCTAGAAAACGCCTGCCCACTGGGAGTGGAACTCCACCTAGAAGGAGTGGAAATCCCCTACCTTCACCAATGAACAGTTGGCCCTCCTTCATAGGAGGTGTGTTAGTAGGCGTTCCGTGATGCTTGCCTAAAGTTACAGCGCATCACTTTTAGCAGAAGTTTGTGGTTTGGAACCAGTTTTAGCTGGTTTGATTGTGGTTTGCACATATGACCAAAACAGCTTTTTAAGCAAACCAAGGGTTTTATCATTCGTCCAAGGTCACAGCTGCATGCTGAGTTATGAAAAACCACATACTTATCATAAATCTCAGGCATGGGTGTAGTACTGGCTACGTGCAATGCTACAGAGCTACAAGGTCAGGGCAACGCTAAAGCCTTACATGTGCCATTTGCCATTCAAAAGTTTTAAAAATATAACCAGAGCTTGCTGACACCAGTGCCTTCTACTTTCTTGTGCTCTTGAAAGAAAACGTGTGCTAACAAAAAAAAAAAAAAATAGCATTTGAAGATACCTCAGGGTGCACTCTTATATTTCAATTACGGAACGATGTCTTTGCTGATAAAACTGATATATGACACACCACATGGTATCCCAGGGTAGCATTGTAGCTCGGTCTCTCTTGTTCCTTTTTGTTATGAGAATATTTCCCATGGCTCCCACATAACCAGTAAAAATAAAAACAGCCTTGTACACAAGGGGATTCTCATAGCTAAAACTTAATCGTAATAGAACAAGCCAGTCTTATCAACAAATATAGAAAAAGCACTGCAAAGAGCATAAGAAAAGTTAGGTAAAGATACACAAGATTGATGCCTTAATACAAGCATGACTTGCATTAAGGCTATTGTCTTCGCTGTCAGTGGAAGCTTCGTTTTTATTCACATTTAAACATCAGACAACTTTATTATGATTTTGTTATAATTCTGCCTAATAAAAGCTACAGTATACAATGTTTATCATCGTATTCGTAGCTTTACTAAATGCAATACAGTTTATTTTAATGTAGTGGAAACTGCTTACTGTATTTTGATAAAAGCTTTGGAGGAAACTGTCAGTGACACATAGTACTAGTTTCAGTCTCAAGTTATATTAGCTGAGCCAAGCAGCTGCAATGGGATAGCCTACTGATTTTGTTTAGAGTTTTCAAAACATTTTAGGTAAGTGAAGAAATCTTTTTTTTATATATACAAACTCTAGATGTAATAGTTATTTGTAACCACAATGGAAGCTTATTTGTGCGATGTCATTTAAAATGTAGGCATATATAAAAACAGACAGTACGTCTTAGTGTTAAAATATTTTGTAATGGCTTTGCTGAACATATTTGTGGCCATTGTCAAAAATAAGTAATTTGATAAAGATGGCAATTTTGCACATGGTACTGCATTCAGTCTCTTTTATGTGCAAAAAGAACATCTGTGGCTGACTGCTTGTGATCAGGCTGCACTTGACCTGACACACTGTCAATTTAACTGTGCTGCAACATTGATAATCACAATTGCTCTCTCCCTTCTTCCCCCACTGACTTTTCCTTCCTCCTCAAACCCCCACCCCCGCCCCAATCCTTCTCCTTCACACCTGATGACTTTGCCTCCCTCTTCTGCTTCAAAGTAGAGGATATTCAGACGCTTTTCACCAGACCACCTTCTCCTTCCCCCTCCCCACTTGACCACATCCAACCTTCCTGACTCCCCCTCATTCTCAACTATCACACCTCTACCTGACTCAGACTTTTGCTCCTTACTCCTGAAATCCAGGCCAACTACCCGTGCCCTGGATCACATTCCTACTCGCTTCCAATCCATTGCCCTTGCTCTTCTTCCTTTTATCGCCTCCCACATTAACACCTCTCTGCTCTCTGGCTGCTTTCCCTGCCTTCAAAACTGCTAACATCCATCCCATTCTCAAGAAACCTTCTCTTGACCCTTACTCCACCCAGAACTATCACCCTGTCTCTATCCTCCTGTTCCTCTCTAAAACTCTCACCAGCTGGCATCCTTCCTCACTGAGCACTATCTGCTTGATCCCCTCCAATCCGTGTTCCGTCCTGCACACTCCATGGAAACCGCCCTCCTCTCTGTAACTGACTCCCTCCTCTCTGCTTGGGCTGTCTCTCTGTCATCCATTGTAATTCTCCTTGACCTCTCTTCATCCTTTGACACTGTTGACCGTGCTATTCTCCTCTCCTCTCTCTAACTGTTCCTTCCAGGTTTCCTGGTGTGGCTCGCTCTCTTCTCTTTCCCCCCTCTCTACAGGTGTACCTCAAGGATCTGACCTGGTACCCATCCTCTTTTCACTCTACTCCCACTCACTAGGTAAGCTCATATCCTCCTTTGGCTTCTCCTACCACCGTTAAGTGGATGACACCCAGATCTTCTTCTCCTTCCCCTCCTTTGATTCCCACATCTCCTCCCGCATCTCAGAATACCTCTTGGCTATCTCAGCTTGGATGCATTCTCATCACCTCAAACTCAACCTCTCTAAATGTGACCTCCTCTACTTTCCTTCTGTTTTCTCACCCTTCTCTGACCTCTCCATCTCAGTATCCCTTGACTATCACACTCTCTCCATCTCCTTCTGCTAAAACCGTTAAAAAGTGTTATTCTTGACCCATCCCTCTCCTTCTTTCAACACATCTCTTCCCTGACACACACTTGCCTCTTATTTCTTAGCAACATCTACCCAATCTGACCTTTGCTTAATACTTATTCCACTCAACTCCTGGTCCAAGTTCTTGTACTCTCCAGATTGGACTTCTGTATATCTCTCCTTGCTGGTCTCCCTTGCACAAATACTTACCTCAGAGGTATGTATCTCTGGTGTCAATAAATAAAATCTAATAAAAACAGACATGACAGAACTTGACATATTAACAATAGTTTGAAATATTTTACTCAAGAGATCATTCTCATGCTTTGCTGAAAGATAGAAACACTAAAAGAAACTTAGTAATGCTGCCTCCCTTTACATAGATTTTTCGTACCGGTTGTTTCAATATAGTGGCATCTAGCCCACTGAATGGATACAAGGATACTGTGGTAGTGAGTGTTGGAGAATATTATTCTCTCACTTGCTTACTTTTAATTAATAAACTTTACTGAATTAGTGCAGCATAAACCTGGCAATGTCTTTAAATTATGACTTTGTATTACTTGTCCATCCAAGCTGACTCTGTGAACTGATTTGTGGACTCTATCTACGTACTTACTGTATATTGTTAAACTATTATTTAATTATGGCTAGGCTAAACTAGCACTACTTTTGTTAATTGTTTGTTTGGACTTCAATCAGAAACAGACAACTGTTTATCCTAATGCTTCATACTACAAAATACTCCTTACTACCAAAGTCACTGCAGGGAAGGGGGGTGGGGATTTACAAAAAGGAAAGTTTGCAGTGTTCACTTGTTCTGTCAAAAACAATTCCTAATACTCCTAGCACCTCATATCAATTCAGAGTCTGTTCTACTCAGAGGCTTAAATTGGGGTATGATTCAGTTGCTCTTCAATACAACTCTTTCAAATATACTTTTTGTCTTTTAAAATATACATCTGGAGTATTCTGTCAAGATATTAGTAAACACTGCTTTATAGCATCTGTTAGGGATGGAGCATGAAATCTGAGCTTTAAACATTTTGATGATCAGGCTTTCTTAAATGATCTTTGGAGAGTGGACTGGAATACATTGTTTTTAACTCCTTCAATTAAAGAAGCATGAGATTATTTTAAATGTTCTTTTTGCACTATTGCTGATAAGCATGTGCCCATGAAGTCATTAAGAGTAGAAAATCTAAATAGTCCCAGGTTTGACCTTCATTTGTCAAGTATAATTGAGCATAAGAATTTAATTTGGAAAAAAGGCAATAATGTCAAAAGTATAGCATAGAAATAAGTGCTTGCAAATAATTAGACAGGCTAAGACTAATTACTACAAAGATCAGTTTAGAAGGTCCCTGAGTAATCCAGATAAATTCTGGAGTATTGTAAAAACTATGGAAAACAAATCAATTCCAGCCCAACTGCCCAACATAGTTAATTATAGTGATCTGATTGTTACAGATAAACGACAAATGATGGGGATATTTAATTTCATAAAAGCAGGTCATGTTTTTGAGGATGCTGTGAAATTGGAGCCTAACTTGAGTAGGTTGTCTATTTCAGCTTCAGATAAAGATTTTTCAGTTTATCTGACCGCAAATATTGTTTTGCTGCCTGTTTCTGAAATTAATGTCTTAAATTAATTATTTTGTCTGGATCTGAAGAAATCGTCTGGCCATGATGTGGATCATTTTTTTTAATTGGTATTTTTAATCTTTCTATTCAAATGCAGAAATACCTCTGGCAGGAAAATCGTCTCTTGTTACCCCACTTTTTAAAGATGGATATTACGCTGACTTGAATTGTTATAGACAAATTTAAAATGTATCAGTTTGCTCCAAAATTATGAAGAGGTGGGTTAATACTCAACTTATCTACTATTGTAATACAAATTATATGTTGTCAGAAAACAGTGAGGTTTTAGGGCTTGCCATGGATAGTCACAGCTACTTTAAAAGTTACGAATGATATCAATAATGTTTTTGATTTTAAAAAACCCCATTATATTTCATTCACTTTCATTCATACTATTTACTAGTTCAAAAGACCTTACAACCAATTATGGACTATGGTGATGTCATTTATAGTTTGGCCCCTAAAGCTCCTTTCACACTGGCACTCCTACCTGGGTTCTGGCTACCCGGATCACAATCTGGTTGACCCGAGTCCCAGTGACACATCTCAGGATGTGGGTCGACACGCTTTGACCCGGGTTGAGCAAGACAAAATGCATGATGGCCGTTCGTAAGCCGACGAAATAACAAACAGCCACGTCTGTGTGAAGGTTTCACTTCCGCAAGGAACATTTCTGTTTATTCTGTTTAGACATATTTTTGTTGCTTGAGACACACCATGAGCCAGATTGCAGCAGGGATGAGAAACCTTTTCTCTAATCAACATTTGGGCCGACGGTTCAATCCAGAGAAGCTTATCTGTTGAACTCTCTAACTCTCTCACTCTTTTGTTGATGATTGTTATATTTTGCTTAATACTAGATGCTGTTATAATAAAGCGTATTTACTTGATTCAAAGACTTGACTCATTTTGACATCTGTTCCTGACTGAGTGTCTTCTTATAAATTATCTTGCAGTACCATCTAGAATACACTTTAAGCTCATTGCCTGAGGACTGTTAGGATTCAAAAGCATGACAGTTCACATCCTAAGGTACATAACAATGGTTATATATAAACTCAAACATTGCTGGGGTGGCCCGCTTTCCAATATATTTTTGTGGAGCATGGCTCCACGGGCCCATATAACCTGGTGCCTTTGGGTGTCTTAAACACTGGTATATGCTTGTTTATAGAACAACAATTGACAAAGTTCCAGCATATCTCCAGAATTGACTTACTTTTTCTACTTCAAACTGTCAGCTTAGATCTGATGCATTCATAAATTGTGAGTTCCAAGGGTCACTTTCAATAGACACTCGTTTGAATTTGCAGCAGCAGGTTGTTGAAATGTTTTATAGAGTGATTTGAAATTGAGCAATCTTGTTTCTGTTAACCTTTTTAGTCATAAACTGGATTTACTACTGACTTATACTTGTAATTGTTAAATCTGTATTGAATGGACTTATTTTTGTGGTGTTTTTATTTTACTATCTTTTAATGGGGGTTTACAAACACTTTAGTTTTTATATACATAAACACTGTTGCTGTTGGTACAAGTGAAAATCAGTCTCCCAGGATTTTAACATTACATTGGAAATATTTTAAGGAATATTTTTTTTTCTGTGTACATTAAACCCTTCTCAAGGACGATTCCATTTGTCTGTAATCCTAGCAGATTCCTCTGTGTGTCAGCACAGAGCAATAAGACTTTGTTGATGGACCAGCTTGCGTTTACTGTACAAAGGTACCGTAGGTACTGTAAGGTACTGTACCAGTATTTCTCAAAACCACTCGACGGAAATCTAAAACTTTGTCGGTAGAAATGTCAGTTGTGGTTAGAGAGGATTTCAGGCTTGATTGGAAAGACAAATAGTTCCACAGTGTGTGCCTGTCAGGCAGAGAATTAGGTGACATTTCCTGTCAGCTAGGTGATCCCATGGGCTGAAGCAGGGAAATGTGCAGATATCTTAACCTGCTGTATCATTAGTTTTCTTCAATGATATTTACCCTTCTTAAACTTTACTACAGCTCATTATTAGTATTTTTTTCTTCTGATTTCATTAGGGTGATACGTTTAAAATCATATTTTAAACTTTATTGCCTTGCAGTGTGTTACTTGTTTCCACTTTGGTTCAGATACGTTGGAAATCGGAAGTAAAATACATGGCACTCACACTCATTTCAAATGATGTGACTGTGTAATGTTGTAATGAAAGTAAAAACAAATAATATGCATTATTTAAACCATTATTAGTTCAACAGTCCATGAAATAAAGTGTTTTATTGGAATCAAAAGTGAATCCAATGCATTGTGAATCTGAATAAAATATTGTGTTTGGGCTAAGCCCTAATAGATTTGATGTGATACTAGATAGATTTGTTTGACTGACACATCTGCAGCGGATTATCCTGGTGTAGTAAAGATGTTAAGGACAAAAATACTGTGTGTGAGTGATGCCTCCACACCGTGCTTTCTGTTGAGGAATAATTCACAAGGGAAAATAAATAGATCTGTAGCAAATGGAGGCAAGTTTAAAAACTTGAACTTACTATTAGCTCCTGCCTGAGGGAAAAGAAAAAGTATCAAAGTGATATTTGAATGCAGCACCGTGCCTTACAGAAAACATATACTGTAGATGAACGTGAACATCGAGTTTGCCATATCTACACTAAAAGTCATGACTCTGCAACTTGGTACAAGTTATAATTTATTTTAAATCGGAATTGTACCTCTTTTACTTTTGCAACTTTAAACAATTTAAGTGGGGTATGTATCATATCTATTCGAACTAGCTTATCCTTGCAAAATACTAAGGACAAGGCAATAAATCAAAGGAAAACAATCTAGCATCCAACCACAGTTGTCATAAAACATGCAGAGCATCAACACATGGGGTTGATACATGGAACAGTGCAACTGTTGATGACATATGGAGCATTAAAACGAGGGGTGATACATGGAGCAGTAAAAGTAGGAGTGATAAATGAAGACTTGGAGGTGATGAATACAGCAGGACTACAAGGGGTGAAACATCAAGCATTAAGACCAGTGGTTATACAGTTTATTAAACCAGGCAAGAGTGTGGTGTGGATCTTTGGTTATTTTTGACAGGTAAAAACCTTACTATTAAACCTACATTAATATTAGATTTATCATCCATAATTAAAACACTTTGTCATAAATTCTAATGTAAAGCTATGAGAAATGCTATACATTACAGTACTGACCCAACACATAACTGTTCATATTAGTATTTAAGGGAAATGTCTGTTGGAAACAGTGTTTTTTTATACTATTTTATTTCACAGTTCTCTCAAAATAATAAACTTAAGAATACATAAAAGTATTTGGGTTCTATTTAGCAAAGCACATTTTCATAAAAGAATAAAAGGCGCACCCAGTTTGGAATAGTGGGGCTGTGCCTTTGTTGGCTGCTTTCACCAACCAGCTATTCATGGAGGAAGGAGGCGGTACTGGAAGGCTGTTTGCAGTTGCTCCCGGTTGGCGTGCACCAGAGTCTGCAGGGGATACCATGAACATAGGCTAACGTTGCTGCATTTTTGCACCAGGGGTGACCCCTTGTCAGGGGATTCATGGGATTCAGGGGATTTGAGGGATGCACCTGGACAAGGGGCAAGAAATGTGATACATTCTTGAATTTCTGTTGGCGGTCTTTGGGTTATTTAAGGGGAGCCTGCAAGCTCCTTGGGGCAGAGTGTGGGGAAGCTTGCCGTGAGTGTTGTGTGCAGTGTAACCTGAATAAAGAATTGCCGTTCCAAGCTACAACTTCCAGTCTGATCTCTCACTGTTCCTGAAAAGCTGGTACACTGCACTGCACTGTTGATCAGAATTGGGAGGGAGCGAAAACCGTGGAAAGTGAAGAAGGAGCAGAAGGAGGGAGTGACCGGAGTCGACAAGCCACCACTGACCGGGTGGAGGTCAGCGGCAGAGGGGGGCGCTTTGCGGGAGTAGCTGCGGGGGCAGTTCGCTGAGCTGGAGATCGGAGCCAGAGCAGGCACCGCCGAGAAGGGAGCTGGCAAAGAAGCAGCAGAGATCCTGGACAGACAGCTGAGAACTGAGGCAGAGCGATCAGGAAAAGAGCACAGGCTTTGGGAGCCTGGCTGACCCAGAGGGATTGAGCCAGCATAGCATCAGAGCAGGAGAGGGAAAGCCGCCGAGCCTATGCAGAGTCCTCCTCCACCGAGTAGGAGGAACAGGCACGGCTACAGTTCACTGAGGCGCTGGGGATCGGAGAACTGAGGCGACACCTGCGTTTACGGCAGCCTCAAATACTGCAAGCGGCGCTCCACTTGGCCCAAGAGTGGGAAGAGGTAACAGCCGAAGAAAAACCACTGAAGAGCTGACCCAAGGTGACCAAGCCCAAGCCCTGTAAGGGGAGAGCCAATTGTGGCATGCTTGCGTTGCCTTGACTCCCTGAAGCAGTTGCTCTTGTACAGGCACTCACCACCAGCAGCTGCCAGCACTCCAGCTCCCAGGGCTGGCTCTACTGGACAGTCTGGACAGCCAGGACACTTGCAGGCACAATGCACGATAGCAGGCCCCCACCCCCGAAGGGACTAACATCTTGACGGTGGGGGACTTTTGCCATGTCTCCATACACATCGAAGGGGTCACCTGCACCACGCTGCCGCACATTGGGTCTAGTATAACCCTGGTATGGTAAGGTGTCTACTAGAAGACCATCAGGAGCCGACAGCACAGACTTGAACCTCTACTGTGCAGTTGCGCACAGTGACTAGGGGCCTGTTGGCAATGAGGGGGAAGCGGGCCATGGAGATCCAGGTTGGGAGGATGATGGTGAGCCATGAAGTTTCAGCCGTGCAGGACCCCTGCATATTGGATCTAGACTTTCTCCGGCAGACCGGCAGACAGCTTGACCTGCAGATGGGGGTCTTCCAGTTCCAGGGGGTTGCAGGATCGCCTGGATACCGCTTATCACTTTGCCCGCAACCAGTTGCAGGCTGTGGGCATTCGCCAAAAGCAGAATTATGACACTCGGGTGAGGGGACGGCATGTTTGTGTGGGGGAACTGTTCTGCTGGGTCTACAGCCCCAAAGATCTGATGTAGGTAGCCCTGGCAAGCTTCTTTGACCAAATAGGAAAAAATAAGCATACAGGACGAGGGGTTTAGAGACCTCTTCATTCAGTATTTTTTTTTTTTAATGTGACACCATTTATTCAACGTTTCAAATTATTGCCATTTTACTCATAAAATGATCATGCTTTATAGTTCAGTTGTTTTATAAGTAAAGGTTATGGAAAAATACTGAAGCTATAGAAATTTTAAAAAAGGGAGCCCTTTGCAAGGAATAATACATACATAGATAACAAAGCCCTTTCATCCATTACACTTTTGCTGTCTTCATGTTTGGTTATTATCGGATAGCTGATTGCTTTAAGCCTAGAATTTTCTGTCCTTAGCAATTAGATGCAATTCATTGTACACTAGCTTTGAATAGCATCTATCATGGGTACTTACCAAGGTCAAAAAAAGTCACATTGGACCCCAAAACGTAGTAAACTAGCGTGATTGAAGCAATCAACCCGCTCATGATGTAAAAGGCAGAAAAAATGATTCTTTTGGGAGGATGTGTAAGAGGGTGTGTAGGAGTGTGGAGTGGAGAGTGAGAGTGGAAACAGAAAGAGAAGGAAAAACACTGGGATAGCCGTAGCTTGGGTGTTTGGGGGTTTGTTTATTTTGAATAGTTTGGTCGTGTTTTGTTTAAACCTTTGATTTACTTCTGTGTTTGCTTATTCGTGATTAAAAGTGCGCAAACTGTGCTAAACTGTATAATTACACACCCACACAAAAACAGTGATAGAGCCACGGGCCACCCTGACAAAGAGGGGCTTCATCACAACGTGTTTAATATGTTTATAATAAATATATATGCAGTCAAATAATGTTCAGCAAATAATACATGGGTAGTAAACAGCGCTTTCTTATGCAATGTTGATATTTTTTTTTATTGTATTTGTGTAACGCTACGTCTGGGTTTTTGTTTTGTTTCTCTTGCTATTTTTTTGGTGGGCAAATGAGGCAGACTGCACTTGCGGTTCTTCAACAAACTAAAAACTTGGTGGAAACCCAGTTTAAAAAAGCTGCATGATATCAATAGTCGTGTAAGGCCAAATTGGAATGCAGACAGAAACATTTAAATATACCCTCCCGTATTTTAGTAATGGTAAAAGATTAATTTCTAACCAATGCAATTTTTAAAGAAAGCCTATCACTACTTCTGTATATTATAAATGTAGTACTTTTGTATTAAAATAGTGAGATTCGATGATGTGATCTTAAGGACTGCAAGCAAAGGCTTTATTGTTTGAGGTACATAGAACGTTCAGCTTGCTTGTGTTTGTTCAGTGAGTTCAGTGATATCTATGGAATTTGTAAGTTATACTTAATATATAATTACATTTATGAACTGATCACTTTGTTTTTAGATTATTCTGGGAAGTCTGCTGTGAAATGCCTGAGATTGTGCTGTTGACAATTTTTATCGATTGGCACAGAACTACAACAGTGTAGACTTACTGGCTCATTTTTATTGGCCCATTGGTTTTTATGTTGTGTGATAACATTTCTTAAAACAATATTTGGAACGGGATAACAGGAAGTGTATTTTTTGTCTCAGTAAAATGATGATTCTTTTATTTGTCCCTGGAGTGTGACACATTTTGATGGAAAGTACAGTGTCAATTGAGATAAACTGGCACTGGCCTACCCTCTCCAGGCATTCTACGTTTGGAACGCACATTTAAAACAAAACAACAAAAAAACCCCATAGAAAACATTAGGTTATTATCATAACTCTGGTTCCCAGAAATAGTTCCTAATGGGTGAGTATACCAAAGCCGTTGCAAGGGCAATATTGCAGAATGACTGGAATGGTGTTACCATTAGGAACCTCGGTAGCAAGGTGTGACAGAAATACAATGATTTTTGGTTGTAAACCACCCTCCCGACCTGTGAGCGAGCTAAGCAGCGAGAATAGTTCCTTGGACTGGCTGGCCTGACAGTTCTTTCCCAGGGTTCAAGGGAAGTCGGCCAGCCAGGAAGGGGGCAAGACTCTGTTGCAATAAAGCATTGACCCGGAAGGGAAACAACGTGGCAGCCGCAGATTGGAGAGGCGGTTGAACTCGTTTACCAAGGGGTCATGTGTGACAGCATAAAAGGGGACGGAGATTCCTAATCTGTTCCTTCGTTTTGGTTTGTGTAAATAAACTGAGAAGGACTGTGAAAGACCCTGTTCCTAATCCGTAAAAGTACCGTGAGTGTTTTGTTTGTTTTGCCTTGTCTTGTCTTGCACATTACCAGACAGTTAACACAGTTCCGGAGCTGTTGCCTAGGGCCAGCACTAAGCTGGAACGGCACTTCACCAACAGTCACTAAATAACCTGTAACACCCACCACAATCCCGGTATTATTTACCCCCTGCAGTACACATTGTTGTGTATTGCCAGGGAATTATTGAGCCCATGAAGTTGCCATGCTCCTGGAGCAATGGGCAGTGAGCTTCTCTGGAGGGGGCAAGTTGGCTCGCTCATAGGCAGTCCTGACTATCTGCTATCCATTTGGACAGCCTCTGTTTAGACAGGGCTTGACCATGGGACTTTGCCCCATAGCAGACAAAAAATTGTTCGGACTGCCTCCAACTTTCGTCCTGTCAATGTGGTACGCCCTGGCCTGCACTGGGGAGCACATATGGAGCTGTCGCTCCCTGTCAGACTGGAAAGGAAGCCTCCAATTCCACAGACTGGTTGACATGAAATGCCAATAGTCTTTGGCAAAAAAGCAGGATTGGTAGGGAGCGTAATCTTTGTCCTAGCTTCTGCAAAAATGAAGCAGGCTTTTGTAATTCAAAATGCCTGCATCTCACTGCCAGCACGAAAGCTGCTTTGAGCGCTAAAAATGTCAGCTCAGCTGAATACAAGGGCTCAAATGGAGGCTGCATGAGTGCACCAAGCACAACGTTAAGCCTCCAGCAAGGAACAATATTCTTCATAGGTGGCCGAAGCCATTAAGCTCCTTTCAAAAATTGACCTGCCAGGAAGCGAGCTCCTGAGGAAACCGAGTCAATTTTGACAAGGCAAGCTGAAATAGCTGCCATATAGACCTTTAAATGTATAGGGGGATTTCCCCTCGTCAAACAGGTCCTGCAAAAATTGCAGTATAGCTGCCATAGGACAGGTTGTGTGGTTGAACGCCTGAGGCAGGCACCACTTCTGAAAGACGCCCCACTTGTACCTGTACTGGGAATGTGTGGACGCTGCTGGCATTTTGCAAGGTGTCAATAACCTTATTGGACAGACCATTCAGGGGCCAGATCCACAGCTGCAGGCTTGATGGGTCGGGAACCCAGAAGGTCCCCCACGTTTGACTGAGCAGGTCGCAGCACTTTGTTGAGCTGAAATAGCTCTAAACAGGTGGCTATTCTCTGCAGCCGTCCGACAGAGTGGACAGCATGGACCTGGAGTCCAAGCACACTCCTAGATAGGAGGTGGTCTAAGAAGGTGTGAGCTGGCTCTTCGTCCGATTCACCGTAAGGTCCAACCGAAAGGCACGGGAAGCTAGAGAGAGGCCAAATGGCAAGACCTGGAACGTGTATGCTGTTCCCTGAAAGGCGAACCGCAGGTACTTCCTGTGCATTGGTTTCATGGGGATGTGGGAATAGGCGTCTTTGAGGTCCACCATGGTAAACCAATTGCCCGGCCTGATTGACTGCAACAGCTGTTGCATCGTCAACATTTTGAACCTCCTTCAGCTCAGAGACAGGTTGACCTGTGTGATGTCGAGGATTAGTCTGAAGCCACCATCCCGCAGCATCTCATCTGCCACGGGACCATAGGTATGCCCTGGTGTAATATTGCAGCCTGGGGGGAGAGCACAAAGTCAGTCGACTTACGTTGCTTGATCCCTGGGAAGGGGCGCCTCAAACCGCCGGCTTCATACGGGGCACAAGGCCACTGTGGGACGTAACAAACAACAGGCTGTAGTGCACAATATTCATGTAATTAATTATAAAACAATTATTACAACGTAAATAAATTACTGCATAAATTACGTAAAACACAATAATTAGCGAAGATTATACAGTGATAAGTAACAAGTATTTATCTGATAGGCTCCTCCTGTCAAGTCAGTCTTGAAAGGAAAATTAGTGCTGAGATCTGTGCGCACAGTACTTTATACCCTCGGGGGCGGGCATGACTGCGTCACAGACTTGGCTGAGCAGCTTTGGTTTAGTTTATTCAGGTTTCGGGTCTTTAGGAGATAAACACCCATTAGGGAATGGTTACACTTCATACTTGAAAGGGAATTAAATAAATAAATAAATAAATAAATCACACAATCCATTTCTATATGATTTATTGTGCTGCCAAGAGCCAAAACAAAATACAGGAAATTGCCTTACAGTTTAAAAAAAAAGAAAAAAGAAAAAAGTAAACAAGCGATCTGCAAAACAGCAAGGAACTCCAAGTGCCACATATTTATCTAGTTTCCTTTAAAAATAATTAGCTTTTTTTTTTTTACAAGAGCACAATCAACAGTATCAGGGATACAGTATGTACGGGAAAAAAAATCAAAGAAAGAAAAAACAAACCTAAAAACATTTTTACACCAAGTCCTACATCCTATTCATATTTTAGAATATAACTCGTCTAAGCCAACATATACGATAACAGGAAAGTTTACTTTTTAAAATATTATCTTTGTTTGTTTGGTAAGGAATCAATGTCTTCTCTTTTACTGTCTATATAGAAAACGAGGTTCAGCCTGAGAACAATCAGATGTTTTTCACCCTCCCCTCCACCCTTTTTCTTAGGAAACAAAAGCATTTCTGTGTTCTCTGTCACAAACAACTCGGAACATCTTTTGTTCTTGTATATATTTAACAATTTTTTCAGATTAATAAATTAGGTCATTAAAATAATAAATTAGATTGATTTGTTTGTTTTTCAGCAAATTCCACCCAAGTATTTACAACAATACTTGAAAGTTCCACTACAAAACAAAAGTACAATTTATTTTCACATTTAGCAAAAAGGGCAACTCTTTCATTATACAATTAAAAAAAAGCCATGACATAAACAGGTAATTATTATGTAAAAGTGCCAAGACCTGTCAAAATCAACATTAATAATATAAAGTTACACCCCAGACAAACCACCACAAATTCCCAGCTTATTTCTGACAACATTCTAGTAGTTTCGACATCAGAAACAGTTAGTGTGTTTTATTATTATTATTATTAGCAGGAAGCCATGCTGTTCAAACAATTCAGTGAATGCCACGCTTTCTGCTGCCTTGTAAGCAATGTGCTCTTAAAAGCTTTTAATGTGAAGGAGTCTAATGTTTTAGAAAAAAACACAAAATACATTTTAAGTGGCCAAGCTACCAGCAAATTAAAGGCAAAAAAATAAAATCATAAGTAGAATGAGATGCTCTTTCTTTTTTTTGTCGCAAACTTACAAGTAATCAAGCATCGATATGGAATGCCTGTTTAGCTATTTCAGTTCCAGATAAAATCTCTCTTTCTTAGTTATAAATACATTCAACAGGAAAAAAACATAGAAAATTATATATATATAATATATATATATACAATATTTTTTTTTTTGTTTTAGCATAAAATATTTACATAAATATTCCTATAAGATAATGTTACAAGAAGCATAATCTCCATTTTGTATGAGCTTCAAAGAAAAAAAAAAAAGGTGCTTGAGTAATATTCAATTAAGCAGCTCCCTAGCTTCGAAGCAGTTTCTAAGTCTGCATAACCAGTAAATTCATTTAAAAAAAAAGAAAAAAAACAGTCTCTGTTTTTACTCTTAGAGAAATATATTATCTTGTTCTTCCAACCTTCAGAACCCACAGAAAACTCACTAAAGTTTGAAGCTGACGAACACGAGATAGGCATCAGGCTTCTGTCTACTACAAGCGCATCAGGATCCAGTGATCAAACACAGAAAATAGTAGGTCTCAAGTCCTTTGCTACCTGTCCTGTCAAAACTGGCCATTTGAAAATATAAGCAGCACACAGTATATCGTAGTTTATATGCACAACATCAACCCACCCTTTTTTTGTTAATTTTTTTGCTTTTGTTTTCTGGATTTAAAAAAAAAAATACATTTGTTTATTTTAAGCGTAAACCCTCCGTTGTGAAGATTACGCAAATACACAAGGCCTGTGGCCTTGGAAGATTCCAGTCTACGATTATGCACCGAGCAAAGGCTAAAAGGTCACACTGCTTCATCCTTTAGGGATTGTCCTTTTAGTGGGTTAGGCTTCGTCAAAAGCAGGTTCAGAGCAGCAAGAAAAGCCAATGTCCAGGCGCCTGGTTAGAGATCCCCCATGTTCTTCTGAAAGACAACTTCCACACTAATGGCCTGATTCATCTACAGCAATATTACAAGCAAATACACATTTAGTAACATAGAACTTTGGTGCTACAGTGTTCTATGAAACACTTGGTCAGAAGATCACAAGAGGAAAAGCAGGAATGTTATTTTTCTGACACGCTGCATGAGACAGAATCTGTCATATTCCAGAGCTGTACATGAGTTCACAACCCCAATACAATCCATGTGGCAAGCGCGCAATTATAATTATGCATGTTTTTTTGTGGTTTTATTTTATTTTATTTTATTTTGTCTGTTTCATATAACAGGTAAATCATGTGTGTTCTGTTTCTGATGGTGCAGTAGTTCCTCACACTGTTTGGTAAAAGTTGTCTGCCTGCAGGTTGTTCTGTTTTGGCATGCTGTAGGAGCCGCTGTATCTGGAGTCTGGGTCTGCCATTCTCAGCATCCGCTGAGGACTGTCTACCTGGACCATTGTGCCTTTCTTACAGTCCACGTACACCAGCTTGTTGTTCAAACATGTAGGCTGTAAACAGAAATAGGAAAACATTCTAATCAGCTTTAGCCCTCACAAAGTCAACAATACAGATACAGCTTCAGTGAAAATGTCAGAAATCAGAATAAAATTAAACAAAAGAAAGTTGAGGATAATTTCACTGTTATGTAACATTGCAGCTGCTATAAATAAAGTGTTATCATAATAAAGTGCCATCATTGTTTAAAGAAAAGGAGGAGGAATGCAAAGACTGGCTTTAAGACTTGTAACCACTGAAGAGCAGTCGCTGTGCGAAAACTTGGAGCAATACAATATAATGCATTCTGGATTTTTATATATAAAAACTCTTGTAGCTATACAATATAATCAGGGCTTCTGTTTTTCTGTTTTTATTCATTTCATTTTTCGGTGCTTATTTTTAGCTATTTTTGAGTTTTATGTAAATCGTTTTTTTCTGGACTTTTGCTTTTTATATACTGTATGAAATTAGTGTTTTCAGTTACTTTCTAAAATATTTAGGCTTTTTTTTTGTCAAAATATGTATAGTAGTAACTCGACAGTACTTGCACACTAAAGTTATACCTTCTTTCCTTTGCTATCTTCCACAACAAAATCCTTATGGTCACAGGCACATTCTTTTGGGGTTTTTGTGTGTAGGAATTGTTTTACATTTCACCACAATTTGCAATTCTGTTTTAAATCCTCCATATTTTAACTGTAATACAGCTTTAAATCCTGCTAACAAGCCTTCATTCCTAATTGTAATCTTGTTTTAAATCTCGCAAGCGGAGTCTCCAATAGAAATGAAGGAATGTGCTGTCACTCCGTAGTTGGGGCGGGTTTAAAGTATTCGCAGGAAGGTGGGACATAGCTCAGCTACACGGAATGTTTTTTTTTTTAATTGGAAAGGGGTGATCACTGTGAATTGAGTAACTATTTCCATTGTTTTTTTGGTGTTTATTGGCTATACACCGATTTCATTTTTTTTGTATCAGGGGTGTTTTATCGGTTAGTATCGGTTAAAACCAAAAATCAGAAGCCCTAAATAGAACACTTCTATTTGAATGAACAAGGTGTTCCCAATGTAATGGTAATGAAAATTATTTAAATAACTTCTACATTAAAAAAAAATAAAATAAAAAACACTGGCAGTCAGTATACAGCTATTAACAAAAGTTTTGCATCACCCTATAGAATGAACACATTTTACTGATAAATGAATTGCATAATACTTGGTGGTTTTTCATATACTTAACATGAAATATCTATTATAGCTTCCGGTAGACTTTTGCAATATCATTGTGTAGTTTTTTTTAATTTTTTTTTTTTATTACACAATGTTAAATAAAATACCTAAATTATGTTCATATAGTTTTTTTTCTTCTTTAATTGTCTCAATTAGGCAGTGAACATGAATCTTAGTAGCATTTAGCTCTTGTTAACCAGCATTTCACAAAAGTGCCTAATGACAGGAATCCAGAAAAAACATATACAGCAGTTCCCAATAAATAATAAATATTAACAGCAGTTCCCAATGTCCAGTAAATTAAATTTTACAAAGGGAATTGCTTGAAGTATTTGAAGAGGACAGCTACCTTTGTAGGAGTTCTGTAGCAGGGCACAGGTATCCACTGCTTCTTCTGATTGATCAGGAGAAGAGCGATTATTGTAATCAGAGCCATCATTATAGGCAGGGTTACCCAGGCGACGTAGTGGAAGGTGGTGTCCTCGCTTCGCATCGGGCCCTTGCCCTCTGTGTACTCCATTTTGAGGTTCCCCATTTCTCCTGGAAGAAAATAAGCAGGTGTTCAGGGTAAACAGTACAGGGTGATTCATAATTAAACTTGTCACTCTTCTAGGGAAATGGCAGAAATGCTTTCAACATAATATAATTAACCTATACCTGACAGCCACCACAAGTTTACAGGTTAAACATCTTCCATGCAAATAATAAATAATGCAACAAATTCTGCAGATGTCCGTAACATTAAACTTATTGCGGCTGTCAGTTACAGTATAGTAATTATACCATATTATATGTTTTTGATTCCAAATAAAGTTATTTGTTTTATGGCATCAATAATGTCCTGCTAGAGACAACCGCACTGTTATTTTGTAGTATAAAATGGGAAGAAAAGGCATAAAGCAGACACATTTTTAGGTACTGTTTGCATTACATTTACAATTTGTATGTGCTTTTTGATTTGCTTACTGGTTATTATTCCTGTGGTGTATGTTGCTTGGTGTATTTTAGCTGCTGATCAATAAGCTTTTTGTTCTGTTTTTTTATTTGTTGTAGTGTTCTGTGGATTAGTTACTGAACACCCTTTAGTGCTTACCACAAACGCACGACTTACCATTGCTGTCTTCTGTGCTATACATATTACTGAAATATCTTACAATAACTGTTGTTTTTATATCTTTATTCACATACCCTGGGTCAAAAATCTACTGAAGAATGAAAACAAACAAATATGTTTATCAAATCTCTGATGTGATTCGGCAGAAGAGGAAAACAGACCATGATAACTTCTGGCATTTGTATCCAAATAAAATTAACTTCATTGCTGACACAGGTTTTCTGTTCCTACGTGATTCCTAGCACGTCAAGATGATGTAGTGAATAATAAGTATCAGTATAGGACACAGTCAATAGATAGATCTGTGCATTTGGTGAATTTGCTGATAGTAATTTGATGTGTACACTGTTTTTAGAAAGATTATACACTGCAGCTGTGCTTTATTGAGGGCTGTAGTAAAAAAATAAAAATAAAGTTTGCAATAATGTCAGTTTGTGCAAGTCAAAACACCTGGTTTTGTTGAGAAAAAAAAAAAAAAACATTCCAAATTTTCAATAAGATATATCAATATTTGATAAATTGTTTACTAATACATAAGTAAAGCAGTAAATTACAGCAGTAAATTACATAAATTAAGCTACGTAAAGAATGTTCAATATACAGTCAACCCCACTTAATATCACTTCCAAGGGACTGGGCTAAAATGGTGACAATGAGCTGAATTCTAACAGCCTGGCAAAATAAGCATTTCTGGCTACCAATAGTAAAAAGGACTGGAAAAAAGGGGTCAAGAGCTGTTGCTGCTGTTGCCAGTAGAAGCGGTGGCAGTAGCGCTGTTTTTTACCCAGATTTTGATCTGTCTTTACTGGGGCCTGATGAGGGCCTGAGGCCTTCCTATTGTGTCACTTGGGGGGTGGGGTGCAGTGGGGCAGGAAAGCTAGTGGGGGGTTGATTCCCATCAGAGTAGCGCTTGACCCTTTAGCAGGCAAGGCAGACATTAAGCATTTTTCCCTCATGTAAGAGGGAGAAAGAGGAGCAGAGCAATCCTCACAGAAAACCAAGAGAATATCAGTTTAAAACAGAGAGGGATGAGGACAGAGAAAGCAAACTGAAAGTGTGTGTTTTTTTGTTTTTATTTAAATTGGTTAGTCCTTCTCTGGGCGAAAGCAGGAGAAAAAATGGATGGGGCTCAGCTTCTATCTTTCACCTATATCACCTGGAGGGGGTACACGGATACAATACTGCAGAAGAGCTTCTCCTTCCCTGGAAGCACAGGTTCTTTCTGCTGGGCTAGCAATGAGATTGGAGGTTCATGTTTGGACATCATTGGAACCGGCAACAAATACAGAAATCAATGTGCAATGGCAGACTGGCTTTTAAATTTTGAGTCCAAAATGAATTGAACTATTTGAACTAATAATAATACCAATAATACTTTTAAAAATATAATTGCATACAGTGAGGTCCGTATCAGTTTATTTCAGAGGTCAGCGACTGTAAATAGCCATACACATGAATGTGGTCCTGAATCATAGAATTATGGATAGCAAAAAATAATAGCCTATAAACATCCACTACATTTCTGAGAATAATTTCAGACTAAATGGCTGCACAATTAAAATACCGTCACAATTATGTTTCAAAATCTTGATAGCAACATCTTAAGCTTCAGCCATATCCCTGTTTTATACAGCTAATATGGGAAGAGTAAGACAGATACAAATGCTGATAGCATGACGTAATCTTCACAGTTTTTGCTGTCTACCGATTCACTCTGAAGAAGTTTTCTGAATTTTTTTCGCCTTCATTCCCCAGTTGATTTATGACCCAGATATGTGAATTAAAAATATTAAAACAATCGATATTATGTTGAAGAAGATATTTCAAAATTACGAATAGCACAGGATACAGCAATGGTTAGTGTTGTAGTATATAATATTTCACAAACATATGGAATTGAAAAAATACAAAGAAGCAGGCAACAATGAATGCTTCTGGCTCTGTATGCCTTTATATATATTAGTTCTGGGACAAAAATCTGAATATTTGAATGAATATTTTTTGACATGTATTTAGATACAAAATTCAGATGTTCGTATTCGCTAAAAATTACCAAAATACCTTGCACTTATTTACCACCTCGCCCAAAGTTGCGCTACAGTTTCAAACATGGCAAATGAAAAAGAGCTCCGTATGATATGGAAAGTGATCTGGGTCAAAAAGTGTTGTGCTGCTTTAGCGCGAATGACAATCTCATGACAAAAAAAAAGGCAAGCACGTCATTCTGAAATGCCTAAAATGACTAGTGCTCTTTCCAAATCAAAGTCTTAATAATTCTCAGGCGCTTCCGTTGAAATGATCATGTTTTAGATGATCCTCACGTAAACGAGAGTGTTTACTGGTCTGCACTCTGTTCTGACAGCTAAAACCCTGTTCTGCTGGTGCACAAGGTACAGGTATCGTAATTGCAATTGCTGCAAGTTTTGCGAAAGCAGGAACTATGTCAATAAAAAACCCTCCAGGCCTCATCCATGGTCTTAAAACCATGATTTTTGAGCATGTGTTTTACTTGTCCAAATTCTTGAGAGTCAACAGGTAAGATGCTCTGATACAAATTACTGAGGTCACTTTTTGTTTTTTTACGAGGATGCAGGGAGCAGTGGAAGCATTTTTACATGTTGCATTGCATAAAACTACTATAAACAAAATTATTGGTTAGGGATGAAAAGGAGATCTGTTGTCTTTCACATCTCTGTTTAAGAAACGCACTGCTGTTTTTTTTGTGTTTTATTAAAATGTCCTGGTATATAACACAGAATTCTGCATAAAAGTGACCTCTGAAATGCGGTGTCAACTTTATGTACTATATATTTTGGGAATAACAAAACGACGTTTAACTTGAACTGTTATTTGGCATCCACTGTTTTGTAGTTAATTCACTGGGGTAAAGTAAGGCCTACACAATGTATTCTTTACTCCTGGGATATTTTTCTACTTTGACATGTTACTGTAACGTCTTGCTGTAAAACACAGGCACATGCAGAATAAAGCAGTAAACTTAGCCCCTGCCTATGCAGTCTCTGCCTGCATTCTGAGCAATATAATGGCTTTTATTACTTTTTGAAAACGAACGAATATCCGAACGTGAAAATCCTGTGTTCATCCCATCACTAATTATATATATATATATATATATATATATATATATATATATATATATATATATATATATATATACACACACACACACACACACACACAAGAATCTCCTCCAGTCGACAACCACGAAGGGGAAAAAAGCGGCAACTCCGTTAGAATCAAGTCCATATCTCAATAAAAGCAATAGTCTTTATTTCATATCTTTAAAATTTCTAAGTAAACATAGCTAACACGTTTCAACCCATAGGTCTTCTTCAGAGATATATATATACAGTGCTCCCTCACTATAACGCGGGTCTCGGGGGACACACAATATGAGAGTTGTGACCAAGGTGCGTTATAAACGGGGGAGAGGGAGGGGGACGCCGTGGGACACAACAACACACATCTGACTAAAATACAAAATAAAATAAATCCCTCTCTATAATGCACATATAGTGAAGCAAAAATGTAACTTTCCGTGAATTAACCATACATAAAACCACCTTCAACGCTATATTTTTTACAAAAAAAAAAAAAAGGTAACATTCCCACTCGTGGATCATTTTAATTAGCAGTTTTCAAACTACAAATAGCCTGGCTAAACGGCGGTCGGGAGTTCAGTTTGAAGCGACAGACAAGCAAACCAAGTGCGAGAAGGAGAGCGGGTCGGGAGAGGGGGAGAGGGGAAGAGGGAATGGGCTCGCCCCAGGTTCGGCTGCTGGAGCGGGGCTGAAGCGAAACTGAAGTGTCTCGTCTCCCGGAGAAAGCCGGAGCTCCTCTCGCAGCAATAAAGTAAATACATTAGGAAAGATAACCACGTAATAGGCTTAATATTTATTTAGTTATAAAACAAATGCTGAATGATGAATGCTGAGGTCTGTGTTATGAAGTGCCAGTGCAGCTTTTCTTCAGTTCAGATACTGTATCAAAAGTGAGAGACAGAAACAGAAGTTTGACTGAGAAGGTGTTTATAGTTTGAACAACACCGGTACTGTATTTACTGTAGAAATACTGCATGAATCACTAGTACAGGGAATTGGGGGACATGCTGTAGGAGCGTTATATCTGAGACGCATTATAACCGAGAGGCTTATAGTGAGGGAGCAGTGTATATTACTTTCAAACTCAGTCCTAATAAAAAACTGCTACAGGTCTTTTAATCAATGCCACTATTGAAGCTCTCTTATGAAACACTTGACCCAGTATACAGTCACAGACAAAAGTATTGGTACTCTACACTTAATATAAGATCATTCAAGAAAACATGTGAACATTAGCCACTAATTAATATGACAAAGACCAAAAATACACAATTTCTGGTAGTTTAATAAACAATCTTTAAAAGAAAAAGCACTTAAGTAATTTCAAATATTTGTTCATTACATTAAAAGTCTATAAAAATGTAACAGAACATTGATTAATTGAAAACCATTACACAGTAACTAAGCTGCATTACATAGCCAGAAAAATAGGTCATTATTTCCAACATCTGTTGAAGAACTTTTGGCAACACAGCAGAAGATGGTCAAGCCAAAGGAATTCACGTTTGAGAAAATCATTTGTAGCAAACTACAACAAAGGAAATGGCTACATAACAGTATCAAAGAAATATGGAATACCAAAATCAGGAATAATCAAGAAGTACCACTGAACAAATTCAACTGAAACGCTTTACAGGTCCTGTAGCAGGGCGATTGCCCTGCACATGTGTAAATTAGTGTTGGTGTAATTCTATATGTGTGTGTGTCTTTTTGTGAGTTGATTTGTGTGATTAAATTATTGTTTACAGACGGGTGCTCGTTTGAGACTTTGCTGCCTGCTGGATTTGGTTGAGAGGAAGGACAGCAAGTGATTGGCTGTGCTGGTCGTCAATCAGCAGGTGGGGTCTTGACCAAGTGTCCGTCAGTTTAAAAACATCCGGTGGAGATCGCTCAAGGCGACTGCAACGCCATGCTCCATACGGGAGCTGTGAATATTCGGGAGGAGAGAGTCCACTCTGCAGGAACGACAACTACGCAACCCTGAAACTGCAAGCGGTGCTTGTGAAGGCAATGCCCAGCCAAGGCCGTATGAAGCAGCAGGAGTTGTTGTATGAATACCGACTCAGTAGGTTAGTTTAGGGGATAGCGATCCCAGGAAGTAATGTACAGCGAGGGTTATGTAGTGTAGCCGGTTCCTGGAGTGGGACGCCTCGTTTTATAAGGCTAGCACTCGCCCTCTGTGGCACCTTTTATTTGTAGTTTTTGTACTGTGTTTTATTTTGTCTTTTGTACAGCTTGCTGTATGTGTCCTCTATGCGTTACCATCGCTGGTAACGTCACATGACCCCTTTATTTACTTTCTTTTTGTATAAATAAATCCTGCGCGCCTGTGCTGGCGTTTCAACTCCACCTCCCATGTCTCTCTGTATTGCTTAAGCAGCGGTTACCCACACACGTGACACGAGCACCCTGTCACAGGTCCAAAGAAAATTATGCGTACAGCAATTTCCAAGGGTGTAGAATGTGTTTTAAATTAAAGTTTAAAGGTATTATTGACATGGGTTACTGCCTTTTTTGGAATGTTTATGTCTGTTTGATTGAATAGCACCACAAAGCAGGGAAAACATTGGTCATAAAGCAGCCACGTAACCAACAACATACTGTATCAGAAACTCAAGCTATGGCAGGCATTTATCAGAAATTGATCTAACCCCACAGCCCACAGGCAGCCATGTCAACTGCTCTTGCATCTGCTTAGTCATCGACAAGCACTCACCTCTGAACTGTGGTAAGATCTCATTCTCACTGCCTGTTGGCCAAAAGGGCTCATGAAATTCAACCTCTCCTCTCCGGTCGGTCTTCTCAATGGGAATGTTGGTGGGTTCAGGCACGTACATCTCTGTAGGGAAGATTTAAAAATTATATTTAAAAAAAAACATTTAATGAGCTTTGTTTTTCGGAACTGTAAACATTGTATAAGCAATTTGTTTAGACAGGGAAAGTGATTATTTACTGTAGTTTTTTTTTTTCTTTTAACTTTTTTCAAGGGCTAGACAATAGACAATAATAATTTACAAATGTATGATTATGGGGTGAAATATTAATACTATCTCAAAACTACTCTAACCATTCACCCTGCAAAACAAGTAAGAAGAAATGCCACAGTTTCATAGTATGTAGCAGTGGAGGCTCCTTAATTTCCTTAATTTAAAAGTAAAAATAATAATAATAATAATAATAATAATAATAATAATAATAATAATAATAATAATAATAATAATAATAATATTGTTGTATAGCATTGTAATAATGGTCAATAAAACAAAATAAAAAATATTGTCTAAAATACAATAAAAAATGACATTTGATCCTAAACCCCAGATTCAACATTCCTATAGTAACTGCAGTTCTGGCTCCTCGGAGGAGACAAGGCCATTATAAAATCCTATCTGCTATTAACCAGTACTAGCAGTAGCAGATCACGTGATCTGAGCACAGGTTTTAATTGGATGGGTCCAGAGAGTTTTTTTCATCAGAGACAAGCCTATGTTACAAACTCCTATCTGCTATAACCACACACAGTACAGTACTAGCAGTGACAGATGGCGTAGTTTGATTCCTGGTTTTAAATGGAGGAATACTCCCGCCGCCTGCTGAATATTACTTTACTGAGTATGCACGATTATGAGTGAAGTGGAACTAGAAAAAAAACAGAAAAAAAAGAAATCCATCATAACGGTAGGAAAAAAAAAAACCATCTGGGACGGTAGACAAAAAATAAACAGCATCGCTGCTTGATAGCATGGAAAATCCCTTGACTCTTTAGTGCAATTAAACCAAAGTTAAATGCGCAGGCAGCTTTGTTGACATGCGTAGATTAATGGGAGTTGTAGTTTTTCTCAGCATTTCTGCTGATTGGAAATACCTTTCAATGTGTACCTGTGACAGAAATAAAATGAGTTTTGGTTGTAAATCTCCCTCCCAACCTGTGAGGGCATTAAGCAGCGAAAGGGGAAGGCTTTGGATGGGCTGGCCTGACAGTTCTTTCCCCGGGCAGGGATGTCGGTCAGTCTGGAAGAAGGCGAGACTCTGTTGCAGGAACGTATTGAACCGGAAGGGAAACGATGTAGCAGCTGCAGACAGTAGAGACAGCTGCAATCGTTTACCAAGGGGTCATGCGTGATAGCATAAATCTTTTCCTTCACTTGGTTCAGAGTGGATACGAAACTGGAAGGACTGGAAAAGATTCCCATTGTTACTGAATTGAAAAGAAAAGAGTTTGTGAGTGTTTTGTTTGTTTGTAGCACTGTTAGTAATTGTCTTTTTGTTTTGTAAATTCACTAGATGGCCAACACGTCTCTGGAGCTGTCGCCTTGGGCCAGCACTCCCCGGAACAACACCACCACAGTCAATGTTAACTTGTTATCACCCACCACGAGCACTACTGCACACACCCGGACTGGTGACCGTGTTTAGTATTATTGTGGGGCGGACAACGCACATTATTATTTGGTCTGCAAAACCAGTTATTATTGTTTCCTTCCGTGCTCTACACATTGGTGTGTATTGCCAGGGGATTATTGTTTGGTCGCCAGACCGGGAGTTTATAAATAAATACAAACCTCTTTTCCAAACCGGATTACTGTTTTCTCTGTGTGATTATTTCTGCACTGCATCACCTCTGCACCTGTTTCTAATTATCAGCCACTTTGCCACAGTACCAGATAAACTATTATTCCCATTAGACAGTGCACGTCCATATGCCCATTGCATTGTGACACCGATAGCGTCAGTAAAGTGAGATATACTTTGAAATCTAGTTGTTGGTTTTGTTGTTTTCTCTGTTAGTGTTTGTTGGAAGTCATAGTTATATTAATGTTAGCCCTTCCCCAGCAGTATTTGTTTATTTTCCCAAGCACAGGAAAAGCTCGTTCACTCTCCTTTTGCCTGTACGGTATATCATTATTTTGTTGGTCCTTTATTTAAATTTAGCAAATTAAGTCGATAGGATGTGCTTGATGTTAGGGATGTGGTCTTGAAATCTAAATGCTTACTCCTATTGTATACAGTGCATTTTTTAAACATACGCTGGCAGTGTGTAACAGTTACGTTTATTAGAATAAACTATGATGGGCTACTGTTTTCTTTTCTCTGATGGCTTGTGGAGAAAATGCATTTAACAGCCGAATTGCGGTAAAACCTGTTCAGACTGCGCTTGTAGATCTCTTGATCTACCCCTCCTACTATGCGCTGGACTTGCCTGACCTAAGCATCAGGTTACTAGAACCTCAGCTGATGCACTATCCTTGCACTATTGCACTACTAACATGTTATTGTAGATTGTTGCATCCTAGTTCATATTGTATTTTAGTAGTATTATTTGCACTTACTGTAAACGATACTGTATTTAGCCCTGTATAGTACTGCCCTGTAACACCTGTAAGTCATCTTGGATAAAGGCAACTACCTCCTATACTTATGGGATTTAACAATCCCAAAACTAATCCCTGTCCCTCATTGGAAAACAATAAATTCTGATCACGATTCCACACACACTGGTCAGATATTGGGGTCTTTTTTTATTTTTAGTCCAGTTACTCACAGTGCCCTGGGCTGGGTAGCAGGTCACAAGCAGAGCATATGGCTCTCTCCTGCAGATACCTGAATGCAAGCGAGAAGCCAGTGATGATACACTGTCCCTGTTACACTGCTTTATCGAATACCTCATTTGGCTGAATAGCTCTTGCAGAATTAAAAAATATCATAAGGTTTAGAAATCTACAAATAGCCTAGTTTGCTCTTCGGAAATATCCTCCATTATCTCAGCATTAAAGGTCTTTTTGATGGGCTTACCTGAACACATAGGGCAGCAACCCCCCTCCACATTTACTGGTTCCACACAGGGCAATGCAGGGCAGCTAACAGTGGAGCAAAGGGTCTGACCCTGCAAGCAGTAGCAGTGAGTGCAGCTATCGATGTCCCACCTCTCCTCATCTGCGTAAGACTTCCCGTTGAAATGGCACACTGCTTTCTTTGGTACAGTATCCTCTGTGAAAGACACACAGATAAACCAAGCATGAATTAAAAGTCCTTGCTTACAGTTGCTGATAATTCATAATGCAGTTAAGACATGTTAGAAGCTGTAAATCTGCAAGCAAGTCACTTAACCTCCTTGTGCTCCGTCTTTCGGGTGAGACGTAGTTGTAAGTGACTCTGCAGCTGATGCATAGTTCACACACCCTAGTCTCTGTAAGTCGCCTTGGATTAAGGCGCCTGCTAAATAAACAAATAATAATAAGAAGTCAGGATGGAGAGGCATTGCTAAGCTACACTGAAAAGGTAGTTCTTTTGCTAGTTTTTTTGTAATAGTTTTTTTTATGAGAAAGGGGTAGTCAACGTGAATTGAGTAACCATTTACATAGTTTTTCCGTTGTTTATTGTCTATACACCGATTTGATTTTTTTAAATATCGGGTGTTTAATCAGGTTTTATCAGTTAAAACCAAAAATCGGAAGCCCTAATAAGCTAATAAATGCATTAAGAATCAGTATTTATTTACTTTATTTCTTTAACAGTTTTTGGTTTAATATGAGTATATTTTGTATTGGCCAGTCCTTTTTGCTTTTAGCATTTCTTGTTTTGCTTTCCAGCCCCTTCACCCAGTGAAAGAAATAATACTTTAAAGTAATCTAAGCCACTGTGAAACGAAGGTGTCAAATTTTCAGTTACACCAATGTCTTGCCATGTCACATCCTGTAGTTTAATACATCCACAGGGGTGGTACAGACAGTCAAGAAAATGAAGTGACTTTTCCCAAGGTTACCGGTAATCATAGTAATGTAATGGCTGACTTAAAACCTGCAGTACTTGCAAAAAGGCTGTATTACCATAATTAAGATCCCAAACTGCCAAACTCTTTTCTTTTGAAAGCAAAAAAATTAAATTCAGTCTTAATGGTTTCTTTCTTTCAAGTGGTATTTTTTTCGTATGTGATGTGTGAGGCAAACCTCTGCACTTTAGAGTCACTAGAGGGTGCAAGAACACTTCTCTTGGCAAATTTGTAATCCTTTCAATATTACCTCATTTTCTAAGAGGCCACCTTCTCTCCGAGGCAGAAGTGAAAAGCTGTAGATCAACAACTACATTAAGGACTTTATAGAACCACAACAAGGAGAGACGGGGAAAAAAAACAACAACAATTTGCTGTTTCCATCACCTGCCAGCTATCCTTGTTGTTTACAGCAATGGTAGTTTCTACTGACAAGTGCACCTATGTAATAGTGAAAGCTTCTGGTAGGAAAATCTTGTTTTGAGGAAAAATAAACCTAAGGGCTGCTAAGAAAGTTTTTCAGATCTGCTTATTTTAACACAAGGTTTGCCATTTTTGACGGGAACATAGTCCAATTGTCCAAAAGCAATTGCAGAATAGAAGTGACACTGCTGTCAACACCTTGACTCAAAGTGACGTCTTGTTAAAAAGAGAGGTTGCAGAGGCAATCCTGTCTTCATTGGAAGGAACAGTGAGGAATAAACACAGAACTTTTAACCCCCCCCAATATATTTAGCCTAGGTGAACAGTGAAGAAGCAGTATGTCAGAACTAACAAATACAAAATCTATTACAAAATACAACATACTTCTGTAATTATGACAGCCTTGGGAAAAACAACGTGGATTTTAATAAGCAAAGAGTAAAGCTTTGCACAATACTTGACTGATGCATACTCTTAATAGAAAACTGGATATTATTTAGTAATCTACAGCACATAGATGACTGAGACCTTCAACAGTAGACCTTGTATGCAACATGGGATTGTGAATACATATGTTTCTCTCATTTCAAAACAGTGTTTTTATCTGTTATCAACATATCTACATTTAGTGTAGAAAAAAATTCAGAAAACTGACAAGGTCAAATTACAAGCTATCATGGCAGCTGACGCAGCAGATACCTGGTGACGTATGTTTGACGTGCAGTGCTTTTTACCAGTTTATCACATTCAAATTCTGAAGATCTCCTATACTTAGAAAATCAAAAAGGTATAAATGCCTGTAAAGTGTGCTTTGTTACAAAAAGCATCACCCTTTTTCCTATAAAAAAATTCAAGAAGTATATTTTTCGAACAAGGCAAATCAAACCTGTATTTCTTTGCTCACACAGTAGATTTATGGTGTGTGTTTTTGACAAGCCACACAACACCAAAGGATAAAACAGTCGCAATCCACAATATACAGAAATTGCCCACACAAGAAAGGTAATTCATTCAAAACGTAGTAAAAAAAAAAAAAAACTTGAATAAAATAGTAATAATGTACTTGTGAATTTACCTGCAAATGGAGAATGTGGTTTGAAAGACCTGCACACATTAATTATTACTTAAATTACTGCCTGCCAACCGTGTAAAAAGCCTTTGTGATAGGACAATGGACTTCAAAGCTACTGTATACAGCAGTATACATTACTTTCTGAATCCTGTGTCAGAATTCTGTACTGCAGCAGAACTGGTCGTCTGGGCTTGGTCTGAATCCAATGTTTAGTAAATTGTTCTTTCATAAATATGATCTAACAAGGGCTAATTAGGTTAAATGTTTTTGATGTCTCAAGAGGATTTTTTCTTCTTGGATTTCAGCTGCATGGGGGTCTTAAATGTGCTTCCATGTGTATAGCCATTTATTTTTGTTTTTGTATGCCTTTGTAACACTAATATGGATGTAGTCACTGTTACTGGAAATTAAGGGTCTTTCATTTTGTCTTGAGAGAGAGAAGTTAGTAAAGAAAAACAACCAGGTTTCATTTCCCTCTATCCATTTCTGCTTACTGTGAACCTCTGTGTCTGAAAACAGCAGCCCATCAAAAAGAAAACCTGTTCTTGACTGTACTTACTGCAAACTTTGGAAATCTTGCGTTTGCTAAACTATTTACAGTAAGACTTTCATTCCAGCTGTGAGAAATAGATACAGTCTAGTTGTTGTTTTTTAGAGGCCTTTGAATCTCATTTTAAGTATACTAGCAAGCTTCTCTATAACAAACCTGAACCATTTTTTGTTGCTACATGCATTCAAGAACAACAGCTAAAAATTGAAAAAAAAAATTAAAAAGGGAAAACATTATCCTCCATCCCTGCAAAGAAAAAAATGCTAAGAATGTCCTTCATGTTGCACCTGTCTATCATTAAATTCTGAAAGTATTTTATCTGTAGATTCAACTCAAAACAGAATACATGAAAATGCTGTTGAAAAAAGCACCGCCCCACCCCACAGTATGTTTGGCGTTGAAACAGTTCTGTAAAGAAAATAATCATATTATTAATACAATCTGCTGTAAATGTACAATAAAACTGCCAACAGTATCTTAGGCTCTTGTACTGCTGTTTGTGCATAGAGATATAAAGGTCTATTTTTCTCGATTTTGTAACACTATGGGCCTCATTTACAAAAGGGCACTAAACATTATGGGGCACCATAATTGCAATTAGTGTGCACGTTCATGATTTCCGTATTTATGATTGCAATTTTACTCATTATCACACAAAACTGTGGCCGTATTATGGCGCACACTGATTTTATTGTGCCATGCTATGGTAATCAGAAAGAATATGTGATCTGTATGGTAATGCATGATTATGTATTTAAATGAGGGCACCCTGCTCTGATTAATGAGATGAGCTTTATTCACACCGAATTTACTAAAGAGCGATAATCGCAGTGTGCACTTTAAAGTGAGCGATAATTAGTTTGTTTGGAAACCAGGCTTTAACCACCTTTAAAAAACTATTTTTCTGAGCTGAAATCTATCTGGCACCATGGAGCTATTACTTGCATTAAAGTTTTCATATAGAGCAATGAAAATTACCTGTAAATAACAGGTTATATTAAGCGTGAATAAATGTGAATTAATGTTACAATTTCTTTGATTTTATTTTATTGTTCATTACATTGACAGAAAAATAAACATGCTAGCAAAATGGAAGACTATCACCAATTAATTAATGTACAATTGTTGTGCACCACATTTGAATAAAGGTATGCTTTATTATTACAAGTATATTTATACATTCTTTTAATTACAAATGCATGACAATCCACAATAAGCTAAATCAGCCTTGCCTTAAAGATGTAAAAACCCAGGTTTTTTCCTTTTGTTTTCCCACCAAGTTCACTTTCTGTGCAGAAGGGGTTAAGACCCTGACTGACCCCACATAAGGTGCATTTACACTTACAACTCGGACCTGAGCTGGCTTAGATAAGATTTTTTTCATTTGAGCAACCCTGTTTACAGTTGAGCACAGACCTATGCTGGCTTTGGCTCCGTATGCATACATATCAACCACCCCTTGCTTGAAGACATTTCCCCTCCCCAAAACATAGATGCGGAAGTGTTTAAGTCAACAACAAGCCTGTCATTTGTATCCCTTGTGTGTTTCTATTTTAAGGTGGTCTCAGTAGCATAAGGTGGTATCAGTACCGTCTACTTGTCAGTCTGATATCTAAAGAACACCTGTTTCTTTAAACTTCCACTTCCAAAGTCTCTTCTTCAGGGGTATGTGGACATTTAAAGAAACAGGTGTTATTGTATACATTTACACATCAGTCTAACAACTCTTCTTAGATGTAAATGTAAACAATAACTCTTGTTTAATAGCTAAAAAGGAACATCTGCGACTTTCAATTGTGTACGATCTCCCCCCAGAACTCAAGATTTTTCACCATATGCAGTAGTCTGGCTAAGAGAACACTCCTTGAGAAGCAAGTGAAGTGTTCTCTTAGCTGAGCTGACCACCGGACACAATATGCCAATGTCAATCACAATATGAATCAATAAATACAAAAGTATCTATTACTTATATCATGACACATGTGCATTAACATATGACATGAACAGAATAAGTAAGAGAAAAGCAATAGGCACGTGTATGTTAATAAACTATAATAATAAACTAACTGACAACTAATGTTAAACTTACTGACTAACTAAATTAACACAGCACCCCTACACACGTTACAAAATGCAGCAGCAGCTCTAGATTACTCTCGTGATGATAAGTTAGTTTTGAAAAGGTTGAATAAACCATTTGAGTTTTATGATGATGAGTTATCAGGTTACAAAACAGTACTGTATCTGTTTTGAATCGGTTAGCAATGAATCACTATCGGTGGCAAAAGGTTGTTATTTTAAGCAAAGTTCATGTTCCTATACAAAGAGACTACTGTACTAACAAAGTATCATGGTATTATCAATGATACAATTTAAATAAATAATAAAGCCTCATAAATTCATAAATCAAATCCTTCCTAGGGGCGAATACAGTCCTTTGTTTAAAAGTAAAGTGTTTTTGGACCTGCAGTTAGTGCACACACATTATAGCACTAACAATGATACACTAAAAATAAAATAAAGCCAATACATTAAAGCCCATTTTTTCTGTAATTCACACACACCACAAAAAAGCCATAAAATGCTTTTTAATTGAACAGTAATATCACATTTAGAGCACACTAAGGCTTGTAAAGTATATTTACCTACCATTCATATCCCCCATAAAGGATCATGAATGCTTTTCTCCTTTCTGTTGTGATCTACATGGGTAGTTTGCTCAATAACACGAACATGCATATAGTTTTCATTAGCCAATAACCAATCACAAGCCAAAAATAATGCATACTGTAAGTAGGCCACCTTAAGCTAGATTGTGAAAATCTCAAGAATCAATGTTACAGAATCTGTATACAGTGCTACCCTGTTATAATACGGTTATCGGGGTCTATAATTAGGAGACCATGTTATTTGTTTCGCATTATAATGAATATTGGCATTTTTGTTCCCAAAATGATTCGCAATGCCCACAAGCCAAATTAATATTGTAGCATATGGTGGAAAACGAAGCAAGGAGACACACACAATTTGCAGGTACTCAAATCCATGGCTTATTGGGACGATTATTCCCTGGGCCACACCAAAAACAACAAACAGTCTTGCACTCTCACAGCAGCACATTCACCAGCAGCTTGTTGTCTCACTCAGCTCTGCCCACACTGATGTGGGTACCCCTCTATATGCTTTCATCTCCCCACCTCCCCGGACGTCATCCACCAATCCCAGCTGAGGCAAGCGTGACACTTCCCTGCTAACAAGCACACACATACACAAACAAACAAACAAACAATCAAACAAACAACAGGGTCCGTAGACCAGTCCTGCAACAGTATAAATCAATATATACAGTATATAGAAACTGCTATTCCACCAGTTTAAAGTTTAAATTGTAGATTTTTTACAATAAAAACTGTAAATAAATAGCACAGACCAAGGATGTTTATACACACTTGCATTGTTTCGTGCTTGTTTTGTAACATTAACGGACAGTTAGTTTTTACTTTTAGAAAAAAAAAAAAAATACAGTGCAAGCACGGGAGCTTTATAAGTACAATATGTCCCAGTTTCAACTAAAATGAGTTTAAATACGGTGATGTAAAAATAACAATAAAACAAAATCACAGTGTGTAGGTTTTCTTTTCGTTTTTGAGTTTATTACAATTTATCCCAGCATAATTCACGATAACATCACCAGGATCACTTATAGTATTTGGAACGTTCACCCAACGTTTGCGAATCAAATTGCATTATGGAGGAAATGGAAGCCACAACCTTACCGTGTTACAACCGATTCCGCACTATAACAGGTCACGTTATAACAGGGTAGCACTGTACTAAGTTTACATTAGTTGCCAAATAGAGGGTTTCATGGAATAACTTAGCAGTGGTTGAAATATTTCCTTCAGAAAAAGAAGGCTTAGCCCTTATAAGGACGTAAGAACATCAGAACATTTACGAAAGTGATTTATCTCAAAACTTTGTCAAGTTGGATCTTAAAGGATCCAAGTGATTCTGCCTCAACATGACTAGTTAACCCATCAACACTCTCTGTGTAGATGTGTCTCCTTCCCCCTGTCCTAAGTCTATTTCGACTTAATTTCCAACTGTGTCCTCTGGTCCTGGTTTCTGTACTACGCTTAAAGTATTGATTAAGGTTAACTATGTCAGCTCCTTTTAAGATTTTACAGTGCCTTGCATAAGTATTCACCCCCTCCATTGGACGTTTCCACATTTTGTAGTGTTACAACCTGGAATTAAAATGGATTTAATTAGGATTTTTTGTCACTGATCTACACAAAATAATCCATAATGTCGAAGTGGGGAAAAAATCTACATATTTTTCAAAATTATTTACAAATAAAAAAAACTGAAAAGTCTTGATTGCATAAGTATTCAACCCCTTTGCTGTGACACCCCTAAATAAGCTCTGCTGCAACCAATTGCCTTCAGAAGTCACATAATTAGTTGAATGGAGTCCACCTATGTGCAATTAAAGTGTCACATGATCTCAGATTAAATACACCTGTTTCTGGAAGGCCCCAGAGTTTGTTAGAGAGCATATCTAAACAAACAGCATCATGAAGACCAAGGAGCTATCAAAACAAGTCCGGGATAAAGTTCTGGAGAAGCACCAATCAGGGTTGGGTTATAAAAAATATCCCCGGAGCACATCCCCGGAGCACCGTTAAATCCATTATTAAAAAATGGAAAGAATATGGCACAACCGCGACTCTGCCTAGAGAAGGCCGTCCACCAAAACTCAGTGACCAGGTAAGGAGGGCATTAGTCAGAGAAGCAACAAAGAGGCCAATGGTAACTCTGAAGGAGCTGGAGAGATCCACAGCTGAGATGGGAGAAACCGTCCATGGGACAACTATAACACGGATGCTCCACAAAGCTGGGCTTTATGGAAGGCATGTGGGAGACACAGCAAACATGTGGAAAAAGGTTCTCTGGTCTGATGAGACCAAAACTGAACTTTTTGGCCTTAGCGCAAAACGCTATGTGTGGCGCAAAGCCAACACTGCTCATCACCCTGAGAACACCATCCCTATCGTGAAGCATGGTGGTGGCACAATCATGTTATGGGGATGCTTTTCATCGGCAGAGACTGGGAAACTGGTCAGGATTGAGGGCAAGATGGATGGAGCCAAATACAGGGAAATTCTAGAGGAAAACCTGTTTCAGTCTGCAAGAGACCTGGGACTGGGGCGGAGGTTCACCTTCCAGCAGGACAATGACCCAAAACACACAGCCAAAGCTACACTGGACTGGTTTAAAAACAAGAACCTGAATGTCTTAGAATGGCCCAGTCAAAGCCCAGACCTCAATCCGATTGAGAATCTGTGGCAAGACTTGAAAATTGCTGTTCACCAACGGTCCCCATCCAACTTGACAGAGCTTGAGCAATTTTGCCAAGAAGAATGGGCAAAAATTGCAGGATCCAGATGTGCAAAGCTGGTAGAGACTTACCCAAAAAGACTCACAGCTGTAATTGCTGCCAAAGGTGCTTCTACCAAGTATTGACTCACGGGGGTGAATACTTATGCAACCAACAAATGTCTTTTTTTTGTTTAATTAACTTTTGTGTCACAATAAAAAAATATTTTGCACTTTCAAAGTGTTAAGTATGTTGTGTAAATCAAATGATAAAAATCCCAATTAAATCCATTTTAATTCCAGGTTGTAACACTACAAAATGTGGAAAAGTCCAAGGGGGGTAAATACTTATGCAAGGCACTGTAAAGACTTCAATCATGCCCCAAATTCTGCTTTGTTCCAGGGTAAATAGATTCAGTTCTTTCAGTCTATCTCTGTAGCTCATTCCGTTATTTCAATGGGACTGTCAACAACCTTACTCCAGTTGCACCCGTCTCCCTCCAAGTGGCATTCTAACCTTGGTGTCTATATGTGAGTGAAACCCTCAGCACCTCTACACTATTTAATGACAATAGCTGACATTCACATATTGCCATCATCTACCAGTTTGTCAAGTATAGTACCTCTTTTAACTGTTCTCTTCTGTGGATGACCTTACAAAATGGTCCTGATGGGCTACTTTGTATGAATTGTAATAAGGTAAAGCAATTTTTAATCGTAGATTATTATATTAACAATCCTAAATGAGATATGGGAGCATGTAATGTACCACAAGATGCTGTTTAATGTGTATCATTTGTATCGCTATGCACACCTCTTTTATGATATGCTGTATCATGTGAAGGTATCACAATTCATCGATACACAAAGAATCGTTACAACCCTAGTGAGGCTTGTGTTTCTCTGTGGACAGCAACATCGGCTCACCCTAATATCTAAAGAGGACTTACCGAGACAATAGGGGCAGCACTGGCCTTTCCTCAGAACAGGCCGAGCACAAGCCACTGGAGGGCAGGACTCTGAGAAGCAGCTGATTGCCCCTTCCTGGCAGACACAGCTGGTGCACACGTTGGGCTTCCATGACTCGGCCGCCAGGAAGATGTCCCCTTCCTCATTCTTGCAGTAGCCTGGCATGCTCTCGTTGCTAGGTGACAAGGGCAGGAAGGGCTCGTCTGAAATTAAGAGGTTTGAAATGAATGACTAAATAGGAAATGTGTTCTCATAAAGCTTTTGTGGTATTGTTATCACTATGGTTACCACAAGAACTCCCTTCAGCTTGAACTACTAAAGGGTTATAAATATAGCAAGTTATTTTGCAGTGCTGCTGTGTAAAAAACATTCATTCATCGCAGGTTTCATTGCATTAACTGCTTGGACCTTTGTTGAGGTAACATTAAATGCTGCTTTGGGAATTAATCAGACTTGTGGACATAAGATAATATGTTCTGCATCCCTTTTCAAAAAATGTAAGCAACTGCCAATGTAGGCTCATACAGGTCCCTGTATTGCTAGTTCTCTGGGTTACTGCCATTGCATTTTGGAATTACTTTAACTGTCTTGACTTGATCTACTACAGTCAAACCTGCTCATGTGACCACCATTATTAGCTACCACCTGGTCTAAGTGACCACTTTAAATTCCTACCAATGATATCTGTTCATGGTTCCAGTAATCGTTTATTTCGGACGCTCTCTTGCACCCGCCAGAGACCACCGCTCTGCCTGCTTCACAGCGACACACAGGATACAGCAATACAGGAACACAAGAACCATGGCAACCAGAACAGCAACAACATCGAACAGCGTGCAGCACCTTCTTATAACAGTCTTTTAACAGTGTTTTGCTACAGCGATGAAACCGAGAAAGTGATTCTAGCAGAGATAAGTACATTTTATCATATGCCTTCAACAAGTTTGCTAGTTTTATGATGCAGAAAATTATTTTTAGTGGTTATTTAATATGTTGTTATTTATTAATTTGTTTAATTTTTTATAAGTAACTTATGTAGCAAACTTATATTGGAACATGAAGACATTTCCAATTAAAGCAAGGCTTTTTAAATATAAGCTACAGTATATTAAGCAAATCTGCCTACAGCCAACTGTACAGGAAGTATTATGCATGGTAATTTATTTGAAGGTGATAAGGTCCCACTATAATGGTAAAAAAAGGGTGTATTAACATAAATATTAATATTAATATTTATTAATATTATTAATGAGAGCTTATCAAACACCATGGGAAAACTACCACTTGGACATTTGTGAAATACACTGGAAGCAAGGATTAAAGTTTGGAGTAGTGATAATAACACACCCCCAATCTTAACTCCAGTTTTGCCACTGGAACATGAATTGGGGCCTTAATGTTCTGCAGTGCTGAAAATAAAAATCCTTTGAATCTTTGGTTGACAAATTAATTTCAACAACAAACCACAAACCCATATTTCAATATGTGTACTTTGTTTTAAACGAACGCAGCCCAAACAATGAATTGGAATGTCGTCTTGCAAACCAAATGCCCACTTAAGCTTTCTCACTAGAACACATTTATGAACATTTTTCAATGATCATTTTAAACCACAACCTTTCCTTCTTAATTAGTGCTCTTCAGCCAATTACTTGGCATATTGGGTTGCAGAGACTCAATGACTCCTTCAGAATGAAATCTTGATCAAATACCTCTCCATAATTACAGCCTATTTTAAATCCTAGTTTGCTTTTGTGTACTGATGTAGTGTAGTTGTTAGGTCTTGAAAAGTTGTGTATGTACGGTGGCACCATACATTTGTTTTTCTGTAATGTATATCATTTTGTACGTACATTATAGTTCAAATGTAGATAGAAAAAGTAATTTCATCCAAGCTTTAGCCTTCTACATTAAAGCCTTGCTAAAGTAAACCCTGGACTATATTTTCAACCTATTTACTCCAATCATTAATTAGTTTTGTTGAAAGGAGGCAGTTCCATCTTACAAAATGAGAAAACCAACAAGAACAGTATTTCAGTCCATGAACTTGCTTTGCTAATCTTTTTAAGTTTAAATATTTCAAATCTACCTTGTGTTTATTTATATAAGTTATATCTTGTTACATTTTAGGAAGGGGTGGTTTTATTGAGGTGGAAGTTACACGATTCCTAGGACAGGACCTCATAATTACAGCAAACCAATCTGTGGGTGTGTGTTTGGTTGTTAACATGACTGCACGTAGATTAGTCATTCTAATTGCTCCTGACAAAGCTAACATGGCCTATCATGTCTGCTGTGTGATTGAGTACATTTTCACTTCATGTGACCGAGTGCTGTTGAGTGGCGTGTGAGTGGTGATGTCACGGACCAGAAACAGGAACCAAAACAAGGAATGGTGGTGGTGAAACTGAACACAACGGCGCTCAGCATTTTATTAAATAAATAAACCAAAAGATTTAAACAGAACAAAACACTCTAAACAAAAGGACATGTTGGCCAAACAAACAGAAATAAACAAATAAGCGTGCTGGTTTTACCCCAGCACGATACTTAGCAGTTGTTTATATTTTAATCTCCTCTCTCTCAAAACCCCTCTTGCCTCTGACACTCTCCCCGAGGGTAGTGAGCTGCAGGTTTATATACAGTGACCATCTCCCGATTAGCAACAATTAATCAATGAATTAACTCGGGAGATGGTCACCGTCTGCACGAGTTTAATAAGGATGCGTGACTGTCAGCTAGCTAAATAAATCACTATCTGATCAGTCACGCATCCTCACAAGGTTTTTAAAAATACAAAAACAATAACAAATACGCGGCGCTTTTATCTGCGCCGCAAACAATACTACAAACAATAATTAAACAGTGCACATATATATATATATATATATATATATATATATATGGCGGAACACTCCGCCACACTACAACTGGAGCTTTTCAGAAACCACAGAATAGAGCTTTAAAACAAAACACAAAACACCCACCCACGTGGTCTACATTGTGTGCTGTGGTTATCTAAGGTTTCCCCCATGGTGTAAAAGTTTAATTTCATGAAGTGGGAATATCTTTGACTAGTGAAGTCAGTGCAAGGCCTGCTACCTCCTGCCAACCAGTTCTGGGAAAAGCTCTGACGAAGACAACTGAGGGACAGAAGTCAAATTTAACACCAGAAGTGTTGTACTGTAAAGTACTACCGCCAGAAATGGACAGGTAACATGGTCTTAGTTTAACCCTTTTGATGCAATCCGATCGCATGCGAAAAATGTTAGCAAATTAATCCATATGAAGTACGATTGCACCCGGCCGATCAGCCTTGACTGCATGTGATCGATTGCGTGATTGCATGCGATTGGATTGCACCAAAATTGCATAGTTTATCGTGGCCTTTAGATAGACAGAAAGTTAGACGAGTGAATTTTTTTTTTTTTTTTTTTTCTGTCAGGAGATACGGTGGTCACAAGTACAAGATTACCAGAAATCATACTAAATCGTCCAAAATGTCCATAAACCCAAAAATAAATTAACAAAATATTAACTTTAGTGAAATATTCAAAGGATAAACTTTAGGGATGACTCGCCAATCAAAATGCATTTCACTAAAGCCCCAAGCCAATAGAGATACCTTTATTATGAGGTGCATCATTTCAGTATCTTAGGTTTTGGTTTCAATTACTGTATACCAGGATTCTAAACTGCAGCATTACCGGAGAGCACACTAAATTGCTTTAAATAAACCAAGGATGCTTATCAAATAATTATTTATTTATTTTTTACAGAAGATGTTGATCAGTTGACAGATCTATCAGATGGCGAACTTCTTCACATTTGTGTACCCGTCAATTTGGTGTAAAATCAAAACCAGGCATGGTATTTATAAAATTCTTTCTGATCCTAGTTCTTGAGGGTTGTGGATACCACTGATCACTAGGAGATCACTAGATTACACTTATGAGTACATTTTAAAACATATTGTTTTACATTCAAAATAGGTAATTGTAGGATATATTTCAACATAGAGTGAAAATGTTATTCTCTTAATAATCTTCAGACTTTCAGCTGTTTTGGTGGATTTGTCCTGATACAACAAACCAAAAGTCAGGTTATGTCAGACCTCAAACAGGCAGAATTTTTCACCGTAGCGGAAGGGTTAGAGTATTATATATGTGTTTCTTACCTGGACACTGTGGGCAGCAGGAGTCCTGTGTTCTGATAGGGTTCTGGCAGAGGAGGGGCGGGCAGACCTCGGTTTCACACAGCACTCTTCCACTGTGGCAGGTGCACTGAGTGCAGGAGTCAATGTTCCATGTCTCCCCTTCCACAAAATACTCTCCCCCAGGAGCATGGCAGATAGAAGAGTCGCTTAGCTCTGGCGTCCGAGAACTGGAGTCGTCTAAAAAAACACGTTAAAATAACATGTATTTAGAATTGGAAACCACCCTCATGAAAGTTATCAAAACTTGTGAAAAAGCATTTTTGAGTAAATTCTCACTATTTATCATTTTCATAAAATGTAAAATCTGCTTTGCTTTTGTATTTGAATTTATAATCATGTTTGGGTTTGCTCAGTAAAGTGGTTTAAGTATGTTTATTGCCAGAGCTTTTAACAGGGGTTTGAAAATATTCTCATTTTGAAGCAAGTGCACTGGCAAAGAGCCTAAAGTTTGTTCATAATTTGAACGTAATGTCTGTGGTAGTGTTGAAAATCTGAGCTCCAACCACTTTGACTTAGAGGAACAGTTTAAAAATGCTTAAAGAGGCAACACAAGCTGAAATTAAATGTAATTCTCCTCAAGCCTGTGAATACAGTTTCACCATATCAGGAGCTTTTCAAAATCCTTGTGACAAGCTCCATAAAAAGACTAGCTCAACCTTAAGATTCAACCCTTTCAGTACGGAGATAAATGTGAAGATCCCCCTCTATTAAGACCATTGTCTTTCTTATGCTCTATTCTGCCACATCAAAAGTTGTCATTGCTATTTGGTCATCTGAATTCAATGCAGGCACTTTGAAATTAGATACAAGGGAGAGAAAGCAGTCTCTCTATTGATTTTAGCAGGCTTGTATCATCCATTATTAAAAGAATAACATGGTGTCTTTTGAAACATCTCACTTTTTTATTACTCTCGAGTAAAGGACACAAAGACATCTATTATCATATATATATATATATACACACACACACACACACATACATATATATATATATATATATATATATATATATATATATATATATATATATATATATATATATATGTAAAGTGTGTAACCAACAGCCTTAACTAGACAGCCAACTAGACCGTAACTTGCATTACTCACATAGAACCGTTACATTTATCACTGTCTACTACCCGACTAGGATTAATAACACAAGACTGCAAGCACCTACTGATCATTCCAAAAAAGATCTCCTACAAAGCCTTCTGTCTTATTGAGGCACAAGGGGGTACAGTGACCACATTACACAGAAAAGAAGTGTGACTCAAATCTAGAACTCCACAGCCATTTCTGCTGAAATGGTTGTGTGGATTTCTTTTTTCATTATTTAGCCTATGGAAATTACCACTGTACTGAATGCTGGGTATAAATGTAGCTTCAAGAATGTGTTAGAGTTGGGAATGTGGTTCAGTTACTCTTTTCATCTGTTTTATCTCCTTACCTATCCTTTACATAACATGCTTTCTTGCAATAACCTTCACACTTGTGGCACCATTAAGCTGATATTGCTATATAAGGTGCCAATTGGTGACGGCTGGGATGAGTTTTTGCTACAGTCCTTTCAGCTTTTATTAGGCAGAGCTTACTCAGGGCTACCAACTAGGAGCATGCCAGTGGGTACAACAGCAAATCAGGGATTGGAACTACACTTATTTTTTAATTATATCCACAAAATTCTACTGTTCTTGTGAATCCTATCTAAATAAAACAAATTACAAAATCTCCTTCACAATAACTTTCACGCCTTTTTCTTTATTGACTTACATTTTCTTTTGCATAGATTGCAGAAACCTTTTCTAACCACATTTCTTCAATAAAACCTTTTCATAGCAGACTTAACAATAGAGGTGTTTACTTTCACAAAGTAGAAGGAGGGAAAAAAAAAAGATTTTGTCTCCCAATCAATTATTTTCTGTTTTATAATTGTAATTAATTTAGAACAATTTGTAGATTTTATTTTTCACTTTGACATAATGGACTTTTTTTGTGTTGATCAGAAGCAAAAACTCCTAATTAAATCCATTTTGATTCCATGTTGTAACACAATAAAATGTGGAAAAGTCCAAGGGGGGTGAAAACTTTTGAGAGCCACTGTAAATGATTTCTTCTACACCATAGGAGATTTTCAACATGATAAATAAAGGAGAATTAGCAGGTGACACTGCTTGATTAATGTGCTGCCACTGAGCAGCCAAATGATACATCAGTGGGGATTAAAAAAAGGCATTCTTTTCAATTTGGAACATGGTTATTAAATCAGTGAGTCAGTGCTGATTAAAGTAAACTGATGCTTAAGAACTACTGATCAGAGACTGGCAAGATTTAGCGTATGAAGTATTGTAATTAAGCGATAGTGTCTGTTGATGATGGCTCTACCATGTGGTAGTTGACCGCGATGGGAGTTAGACGAAGGCGAGAGCGCTAACGAAAGTCAAGGTCAACTATCACACGGTACAGCTATCATCGAGAGGACACTATCGCTATTAGAAAACGATTTTTACCATTGTTTTCTTTAAAAAAAAAGAAAAACCTAGATTTACCTTGAATGTCTACAGATTCATCGGGTATCTTTCTGCTGAGTAAAGACGTTCTAAGAAAATAGTCCTGAACATTTTTAAAACAAAGAACCAGGATTACATACACATAAAGAGAAAAACAATGAGTTTGTATTCAGTAAATTGATTTTTATTTTTTATTAACTTGTTAGGGTTTTGAACCCCTATTTATAATCAGGACATTGCCTGAGGAATAAATAGAGCAACAATCCTTGTACGATGGAGTCAAACTACCAAATACGATGGAGTCAAACTACTAAATACCACTCTAAAATGCCTCTTAACTCACCATGTTTACACCTTCAGCCAAAGCCTTTTTCTCCTAAATCTATGTATGAATGGAGCAATATTACTGAACTATCCGCATCTCGCTTTGTTGTTGTTGAAAGATGCTGTATCTGTGCGCCAGTCGAGCTGACAGTCTGTGATTGGTTCTTGAGTGTTGCAGGTACAGGACTGGTTGCTTTCGTCAATGCAAAGAATTGATTGGCTGGTTTTGGTGCATAATACAATTAATTTGGACCAATTGTGTCTTTGTTTAGTATTTAGTGTCCAATGTGAACAACGCTTAAAAATACAGTAAGTCACATACGCAGATTTAAATTGGATTCACAGTTGGTGCTGAGACATTCCAGCGGGCATCTACTGTCTATTAGAGCCCACTAGCGCTGGAAGCTGATTGGCTGACGGTACTGAATCATTTTCTAATAGATTACAATACATGGTGATTCATAATACACGCAACATTGTTGGTTTTCATGGTTTTCCATTCAACCTAAACGTTGACATCCTGTTTGCCAAACGATACATGTCTCTGTCATAGACTTTTTTTTCCTTTACGTATCATCCCCCACGTCAGCCTTCCCTCTAAGGCTAAAATGCGTGCATTTTTCGCAATAACTGGCAACAACCTTCACATTCCGTTTACTAACTTTCGCAAGTTATTGTCATTAACATCAACCTCAATCGAGACTCCAGCCACTCGAGGTAAACCTATTATTTTTGAGACCATTCTTACAAATCATTAACATAAGCATATTTGCACACTTACCAAGGGCCAAAAAATACTCTATCATATAATAGACTCAACACCAAACAACCAACATGACAGTAAACATAGACATAATGAAGCGTTCTTATATTTGTATACTGGTAAGTTAGTGATCAGCAGATGTGTCAGCCGCACGAAGAGCACAGCGTGTGGTTTTCACTACCAGCAGAATAAATGAATTTTTTTCTATGTGTAAATATCGGGACTTTTGCATTGGGACACGGGACATTTGCTAGGAAATCGGGACTGTCCCGACCATATGTATCTGGTCAGAGCTTGGTGCAGAGCTCGCTCGGGCACCGACGAAACTACTGGTACAGGGAGGGCGAAGCAGGCGTCTGGAGATTCTGCCTCTACAGAGAGTGCTGCTCGGTGCTGCTCATGAACTTTACAGTTTTTAACTCGTCGTATAATTGAATACTAAAATCAGTGACGCTCAATCTTCCTGCATTATTTAGAAGTATAAATACTCCGGTAAACATAAATAAAAATCACAATGCTCACACTTTGACAGTTTTTTATTTTTTGTTTTAAACAACCATTTCAGAAATCATCTTAAATGTTTTGAAACTGGTAGAAATGTAATCAGCACATTAGTCAAAAATACACAATTAAGTGTACAGTAAATGAAGAATACCATGAAACTCAGCATGGCGGATGCACCAACAAAGAAAAAAAAGCAAAGCTTCAGTAAGACAGAGCTGAAAGAAATCTGATTATCTATATGAGGATGGTGGGATAGTATTCTTAAAGTTTTTCTGTAATTTGCGTGATCACATACAAGTTAATACCATTAAATATCATAATGCCAGTTGTAAACACGTAGAGAATAAGAAAATACGACGGCAACAATGCCAAAGCCCTGCATTCTTCTCTGCTGAAAAACTAAGCTAATATACTGCGCTCAAGACAGAGCTTTCCTGAAGTAAGTAAGCTAAATTAATTGCATGTTTCATTATTGTTTAGTTTATTTCTTTCCATGCTACCTGCCTTTAATGAAGATATAATTAGCAATTTAAACCATGGCCGTTTCTTAATTGAATTATGTTTTCTGACGATGAAGAAATGAGCTCAAAACTATTTTTCTAGCTTAAAATCCTTACAGGAAATTGATCACTTTACTGTGTAAAGGATGCAGTCACTACACTACACACTGTTGGTTTCATAAAGACATTCTGTCTGGAGACACGCCTCTTTTTAAATCTTGCAAATAACACTGCAGAATTAGGAAAGAAACAATTGAGAGGATTAATTATGTGTTTACATTAAAAGGGGCGCTATTTAAATTAAAAATCGGGTAATACATAGCAGTGAACCTGTTTTAGAGCAAGGAGTCAGTCAACACGCCTTTATCAGTGTTTCATATTTTATCCTGGTTATTATTATTATAATGCCAGTAAAATGCTAAACTTAATTTGTGGAATACTGTACATAGGATTACTCTCACATGACATTGCTGGACTGTTACTAAACTGTTTACTATGTTGTTGTAAATGCCAGCAATAAGCTAAACAGGTCTTTTCAAAACACCTTTATTTGTAGACTGAACTACTGTGTTAGTGGAAGACTGTAAATATGATTCTCACAACTGTGCTTGACATTTGGTTTTCTGAACTGTTGTAATATAATTCTTAGGTTTTCCTGCATATTTTAATGCCAGCAATGAGCCAAGTGATGTCTATAAACATTATGACAGGTCTGAAGTGTCTTCAGGTGCTTCACTTACTATTACAGCAACAAGAGTCTGAAAAAAATGAATTGTGGTAATATTTTAACTACCAACATTATATTTATGTTCAAATGGAATTGGCCATTTTTGATAAACTGAATTTGGTATTCCCAAGAATGGAACAATTAGTAGCCCTAAAGATGGTTACAATTGAAGGCAGTGCAGATGCCAGTGTTTTATGCAGTAATGTAAAGCAATTTTATGCAGGCCACCAGTTAAGCATGCAGTCTATATCTATGATAACAACCGACAGCGCTGCATAGGATCAAAGGATGATTCAAAATCAGAGCCACAATAAACGTCTTGTTTAAATTTAAAGTAAATTGTAAAATTGTTGAGATACTTGTGTTGGAATTGTTTACAAATTGTATAATGCAACAAAAATATATTAAAAGGGTTAATGCGTGGCCGAAGGTTTCTCACTGATAATTTACCCTTTCTCAGTCAAAACGGCAAGTTTCTCAGTGTCTAAAAAGCTTAGAGGGATCGCTGCTCCACGTACACTCCCCCAAAAATAGGTTTTATCTGTAGGGAAGTAAGCATCCTTCTCACTTTAAACCAGATTGCTGTTTGGTATTTCAAACTACAAGGGATTGTAAGGGTGTTTGATCCAGTATCATAGGAAGGATGAATCAAAGGGAGAATTGTATTGCAGGAACTAAGTGGTTTATGTTATAGTTAGCTTACTGATTGAGCTGATCACTGATGGATAGTGTGCACAGATTCAAAGAAGTCAGGGAGTGCAGCAAAGGGATGGAAGGCCAGATTAAAAGGAAAAATCAGAAACAGCTGTAGTGGCTGTGTAAAAGGGATGCTTGTTTTTCTCAGGTGCTTTGTTGTCTGAGTTACCAAATAAATAAAAGGCAAAGGGAAAAGAAAGAAGTACAAGACAGACAAACAAGAAAATAAATATGCCTTCATATGATGTTAGCATTGTAAATCCAAGTTTTAATCTGTTGGGGACTGTGAAAGGGTAGCGTCACTTCCAAGGCTTGTTTCCGTCAGGGAGAGACTCAGACACAAGAAGCTGCAGTTTTAAACCACTACTGCTCACAAAAATGAACAAACAGAAACACTAACAAACAAATAGGCACAAGGGCCGAAATAAAAGATTTACACAAAACACACAAAAAATACAGCACAGTACAGCACAGCACAGCACAGCACAGCACACCACAGCAAACATCTCACACACCTTCACCAACCTTAACATTAACACCAGTGATTTTTCCCTTTTTATACACCTGTGTATTTCCACGTGTATGCCGACAGGCAGGAATTAACCCCCTCCCTGCCAACCCAATATTTCCCACGCACATCCACACATTACGCCCTGCCACAGGGACTTTGGATTCTTACACCATCAAACTTCAGAAGCAAGCAAAGTTCTGCATGACCAATATTCAGATGGGGCACCTCCCAAGAACAATCAGACGCTGCAGTTTATAGTGTTGGGGCATTCTTCTGTATGAGCCAGAGCTCTATCGAACGCACACGATGTAAGGATGTGCTGTAGAAAATGTCATTAAAGTAAGGTCCTGTCTACACCATATACATTACAAATCCTAAAGAACCCTTTTAAACAAGCAGAGATGTGAGGTAAGGAGGACTGGCTAAAACGTAAGACAGATCACATAAATTGTGGCCTCCCTTCCTCTGACTCCTTACCTGGACAAGATGAGCAGCACTGCCCAGGCCGGATGGTGGGGTTGTCACAGGCAGGAACTGGGCAAGTGATGAGGGCACACATCTCCCGGCCGTTGTGGCAGTAACAGTCTCTGCAACCATCATGCCAGCTTTCCCCGCTCTCATGACGCCTACCATCCATGGATAGGCAGGAACCAGTTTTGACTGGAGGACCAACTGAAGTGGGCATTTCTGTGTAAACACAGGGGAAGGGAAAGGCACAGTTTAATTAGGATACCAGCGACAGGATTGCTCCACTAGAATATCAATTGTGTCAGGTTGACTGTACTACGGTCAAGTGGAATGCTCCATGGCACTTTCAGTAATAACAAAGTAAAATGTTGACTAAGCATTACTGGAGGTAATAAGTCACAGCTAAATTTAATTAAACATTTTACAGTACAGGGGAATCATCCTGGATTGTATCAACCATCTATCATTGATTATCAATGAGAAAAATATGTGGTTAATGCAAAATGCTCTAATAAAATCCAGCTGCAGATTATCCTGAAGGGGTACAAGTTGATCTGAAGGACTGCTAAGTCCAGTAGACAAACCACGCTGAAGGTTTCAAGTCTAGTACCAGAATTGGGGGCAAAAAAAGCTTTGTCTTTGCCTTTGCAGCAGATATAAAAAAGTTGCTTGGATCTGTTTTCCTACATATGAGGATGCATGTTTAAATATTAATCAGACATTAATTAAATATGGCTGATTAATAGTCGATATACTCCACGGTATAAATATTTCAGCATTTTTTATTCATTGTTAAATATTAATTATAATAAAAATAAAGAAAAACACTTTTGTTCTGGTTCTCAGCTGTGCACTTAAGAGACACGCTGTCAGACTGATTAAAAAGAAGCTCTGCAATTCTTCCTTGAAAAGAAACTAATCAGAACAGGAGCACTTACACAAAATATAATTATCACAATTCAGAGAGCAAGTCACTGTACCGACACAAAAAACACAGCTATCTACCGTGGGTTCCATGGAAAATGTCCTCGGAACCATGGTAAACTAATGGTACCTTGAGGCACATCACTGAGGTTATTGTGCATTGTAGCTTGACGTGTAAAACCAATACTGTATTTTTCGAGCAGAGTACACCAGAGAGCTTTCAGGGATTTAATGGACCTTATACCGTTGTTCCTTAACAAGATGATTTCTGCTGTAGATCGGTTTCTCTCTGTAGGGGTATTGTGTGAGCACTGTATTAAAAAGGTATGGCATTTTTAAAATGAATTATGCACACACAAATGCTATTTAAATCAAAATGTTATTCATGGTAATTTTTCATGGTGTAAATGTTGGTATGTTATCTATCTGAAAAACACTTTATTAATATTAATCAAATATATTTAATCTCCAGTTAAGTAAACAGCCCCATATGGTTTAAAAATAGTTTAAACATATTTAACTTTGTGTTGCTTAAATGCCTATTTAAGTTATACTGTTTTCTGTAAAATGTATCCCGCTGTTACATGTTTATAATACAGTGGTAGCCAAAACCAGCTATACAAATGGCGAAATAAAACTGGTCAATGCGATAAGCAGTTTTGTTAACCTGTCCTGCATCTTTTGTACGTTAGAGGGCGTTATATGACTAGAAATTGGTTTGTCACAGATTACTACTGAAATACAATGTTTCACCAGCAGGTGTCACATGCTGAAGCTCGCAAAAACCAATACTGAATTAAAGATATTTTTATACTGGTGTTAGGCATGGGCGGCGAACTTAAGAGGGCAGAAAAATGAAAGACAGCTCTTAAGTCAGTTTTAGTCTTTTAAGAGAACCAGCAGGCATCAGCTATCTTTATTCTCTATGTTGTCTGTTTTTAATATAGCCCCTTTTGTCACTGGCATGATCTACCCATGTCAGAACCTACCCGGGCAGGACACAGTGTCATGCGGGTCGGGTACATGATTTCACATTGCTTTTGATAAAGCAGGGTTGACCTAGGTGACAGAAGCAAGTACACAATGCGTGTATCAATGCCCTGGAAGCAGCTTGTTACAGACGCTTCCATCCAAGCTTCTCTGGATTGAACCGTCTGCCCAAATGTTGATTAGAGAAAATGTTTCTTCATCCCTGCTGCAATCAGGCTCATGGTGTGCCTCAAGCAACAAAAATATGCCTAAACAATAAACAGAAACTTTCCTTGCAGAAGTTGTTTTAAAAATATGTTTTAAAATATTTACACAATTTGTTTGATAACTGTACTTTGAAAGTGTCTTTAATTTTCATATTTTTACACTTCTAAGGAATTGCAATTTTTAAGAAGGCCAGGTGACTTACTCATTTCCTTTCAGCTAACTGAAACTAGATTCAACTAGATGCGTTGGCAGTTCAGCGGTTACAATATAGGCAATTATTGAGTTACATTAGTTGATTATCATTATTACGAACCATGTCTGATGGAAGACCACGGCTGTCAGGGGATGAATATCGGAAAAGAAAAGCCGAAGAAGAAGCTCTTGTATCGAGCCAAAAAGGAGTGCCAAACAATTGGTTGAAGAACAGTTTTCACAGCTTTGGGAACATAGTAATTATCAACATAAACGAGACGGGACAAACACACAATTTATAATAAGGTGAAAAGCAGACAGATTCATAAGTCATGTGTTGGTTTCTTATAAACAGAACATAACTGTATCTGCAGGAATTGTATTTAAATGTCTTTCCAAAAGTGTGATGTACAGATAAGTGAAGGCGACATTACAAAGAAGATTTTTATCAAAACATGCATACCCAAAACATTAGCACCTCAGCTGCATCAGTTTATTGGTGTTTCCGCCAGGTCCTAGTGGCGACTGTATACCGAATAGCAATTTTAATAACAAAGTAATAATGTGCAATATATTCTATAACTGTATTGATTCGATGTGTCATTTTCTTTACATTCTTTGCTTTGTAAGATCGGAGAACATTGTACTGATAATTAGTGCATTTACTACTGTAGCGAAGCAGAATGCTGTAAAAGTTCAAATAATCGCTATGTCTCTAATAAGTGACCGGGCTGCTGGGAAATATGGTAAATAGACGCCGGGTCTCTTTTAAACACCGAGTTATGAATAATAATATAATGCGCGTCATACTGAATGTTCCAGCCAACACACACATGGCTGTAAAGCGAGATGAATTTATTTTTCGTATTAACACAGTAATTCATGCGGTTATTTTGCAATGAAGATTTGTTGCTGGTTAATTTTTCATCGATTGTCCATGCTTACCAAAGTACACGTTTTGAGGGTGAACAATAAATATAATATGTGTTAATAAAGCGTGATACTCATTGCTTTTATTAATTTTAAAACCATGTGTGTGTTTTTTTTTTTATTGTGCTGCAAGCCAACCTTAATACACGCTTGTGTTCCAATATTTACAGGGTTGTCTTTAGTGGATTTTACTGTTTTTATTATTATTACAATACAAACTGTTATTACCTACTAACACAACCTTTAATTACATTACTGGAATGTTGTAATGTACTTATGTCGTTTCTATAAGGTTGTGTGCAGGCAGCTTTTTCATGATTGCATCTGAAGTATTTGCAGATGTTAGTGATCTTACATAATAAACGCTGAGTCTCAAATAGGCACCGGGGCTACTGGCAGATATTGTAAATAAACGCCAGGGCGTTTATTTGAAGTTTTACTTTAAAATTTTAAAGAGCCTTTAGTCATTATGGACCTGTATTACGGAACAATCTTCCAACTGAAATCCGTAAAGCTGACTCAATAAAAGGCATTTAAATCAAAGCTTAACATACATCTTTATGCAGAAGCCTTTTTGTAGATTGGGATGGCCTATTTTGTTAATATGTATTTATTTTATTTATGTATTTTTTCCCATTTGTTTTTGGGTGTTTTTTTATATTTTATTGTATATTATATTATTGTATAGTATATTTATTTGTCATGTGAAGCGCTTTGGGATGCCTTGGCATGAAAGACGCTATACAAAATAAATTTGATTGATTGATACGGTAGTGTGCTCAATACTTACCTTCCAAAGTGAACTTGTCTGCATATCTCCTTAAACTTCTTTGAAGGTTTCTACAAGCATCTTTTGGGTATTTCCCCTCTGATAAATAAACGTACATATCTTACAGAGAAATCGGTTCTTGTGTTGACCTTTCCATCATTAAATTTCAATGTGAAACCATTGAAATGAGACCATTCTTAGCAGACAAGATTCAAAGATGGCTTAAAACATAAAACTAGAAACGCGCAAATGAATTTGCATGCGCGCCGGCATAACACTGGTAGTATAAATACATATTTACATTCGGATTATAATAATGACGCTGCAGATCAATTCAGATTGATGCTGGACTGATCATCTCCTGTACACTTAAAAAAAGGGTGAGTGTTTTGTGGGGTATTTATACTTGTCAGCATTTTGTATACAGCCTGCTATATTGATTTTAGTTCAATAACAATTTCACCCCCTTTGAACGAGCCATGTGCAGTTTAGCAATACTGACAAAATGCATGCTTGTCTTTAAAGCTTAAGTGTTTCAGTCCACAGCACTCCCTGCTGTTTTGTTGAATGCATTTTCTGCTCTCTTTTCCCACCTGCAACAGTATCACGACAGGCGATTAGGTTATGGCTACTACAGCTACATTGTATTATTATTGTGTAGATTGTTAGAGATTGTATTAATCGGCAGTTTAAAATCATTTTTTTTATTATTTTAGATTGCAGGGTGGTGTGATTTTGAACAGTAATCTTACTGTTGTGCAGTTAAAGTAAAATGATCTCAGATCAGACCTCGTGGGAACAATCAATGTTGAGCGTGGTTTCCATGGAAATTGTCCCCAGTACTGCAATGTGCTGCGTTTTATTGGTCAGTTGCCACAGATTTCTATTTAATTTTTTTATAATCATGCAACAACTACATTTGTGAAAAATCCCCCAAAGAACCGTTTTTCTTTAGAACTTAAAAACAATAACCCTGTCTGTACACCAAATGATGTTGGTCCCAAAATTCCTTACTAAGGATTGTTCTCCAGCTGTTTTTAATTCATCAGTTTTATTTCATGTTTTCGATTGCCATGTGAAATTACTCCATTCAAAAAAGCGACTGTTTTTCACAACTGAAAAATGGCTTCTACCACCAGTTTGCCTGAAATGTATACTACAACAATTGGAAACTGCAAGCGATTCATTACATGTTTTAGGAGTAAACAATACTTAACAACAATCCCTCCCAACCTGCTTCCCCCGAGCCTCACATTTTGCTCAAGTGTGGAAGGGTGGTGGGCAATTCATTGACACACACGGGAGACAGAAGTTTTATTTGAAAACACCGGACTGGTGCCCAGTTTTATTATTTTAGATATTTTCTTACAGCCCGCAGAGGGGGCCGACAACAGTAAACAGGACCACAGAAATACCAATACTGGTAAACAGTTAAATGCCGGCGCACTCACAGGTGCTCTGAAATAATAAATAACAAAAGCGAAAAAAAAGGTAAAATAACACACAGTAATAAAACTACAAAATAAAGGTGCTGCTTACGCAGTGCCCCCACTGCCGCTAAGCCGGTCAGCTCGGGTCTCCGTCCTAAGCTGTTATGCACTATACACTGGGGTGGCCAAGGTTCCCCTTCTACTCAGACACATTCCCTCGGATACGTAACAATTTATTTTCTATATTATTTTCTTTCTCTAGGCTGGCTGTCTTTCCATGCTTGCCTATTTTGGACACTTTCTCCAACCACTGGCGTTCGTCCCTGGTCTATGTTTACACTGGCCTTCTCAGCCAGTAGCAGTGTAACATTAGTATTACTATATTAGATATATTTTGTTTTTTTGCAATAATACAAACATTCCAGTTGTTGTCGCCATTTAATGATCCTTAGTTTACCCACGCAGCATCATTATATTAACTCAAGAAAAAAAAAAAGAAATACATTTTTTTTTTTTTTTACGTAAGAATTAACAGGGAAAATAAGTGTCGAAATCTTGTGTTTAAGTGCCTAAAATGTTGGTCATGATAATATAAATTCTGTTTTCTAGCCAAAGTAAGACTAAATCTTATGCTGATTTTCCATGGAACCCATTGTAATAACAGAAGATGATATTTTCTAACTTTCCATTTATTACATACTTTACCTCCTGTGAGAAAAGTACAAAAGTAGATGTATGCACTAACCTCTGCATTTGCATATAAGGCAGCCAATGTTGTCTTGCTCGAACCCCATTGGACAGTCTTTGTCACATGGCACTTCTGGGCACTTCTTGCAGCGGCAGATAGCACATCCATGCTTGTTTTTCCTGTGTGGCACAAAGGAGAATTAAGAAATGAGTGATGGAGCCTAAAAGTCACTGTCTGTCCTACACTTTTAGCTAAATCCCACTTCATTCCAAGGTTGAAGTCTTGATAAACAGCTTCTCTGCACAGTGCACAGCACTTGTAAAACAACTATTTAAATATAATATGATATATATATATATATATATATATATATATATATATATATATATATATATATATATATATATATATATATATATATATACTTAACTTGGTGTGTGATTTTGAAGGCGATTGGTTACACCTGAGCTAATTTAGGATTGCAATTACAAGGGGGGTGGACATATATATATATATATATATATATGACACACACACACACACACACGCACACGCACAGATGAACCCGTTTTATATCATCTCACTTAATATCATTCCCTGTTTATTATCATGATTTTTCAAAAACCACTCGCCTTGCACCATAGGTTCTTTCAGAAATTACCTCTCTTAATATCATCTCACAAACCAACTTGTAATCACATTTTGTGCAGCGTGTCAAATGCTGCATGGCCGGGCTTTACTAAGAAACCACATGATAGAATTCATTTCCAATGCAACTAACAACCAATAATCATCTCGGCTAATAAACCGCCATTTTGTGCAGCCTGTCAAATTCTACACTGGCAGTCTTAACAGGATACAGTTCAGTTACAAAACACCAACATCCTGAATTTGTGTTTTTTTAACATCTTATTCACAAAAAAAAAAAACACCAAGCGCAACGCCTAATTGATAGCTTTCATCAGTCGATAATTCATGCCTTTATTAGGTAATGACACAAAACGTATCTGTCCTGTAGTAAACTATATGCATTTGTTTAAATGTAAAGAATGACTAAATGTTCAGTATTAAAACACTGCTCTTTAATTCACTTAGTTTTCTTTCTTTGTTTTCTCACACTCGTAATGTGCTGTCATAGGCAAACGTGAAACCCGGTTTATATCATGACCTGCTTTATATCATGAGTTATGATATCAATCATGACATTAAGCAGGTTTATCTGTGTGTGTGTGTGTGTGTGTGTGTGTGTATATATACATATATATATATATATATATATATATATATATATATATATATATATATATATATATATATATATATATATATGTCCACCCCCCTTGTAATTGCAATCCTAAATTAGCTCAGGTGTAACCAATCGCCTTCAAAATCACACACCAAGTTAAGTGGCCTCCACCTGTGTTAAATTGTAGTGATTCACATGATTTCAGGATAAATTCAGCAGTTCCTGTAGGTTCCCTCTGCTGGGTAGTGCATTTCAAAGCAAAGACTCAACCATGAGCACCAAGGAGCTTTCAAAAGAACTCCAGGACAAAGTTGTTGAAAGGCACAGATAATGGAATGGGTATAAAAAAATATCAAAGGCCTTGAATATCCCTTGGAGCACGGTCATTATTAAGAAGTGGTATGCAAAAAAACACTTAGGAGATTCTGTGGCAAAAAGTTTTGTGTCTGATGAAACTAAAATGGAACTTTTTGGCCTAAATGCAAAGCGTTATGTTTGGCGCAAACCCAACATAGCGCATCACCCAAAGAACAAGGGCAGCAGTGTGGAGTAGCAGTTAGGGCTCTGGACTCTTGACCGGAGGGTCGTGGGTTCAATCCCAGGTGGGGGACATTGCTGCTGTACCCTTGAGCAAGGTACTTTACCTAGATTGCTCCAGTAAAAACCCAACTGTATAACTGGGTAATTGTGTGTAAAAAATAATGTGATATCTGTATAACGTGAAATAATGTGATATCAATTGTAAGTCGTCCTGGATAAGGGCGTCTGCTAAGAAATAAATAATAATAATAATAACACCATCCCTACTGTGAAGCATGGTGGTGGCAGCACCATGTAATGGGGATGTTTCTCATCGGCAGGGACTGGGGCACTAGTCAGGATAGAAGGGAAAATGAATGGAGCAAAGTACAGAGAAGTCCTTGAGGAAAACCTGCTGCCCTCTGCAAGAAAGCTGAAATTGGGACAGAAAGGTGAGTGGCCCAGTCAGAGCCCCGACCTAAAAATTTGTGGCATGACTTGAAGATTGCTGTCCATCAATGCTCCCCAAGGAACTTGACAGAGCTTGAACAGTTTTGTAAAGAAGAATGGTCAAATATTGCCAAATCTAGGTTTGCAAAGTTGGTAGAGACCTACCCCAACAGACTCACAGCTGTAATTGCTACCAAAGGTGCTTCCACCAAGTATTAACTCAGGGGGGTGGAGACTTTTCCAATTATGATCTTTCAGTTTTGTATTTTTAATATATAATTTTTTTCTCAATAAAAACAGTGTGGAGTATGGTGTGTAGATAAGTGGAAAAAATCCTCATTTAAATGCATGAAACTCTGAGGCACTGACACAACAAAATATGAAAAAAGTTCAAGGGGGTGTAGACTTTCAATATAATATGTCAAATTTAAAGTTGCGCAGATAAGGTCAATCCAACTTCCTATTTCAAACTAAACACAATGAGCGAGATTGGAGGGCATAAAGGTAGTGTGGCCAAGCAGAGGTCACACTGACTCTGGAAATTGATTAGTTTTCTTTTCTTTTGTTTGCTAGTCCCAGTCACTTTAGAACTTACCACTGGGAACCAGGAGTGTGTGTCTTATATGTGGAAACAAATGGACGCGGTGTTAATTATTGTTGCGTTTGGTATGACTCCTTGTATAAAAGTGTGACAGGATAGCAACACAGCCCAAGCTGCTACCGGCAACAATGAGAGACTCAAAGACAGAAGCTGCAGTTTAAGCACTGTCGCGCACATTTAATAAACAAAACACAAAATAAACACAGGAGCAAACCAACAGGGCACGATGGCCAAAATAAATAGGTCAAACCAAACAGGCTGGGCATTTGCCTTCACTAGAACATTTAAGAACACAGGTCATACACTCACCTAAACTCCCTCCACCAAAAAGGATTTATATGTTCCCGAATTAGCACTCAAATGACCCAGTTGGGGAATGGCCACTTGTGGTTGTGGCAGGGACGGATTTAACCTAATCCCTGCCAACCTAACATTCTCCCACACACAATACATCTGCAGGGCTTTCGCCCTGCCGCAAAAAAAAATGTGGTCGTCTAGTTTGCCACAGGTCTGGTGTGAGGCTGGCTCAAGAAAGGAAACAGACGAAAGTGCTGAAATGTTTATAGGGATTCATTCACTCAGTATACATATTACAAAGCAGTTAAATTCTAATGGTTTTAAAATGCAAAAAGAATCAAAGCAAAACCTCCTGCTTGAAACAATATAGGCACAAACAGACCCAACAAAAATCAGTATAGAAATGTGAATGTGAACTATGCCACTATGTAGAAGTAGCAGGTTATTATTACTCTGTACCAGCAATGTATGAAACAAGACTTTTTTTTATCCTTCACGCGTTCGTTGAAAACATTATTTTAATATAGCCTGACATTTTATCATGAAGTCACAGCTTTGACTTGTAACCTGTCACAAATTGCGTTTGCAATAACACCTCGACGTGCCTGGGCCTGCTCAAAGTCTTTAAGCTACAGTACTTGCAGTATTGATTATTTAATCAGTTTACTTGTCAAAATAATTGCCCTTAAACCATTAGCACATGTTTCTTTAACTTGTCTGTGAGTTAGAGACCATTCCTGGATTCCAAAAATAATTTTTGATGAGTGCTAAAATCGAGGGTCTAGAATGGAGTAAGGGAATTCAGAAGCATTCTACCAGCCAGGAGAAGAAAACAGAAAAACATGACAATACGTGACAGAAAATAAATGTGTTTTTCACTCTTTACTTATAAGCAGGTGTGACAGAGATCAAATGATTCTTGGTGTTAGATCTCCCTAACGACCTGCGAGGCAGCTGCATAAAGGGAACAGAATACCCTGGACTAAATGGCACAACAAGTTTATTCCCAGCGTTAGGTGGAAGTCGGCCATCTATAAAGGGGCCAAAGCTATGGTATACAACCTCAATGACCTGGACGGGAAACGGCATGACATCCGTGGATTGGAGGAGCGGGTGCGCTCGTTGACCAAGGGGTCATGGGTGACGTTATAAAAAGAGGACATAGTGATGTGATCTGTTCCTTTGTGAATGGTTATGTTAAATGACCAGAAGGAGAACCTGTGCTGTGCAACGTGAGTGTTTTGTTTGTCGTAAATAATACTGTTTGTAATTTTTGGACGGCTAACACGACCCGGAGCTGTCGCCAAAGGACAGCAACAACACTGTACTTTTGTTGTCACTAAAGAACGTTATTCACCACGAGCACTAGAGCACACACTGTGGACTTGTGTTTGTGTTTGTGTATGTGTTACGTGTGGGTGAACTGAAAAGGGACTGTTATTATTTCGGGGCAAACCTGCGGATTATAAATAAACAATACACGCCACTGTATTGCTTCATTAACATTGTTATTGTTTACTGCTGTTAGCCATCAGGCATTGGATACAATCAACTCTTCATTGCACCTGGATTATCATTGTTTGTCTGATTTTTGATAACCTGCACACTGTTAACCACTTTGCCACAGTAGGGTTCTGTGTTTTCAGGTTCTTCTTTTAAACATCATTAAAAACTGTTAATTGTGCAACAGGCTGGGGTTAAAGGTGGAGGCTTTGATACTTTCTGTACAGTATTTGTTAAAATTCAGCTTATTTGTTGTTTCTGGTGAGCTGCAACTCAGCCTGACTTGAGTGTAGCAGGGCAGAGACATCCAAGACAGTAAGTTTATAAGTAGGGTGTCAATCATGCTCAACACCCACATTGTTAGACAGTATGTCAGAAAGAGTTATTTCTCTAGGTCCTTATTGGCACACGGAAGAAAATTAAAACAGTACTGTATATTACACCAAAGTTAAGAACTTTTTTTAGATTCTAGATTCTACATGAATATTAAATATATAATTGCCCTGACAATTAACAGAAAACATATACTCTATTCAAGCCCTCCCTAAAAAAAGTACTTATAAGCTACTGCCACAAGTATTATTTTTGCATGTCATTAAAGCGCAAGTAGCAGGTTTCCAAAAAACATCCTAACAACTTTTTACACTTATAACTTTAAAGTGTGTTTCAAAGCTGTTTTCAAAATGGCTGCTGTATGCACAGATACTGTAAGGATTATCGCCCACATTGTCAAACAGGTAACACAGCAATAATGATCCACAATGTGGTACGGAACAGAAAAACCAGAGCACTTGTTGTTATGGTTTTCTTTTCAAATCGCTCTTCCTGCAGTGATTTAGAGGACAGATCTCAAACTCCAGTGCACTAGAGCAGCCATTTTGAAAAGAGCTTTGAAATAGATGTTAAAGTTATAAGTGTAAAAAGTTGTCAGGATGTTAACAATGAAAGTAAAAATTACATGTGCGTTATTTAAATAGCTGAAGCAACACGTGGGGACGTATAACGTTATATCTTTTGGAAACCCAGTACTTTCTCTTTAACAAGGTATAAGAAGTGGCTAGCTAGCTTTGCCAATATATACATTTCACACTGGACCTTCCCAGTTAAATGAAAGGACCAAAACTGACAGACTAAGCTCGCCACAGGAAGCAGGTGACAATAACCAGGTGATGGTCAATGATATTGATTTGGCTAATTTGCCATTCCAATAGTTGCTTGGATTTGTGCTAATTGCCGCTCCATGGAGTCTAAGAAAAGCTCACAGCTTTGTGGAGAACTGAAATCAGCACAAATAGAAGCTGCTATTTTCAACTATTTTAATTAAAATGGTGAATTAGCTTAATCAACACCATTGAGTCTCACCTAAATGTCATATGCTACTTGTTCAATCCGAATATTCAAATAATTGGTATGTGCTGTTGTGATGCAAATCCTTGGAGCCATATTTAGCAACATGAAACTAGTAATTGCTTGGAACAATATTTTGCCTGCTCCTAACTGTTGCTTGCTAGCTTTATACTTTAAAAATATTTGCCCTTTCGTTGCTTTTGTTAGTAAAAAGTATTTTTTTCGAGAAGATACAGCTAGCAGTATGTATGGTATTATTAGGGCTTGAAGTTTTCAGTTTTAACCGATAATAATCAAAAAAACACCTCCTATTTAGAAGATTCATTTTTTATATTTTTTTTAGACAGATAAATGTGGTTTCCTTTCAATTCAAAGACGACCATCAACATTACTTTTGTGATATGCCTGCCACAGGTCAGATATTCACTGAGTATTTTATGTCAGAGCTGCCGATAGGCCCCTCCGTGGGGTGACGTCCTCGGTCCCGCCTACCGAGGGATTAAACAGTCAGCCAGTGGAGACCATTTTGTCTTTTATTTGTGTGTGTTGTTGTTGTGTGTCTACCTCTTTGTTGACCCTGTCGCACAACCCCACTTTGCCTGTGTTGTGCTGTTAATTTTTGTTGTGTTGCAGTTAAAAAAAAAAAAAGAAAACAACAACAGCCAATCAGCTGTGTGTTCTCCCCCTTTTTCTTCTTCACTCGCCTGCTGCGGCTTCCTTCAGCCTCTGTGTCTCCCCTGGTGTATGCTGTGCGCTGACCAGGTGTGTGACTACACGCAGTTAGGGTAGGCACCGTTGCATTAGCTGCCCCCTGGTGCTTCGGTACCTCGGTGCACACTCAGCCCTTGGTACTTCAGTGCCTTGGTATGTATGGTGCTTGGTGCACTCGGTGGATCTGGTGCTCGGTGCGCACGGTGCTTGGTATGCACGGTGTCTAGTACCTTGGTGCTCATAGCACCCTCGGTGGTCGGTACACTCGGTGCACACAGTACTCGGTGCACTTGGTGAGCTCGGTGCACACAGTCTATTCATCCACCTCAGTTTTCTTCGGAAGAGGATAGGAGATTGAACTCCCTCTGCCCGGTGCGGGCATTACGGTGGTATGTAGATAGGACAAGATCTCTGCGTCCTTCTGACCAGCTCTTTGTCTGTCATAGTATACAGACCCTAGGACAGGCCCTCTCGAAGCAGCAACTGTCGCACTGGATTGTGGACACAGTCTCGACTGCGTATGAGAATGCCGGCTTGCGCCCACCTGGGAGGGTAGCCGTGCACGCTACCAAAGGGTTAGCTACATCTTGGGCCCTCTTCAGAGGGGCTTCGCTGTCCGACATTTGTACTGCCGCTAGCTGGGCTGCGCCACATACTTTCTCCAGGTTGTAGAGCCTTAATGTGGTAGATCCTTCCTTGCCTTCATTAGGAACGAGTGTCCTTGAGGTTGCAAGCTCGCACTGCTAACCCTTGGGTTATGTGGTCATTATTATTTATTTCTTAGCAGACGCCCTTATCCAGGGTGACTTATAATTGTTACAAGATATCACATTATTTTACATACAATTACCCATTTATACAGTTGGGTTTTTACTGGAGCAATCTAGGTAAAGTACCTTGTTCAAGGGTACAGCAGCAGTGTCCCCCACCTGGGATTGAACTCATGACCCTCCGGTCAAAAGTCCAGAGCCCTAACCACTACTCCACACTGCTGCCCTGGTTCTGATGCGTTCCTCATCTGCTGCCATTCCTTCTCCCTCGCGACTGCTCTGGTATACTTTCCCAAAAGTAATGTTGGTGGTTGTTTTCTATTTGAAAGGGAACGTTAGGTTACCTACAGTAACCTGGTTCCCTGAAAGAGAAGATGACCACCAACCAGCGAGGTCGCAAAAGAGAAAATGGTCTGTTTAATCCCTCGGTAGACAGGACTGAGGACGTCATCCCACGGAGGGGCCGATCGGCAGCTCTGACATAAAATGCTCCGTGAATACCTGACCTGTGGCAGGCATATCCCACAAGTAATGTTGGTGGTCATCTTCTCTTTCAGGGAACCAGGGTTACGGTAAGTAACCTAACGTTTTGGCAACATGTTTTAAATAATGTCAATCATTCACTAATCTTTTTCTACATAAAGAAAACTGCTTTCAGAAGGCGGGCAGTGTGCAAAGACATTGCAACTGAGCAATCATCAATTTTGTGCACTACATAATACACGTCAATGCTTCATTTACTTAGCAACGGGCTTAACGACCACGAACCCAAACAAACCAGCAACATGTTGTCATGGTTTTATTCAGTAAAGAACTGAAAAAGTTAATTTAAAATATAAAACTGTTGTACAGTTATACTTCTACTAATCCATAGTAAAGCTTTTCTTGTGTACAACAACAGTATTTCTCTTTCAAACTTTTGTGTAAGTCTGAGCTGTCATCAGATGTCACAAATTGTGGGTTAATTGTTAAAAACTATGTTTTGTTGAAACAATAAAAAATATAATTTTTGACCATTCGGTTTTGTGCAAATCCTTAGCAAAAAAAAAAATTAAAAAAAAAAAAACCATGTGTGTGACAAAAAAAAGAAGTTACCCACAACAAAGGCAAGTACTGCGGTGCGAGACGCAAATGCGCTCGTTTCTTTAATAAATAAAATTTTTAAACAAAAACAAAAAAAAAAAACGTTTCAACAAACAAAATGGCACAGTGGCCAAAACAAATAGACAAACAAAACAGACAAGAAACGAAACCAAACAAGTATTGTGCTGGTGTATAACCAGCATGTGTAGCAATTGTTTATATGTACAATAAGCTTAACTTTGCTTTACCTCCCGAGCCTTCGAACACACTAACCTTTCTCATCCATGATCACCCTATTTATACACCTGTGGCTGGAGCCTTAATTAATCCTGTAATCACTTATTCAATTTACGGTTCCAGCCACATTACCACGTGTTTTTGCAGGAAGGATTTTAACTGCCTTCCTGTCACCACTATTTCACACACACACAAACCCACATCCCCGTGCTCACATACCAATGAACATTTTATCTGCATGTGAAGTAACTGTGCAATCCCTGTGCCTAAATACAAATATACATTTTAAATCACTCGTGCTACATAGCCCAATGTATACCCCGTGCACCAATATATACACACGAGCAATAACACCACATGCAACATAAAACACAAAATGCACACAGGGGTGGGGCTCCCCGTAACAAGGCCTGAAAATACAACAAGCTAAAGTGGTAATTTCAATAAATCAATTACAATACCTTTTACAGTACCATTAACTTTTAATACTATTGCCTAAAGGGTGAATATGATTTACTTAAAAACTTTCAAATAACAATTATAATAAAATGAACCATCAGCAATCACGAACAGTACTCCATCATATATGAACAGCAAACACTAATATATTAACAGCAACTACCAACTAATCCTTATACCCTTTCAATATGTCCCTCTGAGCTCTTATTAAATATGAAAAGGTGAGTCTGGCAGTTCCTGCTGTCTCTCTCAAGGACACTTAAGGCATTTTAGCCTTTTTAACCTCTATGAATTTCTCCTAGGATTTAGACTTTTTTATAGTTTCCATTTTAAGCTTAAAGGTGTAGTGTCCCATACTGTATTTTACATAGTTCAGAAACCAGTTCAGAAAACTTGTTAAGCATTTTTTTTTTTAAATCAACTACATAATTGTCTCATGTAAAATGTATAAGCAGAGCTAAAAAAAAGAAAAAAATTGTAAAACAAAAACAAGCTCCCCTTTTTAATTATTGTGTCATGTTTTGGTTTGTAGATGTCATGTACAATCTTAGCTCCTTTTACAAAATTATACTGTATATTTTAGTGTCAAGTTTAACACAATTATTGGACACTGCCACTGACAATATATTAATTTTCTTCATGTACAATGTATGTTGTGTTAAGAGTTCTAAACTCACCCACTGAGAATGATTTAAAACAATGACATGTTTTAAATCATTCTCTAAGTACTGGACCAACCATCCAATGCACAAGCACGACATTGAATGAGACCAAATTTGCACTGACTGAAGGGCAGTTGGACTGTGGGTCATCTGAAACACAAATAGGCTGTTGTCCAATCCCATTAACAAAATATCAGACCTGTGACCCATGCACCTGTTTTTTTTTTTTTTTTTTTTTAAACATGCTGATTTTTTTAAAGACTTCTTCTTCTTCTTCTTCTTCTTCTTCTTCTTCTTCTTCTTCTTCTTCTTGTTCTCACTTGGAATTTGGTTTCAAAATCAGTGTCAATAATACAATCTCATCTAAATATAGAACTACTTTTCTTCCTCAGTTGTAGTTTGATATTGGCTGGAGTAATTGGTTGTAATTTCTTCAAACTAGGCAGTGACAAATACAAATAAAAAATGTAAATACAATTTTTTTTTAAAAGGACAAAAACTCACATGAATCCAAAAGGACAGTCCTTGTCACAGACGACAGGCTTGCATTTCTTGGGACGTGGGCGGCACTGGCAGATTTCACAGCCGTGGGCGTCTGTCTGGAACCCAAACGGGCAGTCGAGAGCACATCCTGATATCAGGCCACTGCATAACTCCCCTCCTTGAAAGATGAAAAAATAGGAAATATAAATGCATGCTAGTTTCATTTTTTGTTATAATTTGTATTCATTTAAATACATTTTGTGAGAGAGAATGGCACTGGCTACTATCAGGGTATGTTCTGCCATTCAGCCCTGGGCCTCTCTCTAGCTCACTGCAGAATTGTTCCATATTGTGTGGTGGTTTTGTGGTATGGACTATTGTGCACTGGGGACTGAGCTCACTAAGTCTTTTATTACGTGTGATGTAAGCCAGATTCAAACCCAGGCCTCTGTAGGTCAGCCTACTAACTTACTATAGTTCAACTGTAAAACTGTATGCCACAGACCCCCACTAGTGCCATCATTCTGCTTCTACAGAGTACACTTCTATGACAAACATTTCGACAATACACCCACAGACCAGTCTTCGAGTATAAGGGCCACCATGGTTGAAGATGAGTGCAAATGCAAGGTTTGAGGGCTAAGATGTTTATACACCTGAGTTACAACAATAAGGTAAACTCAATAACCCCCCCCCCCCCCTTATAAGCGCAAATCAGAAAGTAGTTGTGGACACATTGTCTCCAGGACAGACTACGAGCAATATTGATAGTAATTGGTCACAAGGAGGGATATCATTTATATGGATATTTACAGCAATGAACATCCAATGAGACCTTTCAACTAAAATGGGGAGTCACACTTCATCCCTAAGGATCGTGACTCTCAAGTGTTGCTAAACTGAGGTACTGAGAAAACTTGCCACATATTCTGAGGCATTCCAGATGTGATTGGCAGGCCAGGAATTCAAACGTACAGCCTTGTGAGGCGGAAGATCAACACACTTGCACACCAGTGTTTTAAGCCACTGGTCATGCTTTTAAAATAATCTCCTGAGGGGCAGGAGGCATAGTCACTGATGCAGAAGTTCTATCAAGCTTGGTTTACATGAATGTAAAAAAATTGATTCGACTGCCATCCCTAGTGGAAACCATGCACCCTTCTCTGGTGCGGACTGCTTCCAATTTACATTTAAATGAGGTTACTGAAAAAAAGGCAAGACAAACATTTTACAAAGCTTACTTTGAACAACAGCAAAATGTAATGAAACAATAAATTCAAATTACTTATTGTTATTTTTTATCACCACCATTATAAACAACAACAAAAATACAAATAATAACTTTTATATTAAAGAAATAACTCTTCTTGTATAAAACACTCTTGGCAGCTGCCTTACATCATTTTAACTTCATGAGCAAACGTAAAGTTGTTAACTCCCACTAACACACTAAATAAATACGTAAAGGCCTAAATAAGTTCAGTTATTGCAAAAGCTGACAAGATTTACTACCAAGAAGCACAATTTAACATATTTTGCATAATTTCAGTGTTTGGTGAGGTTCAAAATCTTTCCTTTTATTATCGACTATAAAGTAAGATGATGATATGACACCCCTAGTAGCAAGGATTTCCATTTATATAAACATGCTTACAGCAGATATACTTAAAGAGAAATTGTGAATAGGATGTACATGTATCACGTTTTAATGTAATTGTTAAGGGTGGTTGGCCTTTAGCTCTTTTTACACATCTTGCATGTAATTACCAAGATTAATTATTTTGTGTAAAAAATAATCTACGTTTTTGAAAAAATAATCTAGAAGCTCTTTGACAGGGCTGTGGATCAATGGAAATGTTATGAGTACCACAGTTACAGTAATCTAGAAGCTCTTTGACAGGGCTGTGGATCAATGGAAATGTTATGAGTACCACAGTTACAGTAATCTAGAAGCTCTTTGACAGGGTTGTGGAGCAATGGAAATGTTATGAGTACCAGTGTTACAGTAATTGGATGTGTTAGGGTTCAATCTTAATATCATTAAGAATCTGACATTTTGTTTGTAGGTCACAGTTAGTCTTACTCATATCTTTGGTAAATTCTGTTTTATGTGAATGTTCATAGTTTCGTAGGTTCAAAACTAGAACATGTGTGTTGGTGAACAAAAGATGTCAACCTCAAATATATAAAATATATGCTTTCAAAAAACATAGATAGAAATAAATCTCTTTCTTTGGATGGCGTAACTCAGTATGGCACTATGCCACTGCTGCTGTGCCACAGAACATGCAACTGTAACTAATATAACTGTGTACAACCTAGCACATACCTTTCACCTCCTGATGTAACAGGAACACACAAGTACTGCAGGTTGAAGCTCTGGGCGCGTATTTATTCAAACAAAATAAATGAAAAACACTTTCCCAAAACACTGCTCACAGAGCAAAATAAAAAAGCACAAAAACGACCTTCCAAAAAGAAGTACCATGCTGGTACAAGTAGCATTTGTTATTTTTATTTAGTTTCTCTCTCACGTTCCTCCTCTCTGAACACCCACCCCTCTATGAGCGGCTGCTGTACTTTTATAAACGTGGCCATCTCCAAATTAGTAATCATTCAATCTGGAGATGGCCACATTCTGCATGAGATTTTTAACATGCCTGGTCAACAGCCAATTTGTAATAAATCATTAGCTGTCAACCACGCTTTCTTACGGGATGTAGTCTGGCAGAGACAAGGTCCAAACATCGCCCCTGCCAAACTACATTAAACTATAACAATACATTCATTTTCCAAGTAAACACCAAACAATATATTTAAATCATAAAAATAAACCATATTTTTACAACCCGTAACAATACCTTTATCAGCAGGGCTCTGCCTTGCTACACATTTACATGCAGGGTTCTTCTGTCCTGCTACAGATACGTATTGATTTTCTTCTTGTACTTTCAATTTTTGTCTCTAAAGGGTAAGAGAATGTGAAATGTTTCTACAGCATCACTCTCATTTCCTTTTCATTGTACTGGAGCTTTCTTTAATTCATACATTTTCAGTTCTCTGTGTGCAAAATTACAATAAAGAATCTGCCCACGATCAAATAAAGAATCCTATTCTATCTTATCCTAAGTGGCAAACAAGTGCAAATCCTTTTAAACCTCACTTAATCATCTGCATAGAGGACTGGTTTCTATATTTAAAGAGGATAAAACTGTTGAGGTAAGTCTTTGTAATCTGCCAACCACTAAAGCCAAACCCAGGGTGCCCTAATGCATACAGACACTCCTTGCAGCGTGTGAACACATGAATCAGCGGCTACTGATCCACTGGTCCTTCATAGACACAGGTAATTCTAACAATCCAATTCTAGGTTTAAGTGAACTGTGAAACCAATCCAAATTGAGATCATCTCTTAATTTATTTTGCAACCAGTCAACCAAGGCTCCTATCTTTTTAAGGGGAAAAGGGGAGAAAGGAGGAGGAAGGCTGTACAATTGAAGTCATTTGTCACCAGGAGCCTTTTGTGATGTGCAATAGTTTAAAATGTCATCAAATAATGCCCCTGAGAATATGTTTCTTTACACACACTCTTCTTGTTAATTTAAAAAGAAAAATGAGTATTCTAGTGGGGCTGTATCTCAACTAAACATAAATAATATTGTCACAAACTACTGTATAGTACAACCAAGGTGATTAGGTGATCAAAGAAGAAAGGAGCATGCCATTGTATAGGTTTATACATTTCTGGAACACAGACCTATCTTACAGGCATTAGCTCCAGTTTCCTGATGTATGTTCAGAGATACATATGCACAACTGACACAATTACTTTAAATTAACGTGTTACATAAACAGGAGGGTACAATCATAAATTAATATTCTGGCAAATTGTTTTGAACAGCGAAAACTAGTTACACCCCAAATGATGCTACCACTATTATAAAAATCCCTTGATAAGGTGTGAAACCCTTGATGAGAGATTTGTGCATGAATATTAAGAAGATTTTTTTTTTCTAAACTAACGTTGAATTTAACCTTCTAAGTTTACAGAGTGTGTGTACACACAGAATAATCAACTATTTGATAAACTGTGTTATATTTATACCTAGAAAGTGAACAAACATTATTCTGCTAGCCTAGCCCTCAGCTGACAATAGTTCACATCACAAAAGTCACTGGGTACCTTTACAGGTAGTCTTAAAAACAGATGCTAAAGATTGTGTTTGCATGGAAACCTGAGCTCCTCCCTTAGCCTAAGAGAGTGGTACCCTCAGATTGAAGCGTGTCGTGGGGCTGTGTGGAGCTCACATTTACAGTACATTTCCACTGCTATTAGGTTACATAGAGAATACTTCACTCTAAATTGTACTGTTATTTTGTATTGTTTGAAGCAAGATATTTCATGAGACCTAATACTGCAGAACCAGTTATAAGGCGGTATAGGCATCGCTCCTATTTACACTTTCATAGACCAAGGAGTAAAAGCTGCAATGTTTAATCTTACTCCCTACACCTATGTTATTTACCTCATTATTATAATAATGCAGACCATTAAAAGTTGCAATGTCTTGGTATTCCTGCTGTAACAGACAATGAACCCCTTTCACAAAGACTTTTTTCTCTTTTGATGGATTAAATACAATTTGTTTTTTTTCAATAATAGCATAGAACAAAATAACAGTCTAAAATATCTCATGAACTAAAGCATTGTAAATAGAACTCAAATTAAGGCATTTAAAATCATGTTGTGGATGGTTATATGTATGGTTTCCTAAGCGGCTTTTCCTATGAGATGGGATCGTGAGAAACAAACCCACTGTTGCATATTTCATCTTGATTTACTCTTCAGCTGTGTCTATTACTGTAAACCACACTCCATAAGCAGTAATGCATCCTGGCCACTCTTTGGTATCGCTCGTAGTCCTAGTACTACCAGGCCTTTCTGTTGGCCTGTTGATAGACCACAACATACTTACTGGTTTTGCACCGGCAGGTGCGACAGCCGTTCATGTCCAGTCCAAAGCCAAATATACAGTCCCTTTCCGTCAAAGTGCAGTTCTCTAGTAGCTCACAGGTAGGTGGCCCAATTGTGATGTATGTTGGTTCTGTTAATCAAAAACAAAGATTAACAATGAAAATTTCATTTTCATGTTTCTGTGGAACCAGCTAGCATCTACTGCATTTCTTTATGACGAATATTGTATTGATTTATTTTATTTTATATTATTTCATTAAACAGTATTACACAATAACAAGTTGTAGCAAATACAATTTATATATATATATATATATATATATATATATATATATATATATATATATATATATATATATAATGTGGTAAAAGTCTGAATATTGGCAAATCTGGTAAATGTCCGGAATAAACATGATAACGCTTTATTTCTGACATTTACTGGTAAATCTTAAGAATAACCAAATGGCTTTAACTAATGACCGAATGTCTCACTTTCGCACATTGTAAGGCTTCAGGAGTCCTGTGTAACTACACTTTCGCACATTGTAAGGCTTCAGGAGTCCTGTGTAACTACACTTTCGCATTGTAAGGCTTCAGGAGTCCTGTGTAACTACACTTTCGCATTGTAAGGCTTCAGGAGTCCTGTGTAACTACACTTTCGCATTGTAAGGCTTCAGGAGTCCTGTGTAACTACACTTTCGCATTGTAAGGCTTCAGGAGTCCTGTGTAACTACACTTTCGCATTGTAAAGCTTCAGGCGTCCTGTGTAACTACACTTTCTCATTGTAAGGCTTCAGGAGTCCTGTGTAACTACACTTTCGCATTGTAAGGCTTCAGGAGTCCTGTGTAACTACACTTTCGCATTGTAAGGCTTCAGGAGTCCTGTGTAACTACACTTTCGCATTGTAAGGCTTCAGGAGTCCTGTGTAACTACACTTTCGCATTGTAAGGCTTCAGGAGTCCTGTGTAACTACACTTTCGCATTGTAAGGCTTCAGGAGTCCTGTGTAACTACACTTTCGCATTGTAAGGCTTCAGGAGTCCTGTGTAACTACACTTTCGCATTGTAAGGCTTCAGGAGTCCTGTGTAACTACACTTTCGCATTGTAAGGCTTCAGGAGTCCTGTGTAACTACACTTTCGCATTGTAAGGCTTCAGGAGTCCTGTGTAACTACACTTTCGCATTGTAAGGCTTCAGGAGTCCTGTGTAACTACACTTTCGCATTGTAAGGCTTCAGGAGTCCTGTGTAACTACACTTTCGCATTGTAAGGCTTCAGGAGTCCTGTGTAACTACACTTTCGCATTGTAAGGCTTCAGGAGTCCTGTGTAACTACACTTTCGCATTGTAAGGCTTCAGGAGTCCTGTGTAACTACACTTTCGCATTGTAAGGCTTCAGGAGTCCTGTGTAACTACACTTTCGCATTGTAAGGCTTCAGGAGTCCTGTGTAATTACACTTTCGCATTGTAAGGCTTCAGGAGTCCTGTGTAACTACACTTTCGCATTGTAAGGCTTCAGGAGTCCTGTGTAACTACACTTTCGCATTGTAAGGCTTCAGGAGTCCTGTGTAACTACACTTTCGCATTGTAAGGCTTCAGGAGTCCTGTGTAATTACACTTTCGCATTGTAAGGCTTCAGGAGTCCTGTGTAACTACACTTTCGCATTGTAAGGCTTCAGGAGTCCTGTGTAACTACACTTTCGCATTGTAAGGCTTCAGGAGTCCTGTGTAACTCCAAGTGCCACAAGCGTCTACCATGCTGCAATAAGTAACTAAATATATCTGTTTACTGACTGTATTTGTTGTGTTTTGTGTCATAACCACAAGTGTAATTTCCTGTTGAAAAAACTAAATGATTTAATTTGCATTTAATAGAATGTTATTTTTCATCAAACTACTAGATATTTGTAGTACAATATCCTTCAACACCATTGTGAATTGTTTTATATGCAAATGTACCAGAATGTTGGTTGTGCTACATAAGTGGATCACAATATTGTTGAGTACTGTGTTGAATTGCTCAATTGTGCATTACTCATAAAATGATTGGGCTCCTTACTGATTATTTTGTTATTGAAAAATGTGTATGCAGAATATATTGTTCAACATTAATGTTTTTTGTTAATGAAAAATCTATATGCAGATATAAATATTCTTCAACATTAATAATTACTTTGTTAATTGACAATTTATATACAGGAATACATACATTCTCTGATGATATACCTGCATTTACCAAAACGCTTTCGGTAAATCATAAGATTAACCGAAAAGCAATTTACTGCTTCATAATTTCGGACATTTACCACTTAATTTAGTAAATGTTCACATTTACCGGTAAAACTTAAGCTTGACCAGATTCAGAGTTTTACCGTGAGAGAGAGAGAGAGAGAGAGAGAGAGAGAGAGAGAGAGAGAGAGAGAGAGAGAGAGATTTATGAATTAGTCCTTAGAAATTCTGGCGCTGCTTACTGCCAGTAGTGTTTTTTTTTTTTTACACACTCCCTCAAATTATGTCACCACGCTGAGCATCCTTCCTCCAATTGCTTTAAGCTTAAGACTTTTCTGTCCCTTTGCTATAAGATGCAATACACGATACACTAGCCTGGCTGGTGGTGACGTGATGTCAGACCTGGAAGAAGATGGGCACACAGTCAGTACTGTAAGGTATGAAAGCGCTGCTTTTTTAGTTATTTAATAATAACTAAAAGGTTTACACAAAACAGAAGACTTTCACAAAACAAAACGGCAGTGGCCAAAACAAACAGACAAAACAGAACACAGAACAAAATAAACAAAACACTCACTCTTTCATGCAGCTGTGCCGAGACTCGGTTACTAATCAATCATTCAACTGAATCTTGGCACAGTCTGCACGTGCCCATATGCAAATACCCACTTTTATCTGCATGTGAAGTGATTGTGCAATCCCTGTGCATAAATACAAATATACATTTTAAATCACCTGTGTTACATAACCCACACTTCGTGCACCACTACACACATAGATATAAACACAAAATATGCACAGGAGCGGGGCACCTCGCCACACATGGGTATCTACCAAGGACAAAAAAGTCACATCAGTACCCCTATGTATTAAATTAGCATAGTTGGGAATTCGTTGCCAGTGGCTTTATTATGGCTGCGTGCTATCGACACCACCAGGCTTGCTATCGACACTTACAGTTGAAGTAAAATCTCTTAAACCTAATTCACTGAGGAAGATTTATTTTAGAAGAACAAAAACACGAAAAACAAAAACAAAAAAAAAACTGTTGGTTAAACAAATTTGTTCAAACAGACAGTCTTAACATAACTGCAAGACATGACTTGCAGAAAGTCCACTGTCTTGTGGAATTTGGATTCAGGTATTTATTATTGTTAGTCGTAGTCGTAGTTGTCATAGTACTAGGGTGGGTGAACAGTGTGATTGATTGGGTTTATCCCCTATGATGACAGTGTGTGAGTGTCGTCAATTCAGAAGTTTTTGAAATCGATGTAAGAGTATCCAAGTAATCATCAATCGCAAAAGATATATAAATATAACTTTTTGTCTGCTATAAATCTGTCCAAATATATTTAAGTATGTTTGTGTAGTTAAAGGTTTAACAGAGTTCTAAAGGCGCTACAGATCGTAAAAGACAACAAAACCTGTTATATAGTAGTACAGTAGCAGTATTATCAAGAATATTATGTAGTGGGAAATGTGGGTGAGTGGGGTAGCCTACCAGTATTTTAAAAAATGATTGACTAGATCATTTTTATATCATTAAATTTAAAGTTCTGGTATTCAATCGTAGATTATAAGGATCTGCTTAAGCTGTTTCTGTAGGAAAACATGTATATATTATATATGTACCAACTGTGCCTGAGCCTTTCTAAAAGTGAGGTGGGGGTTTAAAATGTAAAAAAGGCCTGGAACAGAAAGACAGAAAGATGCTTTAGCAGGTGCTGATATATCAACGCAAGATGTGATAGGCTACTTGATACAAGAGGCCAAGCTTGTACTTACATAAAGTTCAGTTAATGGGTGTTTTTACAACAGAAAAAAAGATTGCCAGTCTCGTTGCCAAACTTATTTTTCCCTATAATTATTATTTATTTCTTATCCAGGGCGACTTACAATTTTTACAAAATATCACATTATTTTTTACATACAATTACATTATTTTATTATTACATTATTTTTTACACATTATTTTTACATACAATTACCCATTTATACAGTTGTGTTTTTACTGGAGCAATCTAGGTAAAGTACCTTGCTCAAGGGTACAGCAGCAGTGTCCCCCACCTGGGATTGAACCCACGACCCTCTGGTCAAGAGTTCAGAGCCCTAACCACTACTCCACACTGCTGCTACAATAGATAAACATTACTATCATGGAAAAACTGCCACTTTCGTTTTAAAAAAATAAAAATGATGTCTAGGCAGAGTACTAGGGTTCATGTGATCCAAATGGGGGTTCATGTGATCCAAAAAAAAAGATTCCTGTTTATTTTAATAATTGGATGGAGAAAGTGCACTACTCTCTAAGAAAACTGCACACACTTATTGAAAAAAAGTGTTATGGTTCAGGTGCTAAGATATATACTGTATATCTCCATGCTTAGAAACCACTACATGATCTCTACCATGCACTTTGTTTTACCTTCTTACCAACGTAGTAGTTTATGACTCTTATAAAAAGCAAGGTGCCTAATTTTCACCTCCTCCTTAAATACCATACCATACTCAAGAGATCAAAAAGCACTTTTTATCCACTTAATTCCTTTAAACAATGCCAGCCTGGATTATGCTGTGCAAGGATAATTTTCTTTCTTTTTTTTCTAAAATCAAAACTGTTTTAATTGTATCCCTGCTTTTCACCGAGTGCCATGTTCAGAGGGTTTTAAAGCTCACATGATGTGCTCTGAGTAGGTCTATTACCTTGCCAACCCCTTAATAAAATCAAACAGCTAAAAGCAAAGGCCAGCCTTGTGAGCAGGGCTTTGGAAAGGTGTCAAAGTGCTGTGAGACTGATGTGAGCCTCGGGTCTAAACCTTATTTAAAAATGAACTGGATTTTGTTTGTCTTAGCCAAACAAATTGATTCCGTTGTCTTAATCCTCTCATTTTCATGACTGAGAACTGTATGCCCAGGCTAACAGATAACTCACTGGTAGGTGGGCATGTTTCTGATTTCATGGCACTGGAGTGGCTGCTAGCTGTGGAATGTCTCTCCTAGACCAGCTGAAGAATGCCAATGAGGCTGAGGGGTATCAGGTTCGTCATAAGAGGCTATTCATTCTCAGCTATGCACAAATTCACAATAGCGGCAGTTAGAATGAAAATAATGATTTAGACTTTACAGGTCAATAAAAATTGATATGTGTACAAAGGACATCTACCTGAAAAGAAATGTAACTAATGAATACCTTTTGGCAACTGGCTTTCAAACTTGTAAATTCTGGATTTGAGACAGATACTATAGTATTTGAATTAACCTTTCAAATTTAATGCATGTCGTATGTGGGCAAAGGGTTTGGTTTTATAGAAACCCATTCCACGTCCACTGGTACTATTTACAGCAGATGGCCAACCCTTTTTTAGCTGTGTTTAGTTGCGGGAAGAAGCAGCTTGTATGTGTTTACCAGCTGTAAGCTCAGGTGGGCGTGGTGCAGTAGAGCACCAGGAATAAAAGGGTCCCGATTATACAGATCACAGCTGCTGTAAGCCATAGGGGTCAGAGTGCTGCTGCTGCCGCCAAAACATCGGCCCGTCTGTGCTGCTGAACGACTGGGTTCAGGAAACGAAGCAACCACCTCAAACGGCGATCGTGTGTATATTCCGAGGTCAGGAGGTGGTCAGGAGTTTGTCCCAGGAGAAGGAAATTGGGTGAACTGACTGAGGGACAAGGAGTTAGTTTCGAGATAGTAGATCCCACCCAGTAAAGCAGACAGATGTGGAAGCGGAACCTCCATTTGTTAGCGTAGTAGTGCGAGCTGTCTTCACGGCACCTTTTATTTGATATTTTGTAGTGTTTATTTTGCCTTTTGTATGTCGGGCTGTATATCCCCCGTGAGCTACCATTGCTGGTAGCGTTACGTGGAGTTCCTGTATGTCTGTACTATATGTAAATAAAACCTGCGCACTTGCGAGGCATGCCAATCCCAACCTTCTAGTCTCGGACTCCTGTCAATCAAGCAGCGAACAACCATCCGTTTGCAATCACGTGCAACGAGTCCCTTGTTACAGACCCCAACAACAGTTCTTTTTTTAAGCCTACCCCAGTCAGGTCAGCAATTACTTTCCTGACAATAGTATCACTTAACATGGAATGGTCCTTAAGCAAACCATTGCCAATTCTGAGCTGCATAGTTCAGATAAACCACAATAATAGCTTCCAAAAGCAAGGCCTGGAGCTGCTACTGGCTTTTTATCAGCTACAAAGTTAGAAAAACAGGAGATACAGAAAGAAAGCCAAGCGGATACAATTCAACAGGTGGCTCACCACTGCTTTTGCAGAATATATTACGGCAATAACGGTGTTCAATGTTATCACCCTACACTATTGGGGGATATGTTTACTTCCAGTACAAAAACAAATAATATTATTCACAGTACGACCCACAGTCTTCTGTTTCTTGTTCTTTGTCAATGGAAAGCTATCACTGTGACTCATATTAGTCTCAGTCTACATTCCCCAAGGGTTTGAACAACACTCCATATGCACATGTTGTTTTGCAGAACCAATACTCTTAACCTGTATTTTAATCTGCCAGCCTGCCTGCCTGGTATTTACTGATATCTTAAATACCATTCTGTTTTTTCAAGAGTGTAAACCCATGATGGTCAAAGGTCACCAGGTCTTTCCACTGCCACCTCAGTACAGACAGCATGTGTGCCAAATGTAAGGCAACTTACACACTTCAGCATAGGGATGTTACATAATGACAGTATATAGCGTTCACACTGAGATGAGAGGCTCTGATTCTTCACAATTCAGTTTCTTTAAGATTCTTTCCAGTATTAGTTATGGTAATCAAATCATCTGTTGATGTTAGTGTGATGGCTAAAATACACAGGACACTGACTAATTCATTTTGCCCATAAAGGAGGACAACGTTACTATTAGGAAAGCTCACAAAGGTTTCCCCATTTAAGACACCTTTCCATTCATCCAAATCTTAGTCTAAATTAAGTATTAACCATGTTTTCTGGAGCCTTGAACACAAATCCTTTGCCAGTGACAGTATGCTTATTCTGTCGCCAGAATGCAACACATTCAGAACCACTTCACAGCCGGAGGCTCTTCTCTTTTCTGCAAGCCAAATATATATATATATATATATATATATATATATATATATATATATATATATATATATATACAGTATATATATATTTTAATGTCCAGATGGCATTTTTCAGGAAAACCTCCACCAAGGTGCCAAGATAAACACGTAGATCTTCTCTTTGATCAGATACTGGAGTTAATATTCATTATTTATTAAGTCAGGTCTTAAATAAAATGTAAGCCTTTCTACAGTTGTAATTATATCATGGAACATTTCCTGGTACACAAGCAAGGTTCAACACAAAAATACTATGAGAGCTTCCCTCTGGGCCTCATGTGAAATGATTGTTTCTGGTAATATTTCACATTGCTACACTTCAGTTTGATACACTTCATTATCCAAACCGTACCAAGGAGCCCTCATGCCTAGTTACTCATTTGGTCCTACAGTGATGACAAGGAAAGCACTGCTGCCACTCACACTACTCTGCTTCAGGTACACAAATTATCCCAGTCATAGATGGTCAGTATGGACACATTGATACTGCAAAGTGAACTTTGAATAAACAAAACCTACTAATTTAAAAGGTATGTCTCACTGCTGCTCTTTCCTTGTACTGGCGATTTAGACTTCCATAGAAAAAAACCTGTTTCAATGTTGAAAAAATTAGCTTCCTGTTTTCTGTCAGTCACAGCAAGGAAAGAGATCTGCCTGTATATGTACTGCACAAGCATGTGGTAGCATACAGATTTACATATCCAGCTCAATACCAATAATACATTTCTAGAGTGTACAACCTTTCCCCTGAGGCTACTACCCTCTACCACCAAACCCTTTACAACATGCAAATTGGAATCACATCCCATCAACATGTTTATGCGTGCCAAAAAATAATTACATTAAAAGAAAAGAGACAATAACATCCCATATAATAATACAGGCTTTTTGTCTCTTTCACTATTAAAAACAATAAATTAGCTAACATATTTCCTGTTTGATAGGAGTTTATCTCCATCTTAATAAATTAAAAAGATATATGTGCTATAAATCCATGCCCTTTCATATACACTTGATGCATGGACAAAAATGAAAAAAAGAGTGTCTGTAAGAAAGTTCAATTGAAGCCAAGCCACAGCTGCCCTCTCCTGGGGATAAATCATGTGATTGGCTTGCCTAGGGGTGTATTATAACTCAATAACCTGATTGAGAGGTTTGAGATGACATCATGACCCAACAGAGAAAAGCATTTCAGGTTTATAAAGTCACCAGAAACCCCCTTGAGACAGTATTACAGACGTATGATACACTTATCACGTTGGCTACTGTGGTTTATTATAGATATTGCTTTTAAAATAAAAACAGACATACTGAAACTCAGAACTGGTAAAATGCTAGAATTAGCCAGCTAATTTTAAGACTGGCTGGATCTGAAACTGTGTACTTTCTTTGACCAAACTTAGCACACCGGGGGGTGGGGGGTGGGGGTAACACTACCTACACAGACCTCATTGTTGAGTTTTCAATGAAAAGGTATATTGGTCAGTTCTAATTCTTCTAAATTACAGGCATAGATTTGTATACATTTGTAAAACTGATCTGTATTTTAAGTTTTTTGACAAAATATATTTACACTTTGTGAGTAGACATAAGACTCCCCAGATCATACTCAGTTTTACATCAATATATCATTCACTGGAGTCCATTTATATCTTGATTTTTCAAAATAGGCTTCAGTTAATACACCAAAATATTTAGTAAAAGCTACACCATTACGATACATTGGTTTATTTTAAATTAGAAAATGGATTGGAGATTTCCTTTAATGTGATTGGTCAATGTGAGGCCATTAATCTCTGATAAAATACACATCCTCTGGATGTTGTCTGTCAATAAGTCAGCTTCCTCGCTGTCCTAGGCTATACGTTCAATCTATCTATTTAAATTTAGTATTGCAAATAAAGTTAAAAAGGAGGACTTAACGTATCTTAAATACTGAAATTTACACAAATACACAAACCTGCACTCAAATCCTAATCAAAAAATATAAAATGTAGTACTTTTATTTATTTAAATGTTTTACAAACATTTCCAAACCATGTTTGCTTTTATGTACGAGGTACCTGAATTGAAGAACAGCGGCATGTTTTTTTTTAGTTTTTTTTTTTATAATATTGCGGTATTAATTAAGGAATTGGAAGTTCACTGCTGAGATAATGAAGCCTGAAGCTACCAGAGCACACATGGAATTCTGAGCAAATTGCATTACACATGAAATAATGAGGGAAAAGTTTGTAATCAGTAGTAACAAGAACAAGTGTGCCATAAAATTATATAAAAAAAAACAACAGAAAAACTTGAAATGTTATCCATTAGCGCATTTTCTAATAGCAATAGAATCCTCATAAGAGGGCTACCATCTACAAAGTCCCTTCTGGTTATGTTAAATGCCTTCACCTTCAGCACGGCACGAGGCGGGCCTTATCAGACGGTAAAAGTTCTATTGCTTAATGATCCAGTTTGGGACTTTAGCAAATGCACCATATGACACAAAGAGAAATACAAAAAAATATAATAATCAGTTCTGTAAACCAGGCCTTTTAAAGCCTCGTTTTTAAAGCAGTACATGACCTGCATTCTGTGATAAAACAATCGTTTAGCTCTTTGTCTAATTTACAGCTCATAGAACATTCACTGTAAACAATGACTAGATCAAAGAGAGTAGCCAGGCAAGTTCTCTGTTTATTGTATTGATTTAACTGTGTTTAAATTGTTCCAATATATGCAAGCTAATGCTCCTTGAGTAAACATCGATCTTGGGGCCCTGACCCACTGAAGTATGAGCAGAATCAGCAGTAGTAACCCTCTCTGTTTTCTCTCTTTCTCCCTTAACACCTCTCTGACAGCGGTGCAGTATTTATCATGACCTCTAGTCAGCACATTTATCTGTAAACAATATTATAAACACGGATGCTAGAAATATTTCCATCTGGTTACATTTGCAAAAAAAGTAAGGTGAAGGATAAAGCCTCCGGCTAATACTCTTCTTGGTGTCATTTAGTATATTGTAGGATGTATGGGAAGCACCATGCAAGCTTCCCTATGTTAAAGCACTACAACCCTTACCTGAACACCCACTGACATTCAGTCCTGGCCCTCTATCAAGCAGACGTTCAGTTTTCTTGAATGAGCCGACCTGTGTCTTAGTTTTGTAATGTTCATTGGAGCCTAAGTTTAGACCACCAAAATGATTTCAAGGTAAACCCAAGATGGTTTTAAAGCCAGGCCTTTAGAAGTCAACGACTTAGAAGCTAGTGGATTAGTAGTCTACTTTGCCCCCAATGAAAATTAATAGTTTATTTATATGTTTTTATATTTAAATTTAAATGTTAAACATGTAATATTTCAAAAGGGACTAAGCAAAAACAGCAAAAACGTTATCAGGAGTTCATCCAATAACTATTAAACATTCAATGGTGCTAAATTTAGAAAAACTGAAAGAAACATAATAAATTCAATGACACATGTTCAACTAGAAGTCTTTCTCAATGTCTTCAATTGAACCCAATGGTGAACTTGATCCAGTGTGTGCCCATTGACTTTCATTATATTCTGGATGGGAAATTTCAACTTAGTGATAATCTGAGGGTGACATTAACAGGTGTAGCACTGTATTCCACTGTGGGCTGAAGAGCTTCTTAAAACACAGTATAGGTGCCGACATTGAATATGGATTACTGGAGTCCTGTCAGCAGAAGTCAGTCAGTGTCATGATTGCACATTAAACATAGATAAGAAAAAAAAAACAGCAAAACAGTAAATGGTAACCTACAGAAGTAGTGTTCTTTAAAACAATGTGCGGTCACAGCCAAACAAAAGGTTCTAAGCTAAAGTTAAAGGCAACACCTGCTTGGTTTCCATGGATACAGAAAAAGCAGATGCAAAGCCCTAAACTTGACCTGAAAAAACATATCTGTGGTCTTTATTCAATGTGTCACAGTGCTTTAGGCCTAAACCAATGCTTTATAACTCCAGGTTATCCTCAGAGGCTTTACCATGGCACTCCTGCACCATCTGCTCTGGGAGGAGGCCAGCACAGATCACATTTATTTCAGCCATAACAATATCCTGTAGCTGAAGGCAAAGCAGCAGGTCTGTTTTTATCACTTTGAAAATGGGAGAAGCAACCTTAGATATAGGGCCCTGGGGAAGATTAGGAAAAACTATGAAGAGGAAAAAAAAAAAAAGATGAGTCCCTGCCCAGATGTGGGGAAGCCATTAATGGATAACACATCCTTTCTGGGTCCCAGCGTTTCCCAAAGGCCCCAGCCAGCGTAGTTACTGTTAATGGTATTACATACCGGGGTCAACTGAGCACTAATGACATGGGGACTCCCTTTACTATTTATTTTAGTTTTGCATTTGTAAGTACAGTAGGGAGTCAGACAATTAACACCCTTGGTTGACTCACTACATGTACAATAACTAGAGACAAGTTTAATTGCTCACTGCCCAACTAAGGTGATACAGGGCACTGTGCTGTGAAGGAGACATAAGTGACTAACAGGTTCAGAAGTTGAGATGATTCTTCTTCTTCTTCTTGACAATTTACCAATAAACAGGTTCTGATAGGTTTAGGACGAGAAGCTACAAGCCATTGTGGGAAAAAGCATTGACACCCTGCTTTAAAACAGCCAAATGCTTAAAAAACTCAAACAAAGACTTGCTTTTCTCTTTCCATTCCCTTGTCCCTTTGGCACATAGATTGCAAAAAGAATCAAAGGAAAAGTTCCCAGGTGTTTGAGTGGGAGTTTTGTTTTGCACTTGAGCAAACTTTTCTTTTTCTTTTTAACCATTTAATTCAGGGACTTTCACCTTGAAGCTGTAGATATACGCAGAGGCATTGTGCAATTAAATACCTCCCCGTGCAGCTCCGAACTACAATTTCATATGAGAACTGGAGGAAGTACGTATTGGAAGTCTGGCAACACATTTAAAAATATCAGGTCACATTCAAATCAGATGGGGTTTGTATAAAAATTTTAAAAAATAGTATAACCATTTTAAACAAGTGTTACCATTGGAAATACATTTGCATTAGAGCACTGATAAACTGTGACTAAAAATATTTTGCATATTATAAATGGTGAAAATAAGGACGCACCATGTGTTTCCTTCAAAATGTAAATTTCATTACAAAAAAAAAACACATTAATAATTTAATATTATATTACACAATAATGGGACACTCCAGCTTATAGGAAAAGTGAAAATTGGTGTTTCTTTTTAAAATATGAAAAAAACTTCCACTATGACTTTCTCTGCTATCCCAGTCCTCCTCTCCTCTTGCGCTCACAAAATCTCTCACCAGCACTGCTCTAACCCTTCCAACCTGATCTCTCTACCCCTCCCTCCATCCTCTACTCCTCCTGCTCTCTCTGGCACCGTCTGGAACTGCCAGTCAGCCTCCAATAAGACTGCCTCGACTTTCTGGCCGTTACAGAAACATGGATCACCCCGGAGAACACTGCTACCCCAGCTGCTCTCTCCTCTGTTTATGTCATCTCTCACTCTCCCCACTCCTCAGAACAAAGCGGGGAACTGTATTCCTACTTTCTCCATCCTAGAATTTCTAGATACCTTCTATTCTCTCTTCCATCTCTGTCAGCACTTTTGAGTTTCACGTTGTCGAATTGCATTCTCCATGTTATCTGCTTGTTATTGTTCTCTATCGCCCCTCCCGCTCACTTCCTTGACTAGCTTGACTTTTTTCTGTCTTCTATCACCACTATTCCTATAATTTTGTTAGGTGATTTTAACATTTATCTCTCCAACTCTACTCATGCTGCTAGCTTCCTCCCTCTTCTTGATTCTTTCTCGCTCCAACTCCCCCCCCTTGCCTCTTACTCACAAAGCTGTCAGTCAGCTGGACCTGATTTTCTCTAGAAACTGCTCTCCTCCTTCCCCTACTATCACCCCCCTCTCCTTCTCGGACCACCCTCTCTCCCATCAACCTGTTCCCCTTCTCTCTTTTTGCCGCAAACTCCACTCCCTTTCCCCACCCACCTTTATTTCCTCTGCTCTCGCCCTTCCCCTTATTGACTCATTCTCCTAACTGTCAGCAGACTCAGCCACCATGACTCTTTCTCTACCACAACTCTTGACTCCTTGTGTCCTATCATCTTCCGCCCTGTTTCCCCCCTCCCGCCCCCCAGCACCGGCTATCTTCTATACTCTGCTCATCCTGTAATGAGCTGCACACTGCTGATTGGAGGTGGATGAGATCCAAGCTACCCTCTGATTTAGACCCTCCTCTCCTCCTTTTTGACAGCCCTCACCTCTGCCAAACACTCCTATTATCAATTTATCTTACTGTCCTCCACTAACAACCCCTGCCAACTTTCTCCACCTTTTCCTCCTGCCTCAAACCCCTATCCCTTCCTTCACACCTGCTGACTTTGCCTTCATTCTTCTGCTCCAAAGTAGAGGACATTGAGAAGCTATTTTCCAAACCATCTTCTTTCCACCTCCCCACCTGAACACATCCCACCTTCCTGCCCCCCCCCCATTCACAACTTTCACACGTCTATCTGACTCGGACCTTTGCTCCTTACGCCTGGATTCCAGGCCAACTTCTTGCGCCATGGACCCCCTTCCTACTTGCCTTTGCCAATCCATTGTCAATGCTTTTCTTCCTTTTATCCTTCCTCATTACCACCTCCCTACTCACTGGCTCCTTTTCCTAAGCTTTCTAAACTGCTCGTGTCACCCACATTCTTAAGAAACCTTCTCTCTCTACACTCTCTCGCTAAGTACTCTTATCTCCTCTTTTGGCTTCTCCTATCACATTTACGCTGATGATGCCCCTCCTTTTGACTCCCATATTCCCCGCATCTCACAATGCCTCTTGGCCCTCCTACTATGTACTGGACTTCCCTGACCTATGCACCACGTTACTGGATCCTCAGCTAATGCACTATCCCTGCGCTACTAATATGTAATTGTAGATATAACTTGTTGTAATCCTAACTTGTTGTACTCATATTGTATTTTAGTTTTATTATTTGCACTTACTGTAAACTATACTGTATTTAAAAATGAATCTTGCATTTTAACTCTGCACTGCCCTGTAAGTCGCCATGGATAAAGGTGTCTGCCAAATAAATAAATAAAAAAGTAAAAAAATAAATTAATAATAATAATAATAATAATAATAATAATAATAATAAATCAATTAATCAATCTTTATTTTATATAGCGCCTTTCATAGTGGACCACCATCACAAAGCGCATTACAAGATGCAGTAACAACAAGAAAATCCAGAATACTTTAAATACAGATAAATGCATAATACATGCTATATAATAATAAACTAGACCTTTTTAAACTGAGAAGAAAATTGTGCTAATGTCTCAAAAGACCATGGATTACATTTACTATTTGTTTAGTTCCAAGTCTGTAAAGTGCTTTAAGGCCCTACGTTTCTAATGGCTATTATCTTCAAAATGTACAATCTTAAGAAAGAACAGCTGTTAAAATGCATTTCTCTAATTAAGTTCCAGGATGATCTATAGCAGGATGTCATGATTTTGTTCTGGGAAACTAATGGATGTTATAAGGTATTATTATATTGTACATTATGTTTGTGTGTAACAACTAGCTGATCACATAGAACAACTTAATTGCAATATTGTAATATATGAAGACTATGCATCAAACATGCTTTGGTCAGCAGATGACTACTTTAAAAAAAAAAAAATGTATTCATCTCTTTGGCACAGTTGTGCTGTGTGTCATTCAGCTTGGGTTTTTTGAGTAGCGCTAGCAGTTTTCAGTCCACAAAAAGGCTTGTAAATCCTTCCTAAAATGATGACGCTTGTGGCACTTTCATTGCAATATCTACAGTACGCAAGATGCAGCTAGCTAATCGTGTAGCAGAATATGGTTGTTTTTTTTCCAGATTGCTATAAACTGTCAATATTGATTTGAGATGCCTCTGTCCTAGTGATGAGCGATTATCACTTTTACAAGTCGATTTGATTATCGATTCGATATTTGACAATAATCACGATTACGATTATCGATTATTCTAATAACATCATTCTTAGGGGGAAAAAAGTCCCAAAAAGGTTCCTGATTAAATGCTTTTCTTTATTTCTCATTAAAAACTACAATAAAACTTCAGTAACTTTTTTCAGCAGCACTTTAAAACCTACAAAACATACAGTATGCATATATTGAATTCACTACTAACACAGCATAACCAATATATAAACAATACCACTACAGAAACCATTTTAAAAAAAGCACACACAGTTTGACAAAGCACTCTCTTGCCCTCAACTGCGTGAAATCTTCTCTTAAGCTCTTTTGAATCCCTAACTCTCTAAGGTTGATAATACTGCAGAACAGAAAATAATAATAATAATAATAATAATAATAATAATAATAATAATAATAATAATAATAATAATAATAATATATGGCTGGAAGTTTATTAACTCGTTAAATATAACGTAATACAAGAAAGAATGGCAACTTGAAACAAAATATTATAAAAAAAATTGTCAGTAATTAATAATTACAATTATTTTTATAATCTTTTGTTTCATGTTGCCATTCTTTGTTGTATTACATTTCATTTAATAATATTAAATGAAACGTGTAACAGGGGAGATCTGGACTGACTGTCTGGCACATCCGTATTACTGCAGGTAGAGGGCAGCAGTCTCGTGGGATCCGCCTGTCGGTCATGGCGATGACACGGAGAGGTGGGGAAGAGGGTGTGTGTGCTTTCCCTCTCTCTGAGTGGCTGAGGGGCGGGCCTTAGGAGACTGCTCGGCCCATAAGAACTGGCTTGGTTGTGCACTCGGGTGGCCGTGCTGGGGGAAATACAGTGTCGCTGGCAGAAGAGGCCAGAGTGAAACAAGGAGCAGGCGAGCCCGGCTGAGGAGGCAGCCTTTCACAAAAAAAAAACTAATTTTCATAGAGCAATATAAATAAATACGTACCCAAGGGGACGTGTGTAGAACGGGGAACCCTGGCCAACCCCAGTGTATAGGCACAACTGAGTGTAGGATGGAGACCAGTGCTGACCGGCATAGCGGCAGTGGGGGCACTGCATAAGCAGCACTTTTGTTTGTAGTTTTATTACTGTGTTTTATTTTCCCTTTTTCTTTCACCTTCTGTTTTCATTATTATTTTTGAGCACTTGAGGGTCCACGGATTGGGATACCTGTGTTGGTAACCCCGTGGTCCTGGTTTACTGTCGGCAGTATCCAGACCACGGACAACAGCGCCCTCTGCGGGCTAAACTAAATAAAAATAAATAAGTAAACTAAATAAATCTGGGCACCTGTGTGGTGTTTGCAAATAAAATCTTCTGTCTCCCGTGTCAGTGAATACCCCCACCCTTCCACAAAACGAAATACAAGAAATAGTCATGTCATTTTAGTTTATTATTTAAAAATAAAAAATGTAATTTATTAACCTGTCTCGCTGACTAAACTAAAATGAGAAAACGAGTCAACAATAACAGATACATACAAGTGAAAGTCCCAGTAAAACAATACAATAACTTTGGAGAGCTCACTTATAAACACATATTTATATCAACATCCATGAACCTTCGGTTTCGAGGGTGATTGATCTGACATGGACTGACCCTATATTTATATTATTTAATATCCGCTGCTTTTCTCTTGCGGAACAAAACGTCATTAATAAGGTTATTGATAATTGTGTAAAGAAAATGCAAATAGTTTGTATTTATGAACTTACAGTTTTTAAACTTTCTCTGACAAGTATTTATAACGAAGTTCTGATAAGCTACACTCCCTGTATGTTTTTGTTCGTGAAGCCGTTTTGTATGCATTATGGGAGCTTTACATGAGGGCGGGTCTCGAGGTTCTTGCACTACAGATCCCACAGTGAGAGCAGCTTCAGTGGTTGCCTGAAGTGAACCGCTGGAATTGAAAGTGGCTGCGATGCGGAAGTAACTTTTATGATGAGTGACCATAAAGAAAACGTTACGTTTTATAGTACAATAAATCGATCAAAATTGTACAATTTATTAATCGTTCGAAGTCGGTTCCGGTGTTTAATTTAATAATCGAAAATTAACCGTATTTTATATATATAGTAGATAATTTATATATAGTAGATATAATTAAAACTGGTAAATCCATGTTTTCCCCCACATAAAAACTATAAAAAAAGCCAAGTTGACATTTCGGTGTGACATGAATGGAGGCATTAGTAAACTTACAGTTTTCCTCAGAACCCCCTAGAAAAGATATAAACAGGTAAGCTAGTAACATACACCCTCTGCCTGTTATAAAGTAAAAACAAAACCAGAGCTACAGTATCAGAATCATGAAAAAGCAGATAACCATGACCATCACCCACCACGTGTACACCGTATTTGCTCTAAATAGCACCCAGGTGCTTATTTTCTCAATCCTTTATTTATCTGGGCAGTTATTGTCTATTACAGAGTAGGCGCTAATTGGCCACTATGAAATCGATGCAGCACCACTTGGTTTTATTTATATATATATTAGAGGTTGGCACGGGTACCTGTCGGGTTTTAAATTACCCAACCCGACTGAGTCTCTTTTTAGTACCTGGGTATCGATTATTAATTTGAGAATTTAAAGAAAATGTAGAAAATATGAGAATGCATGGCTGGCGTAATAAAGATAACGTTAAAGCAAGCTTTTTAAGCCTTTTCTTAACTGACAGGATAGCAAGGTTTTACAGAAAACAATAATACACAGCTTTCACTTGTTTTATTTTACTTCTTGCTGTTGTTCACTGTTGTTTCCTGGTGTTTGCCTCTTCTGAAGCATTCACCTCACCACACCCCATAACAGGGTTTCCCAGTCTAGCTTTTATGCAGGGGTAACTGCACATAGGTGTCTTTCATTTCATCAGAGCCAAGTGTAACTCATCCTGTCTCACTCCCATGGCATTCTGGGGGATGTAGTCTTCTATCACCTCATGGACTACATTTTTTTTCTCTCTTCTCCTCCTACTTTGTCACACAGCAGCCTACACAACCAGGGTATGGTACTTGTCAAATCATTCCCTCAAATATTTTACAGCAGTTGAATTCTGAACTCCACATTGCATTACTTCCTAAAGTTAAACGCCAGTCCAACGGCTTAGACAATCAGGCTATAAACATATTTAATGTAGATTTACCTATAGATAAAGATTTATTTATGCTAACAGAACAAGGATACACTGACAGAATGAGCTTAGATGGTCACCTATTTGCTGTAAAAATAATGCAACTTGTCAGTATATTTCAGTGAAAAAAAAACTGTTAAGGCCAACAGTGCAAAAAAAGTATGTACCGGTACGTTTATTTTTCCTAAGTATTATTCAACAGAACTTGTGCTTATGAATGTCCACGATAATTGTCATTATAAATAGATGTACTTTATCTAAAAATGTATCACATACATAGTCTCTTCACAATATCCCTGTCGCCGATTTGAATCCACTGCTAGGGATAAAAAGTAAAAAGAATATTTTTTGTTTTTGACTTCTGCACAGTTTTAGCTAAAAAAAAAACCTCATTCTGAGTAGCAGACTCTGAACTCATAAGTGAACACATTTACCAGCTGCAGGTTTCTTGGCTAGCTTTAAATTAGATTAAATTACAATTACAGTAGGATACTACTTGTACAGTCTTGGAATTCCCAGCATAAAAAAAATCTAAAAAAAATAAAGTTAATATTCTGGTTAACAAGCAGAGTTAAATGAGTAAGAAGAGTTATACAGTAATATATCAAACTGCCTCAATATGCTTCAGAGTGTGTTCTGAAGAACTTCCTTTATGAGAAACAGATAAATTCCATATGCATAATTCTGTCCAGACCGTGCCCTTTTAAGGTGACATGTTTTTGTTTTCATTTCAGTAAATAGTCGTTCCATAAACATAAGTTTTCTTTTAATAGTTCCGCACTGCAGGGCATCCAGATAAACAAGACTCATTGCCGATTACACCATCAAAGGGATACCTCAGCTTCTCTGTTATTAGCCACATTGAGACCTATTTAAAGAGTTTAAAAAGGAACTATTTAATCTGAAACAAAAACACCAAGTTATCATAAGTGCCCAGCCATTTAAAGTGGAGATATCAAAAACACAAGCCAAATTTCAAGAAAACATTTGTTTTGTAGGCAAAATTGCCCCAATTGTTTCTACTAACTTGGCTTGTATTTTTGACGCAAGTTCGATCCGCTTTTATTGTGCCTTTCTCATTCAAGTTCAGCTCTGGACTCCAGTCTCCAGTCCCCAGGCTCATGCACCCCCTTATATAACCTACTGTCGTTTCCCGCCGCCATCCGGCTCCTCAATCAGTCACATCCATGCTCTACAACCTCCAAAAACAGCAACACACATTCTCCTCACTCCCCCTTCCCATGCTAAGTAACGGTGTGACCTGTTCCCCTTTCAATACATGTAACATAAGACAGATGAGACAAACTGAACAGGCAACAACTCATGCAACAAAGCAATTGTCCGGGTCATTCCAATATACTGGGAAGCTGTGTGGTCCCAGTGGTTAAATAACAGGGCTTGTAACCAGAAAGTCCCCGGTTCAAATCCCACCTTAGCCACTGACTCATTGTCTGACCCTGAGCAAGTCACTTAGCCTCCTTGTGCTCTGTCTTTCAGGTGAGACGTAATTGTAAGTGACTCTGATGCATAATTCACACACCCTAGTCTCTGTAAGTCGCCTTGGATAAAGGCGTCTGCTAAATAAACAAATAATAATAATACTGTATATATAAATTCTGAGTATCAAAAGAAACGTATCACTTATATTTGAGCATCAAAAGAAACTTAACACTTATATTTGGATAAAATTCACTGGATGTGATTGAAAAATGACAAACTCTGTTTTAGAGCAGGTCCAGTGACTTTTTACTGTACTGATTAACAATTCACATCACGAAGATGCTGCAAAATGATCTGTCGATCTTGGGCAGGTGTGACTCAGTCTCCCAGTTCATGGCCTGTCATTGACAGAGTGTGTTTCGCCAGGTTTGATATTGCTTGCTGTGAGCACCCAAGACGACGAGCCACAGTACGCTGCTCTAGTCCAGTCTCCAACATGCCAATTGCACGAAGGCGCTGCTCTCTTGACTGACGTGGCATATTGTTTTTTTAGTGATTTTCTTTATTGCTTTTATTCAAGCTTGCAATTCAACAGCTAAAATCACTCCATATCCAGTGTCCAATCAACTGTCTCACTAATTAGGTGATTAAGTGCATATGCTTCAGTCATAGTCACTCAAGCATGTCATGGGTCAAGGATGAATGATTGAGTGATTAAAAAGAAACCAAAAACATTTAGTCAATGTCCATCATTTATATACCTTATTTTTTTCGAAAATAAATGTGTTATAAAGTTTCTTTTGATGCTTGGTATATTTTTAATTTGAAAGTAAAAATATATGAAAGCATGACAACCTTTATGTACAAAAATCTTCACTAATATACAATTCAACAAGAACTGTTGAGCATGTAGTTTTGTTTCATACAGTATTAAATGGCAGTGTTTATATCTGATAGTGAAAAATAAATTAATATCAAGATAGATAAAGAAATATATGCCTATATATTGATTTATGTACTGTATTCATTTATTTCAATATTTATTAATGTATTTATTTATGTTTTACTTTTACCAAATACCAAATATATAGGCTATCCTTCAGTATAGCTTCTTCTCAGAAACTAACATTCCTTTTTGTCCAGTGGGGACCACAAATAGCGTTACTCTCATCAATCAGTATCAAGAGGAAACCATACTTACTTGCGCCAATAGGGACCACAATCAGCGTTACACTAACAGGAAACCAACATTTTTCAGAGTTCAAGATCAGAATCTCAGAATGATGATTCGAAAAAAAAACTCCAGAAAAATCTCCAATATAAAAAATAAGTCTCAGCTGGTTGACTTCATCTTTCAAAATACTGCTTGTTTTCTCAACTAATCATGTAGCACTGACAGTAACACAACAAGCTTGCAAACTGAAGATTATAGTTTCAAATCCCACGCATGCTAGACCTTGTTTTTATATTTATATTATATAAAAAATATATATTTTTTGTTCCATTTTAAAACAGAAATAAATAATTAAATGTAAATGATATAGAGGAGAAAAAGAAGGAGGAGGACATCCTTACCTTACTTTGGTAACTTATTTCTCTTACTGTATGACAGGCATTTACTTTTTTCACCTAAGAGTGTTGGGAACTACACATTAAAAGTGAAATGGTGCTTTTGGCTGATTTACTTTTGCTGCGCCAATACCCTGAAAACACATAAACTATCCTTGCTGTATATAGAGTCTTTGGCAGTTCTCACTGATAACTTGGTGCAAGGAACGACCATTCCTCTCAATTGCTGCCAGAAAGATATTGAAACCACTCAACTAAAAAGGCCCTTCCATATGTTTTCCTATGGAAAACTAGAGAGATTCTTGGATATTCTGCACATATATAATATTATATATCTACTTATGTATATATAACGACCAAAAAGACAGGGTGTATCTGCACAGTATCTGAATGTACTGTATGTAGGACCGTTCCTTAGTCAGAGAAATTGGAGATTTTCAGGAGTTTACTGGATTATAGCAAAATGCAATCAGAAAAAACTATAGAGGCTGGGGGTGGTAAAAGATTGATGCAGATTATTTGCATAATCAAGACAATTAGGCTGACAGAAAGACAGACAGAAAGAAGGATGAATAAAAACTCAGTCAGTTTCAGTTTCTATTCTCTCCATGTTGTTCAAAACAATATGCAAACATCTGCATCGTAACAAAGAAGTAGGACCAACCCAAAACAGCCATAGAGAATCTGTAATGGTACTTGGTTCCTACCAAAAACATTTATTTTGACAACATAATATTCAATATTGGAATGTTAGATATAGAGAAATGGTACTTAAAATGAATAAATAAATAATACCCTGAACGAAAGGTGCCAGGTTTATTCCATTAGATAACAACAAATGCCTAGTCCTGTTACTTAGTCACCTATTGACTGTTTCTTCACAACAGCTTGTCGACTGTCATGTCAGATTAGTTTTGTGTTTTTGAAATCCCCAGCCTCTTTCTTAAGGCAGTAAACAGACACAAAGAACTGTGGTGTTTAAGAAACGACAATCTCTGTATGTGACCTGTTGGGAAAGGGTAAGCTTTAAGGCAAGTAATTACCCCATCATATGAACCTTTTTTTTCTGCCACATGCAGGAGCTACATTCAGATAGTGTTTTATGTATACCTGCTTTCAAATGAACTTGTGAAACAGTGGAAAAAGGAAATAATTTCACCAGAAATGAAGTCTGGAAATACATTAATAATAGAGAATGAGAAAGAAAGAATGTGCCCTTTTCACTTCACTAGACAAGACCGAACAATTAAATCCAGCTCTGCAGCCAGGCTTCCAAACTGTTGAATAGACAAACAGTAGTTAAGCGTTGAAAAACACATGGGGTCACATGATCTAATTTCCTTTTATTAGCTGTGTTCGGTTAGTAGGTGGAAATACACAAATGAGGTTGAGAATAATGGGTGGGAAAATTGTGGGCGATCTCTGCGGCAGGTCTGTGGAGGAAAAAATAATCCTAATTGGTCCTGAGAGGGTGAGAGTGGGGCAAGGTGGGGGAGTGGGTGCTAGAGAAAAAGAGAAACAGAAAAAGGGACAGTGTGTAGTGGTTTCCACTGAAATTTGTTTTTTTTTTTTGGCGGTGTCCTTACTTGCATTGGGCACACACTGATTTTTATCAAGCAGCCAAAGCCTGAGGAATGCGAGCTATGCAGGTTTCTGAATTGCAAATTGTGGCATTGATGTCAGTGCCATTGTTCTCTGAGGCTCTATTGCAATTCCCTGCCTGGAAACAGGACTGGAAACTTCAGCCTATCAACTCTCACACAGCAGCAGCAATCCAGTGGAAGCACTTTTTTTTTCATCAGACTGACCTACACTCGTCATAATACAAGATATTTTGCGATGAAGCAAACATATTGTGTTCTCCCTGAATTAAGTATAAAGACATTTTTTTGTTGGTGCTCTCACCTTGGCTCTGACACAGACAAATGTTCCCCTTCTACAATGACTACTTCTGTATGTATTAGGCTATACCTACTACTTGATCATCAGACATTGAACACATTTCTTTATTGGCCAATTCTTTCTATTATGGGAACAAGCCAATATAAACTTTTTTAAATGGGTGGCTTCTTAACTGAATTATCAAAATAGTTTTCAAGACTGCACCCTTTAGTAAATCAGCCTGGTTGACAACTCAAGTTTTCCATTGTTTATGGAAATTTTCCTCCCTAAATGTATACACTCAATCATAAAATAAACAAAAATAAAAAAATGGACACAAATGTACTTTTAATATTATTTTACTATCATCACATCCAAAGTACTGTAACTCCTACTAAGAGCTGAAATGCTTAACTTTAACTCGCGTATTTTTTTTTTATTGTCAAGGTGATAACTTTTTAGTGCCTTCTGAGAATTGCGGTTCAAATCTGTTCAGTATAAATATTCAGTACCTTTAAATACCTTACTTCTAGTGAGACATATTCCAGTATTTGATTTCATTTAGTGATTTTGAAAATATATGGGAGGTTTTACTGATTTAGGACCCATATTATTTTCTTAATATATGGAGTTGTTCAATGAAACTGCCATTCACACAGTATGAGGACATGCCCTGAAGACACCAGTGCAAAAGTGGCAAAAACATGTTTTTGTTATTATTATTAATAGTAGTCATAACATATTTAAAAAATATCTAAGTCATTAAATTGGCAGCTTGGCTATAGTTTACTGATTTATTCAATTAATATTCAATGACACATTGTAGATTGAATTCCAAAGTTTCAATTCCATAATGTTGTTACAGTTTGGTTATTGCATTACACAAACTATGTATGAGAAAAGAGGGGATGAGGATTGATCATAGCTAGATCTGTGATTTCAGGGCCACACCTGTAGAAGTGAAGCATCTTAATAAAAATGAATTTGGACAAGACAGTTGCCAGTAGTCACATAAGAAACATAAGAAAGTTTACAAAACGAGAGGAGGCCATTCGGCCCACCTTGCTCGTTTGGTTGTTAGTAGCTTATCGATCCCGGAATGTCATCAAGCAGATTCTTGAAGGATGCCAGGGTGTCAGCTTCAACAACATTACTGGGGAGTTGGTTCTAGACTCCCACAATTTTCTGTGTAAAAAAAGTGCCTCCTATTTTCTGTTCTGAATGCCCCTTTATCTAATCTCCATTTGTGATGACAGCAAATTACAAATTACTTCAGAAGTAATTAAACTGCCACTGTATCTTGACAAAACCTGCAGAAAATTCAAATAAGCAACACCTGATTTCCCGGGCCTGGGGCCAGCACTCATGTATATTGAATTTCTTCTAGAAGCACACATGAGCATTATCATGTGCCAAACAGCGGAATTCTTGGGGCGCATGTTGCTATGGAAATCAGTAACGACAGCTGTGGTCTATGTGCGGCACAAACAGTGCTGTATATATTGAAAAGGCAATATTAAAAAGATAGTTAGGTGGTTGGCCTAAACTTTTGGAAAAATCATGCAACACACAAAGGTCTTTTACCTTTACTGATAGTTACGGCTCTTCTTGTGTGGGTCAGTGAAATGTATTCTTTAGGGCTGTCAATTAATCCCGACTAACGCGTTACCTTTTTTTGGAGATTCTTTTTTTTAACGCGCATTAATCGCATTGCTGTGTCTTGAGCCTTTCAGCACATCGTACTTCAATCCCGGCCGCGGCAACATTGTATTGAGTGTCTGAGTGCAGGTATTGTTTAAATAGAAAGTTTACTTGTCTACTGTCAAAGTGAGTTCCAGTATCACACACGAGTACATCTAGTCTGCTACGTATCTGAACACGCCTTCACTTCTCAAAATACACCAGCAGCTCTTTTGCTACAGACAGCAACAATACAACAACAAATTAAAACCATCAGTTTCGACAGTAATTCAGGATTGCTGCAAACCCATTAAATCAAGCAAAGTATTTATTATTATTATTATTATTATTATTATTATTTATTTATTTATTTATTTATTTATTTATTTATTATTATTTTATTTTTTTTTTAAAAGAAGTAGTCTACGTTGCTGATTTTTTTTTTGCGTAGTATGTAAAGTCTACCAATTTTTCTTGTTAGTTTGCAGTTTTTGGATATGATGACAAAGTTTTTTTTATGTTTTTTCCACAATTAACAGATAATTTCCTAGAAGTGCTTACTGTAGCTGCATATAGAATTTTATTAAAAAAAAAATATATACTACTTTTTGTGTTTTCTGATCTCTGTATGCTGCTGATCCAGCGGGAACCACATGTTTTATTGTTTTGGTTGTATTTGAAATTCCTAAATTATTGTCCCAAGTAAATTTTGGTGACGGGTACAATGGGTACATTTCCTGGTTAAATAAATATATAAATAAATACATTTTAAACAACTTTATTTACAGTTAAGGATAATAATAATAATAATAATAATAATAATAATAATAATAATAATAATAATAATAATAAATAGCATCAGTAATAAAACACACTTAAATTAGATGGATGTAGTAATTGTATAAATTTAATATGCGATTAAAACCGAGATTAACTAAGATTAATTTTTTTAATCGCTTGACAGCCCTAGTATTCTTAAATGATGTCTTCTTAAGAATATACAAAAGAATATGCAAAATAAATACATTTTCTACTACAACAGAGCTCTAGTCACTACATATCACAAAAGACAATGAAACCTGTTAAATGAATAGTAATAATAATTTCTCAAACAATTAGATAAATCTCACAAAATATCATTCTTTGGATTGTACAATTCACCTAGATTATATTCGGCTCAATTTTATAGATTTTATTGTATAACAGCTTACTTTTTAAATTATTTATTTATTTATTTATTAATTATTTTTACCCCGTTTTTATCCCAATTTGAAATAGCCAATTGTATTTATATTTTAGGCTCAGCTCACTGCTACCACCCCCGCGCTGACTCTGGAGCGGCGAAGACGAACACACGCTGTCCTCCGAAACGTGTGCCGTCAGCCAACTGCTTTTTTTCACTCTGCAGGCCCACCATGCAGCCACTTCAGACCTACAGCGTCGGAGGACAACGCAGCTTACAGGCAAGCCCGCAGGCGCTCGGCCAGTCTACAGGGGTCGCTGGTGCACGGTTAGCCGAGCACACCCTGGCTGACCTAGGCGCTCTCCACCCGGGCGACGCTTGGCCAATTGTGCGCTGCCCCTTGGGAACTCTCATGCATGGTCGGTAGTGGTATAGCCTGGATTGGAACCGGCAACCTCCAGGCTATAGGGCGCATCCTGCACTCCACGCGGAGCTTTATATATGCTCATGGGGTAAGCTTTAGATAAAGCGTGTTGGTTTGCTTGTAGCTGATATCTGTTACTATTCTGATATATACTTCTTTGTTTTATTTATTTATTTATTTATTCTCTGTTTTGGTTGTAGGAGGATAAGGTTTCCCAAGTCAGTTAAAAATGTTTCCTCTGTTTATAACTGCCTTTTTTTTCATACCCATGGGAGCTTTTGACTCCCTTTTGTTTTACATTTTATGCAGTTTCCATTCATAGATATATATATATATATATATATATATATATATATATATATATATATATATATATTCTCCCTCACTGTTGTTGTCTTTAATTGCTTACTGTGTATATATATATATTCTCCCTCACTGTTGTTGTCTTTAATTGCTTACTGTGTAACAACACGTCTGTGTGCTCTTGGGTCTGCATATTGTAGGTTAATTTATGTCTGAGTGCAGTGTAGTTAAGTCTCGATTACGTTATTTTCCAAGAAGGAAAGGGTCAAAAGACTTGACATTTGAAAAAAAATGAAAATACTTCAATACTTCAATACATATTTTTTTGTTCATTTATGACATGATGCTCTGCGAGCTTCAAATAGTTTTTTTTTTTTTTTCTTGTATGCTGTTAAGGAGTTATCACTTTTCTATCTTAGTATGCCTGAATTTTTGCTGACTGCATGGCTGCGGGTTCAGAGTTTTAAACTCTATTCTGGTAGAATGCACTTTGTGCACGGATGATGTGTTCTATGGTTATGCTTACACCTCGTTTGGGGAGGTGTTCTGGGGTGAGAAAAAACTAGGGGGGGGGGTGGCGGTCCTGATTTGATTTCAATTCTAATTCATAAATCAACACCGTTTGTAGCTTCCCAGACAAAGGTGGACCCTCAAGGTCGTTTTGTTATAGATACTGGTAGACTTTATAATACTCCACTGATATTGGCTAATGTCTATTCTCCCAATTGGGATGACACTCAGTTTCTTTCTAGCTTTCTTTCTTCTTTGCCGGAGCTAGACACTCAGTTCCTTATTCTGGGAGGAGACTAATTTTGGAATATCACCCTCTTTGGAATGTTCAACACCTAGGCCTACCTTAAACAATCCTTCAAAATGTGCTGATGTACTTAGGTCCTTTTTAGATCAATATAGTGTGTTAGATCCCTGTGTTTCTTGTATCCTACAGCGAGGCAGTACTCTTTTTTTCCCAATGTCCATAAAACATACTTGCGTAGAGATTATTTTTTCTTGGACAATAAATTATTGTATAGTATAGTATAGTAATTTCCGACCACGCACCCTTAGTTTTGGAACTGAGCTTTTGCGTCTTTCCAACAGCTATCTCAAAAATTTTATCTACAACACAGTTTTTTAAATATCCGCAAGTTCGCAACTTTGTTTTCACAGAGTTTGCTACCTTTCCCTCCTAAATCAGGTATGGATTCTATTCTAGAACTGAACCCTGAACTAAAAGGATCCATTTCTAAAATGTATTTAATTATTTCTTCTTTAAATATTCCCTCTCTATCAGCATTAAAAAAAATTGTGGGAGCAGAGCTCTGATAGAGTTTAACCCTTTGCGGTCCTATGTCGGACCTGGTCCGACATCGCAATTTTCCCTTTCCGGTCCAATGTTGGACCCTGTCCGACATCATCACATCATCAGGTCTCTAGTCGTTTTTTCTCTGGAAAAAGCCGAGAAAACCATTCAATGGCTGAGACCAATAGGAGCTGAGAGAAGCCGAAAAAAAGGGGGCGTATCTCATGAATACTGATAGACCCGACACCACATAGATAACACGGACATCCAGCGCTCAGAGAATATCAGACATTTGCAGAGCTTTTTGAGATGTTATAGTAATAAAATAACGACTTGGATCGCATTATTGAGGAGTCTGGTGATAAAACGAGTGATCAAGAGATGATTTATCGGTATGTACTATAATTACGAGTTATTTGAAAAATATAGCGAACGAGGGGTGGGGCGGTGCTGGAGATGCAGTACTGAGTGTCCTGTTGATATGCAGTGCCTTTTAAACCTGTTTTACAGTGAAAAAAAATACTTTTAAATAGAGCGTCTAAAATAAACTGCGTGTGTGAAAATAAATCGGACCTCACGCGCCTGACATGCGCTGAATAAATGGACCGCAAAGGGTTAAAATGGTATATCGCTAGGGGGCTCCTGAGTGGCGCATCCAGTAAAGGCGCTCCACGTGGAGTGCAGGATGTGCTCTATAGTCTGGATGTCGTGAGTTCGAGTCTAGGCTATTCCTTTGCCGACCGAGGATGGGAGCTTCCAAGGGGTGGCACTCAATTGGCCGAATGTCGCCCGGGGGAAGGGAGGGTTAGGTCAGCCAGGGTGTCCTCGGCTCACCACGCACTAGCGACCCCTGTAGTCTGGCCGGGCGCCAACGGGCTTGCCTGTAAGCTGCCCGAGAGCTGCGTTGTCCTCCGACGCTGTAGCTCTTGGGTGGCTGCATGGTGAGTCTGCAGTGTGAAAAAAAAGCGGTCGGCTGACGGCACATGCTTCAGAGGACAGAGTGTGTTCGTCTTCGCCCTCCTGAGTCAGCGCAGGGGTGGTAGCGGTGAGCTGAGCATAATAAAATAATTGCAGATTCCAAAAATGGTATATCGCTTACTCTAGTCAAAGGTGAGGTTGTCAAAGATCTATCTCGAACTAGACTCAACCTGTGACAGATGTAAGCAGGCTCCTGCCTCTCTACTTCACATGTTCTACAGTTTTATATTTAATTGTTTCTCCCAAATTTTTGAACTTCATATCGAACCTTCTCCGCTTATTGCTCTGTTCGGGGTGGTGCCTGATGATGTCCCTTTGCTCAGAACTCAACTTGATACTCTGGCTTTTGCTGCACTTCTGGCTAGACGTTCAATTTTGCTTAAATGGAAGCAGGCTACCCACCTTCTCATATCCATTGGCTTAGGGATGTTATGCAATTCTTGTAATTGGAAAAAAATAAATTCACCCTGCGTGGATCCACTAACAACTTCTATGATAGATGGCAGCCCTTCCTTTTTTATGTTGGACAATTACAAATTCAATCGATACCATGATGAGTCCCCTTATAACAGACAACCTCACATCAATCCCCCGATGCCAACAAGGTCTTTTTTTTTTTTTTAGTAGTTTTTCTTTGTGGGCAGGTTAGGATGGGTGGGAAAGGTTTAACCACAACATACTTTTTGTCTTAATGGTTAATATAAACTGTATTATTACTGTGATACTGCTTTTTGTTATTCTACTGAAAACCAATAAAAAGATTTAAAAAAAGATGACTGATGAGATTTATGTCATTTTTTATCTTTTGGGAACCCAAACTCTAGATGAGATTTTAGATGAGATTTCTGAATCGGACACCAACACTAATTCAAGTGGTGAAAACAAAGTAAGTACAAGGCATCTTGAACTTTCTGAAGCGCTGCTTCTGGACATAGAAAGAAAACGAAGAAATAAACAAAAGACCATTGCCAAAGGCAACAGCTCAGGTAAGACAGCTATTAAATGTATTATCTTAATGCTAGAAGTCTCAGAAACAAAATGTTAGAACTTGAAGCTACTGCACTAACAAGTAACTACGATGTGATAGGTGTTACAGAAACTTGGTTGTCTGAGAGTGATGGAGACGAATATAATTAGTGGGTACACACTGTATAGGAAAGACAGGCAGGACAGAAGAGGCGGAGAGGTAGCGCTATACATAAGAAATAGTCTTGAAGCCCAGGTGTTAAATCTGGACAAAGAAAACAACGTGAATCAATATGGGTCGGAATAATGGACAAAAATTCAAAGGGCATAATAATAGGAGCATGCTATAGACCACCAAATTCAGACGCCGAGCAAAATAATCTGTTATACAATGACATTAGAAATGCGTGTAGAAAAGAAGAAGCCATACTAATGGGAGATTTCAACTTCCCCCGTAAAAAATGGGAAAACCTGGTGGGGAGCACGACAGACGAAATTGAAATGGTGGAAATGACAAATGACTGCTTCCTAACGCAATTTGTCAAGGCACCGACTAGAGGGGAGACATGCCTTGATTTAGTCTTTTCAAATACCGAAGACAGAATAACTAAAACAGAGGTCAGAGAGCCATTGGCAAACTCAGACCACAACATGGTCTCACTTGAAGTGATTTTTAAAACCCAAAAAGTAATGACTAAAGCCAAGGTTTGCAATTTTAGAAAAGCAAACTATGATGGTATGAAACAGAGATAAACAGAAGTAGATTGGAGTAAAATAGAGAAAACATCCACAGAAAAAGGATGGCTGTTTTTAAAAAATGTAGTACTAGAGGCGCAAAACAATTACATCCCAAAAGTAGACAAATGGCCAAAATGGTTTAATAGATCAATTAAAAAAAATATTCAGCGAAAAAAGGCACTTTAGAGAGCGTTTAAAAGAGACCAAAAACAAAGTATACGGAAAGAGTACTTGGAACTGCAAATAGGAAGTTAGAAAGGCCAAGAGAGAGATAGAAATCAACATTGCTAAGGGGGCTCAAACCAATTCCAAAATGTTTTTCCAATATTATAACAGCAAAAGAACATTATTCAATGAGGAGGTCAAATGTCTGAGACACAAATGGAAAAATCATAGACGAAGAAAAAAATAGCAAATATATTAAATAATTAGGTTTTTACAAAGGAGGACACGGACAACATGCCCCACATGTCGACCTGTTCCTATCCAGTTTTAAACAACTTTTGCATAACAGAGGCAGAAGTGTTAAAGGGACTAGGAGCTCTTAAAATAACCAAATCCCCTGGGCCGGATGAGATCCTCCCAATAGTACTCAAAGAAATGAAAGAAGTTATTTACAAACCGCTAACCAAGATCATGCAACAGTCTCTTGACACAGGGGTTGTACCGACAGACTGGAAAATAGCACACGTAATACCGATCCACAAAAAGGGAGACAAAACCGAACCAGGTAACTACAGACCAATAAGCCTGACTTCTATAATATGTAAACTTATGGAAACTATAATAAGATCCAAATGGAAAATTACCTATATGGTAACAATATCCTGGGAGACAGTCAGCATGGTTTTAGGAAAGGGAGATCGTGTCTAACTAACCTTGACTTTTTTGAGGATGCAACACTGAAAATGGATAATTGCAAAGCATACGACATGGTTTATTTAGATTTCCAGAAATCTTTTGACAAAGTCCAGCATAAAAGATTAATTCTCAAACTGAACTCAGTAAGGATTCAAGGAAATGCATGCACATGGATTAGGGAGTGGTTAACATGTAGAAAAAAGAAAGTACTGATTAGAGGAGAAACCTCAAAATGGAGCGAGGTAACCAGTGGTGTACCACAGGGATCAGTATTAGGTCATCTGCTATTCCTAATCTACAGTAATGATTTAGATTCTGGTATAGTAAGCAAACTTGTTAAATTTGCAGGCGACACAAAAATAGGAGTAGTGGCAAACACTGTTGCAGCAGCAAAGGTCATTCAAAATCATCTAGACAGCATTCAGAACTGGGCAGAAACATGGCAAATGAAATTTAATAGAGAAAAGTGTAAAGTATTGCATGCAGGTAATAAAAATGTGCATTATAAATATCATATGGGAGATACTGAAATTGAAGAAGGAATCTATGAAAAAGACCTCGGAGTTTATGTTGACTCAGAAATGTCTTCATCTAGACAATGTGGGGAAGCTATAAAAAAGGCCAACAAGTTGCTCGGATATATTGCGAGAAGTGTTGAATTTTAATTTAAGGGAAATAATGTTAAAACTTTACAATGCATTAGTAAGACCTCATCTAGAATATTGTGTTCAGTTCTGGTCACCTCGTTACAAAAAGGATATTGCTGCTCTAGAAAGAGTACAAAGAAAAGCAACCAGAATTATCCCGGGTTTAAAAGGCATGTCGTATGCAGACAGGCTAAAAGAATTGAATCTATTCAGTCTTTGACAAAGAAGACTACGCGGTGATCTGATTCAAGCATTCAAAATCCTAAAAGGTATAGACAATGTCGACCCAGGGGACTTTTTTGACCTGAAAAAAGAAACAAGGACCAGGGGTCACAAATGGAGATTACATAAAGGGGCATTCAGAACAGAAAATAGGAGGCACTTTTTTACACAGAGAATTGTGAGGGTCTGGAACCATTTCCCCAGTAATGTTGTTGAAGCTGACACCCTGGATCCTTCAAGAAGCTGCTTGATGAGATTCTGGGATCAATACGCTACTAACAACCAAACAAGCAAGATGGGCTGAATGGCCTCCTCTTGTTTGTAAACTTTCTTATGTTCTTATGTTCTAAGACCTATTTGACTGGCTAAAACAAAAATCATTAAATATTGATTTCAAAGTAATTCCTCTGCCTGATCTAAATCAAAGGTGCACAACCAAACTTTTATCACAGGCCGCATATCCAGAAAACTAGTTTAACCTAATGTGTATAGTGGGCCGCACATTACTAAAGAATAATCTGAGTTTAACCCTTAGCTGCAATATACATAGGCATATATATATATATATATATATATATATATATATATATATATATATATATATATATATATATATATATATATATATATATGCAATTTCCCTTAGAATTACTGTTAATTTTATTTTGTACTGCACGATACACATCACAAACAAAAATATACAAAACAATTCAAATCAAAGCATTAATATCGTACTGTTACCATAATAACCACACATGCATTGCACAATACAAAGCAAATTAAATATCTACTTGCTGAAGCGGTTTTTATTTTAGCAGACGATTTGTTCAGTTGTAGCAGGCAGCAATGCAGCAAAAGTCACAGAGCAGTGACGTCACCTCCCTAGCAACAAGCCTCCTATGTTGGGAATGGGTTCTTTCAATGCAGTGGGTTTGTGCATTTGAGAAAGGAGAGGAAGACAAGCTTGGTAGACAAGCTGAAAGAAGCAATTACCCTCCACAGCAAGAATTAAAATGGTGTGCTGCTTTTTATGCGAATAATTAGAAAAAGCAAGTCAACAAAGTTTAAAAAGATATTTACCACATATTCATAAGTGAAATGGAATTAATACACTGGGCCGCAGTCAGACGAGAAACGGGCCGTGGGTTGCGTGTGCCTGATCGAAATAATTTGCAACAGGAGTTTTATGCCACTGTCTGTAGCTCAAAGGGATGGGAGTATTCAATCTCAAGCTATGTGACCCTACGAGTCGGTCTTAACCATTTTTTAAACAGTTCAGCAATAGACCGCAAAGTGAATTTGATAAGTGATCGAGTATTTAAAAATTCAAACAACATCTTTGTTGCCACTGTGAAGCGGTACCAAAAATCTGGCATGGATACCTCCTGTCACTATCCCCGAATCACAAAGGATGGGAATATGACTTATAACGCACCTGGGGCATGGTGATATTAGAGTATATCCCACACCCTGTAGTGCCTTATTGCTTACATATACCTCTTCACCAGTGACTCTGTGTTAACACCTATCTCTGCCCTCTTTCTTGTACTGCTGTGAGACACAGAGAACACAATACCAACTTGAGAGATATACTGTAGCTCTTCCAACAAAGAGCTGAATAGAATTGAATTTAATGGAAACACCCACTTGGGCATTCCCAGGGAGCTTGTGAGAAGGAAAAACACATCACCCTTGTTTCTGTTTGAAATATGCAGTTCTTTTTAAAGTGAATATGTCTCTACTGTTTTTCACAGAAGAATCTTATAATAAAAACATTACACTGCTGCAAATGTAAAAACATTAAATAAATATGCATTTACAAAGACACAACCTCAATTATGCATATGGAGGCAGTCTGCGGTTGTCTGATATCACACAGAGCATTAATGTGCGTTATGTGCTGCTTCTCATTTCCAGTTATTATTACTCACATCTGTTTTTCTCCCAATTTTTGAACTGTGGTATTGTTTGGTATGTTGAAAAATATGGGGCTCTGATCAGCATTTCCGAACTGTCTAAGCTGGTACTGTTTGTTAGAAACGCTGAAATTGTAAAAGCTTCTTTTTGAAATGCTCAGGAAGCTAATGATACTTCTTTGAAAATGCTGCCTGTTTGTCATGGATGATTCGAGATCGGGCAGTAACGTTTAGGTTTGTCGTTTCTCGGCAGTCAGTCAGTCACACTGCTGCTTGTGTACTCGGGTAGTCACGTCTTTTGTTGGTAATTTTAATACAGGCATCACTACTGTACTCTAATTTAAGATGCAGACTATCTTTGAGAAGCAAAAAGTGGTTAAAAAAACACTTAAATTTGAAGGAATATGGTATTTCCTGTATGAAATGAAATTGTTTCTTGTGTGACAGGATGACTGGGCGGTGACGTCAAGGCAGAAGCAGGAAATAAACAACAGAGAGGTGGAGTTTGGTGGAGCTGAGCGAATGGTTTCGCTCAGCATTTAATAAATAAACAGACAGAAAATAAACGGTTGTAACAAAAACACACAAAACACAGGACACGGCACTTGCGCCAAAATAAATAGACAAACAAAATGGACTATACACTAAACACACACGAACAGACAAACACGGTGAGTAAGAACACTTTTACTAATACTTTAACTATCACCTCCGTCTCCTATCCCGTTCTCCACTCACCGAACACCCAACCCTGAGTGAGTGAAAACATGCAGCTTTTATGCAGTTGTACCGAGACTCGATTGCTAGTCAGTCATTCAATTGGAATCTCGGTACAACTGCACGTGAATTAATTAAGTGTACTCCCGTGACCACACATTACATTTAACCAGCACGTGAAAGGGATTTGTGCCATCCTCGTGCCTAAATACAAACCTACATTTTTAAATATACGTGAAACACAGACCCGCTTATATCCCGTGTACCAGTGACTATACACCAACATTTACACACAACACGTAACACAAAATACACAGGGGGGGGCACTTTGCCACATATACCCCCCCTTGTGCAAAGCACACATGGCCTCAATGGCCACCTCCCCCCTCAGTCTTAAAGTCCCGGAAGAGGGAGAAGCAAGGTGTTTCTGGGGGTGGCCATGGTGGATTGTCCTCCACTCCCCACTTCTTCGTGGCTATCAGCTCCCTCTTCCGGGGCTCCGCCACACACTACCCTGCCGCGAAAGTGCGGCTGGGAAGCTGGTCTCCTGACCTCCCCTCTTTCTTCATGGCCGGCATTTCCCCTCCGTGGGGCTCCGACCACACGATCTCCGGCAGCGAAACTGCTGCGAGGGAGCTGGTCTCCTGACCTCCCCCTTCTTCATGGCGGCATTTCCCCTCCGTGGGGCTCCGACCAAGCGATCTCCGGCAGCGAAACTGCTGCGAGGGGAGCTGGTCTCCTGACCTCCCCTTCTTCATGGCTGGCATTTCCCCTCCGTGGGGCTCAGACCACCACGATCTCCAGCAGCGAAACTGCTGCGAGGGGAGCTGGTCTCCTGACCTCCCCTCCTTCGTGGCCGCCAGCTCCCCTCCGTGGGGCTGTGGCCACCGTGTTTCCTGCCACGGAAATGCGGCTGGGGAGCTGGTCTCCTGACCTCCCCCTTTCTTCATGGCCGGCAGCTCCCCTTCATGGGGTTCTGGCCACAGTGTAGCGACCCCAGGCGAAGCAGGACCCTCGGCGACCCCAGGCGAAGCAGGATCCCTGGCGACCCCAGGCGGCAGCAGGACCCTCGGGAGGCGACGGCAGCAGCAGCGGACCCTCGGGAGGCGACGGCAGCAGCAGCGGACCCTCGGGAGGCGACGGCAGCAGCAGCGGACCCTCGGGAGGCGGCGGCAGCAGCAGCGGACCCTCGGGAGGCGGCGGCAGCAGCAGCGGACCCTCGGGAGGCGGCGGCAGCAGCAGCGGACCCTCAGGAGGCGACGGCAGCAGCAGCGGACCCTCGGGAGGCGATGGCAGCAGCAGCGGACCATCGGGAGGCGAACTTCGGGAGGAGCCCCTGGCCATAGAGGCGGCAGCGGGAGCTCCACTTCTCCCTCGTACCCTGTACCCGGTGTGGAGCAAAGGCAGCCCCAGGCGTCGCGGAGCGACAGGCAGCCCCAGGCGTCGCGGAGCGGCTGGCAACCCCAGGCGTCGCGGGCGACTGGCAGCCCCAGGCGATGCGGAGCGACTGGCAGCCCCAGGCGTGCTGAGCCACAGGCAGCCCCAGGCGATGCTGAGCGACTGGCAGCCCCAGGCGTCGCGGAGCCACAGGCAGCCCCAGGCGTCGCGAGCCACAGGCAGCCCCAGGCGATGCGAGGCAGGCATCCTTGGGCGGCGAGGCAGGCATCCTTGGGCGGCGAGGCAGGCATCCTTGGGCAAAGCGAGGCAGGCATCCTTGGGCAAAGCGAGGCAGGCATCCTTGGGCAAAGCGAGGCAGGCATCCTTGGGCAAAGCGAGGCAGGCATCCTTGGGCAAAGCGAGGCAGGCATCCTTGGGCAAAGCGAGGCAGGCATCCTTGGGCAAAGCGAGGCAGGGAGTCAGGACAAGCTGGGGTGCAGGTTTTGGCCCTCTTCTCGGCCACTGCGGCCGGGCGGTTCTTCCCCATGCTTTCCTCAGCAGCCTATGCAAGGGCTGCTGAGGACCGCCAGCATCTAGTCCTGGTTTCTCTGGTGAAGGGAGAGGCAGCTCCTACTCCTCTCCTCGTGACGGTGGGGGAAGTGATACCAGCAGGCATTCATCCTCTGCTGGTTGGGGAAGTGTTACCAGCAGGCATTCATCCTCTGCTGGTGGGGGAAGTGATACCAGCAGGCATTCCTCCTCTGCTGGTGGAGGTGGCGGAGGCAGAGGCAGCTCCTGCTGCTCTGCTCCTGCCGATGGAGGTGGCGGAGGCAGAGGCAGCTCCTGCTGCTCTGCTCCTGCCAGTGAAGGTGGCGGAGGCAGAGGCAGCTCCTGCTGCTCTGCTCCTGCCAGTGAAGGTGGCGGAGGCAGAGGCAGCTCCTGCTGCTCTGCTCCTGCCAGTGGAGGTGGGAGCGGCGTGTAGTCTCCTGGCGGCGGAGGTAGGAGCGGCGTGTAGTCTACCCTTGTTTCAGGGGACTGGTGCGGCCCTCCCTCTCTTGCAGGGGACTGGTGCGGCTCCGCCTCGGAAGGGGAGACCAGCAGGCATTCACCCTCTGCTGGTGGACATGGACCCAGCAGGCATTCACCCTCTGCTGGTGGACAGGGACCCAGCAGGCATTCACCCTCTGCTGGTGGACAGGGACCCAGCAGGCATTCACCCTCTGCTGGGGGACAGGGACCCAGCAGGCATTCACCCTCTGCTGGGGGACAGGGACCCAGCAGGCATTCACCCACTGCTGGTGGAGGAGGCAGAGGCAGCTCCTGCTGCTCTGCTCCTGCCGATGGAGGTGGCGAAGGCGGGACCAGCAGGAATTCACCCTCTGCTGGTGGAGGTGGGAGCTGCAAGCAGTCCTCCCATGCCAATGGAGGTGGAACCAGCAGGAATTCACCCTCTGCCAGTGGAGACTGGGGCTGTGGACGCTCTACCTTCCCCTTTTTGGGCCGTGGATGCACCGACTCCTCCCTCTTGGGCTGTGGACGCACCGACCCCTCCCTCTTGGGCTGTGGACGCACCGACTCCTCCCTCTTGGGCTGTGGACGCACCGACTCCTCCCTCTTGGGCTGTGGACGCACCGACTCCTCCCATTCAGGCGTAGGACGTTCGGGCTCCTCCCACTCAGGCGTAGGACGTTCGGGCTCCTCCCACTCAGGCGTAGGACATTCGGGCTCCTCCCACTCAGGCGTAGGACGTTCGGGCTCCTCCCACTCAGGCTGTGGAGGCAAAACCAGCAGGCATTCTTCCTCTGCTGGTGGAGACTTGGGCGGTGGACACTCTGCCTTCCTCTTCCCCTTTCCCCTTCTCTGCCTCCTCCTCACCTTCCTCTCCTGGGCCAGTTCCTCCTCTCCCTCTTGGTAGGGGCAGCGCACCACTGGGTGCCCGAACTCCCCACAGGCAAGGCACCAGCCTTGGTCCTCTAGACCACCGAGGAGGACCTCCAGATCCTGGCAGCCATCTCTCCAGTTCCAGCCTTCCATTTTTTCCCCTTTTATTTTTCAAAAAAAAAAAACAAACAAAAAAAACTGCGGTTCCCGCTCTGGCCTGGAGGCGCTGTTATCCCAGTTCTGACACCACGTGTGACAGGATGACTGGGCGGTGACGTCACGGCAGAAGCAGGAAATAAACAACAGAGAGGTGGAGTTTGGTGGAGCTGAGCGAATGGTTTCGCTCAGCATTTAATAAATAAACAGACAGAAAATAAACGGTTGTAACAAAAACACACAAAACACAGGACACGGCACTTGCGCCAAAATAAATAGACAAACAAAACGGACTATACACTAAACACACATGAACAGACAAACACGGTGAGTAAGAACACTTTTACTAATACTTTAACTATCACCTCCGTCTCCTATCCCGTTCTCCACTCACCGAACACCCAACCCCGAGTGAGTGAAAACATGCAGCTTTTATGCAGTTGTACCGAGACTCGATTGCTAGTCAATCATTCAATTGGAATCTCGGTACAACTGCACGTGAATTAATTAAGTGTACTCCCGTGACCACACATTACATTTTAACCAGCACGTGAAAGTGATTTGTGCCATCCTCGTGCCTAAATACAAATCTACATTTTTAAATACACGTGAAACACAGACCCGCTTATATCCCGTGTACCAGTGACTATACACCAACATTTACACACAACACGTAACACAAAATACACAGGGGGGGGCACTTTGCCACACTTGCCAATAAGAGTTTGTTATTTGGCCAATAAAACTATAGTTGCAGTCTTAAATCCAGTCAAAAGCACATTTCCAGTAAACATAACACTAGAACGAATAAGGCAGTCATTTTGACCGCTTTGGAATTTAAATTTAAATTGCTGTGCGTGTGTTTAAGATAAGGAGCTGTGCTTTCCTGACTTTTCCTAAATATATGTATTAATTCCCCTGACAAAGAAAGAATAGCTGCAAAAATTAGCGAAGTAAAATACTTTCATACCTATTCCGACCATGCGTGGTCAAATTGGCCGATACATATTATAACAATTAAATGCTGCGGTATTATTTGTGTTTATCAGTCAGGACTTACAGCTGTATTGAAGTTTGATTGTATCAGTCTGTATTCCACAAGCGAGCTGTCTGTTGACATTTCTATTGTTTCAATGAGCCTCTGATAGTCCATCAATCAGCCTTGACAGCTCACTGCGCCAGGCTGTCTGTCTGCACTGGTTACTATAAGTCACACGTTTTTCTAAGAAATTCAATGTTACCCCAATACACATTGCAAATGGATCCCTTACGAAGCAGGACAGAAAAGAGTTTTTGGGATTACTGCAAATTTGGAATTACTGCAAATACCAAACAAGATTCTGATGCAGCAAAGACGGACAATGCGGTAAGTGCACTGAATATTTTGAAAAGCGTAGTATCTGTGTGATTTGTGCCACCACTTAGACTTTGTAAACAATTGTAAATGAAGCCCATTCTGCTCAAATGTTTATTTATTCATGTCATTTTGATTATAGTATGTCTGTATATAAATGCATAGGCAATATAAACCCATTTATTAATTTTTTTAAAATTGCTACGTATTTACAGTTGTACAGTTTTGTATGTATATGATATACCTGTATATACACAAATTTATTTTCAATTTTTTTGTTCTACAGTTTTTGAGGATATGTAATATGTCTGTACATAAAAACATTTCTGTTCAAATGTCCGTTTATTTACAATGTTTCAGTTGTGTAGATGCTTTAAATGACGTTCCTGAATAAAACTAGGACTTATATTCAATTGTTTGTCCTTTCATTATAATATTTATGTTGTTTTTAATATACCAGTCAAATTGACCGGTCACGTATCCAGCAACACTGGCATCCACTTTGTCTCTCTCACCGAACAACTTAAAGAAAAAAATGTCAAACACTTTTAAGGAAAAAAAAAACCTCAAAAACAAACCAGTTGGATTTTAAAATAATAATAATAATAATAATAATAATAATAATAATAATAATAATAATAATAATAATAATAATAATTCACCTTGTCTTTTGTGCTTGACAGCACCATCTACAAAATGGGTTATTTAAAATGTATTTTATTATAAAAAAATCGATATTATTCTCTCAAATTTGTCACATCATTTCTCAATATCATCCTTTGGTATATTAGTTCAATTTTGGTACTATAGTGTAACAACCCTCTCTATATTTTTTCAAGACTAGGACCGTTAACTTAATATGAAATGAAAAAAATAAATAAACCAACAGGTTCACAAAAAATTCTATGGACAACTCGATATATTTGTTTGTTTATTTAGCAGACACCTTTATCCAAGGCGACTTACTATGCATGAGCAGCAGAGTCAGTTACAATTACGTCTCGCCCGAAAGACGGAGCACTAGGAGGTTAAGTGACTTGCTCAGGGTCACACAATGAGTCAGTGGCTGAGGTGGGATTTGAACCGGGGACCTCCTGGTTACAAGCCCTTTTCTTTAACCACTGGACCACACAGCCTCCTATTTGATGCTTTGTATCTGCACTAATATTCATACACAACGCACAACTCGGCACACGTTAGGTAAAAAAACCCCAAAAAACATAACTTAACATTGCCAACAAAACTATATCAAGTCACTGAAGTACGCCCATTTGAATGATCATTTCAAACAGACACCCGTCTCAGTCCAAAGTTCAGAAAGGTTAGTTTCGAAGCGAGATATTTCTATCTATGTAGATATATTAGTGTCCTGGTCACAGACTGATCTTACTCAGTCCCGAGCCTAATATGAAACGCCCCTAACAGAATCCTTCAGCGAAAAGAGCAAAGTTGAGCCGGCGCAGCATTATTATTACTATTATTTATTTATTAGCTGACGCCCTTATCCAGGGCGACTTACAATTGTTACAAGATATCACATTATTTTTTACATGCAATTACATTTTTTTTTTACACATTATTTTTACAAACAATTACCCATTTATACAGTTGGGTTTTTACTGGAGCAATCTAGGTAAAGTACCATGCTCAAGGGTACAGCCGCAGTATCCCCACCTGGGATTGAACCCACGACCCTCCGGTCAAGAGTCCAGAGCCCTAACTACTACTCCAGTATCCAATAGAACAATAAAACCTCAGCGACTTCCAGTAATCCAAAAAATAGAAAGACAAAAAATTACCAAAAAAACACACAATGGCGATAATCCTTGGGTGGTTTGTACGACTAGAATTTCCTGCTATGACATGATGAGCAAAAAAACTCCTTCCCCTGGGAAAGGCAAAATGCAGTGTTCCCCCCCCCCGCCCCGCAGAAAAACACAGATTTATGTTCCTTCCTTTCCCGTACTCACTTGCTACTCCTAGTGGCACAGGTCAGTAACAACAATACAAAATAATACAATACAAGGCAATAAAATCCATAACATCATTATAATATGACCTTTTCTTTTTGCTTTCCTTTAAGTTAAATATATCTGTGTGACTGTCACAATTAAATTCCAATGAATTTCAGTGAGATTAGGAGGTGACTAGACTTAGTATTTCAGTGACCCTGTAGGATTTTAATGGTTCTAAATACCCAGTTTGCAAAACTCCTACCAATGTGAATTACTTAAATATTGCCTCAACCCCTTGGGGGAGAGGCAATATCAAGAGTCTGACTCCTAAGTGTGACCTGTATAGCTATGCTTCAGTTAGCTGTTAGGTGCTTGTCTAAATCTATTCCCCTGTCCAAAGCTAACTGACAGTGCCCCTTCAAACCACACAGTAGATGTTTACAGAAGCTCTCTGTGAAAACATTCATATCATTCCATGAGTGACTAAATGTTTTCCACCCTCATAGTTCACATTCCATACCCTTTTCTTCATTAATAAAAAATACAAGCCCCATAGTTGAACTCAGAAACTTCCTTTCTTTTCTTTTTAGCAAAAATGTCTAGATATGGTAAATACTGATATATGCAGGAACTACAGCCTATTTTTCCCCTTTTCTTGTTTTGCAACACACACATATAGCAGGAACTGCACATCATGTTTCATGCCTCAGGTTTCAATAAATTAGCCTTTATGAGATAAAAGAACTCCCAGTGGTGATAATTAAACATCAATAAAAAGAAAACATAAAATAATTAAAAAATACATCTCCTTAAAAACCATGGAAATTAAACTGTTATTAAAGCGAGCAACAGGAGAAGTACCTACAAATTACTTTATTTCAAGGAGATTGGGGAATTAAACAATTTTATAGATCTATATGTTTATTTATGTATTATCTAACATACTCACTCAAGGGCATACCCTTCATTTTTAGTATTTATTTCTAATATTATTTTTTAAATCTATATAAAAGCTGTGGGTTTAGTTTTGTATTTCCGAATTAAACAAATTAGAATTTAAAAAAAAGGATTTTAAGTAAAAAATGTTAATTTTGTAAACAAGCAATATTGCCATAGTTGCATGTATAGTGCTCCCCCTTTATAAGACAGCCCTTTATACTGCGGAACAGGTTATAAGGCAGTACGGTCATAGCTCCCATTTGCCCCATAATGCCATTACACTAATACTAGTATTCTTGTTATAAGACAGAAAACAAATAGCATGGTCTCTTAACTATGACTGCCGACTACAGCGTTATAAAGGGGGAGCACTGTATATTCTACTGCTGAGGACATGAAAAACACCTTATAGAACCATGACAATGTAGGTCACCATGACAATAGCCTTCATTATCTCACATACAAATGCTGGTCACTAGGACCTTGATTGTGTTACCCTATGGGATGCTTATAGGATTTCTAATCACAATTATCACAATTAGTTGAGCGGTTATAAAGATACAGCTAAAAAATATTGTTTCAATCAAATCCATACACTTTCTTATTACCTGTAACCTAGCAATTGGCAATGATTCTCATTGATGGGTGGTACATTTTTCTTTTTCTCGGAAGAGAACCTTTGAGACTAATGAAAGTTTAATTTCCAAAGTTGTCCTTAAAATGGCAGCAGTACAAAACAAAAAGTTCACACAAAACAGGAAGATGCAAGGCTGCGCGATACAGTGTTTATGGAGCTGTTATGGTTCTCTTTTAAGAGATTCAATTGCAATTTTTGTTAACAAGGAACCCAAAAAAACACAAAACTGATATAAATTAGAATTACATCCTGGAAGAGTCTTTCAAAAGATAAATACAAAATAAGCCACTTAAGTGTTAAAAGGACAATGCTACCCCTAAGCACATTTTCAAGATCCTTAAACTTTCCCACCCTTTCTCCACTGGTACTTAAGCATTTCTTACCTTCACACACTGGACAGCACTCCCCAGGGACATCCACGGGGTTCAGACAGCTATGGCCACACGCTGCCGCCACACAGCGGGCATCCCCACTGATGCACTGGCAGAAAGTGCAGTCATCCTCTCTCCAGTGGTCACCGTGCGCTAAGATCTGTCCGTTGACGTAACAGCCAGCAAAGTTGAGCACAGGGTAGATGGGATCTGAGGGTGATAATACGGATGGGTGAGGCAGAATCAAGTTTGGAACTCCTGATTTAGCAAAACCATCTATCTGGTAGGTATCTTTTTTGGTGGAACTTGGTTGCTGGACAACAAATAGCATGATAACTGGCTTTACATTTTGCTTACAGTTCAGTCTATTTTTTAGGCGATAGTAATTGATTTCTAATTTAGAGTCTGCATTCAACCTAAATAGGACTGGGTTTTATGCCAACTTAGAGATGTCAAAGTGTGAAAGCCAAAAGGAGAAACACAATTTTAGTTAAAACTTTGAAGCTGAATAACTTTGACTTGGTAGCACAAATTACTTACAGATTTGCACACATAGTAACTTTTTTTTTTTCTTTTTTTTTTTTTTTTTTTAGAAAAGTGAGAACCTGTGAAGTCACCAATGCAAGTACATGCCATATCCAGTTTAGGAAATTATATAATTAGGAAGTAAATGGCTGGAATTATTAGGTTATATGTATGTACTTATACATACACTTATAGTACTGAATCTAACATAATGCTTTTTTTGCATGGTCGGTCTTAATGTGTTTCCTGGTTAAATGTTAATTAACTAATAAACGCTTCAAGGCCAAGAGATCCATGTCTTCCAGAACATAATTTTCTCATTTTCTCTCTCTCTCTCTCACTCTCTACATATGCGCTTATCCAACAGCCTCAAACAACAATCACATCTACAATCATGACTGCCATCTCTAATAACTTACTACCAAAATATGCATCTAATCTAACTGTAGAAAACCCACATTTTTTGCAAATACTAGATACTTTTGCCTTACATAGAAAAGGTGAAAATCACATTCTCTTCACAATGGATATCAAAAGCCTCTACACAGTTATCCCCAACAGTGATGGTTTACAAGCACTGAAGCACTTCCTTGATAAACGGACAGTAAAAGAACCTGCAACCCATATTCTTCTGAAATTTGCGGAACTTGTCCTTCTTTTAATTGTTTTTCCTTTAAATGGAAAATTTTATAAACAAGTAAGAGGTGTCAGCATGGGAACTAAAATGGGGCCCTTTTTATAGGACGGATTGAAAAGATTTTTTTTCAAGAATTCAGAGGAAATACATCTTTCTTATATACATTGATTAAATATTCTGCATCTCAATTAACACTAATGAAGAATTAAATGATTTCATTAATTTTATTGACCAGTTCCATCCAGCTTTGGCGTATGCATGGAACATCTCTAAAAATATATAATTTTCAGACATCACCAGCTTTGTTTCTAATCCTACCATCAACACCACCATTTTCTACAAAGAAACACTTCCATTCATACTCTTCACATCCATTAGCTTGTCGTGACTCCATTCCATACTCCCAATTATTAAGACAGAGATGCATTTGCAGTGATGATAGTTTTTTTTTTAAACAAACAAATTAAATCTGTGCATACTATAAATCACACATTAAATGTCACTCAAATGCAAAATTCAATCTTTTGATTTGTATAATGCATATTACGTAAACAAAAGTTGTTATCAAATTCTGCTACCAAATCGTTACCTAACAACTCTATATGGTGCCACTGCAGCTATCTTGAGACAAGTAAACATGTATTTGGATACCTTCTCAAGACCTGCCTTTAGCTAAGTATAAACAATACTATGAAGTATTCTAGGGTGTTAGACAATATTCAGCTTTGATTCAATTCAATGTTATCATATATCAGTGCTTGTTTCAACATTTCAGCTTTTTTTCGGCTTCTCTCGGCTTCTATTGGCCTCACTTGGCCATTGAAAGCTTTTCTCGGCTTTTTGATGATGTTGGACAGGGTCCGACATTGGACCGGAAAGGAATAATTGTAATGTCGGACCTGCGACATCATCAAAAAGACGTCAAGCACAGGTCTCTAGTCGTTTTTCCTCCAGAAAAATCAGAGAAAACCTTTCAATGGCCGAGTGAGACCGATATGAGCCGAAAGAAGCCAAAAAAAAATCAATTTAACCTCTTGGAATTAACATTCTATTCTGAAGTCATCATGACATCATCCTCCAGAACTTATTTTGAAAGATAACTTGTTTATAACAACAGCTTGTTTATGCGCTGATATTTCCATCCAGCTGAAGAAGGACTTGTAGCTTATTCCCATGCACAGCACTGCTGCATAATGCATTCATTTCGAATTATTAGTCTAGCCATAATAAAATGTATTACATAATTGACATATATTCAGTGTGCTTAAGAGCCGACTGCAAAGTAACTGTGTCTAAAAAACTATTACATTTTACCTTTAACTTTTCTGAACAATTACCTTGCCATGTGTCATCACAATTGGACAAGCAGTTCTTCATATAAATGTAAAAAATATGACAGATGTACCGTACTTGTGCCTCCACTACTGTATATACTTGTCTCCAGGGAAATGCATCTCCGCACACTTATGGCAGAGGGATTTTCTATACATGCTTTTGGGATGTAGCTAGAGTTGACAACATGGCTATTCTTCAAAAGAGTCCCACATAATCTTTAACTCTATACTGATAAATGCTGTTTTCTGGGAGGGAATACACTTTATTTCTATGAGAGAAAGTAACTTTTTTTTACTGTCCCTTTAACTTTTAATGATGTTCGCAATTCTTTTCAATTTATGATGTTGTGGTTCTTATTGGAATTATGGGAATTAGAATTAGCTGTGGGCTACTATAGTAGGAAAGATCAGCCAAAGTATCAAAGCGCCAGCACCGTCTGTACAGAGCAGTGTATTTACAGCAAAACAAAGGGTAACCAGAAATGACTATCTGAAGGGCAGCACCACCCACAGCACAGTGCCCTCTAACACGATGCAGAGGCATTGGATGACCTCTGGCCTACCGGACAGAGGGCCTCTGCTGAGCCACCAACACAAATTTAGAACCAGGTTTTTCTAAGAGGTGCCATAACCAAATTAACGAAGCCCAAGCATCTTAGATTCTGATATCTGAGGAGATCAAGCTCCAAGGTACAGGCAACTGTATATTCTCCAAATGTTTACTATTCATGTGATGTTTACCTTCACAGACGGGGCAACACTCTCCCTCTGGCACATAGTATCTGTCGCAGTGCAGCACCCCACACTGCGCAGAGAAACAGATCGAGACGCCACCCTGGCAGCGGCAGAAGCGGCAGGCGTCCATGCGAAACATGTCCCCGTCAAAGTACTCCACCCCGTGGAAGATGCAGGCTGGCTTGGTTTCTGCAACACACAACACCACCCACAGGCTCAGCATCGGGGAAGGCGCTTAAAGCACTGTAATTGAGTATCTTGTTTTTCATTTACTGCTCACGTACACAATGATGATATTATGTTCATTTGACTGTGCTCAATTGGTCTCAATATTTCATATATGCAGTACAGTGCCACTATTTTATTATTCAGTTACAAGTTTCCATACCCATAGTTATACAGTATATATTACAGTTAGGCTCCATTGTTTCATGCATATCTATAAAATATTCAATAGTGCTACATTTAGAAATACTACAAAACTAATCAGTACACATATAAATCAATGTGATTGTTCTTTTTTGGCTTTCTAACTTTCTAGCACTGCATGTTCCTTATTCCTATGCAGGATTTTTCTTTCTTTTTGCTCCTGTTCTAATAAGAGACTAATAACTACGAACTGCAAAAGCTACAAAACTCATTGCAGTACATTCACCACCGCTTAACGTGATTCACCCGTAGTAAGCGATGAACAGTATAAACTCCCACACAATAACCTGACTTTCAAAATATACCCCAATCACCAGTACAGTAATCAAAACAAACAAGCGTGTATGCGGTTAACAATCTTTATTAAGGCACTCATTACACTAATACAAAAGATGTATGCAATAAAATGCAATAAAAACTACAGTAATACATTGCGTATCTGACTGCGATGGGACCAGAATAAGGGCGGATATGTAAAAAGGCGGTTAAATGAATCCTGTTTTAAATACTATTATATAGTCCCTCTAGGATTCCCTGAAAAAATGATAAGTCAAACATTTGCTCCCTACTATTACTGTACATGTTATAGCGCACATACACGCTATTTGTATAGTGAGAAGTGTGGCAGGGTTTCAGTGTGAGATTTAGTTCAGCTATAGAGAGATTCATAAGGCCATCGGTGAGCTCCGGAAACAAATCTAAATTAGCACCGAAATATAACGGCAAAAGATAGGGCACAAACGCAAAATGCAAGTCCAGTATTTCCAATAACTCACCGTCATAGCTTCTGTTAAAACGGCGGAAGACCGTGACAATGACCATGGATACTGAAGAACGAAATATGGTAAGATTACTATTTTTTTTGTTGGTTTACAAAAGGATTTCATAGTTTAGTCGCAAGTTCAAAGCGGAGCATTGTTCTGTTACTCCTATGTGAAAGGTCAGAGAAAAACAATTAGGACCTTGCTTGTACTCAGTATGCTGCAGGTCCTGAAAGTCATTCTAATTATATATGGAAATACACACGTTTTTGGTGTAGTAACATGAATGCTCAAAAAGGAAGGGGGCGGCGAACTATAATAGATATTATCTGATTGCTTGGGATGACGTAACATTTTTGTGAACTTTTTTTTTTTTTTAAATAGTTACTTTACCGTTTGTTTTGTGGTATGTGATGGTAGCACTTTCACATTGTGGCCTTAGTCAAAGAAACAAAAATGCTAGTTTTGCCTGTCACTGTCCCCAAGTCCTTGTCACAGCTTCCAAACTATTTATGTGCTGTCTTGATGTGGATATGTTTTAAAATTACAACATTTTGGTGAACAACAAATGTTTCTAAAAAATACCCTGTTACATTTGTACAAAAATGCTCCAAGCCTCGTACACAGTAAACAGTGCATTTGTAAACTGTACCAATGCTAATTTGAATTCCAGTTCACCACTAAAATCTTACTCTGCTAGGCAAATATTATTACTAATGTAATTAAATAGTCATGTTTTGACGATAACTGTATTTCATTTATTTTTATGTATATTTTTTAAAATTACATCCAATAGTCAGTGCTGTAACAGTTTAAAAAAAAAAAAAGTGAACTCTCTACTTTATTGTATGTGTTTTTTCTTCTTCTTTGATTTCCATAAAATATGGCAATTCTGTTTTTTTCAGATTGTAGTAATGTGAATTACTTTTTCTTCTTTATTAATACTCGTTAACACTGTTTTTCATTAAAAAGTCTTTGCCTACAGAATTTGACAAGTTCTTTGCAGAAAACACACTTTTTTCTTTGCAGTTTTTAGGAAATTAGACTGCAGATTTCCATGGGGACTAATTATACTTAAAACATTTCTGTGACATCACCCTTTGATCTTTCAGTGGATTATATCTACGAATCGTCTAACTAAAGTGGCAGTGCAGCTTTGAAGAGAAGGAGAGTGCGGGGCAGATGTATTGTTGATAAACTAATCCACACTTTGAGCTACGAATCCACAGAAAACTGTGGATTCGTTAACAAACCACAGTCACAAACAATTCACAAGCCTGTGTTTTTTTTAATAAGCAGCAATTATATAACAATTAGCTTTACTTTTATACAGTTTAAACATAATTGATTTCCAATTTCAGCACACAGTACAGTACAATATATTTTCTTGTGCTTCAGAAATAACTTTAGCTTTATTTTTATGCAAACCAACTCCTGATTTGGCCAAAAGTTTCATTTTCCCATCAAGAACACTGCGAAAACTTTCAAACTCTGGGTCATTTTACAAACTTAAAGTGCGTCCTGCAGTCTTAGAACATGCTGTATACACATTACAAATTTGTATAGTGAATTACCACAGTACTCCTCTCTGTTACATTTTCTTACTTCTGTCACAAAACAGCTAAGGCTGTATGACAAAGTAGCATTATCCATATTGACTAAATCACCACTAATTACACGTATCTCAGATTTAAAGTCATCTTTTGAATTCCTTTCATTTAGCCAAACTTCAAACAGATTCACAGCCCATTTACATTTTGCGCGAGTACTTCCAGAAAATCGATCGCTTGCAAAGATATTAACTTCTTCATCAGTTTTAGGTGCAGCAAAACGCTTACTTTCCGCTTTCTGCTTTGTTTTTTTTCATTCTTTTTATTTTTCTAATGTTTCCTTCATGGTCTAAATTTAAAACAAAGTCCTCGCTGCTATATTCACTTATAACACAATCGTCTGTGTCAATGGGATTTCAGGTTCAGACTCGGAACTCATGACGGCACACCAGCAAACTCATACACAATGTAGCCTATTAATAGAAATGTCAATTAGCAAATTAGAGTTCAATTCCTCTCATTATTGAACAATTGTCAATTAGGAAGAAATGTTTTAAATGGGATAAACCACGGTAAGTGTTGAATCGGTAAAATAATCCAGTGTCTCGGTGGATTATTTTACCGATTCAACACTTACCGTGGTTTATTCCTTACATAGTTGTAACAATTACTGTACTATATTATTCTTGTTTTGAGATTCAGCTTTTATTACGGAGCTCCCCTAAATCCTTTGCTTAGAAAGATACAGGGTATTAATGCTTGTGACAGAGTAGCTGTCTGCCATGTAGATGCATGCATTCGCTGTGACGGAGGTTGATACGCCCAGTAAGCGAACAGGATTTATTTACATATTGTAGTGCTGAGCTGCGGGGTTTACAGGATACAATGAGACAAACAACAGTTGTGGTTCAAAGCAGTAGGAAACTGCTGTATTTATTTATTTTTTAGCTTTTATTGAACAATGGCTTGCATTCCTCTCCTCTCACTCACAAACTCAACCTCGTTAACTGTCTCTCTCAGTTCCCCCACCGCCAGATCCTGCTTCTCTGTTTCAAACTGTCATCACCACACACACACCCAAGTCCCTCCCCTTTCCTCACTCATTGGTCCAACACTCCCTATCGCTGACTGGTCGTGTCAGACCTGCTCCCACCCCCTCAGTGACGCATTCACACACAGGCAGTCTTTCAGCTCTAAGTCACACAAGCACCAAAACACACAGAGAACGCTAACAGATCTGAACAAGAATAACATGGTTTACAAACACACATTATTTACAGAGTACTCCCATCCCTTTCCCCAGTCCATAATCAGGTCCATTCCCACATTGTCCACAATTTTTTAAAGCAACATTGCATTGTTTGCTGACTGACAGAGTTCCAAGCATGCTTGAGCAAGTGCACAGCATCTAACAGAGACATTTTATTTACACTGATTTTCTGTGTTGATGCGCATCACTTTTCTCTTTCCAGCCATAAAAGACTACAGTAAAGTGCTGCCTTTTGTATTACAGTCTATGTGAATGGCAATGTAACGAGGTGAAAACAGCTAATTGGTGAATTAGTAAGAGCGATTACTACAGTATAAGCAGTGCATGTGTTATTTAAATCTAAACAGCTGAGTTTGCTCGAAATATATGGCGTGCTTAACACGGTATAAACAATGCCTTTGTTATTGAAATCAATGGAAATGGCAAACAGCAAACGCTATTTGTCAGATATAAACGGCTGCCTGAAATAACCCTGTATGGTGTAAGTGTGGACACTGTAGCACATTTCAGAATGACCTGCTGATGATTTAATGTGTTGGAAAATAACAGGCCCATGTATTACTGCTTTAGAAGGTGCCGTTAGGGGTACATTTAAATACTATTCATGCCATAAAAGGTTGAGTATGGGGCTCCAGTAAAGGCGCTCCGTGTGGAGTGCAGGATGTGCCCTATAGTCTGGATGTCGCGAGTTCAAGTCCAGGCTATTCCTTTGCCGACCGAGGACGGGAGCTTCCAGGGTGCGGCACTCAATTGGTCAGCCAGGGTGTCCTCAGCTCACCGCGCACCAGCTACCCCTGTAGTCTGGCCGGGCGCCTGCAGGCTTGCCTGTAAGCTGCCTGAGAGCTTGCATAGAAGAAAGGTCATTCCCTTTTTATTTTATTTTTTATTTTTAATAACAACACCACAAACTTGCTCACAATGAGTTTTCAAATTAACTCAAGCTACAGTCATTAACATTAAGATTTTTTTTTTTTCAAAGGTTATTTACTTGGCTTCTTCAACAGTCTTAGTTTTTATACGGTATTACTCTGGGTGTCTATCAAGTCAATTTGGCAAGAGAACTCATCTCTGTGTAAATGAGCTTTAACACCACTTCATTGGCATTCGGAATAGATTTGATCAGCAATGCTACAGTCCAATTCAGATTATGAAATGCTCCCTATGGACAGTGTTAACTTCCTGAACCATAATTTGTATTTTTTCATAAAACTCTTTACCTTTAATGTATCCCATGTAGTGTGTATCACAGCAATTTTCTTTATTAACACATCATAGGTAAATTGACTAGAGAATTACTTTGTTTTTCCACTTTTACCTGGGAACCTTCGTCAGGAGAAAGACCATTTTTCTTCTAAATATCACAGAGTATCCAGTTCATGTTCCCTCCTGCAACAATGCTGGTAGCATATTTTGGGAACAAAAAAACAGCATTGTTGTAGGAGGGAGTGTGATCTGGATACACTGCCATCCTTATAAAATAATCCTCCTGGCGAATGCTCTCGAGTAAATGTTGAGAAATGTATTGCCCAGTTGATTTATGACTCATGATGTGTGACTAAAAAAAGCAAAACATTCAGCATGTTTAAAAATCTCACGTTGTGATATGGACAACATGGGACACGGTGGAGGTAACGCAATGCGTTTCCTGTAAGCTTTGCAAGGTGTTCTCTAAGACTTTAAATGTGTTTATCTGTAAAGATAACACCAGTCGTTTATTTTAGTAGAAATAAAAATAAATACTTTTATTTATAAAAGAATGATGTTTGAACTTCACTTAACTTCTATTAAGAAACTTCAAGAAGAAATGGAACTCCCCTGTAATAAATAACAGCACATAGCAGTAGAGGTGCAATTGGCATCCTAATTTCGTATTCGATTATCGTATGCATTGATGTTTTATTTTTCAAAATAAAGAACAAACATTTTTTATTTATTTATTTATTTATTTTTTAACAGAAGATCCAATAACTAAAAACACTGTTGTGCATAATAGTTAAACAAAAAGGCACTTACATTCAAATTAGAACACTTTCGATTATAAAAAAAGAAATTCAAAGCACTTGAGTTTTTAACAACTGAAAAGAACATGCGTGCGTCTGCATCAGATGTCCCTTTAACATTGTAATAATAATAAAAAATACTATATTTTAACAGAAGTCATTTCTATCTGAGCTATGGTTGTTCATTTGGTTGATCTTGGGGTCAAGTCATAATCATTTGTTGCAATGGTGCTGTCATAAGCTTCCAAATTAGGCAGAAAAAGGTTAATTGCAATTTGTTCCTTTACTTTTGACCAATCTTGATCTCACTTTCGAGTCACAACCCTATCCTACAAACACCTCTCACTAATAATCACTAATTGTGAGAGATATTCTTATATTTCTTGGCAGAGCACTGACACCTTGGAGGCCTGTTTTTCCAACTCAGTCACCCAATGCAAGGGCAGCAATCAAAATGAGAAAAAAATGTGATGAGGGGTAATCTTTTTCTAATTACAGTGCTCCCTCACTATAACGCGGGTCTTGGGGGACACACAATATGAGCGTTATAACCGAAGAGCTTCATAAACGGGGGAGGGGGTAGGGGGTGCCGTAGGACACATAACAACACACATATAGCTAAAATACAAAATAAAATAACTCCCTCTCTATAATGCACATATAGTGAAGCAAAAATGTAACTTTCCGTTAATTAACCATACATAAAAGCACCAAGTAATCAATGTTGTATTTTACAAAAAAAAAAAAAAGGTAACATTCCCACTCGTGGATTTAATTAGCAGTTTTTAAGCTACAAATAGCCTGGCTAAACAGCAGTCTGGAGTTCAGTTCGAAGTGACAGACAAGCAAACCAAGTGCGAGAAGGAGAGCGGGTTGGGAGAGGGAAAGAATGTGCTCGCCCCAGGTTCAGGCTGGATACATATTATAATTCATACAAGAGAGCAGGTAAGAAAACAATCTCCATGGAAACTAGCATTTTTCACAAAACTCCATTATCTAGGTTTTGAGTGTCTGAAAAACAGACAATTTTAAGGTGTTTGACCTGTTTAGTGGAGGGTTTCAAGCCTAAGTCCCTTTCCACAGCCAACTGAAAAAATGGATAACTGATTTAAACTCAGGGTAGACTGTTCACAAACATCTTATGGATATCAAATCAAAGAACCAGGTACAGTATTTGAAACAGTACAGTGTGTATTTGAATATGCTCAAAAAGGTCTTCAGATTTCTTTTTAAGGATATGGACAAGCTTACAAATGTAATGCCAAGCTCCTACCAAAGGCAGTTCAAGAAGATCTAACGACATTGCATCTTATGATTAAATATTTGCAAGACTACTGCTGCACTATCAAAGGCACCAAGCTGTGACATACAGTATCTACCCTACTTCTCAAAAATGTCTCTATTCTTTTGGCCTTATTCATCACCAAACCTCCTGTCTGCACCGTACAACAGGTTACAATCCCACAGAGTGTTGTGGTCACTTCTTCTGATATAAACAGCCCATTATACAGTAGCCTACAAGGCAGCTCTGTATATGACTCACATAGGAGACAGCTCAGCGCTGACAGATGTTGCCAGGAAATCCTGGTTTAGATAAAAACACTGTTTTTGCTATGGGGGATTATATTAGTTGTGATGCATAAGGTCCATTCTGAAACCCAGCTCTATGAATGGACAAGGTAGTGATCGATAAATGACAGGAGGCTTGGTGGCACAGAACGTTAATTCACAAGCCAAATGCCTCAGGATTGGGCTTAGGTCATAAGTGAAATGATTTTGGTGGTTGTCAACTGTTATATGGGCAGCAGTAAGCATATCCCACTGCCAAAGCTACTCTGTCACTCCAAACAGAGATACGCAGGATATAAAAATGTGTCTGTCACATGGGGGTACACTACTCATTCTGAACTCTGGGGGTACTTTGTAATGTGATGGCTAGGTGTGGTGAGGTTAGGTGTTAATGCTACTGAACGATTTTCTTTTTTCAATAGTCCTCATCTCTGCAGTACCTGTTGGCCAAATCCCACCTTTTAAACATTTAAAATAAGGTTATGTGCACTTTGCCAAACTTTACTCCTAAGACATAAATAGAAAATGGGAATCATTTTTAATACTTCATACAAATTAATGACTTAAGAATTCATGGAGCTTTCTTAATTTAATTTAATTTAATTAAGAAACACCAATTGGGTAAGCCTGCTGTTTTCATAATGCTGTATTTTTGGTTTGTCTCATTCCACCATCCTGAGGAGATTTAGTTTCATTAAAATAACTCAGGAATTAATTAGCTATAAACTGATGTGCTCATCACTCATACTTTTTTAGAGAAAGGCACAGCTAACAATCTTAAATAAAGTATAATTCCTTGGTGTCTGAATTGTTAATAGTTTAGCATACTGTATAGTTTTTGGTTTAAAGGCGGTTCTTCGTCCAGCCTAGGATATGGTGACTGGCACCTAAAACCTGTTATGCAATCTTGTTATTTTTTTCTGGGGAACCTCTAGATTTGCGTGCAGTGGTTTAACTTTACGGCCTTACATGAGCGCACAATAAGAAAGCATTGTAGCTTGTAGCAATACAAGGAGAGAACAGTGTTCCAATAACCATATCCATATTATTGGGAATACACTGACTGGCAGTTAAAATGCAGGTGTAGCCTGCTAGCCAATCATGAGTTGGAGATCTATTATTTTGGGCTGGAGGCTTACATTTCCAGACTATTGTCATTATATACTGCATTCTCTGTTTACAATATATGATAAAAGCATAGTGGATTGTACCAGCAATCTACAAGCAATATTTCTGATAAGCAGGAGAGGAGGATTTGCTGTATTCCAGATTTATGACCGTCTGCCTAGGAGTGGTAGGAGATGGATTATCTGCATGACCTGTAGGGTTTATCTTAGTGTTTTCATTTCCCCTGTATGGGAACTTGTGTAAAGTGCTTTGTCTGCGAAAACATTATTGGCAGAAAAGAGCTTATATATGGCCTAACTTATTAACCATGTCCTGTTAACTTTGTTTACATAAATCACAGTCAATGAAAATTGCTAACTGTTATCTTTGGTTCCAATTTATAGTATAATAAAATTAAATATATAGTCTAACTTCACTATAATGAACCCCCTTTTTTAACGATCCTAGCAGTAAGAACTGTTTTTTTTCAATGGAAATTAGCCCTATTAGAATGATCACTTTTACAAAATCTACCTGGATAAAACGATCTCGGTAGTACTGACTGTAACAGGGGAGACCTGGACTGGCCGTCTGACGTATGCACGATGCTGCAGGAAGAGGGCGGCAGTCCCGGGGAGTCCGCCTGTCAGTCATGGCAGTGACACAGAGAGGTGGGGAAGAGGGTGTGTGGGCTTTCCCTCTCTCTGAGTGGCTGGGGGGCGGGCTCACGGGGATTACTCGGCCTTTAAACGGATACTTTGTTGTTCCCTCAGGTCTGCCCTTTTTAGATGAATGAGCCAGCGGAGGCACTACAGACGGAGCGGGGCTGGAAGAGAGCCGCCAAATAATTACAAATAAAACACAAACAAAAGAATATTGTGTAGTGGGGAAATGAATGGGCAGACCCCAGGGTTTGTATAGGAAAGTGAGGGAACACTGGTGAGTGTAGGACGGAGTCCCGGACCATGCGGTTAGCGACAGTTGGGGAATCAGCTGCAAAGTGCAGCAGATTTATTTTGTAGATTTTGGTTAACAGTGTTTATTTTTGTTTTTCTTTGTGCCTTCTGTTTTTGTCTATTATTTAATGCACCTGCGTGTGCGCTATAGGTGAGCGGTGAAATAACTTTACCATCGTTGGTAACAACGGTATCACAGTGCCACCTTGTGGCTGTAAATAAATCGTGCACCCGAGTGGTATCTACAAACCCAGTTTTCTGTTTCCTGTGTCAGTGATTTTCCCCCACCCTTCCACACTGACATTGAACTTTCTCCAGTGTGAATGTGTTATTCTCTCAGTGAAAACAAAGACCTTGGTAGGCTAATTCGAAGATAAGGCTGATTCATAGATAATCTATTGTAGTGCGAATCACGTGTGACGTATGCAACCGTTGCCATCTTCATACAAACTGCAACCATGGCAACAGGCGTGAGGAGGTAACAAGATTGAAACAGCGTGCATTGAGAAAAGCACGAAAAATATAAATCAATCTACACTGGATATGTTTTTCCAAAAGAAAGGACATATACTGTATTCAGCATGTAAGTGTACTTTTTATTTTTTCATTTCTTTACTGTTTTCTTTTAAATATACAGTTTAAATGTTGATCAATGTGAAGTTGTCTTGAAAGATTATTGTATAAAGATGTTAAATTCAATTTGGGCGTTTCTTCATTATTCTGATACAGCAAATTGCCAAACCCTATTATAGTGAACAACCTGATATAAAGAACATTTCTCCAGGTCCCAGGGGGTTCGTTATAATGAAGTTAGACTATTTATTTTTGCTAATTAGTGAAATACTGAATTTAGGCAATACAAACAATTACATATATTTCAATTAATATAGTGGCCAGCTAAAACCAATTTAAATTGTATTGCAAAACAGTGACAGCAGTAAACTAGACATTGTGTAGGGGAAATGCCACCTCTAATACAATGCTTTGTAAAAATAAAGTAACATGGATATATAAAAAAGGTGTTGTTGCAAACTAAAAATGTTATGCAATGTTTATTGAGAAATGGTGAAGGTTAGAACAGTTTTCACTGGATGATCCTCACAATCAAACCTGACTAAGAGAATATGACAAAACAGGTATAAACTTTTGTTAAAAAACAGTAACTCAGTTGATGTTCATCAAAAGCGTTACTAAACAGCAAAAATGGCAGCCATATTAGATCCAGTTTAAGGATTGTCAAGCACCTTTCCCAGGTTCAAAGGAAATTAGTTCTGTGGTATCAACCTAGTCTCCGGTGGACATTAGGACACCTTCAAATTTGGCACAACGGTCAATCTCTGCTTGAGAGTTCCTCTGGACTGAATGGTAAGGTATTTCTTTCCATCAGGAATTAAGATTCACTTGCAGGGCTATGAAAGGAATCTCCTATAGAGCTCTCTCTCCCTCTCCTTTCATGAACTCTAAATAAACAATATTTAAATAGGAACTAAGAAAGAATACTGTCTTTGAATTACCACATCATAATTAACACAGATTTTCCAATCTGAACATGAAGTGGTAACTAAATTAAGAAATACTGAAATTAAGCTTAAATTTAATGACAACTGTTACGACTAGCAGTCTTTTTAATGTCTTTGAATTTTATTTTTTCATATTTCTTAATTCAGCACTATTGAGTAGCTAAATTACTGCATACGGCACTAGTCACTAGTCAGCAGATGTTGTATGTACCTAATCAGAGCAAAAATAAAGAGCAGAGAGAAAATGCCAAGAAACTACATCCTGAATACCAGATATGAACTCATTTGAAAGCCATCCGTACCAGCAAGCATTTGTGAAACATTACAAAATGTTATGTATTGCCCAAGCCATTCTGTTTTAAAACGTTTTCTTGAAAAAGGAATCTAATAAAAAGAGTTAAAAAATAAGAAATAAAAAAACAAAAGAAAGAAAGGCTTTAGTCTTTTTGGCACAATGCGTGGCCTTCAGATGTCTCAGAGTTCTTCCCAACAGAAGCTCGGGTATGTGGTTGATTAGAACAACAGCAAAAACGCCTGCCAACAGCGCTTGCAACTCCTCTACAACTACAGGCAGGCGGAGCATGGAAAAAGAAAATCAGGGTATCATAAGTTAATCTTGGGTATCATAAGTTTAAAATTTGTCTTTGCATACAGTAGAGACTCATTCATCTAAACTTGTTTGGCTTGTAGGCTACTTGGATATGCATAATATTTTTGGGATGTACAAGACTGGTCATTTGTCTGTGATTTTATTGCCAGGTCAGCACTTGTAAACTAAAATGTGCATTGGTTACCTCTATGACCAACCAGGAGTTGTTTTTGTTTATATAAAATTAGCAGCCTTGCATAGTAATTTAACACACATTGAACTCGCCGATTTCTTTTTCTTTGCTACATATCTTTACAATTCCATAAACTATACTTACAAACTGCAACTTCAACAATTTTGTTTATTTTATGACGAGTTCCATTTATTTTTTTTATCTAACGTCTGGATACCTAGACAGACATAAGACATAAGCTTTCCTTCTTAGTAGTGTAAGGTGTTTCTAATGTTTATGCTAAGATTTGAAACACATGCCATAACACTGGCAATGTTTACAATGACCAAGTGTGGAACATTCTTTTCCTAGAAATTTCATCATACCATGATCACACTATATTTCTCTAGCCAAAACTATCAGAACTGTAACAGAGCGGGTCCCAAATGGAAAAGAGGCTTATCATATAATATGGTACACTTATGCAACTTTAGCTCATTGCTTAGATCTTTAAAACAAGCTATGGGAAGACAGTGCTCTTTTGACATATCAAATTAATCACAATAAAGGCATCCAACTATTTACAGATGGTATACCAATACTTTGGTTTAATGCAGTTTAAATAATGCCTACTGCATATAATAGTACCCCACTGATAAACTATATGTGATGCATCAGAATATGTGATGACAGATTACATTAACTATTATCAATGATGCTCTTTTTCATGTAGTGAAGGTAATGTGGACATCTGTTTATTAGGTGCTGGACTGGAGCCAACAGAGTGTTTTAATACACACAGTATGGCAATTCAGGAACGCAAGCAATGTTCTTGTTTGCTCAGCTGAATTGTATTGAGTCATATTTTAGTTGACACCTTTATAGAATCAGGTAGCACCTGAATACTGTCCAATAGATTTTATTTTGCCGAAGTTTCAGACAAGGGATACGTAATCACATTTTCAGCTAGGTAAGTTAATCATCCATCTGCTTGAAGGCGCCTCAGGGAAACTATATAAGGGACACAGTATATTGCTCCCCTTGTTGCTAGGACAACAGTAGGCATGAAATGCCTTTTTTACCCTTTAACTGTTGACCAACACTGTACTTCAAATTATTCATTTGGGGTTGAGCCTGAACCTGCAATAGTACTCCGATTCATAGCAAACATAATGTTTTCAGAACTAAGGGAATGCAGAGAGCATATCTGAGAGAGTGACTGTACAATGGCACTCTGAATCACAAGCAGCAGAAATACTATGGCATATACAAATTAAACCAGTTCTTTCTCTTATGGTTTAATTCATATTTATAAATATTGATAGTGCAAATGGTATGAGAGACCAATTAAACTCCCTGAAGTGCATGCAAACGTAAGAAACATAACTGTTCTGAAACTGGATTTGAAATTAATTACGAATTTCAGAGTGAACCTGAACAAAATAATAAATTTATAGAATATCTGCAACTGAACCAATTACTACGTTAAATGTATATAGACTACTGTGCAGTTTATTTAAATAACACTAATCCCCATGTCTGTTGTAATTAATGTTTTCTCAGTATAATGATTTAAAATGTATGCTCTTTACTATAAGAACAAGTCTTGAAAACTATCTGGAGGATTAATAAAATGAAGCATGAATTAATGGAGGTGACTTTAAAAAGCTTTAATGTAGCTGAAGTGCTTTTTTGCTTGTGACAGGCTGGCTTGCAGTGGTGAGTGTGATGACGTCACGGACCAGGAAGTAACTGAAACCAAAACAGTGGATGGGCGGGTGAAGCTGAATGCTATGGCATTCAGCGTATTTATTAATAATTAAACAAAACAAAAGATTTAAACAAAACAACAAAACACAAACCAAAGCAAAGGGCATGAGGGCCAAACGAATAAACAGCAAACAAGTAAGTGGCGTGCTGGCTAAACCAGCACGTTTTAGCAATTGTTTTGTACTCTACCCGCTCTCTCTCCGCTCTCCGTACTCTCCTCTGTACACTCAACAACCAACCCGAACAGCTGCTGGTTCTTATACTCTGGCGAGGGGTTAACTAGTTGTTAATTATCTTATAACCCTCGGCCACAGTCTGCAGCGTTTGGTAAGGATGCATGACTGTCAGCTAGTTAAATAATCAGTAGCTGATCAGTCATGCATCCTCACGAGGTTTTAAATATAAATATAAAAACAATAACAAGCGGCGGCGCTTTTATCCGCGCCGCAAACAAATACAAATAATAATAAATAGGGCGGACACTCCGCCACACATGCCCCAATGCGCAGCACACATGGCCTTTTCGCCACCTCCCCCTTATTCCCTAAAGTCCCGGCTAGCAGTCCTGGCCCGGAACAGGGGAAGCAAGGTGTCTCGGGGCGACCACGGCGGAATGTCCTCCTCCCACCCCAACAACTGTAGCGTCCTAGTGGACCACGCACAGGCCGGCCCCTCTGGCCAGAAAAATTTTGGGGTGGTCTCCAGACCTGCCCCCCTTCTTCATGGCCGGCATCTCCCCTCCGTGGGGCTCCGGCCACAGTATTTCCTGCAGCGAAATTGCTGCGGGGAGCTGGTCTCCTGACCTCCCCCTTCTTCATGGCCGGCAGCTCCCCTTCATGGGGCTCCAGCCACAGTATTTCCTGCCGCGAAAGTCGCGGCTGGGGAGCTGGTCTCCTGACCCCCCTTTTCCGTGGCCGGCAGCTCCCCTTCATGGTGCTCCAGCCACAGTATTTCCTGCCGCATGGCAGGACTGGTAGCGACTCCAGGCAAAACAGGACCCTCGGGAGGCGAGGTAGCAGCTGCAGACCTCGGCAGGCAGCGGCAGCAGCAGCGGACCCTCGAGGCGGCGGCAGCCGCAGCGGACCCTCGGGGCGGCGGCAGCAGCAGCGGACCCTCGGGAGGCGGCGGCAGCAGCAGCGGACCCTCGGGAGGCGGCGGCAGCAGCAGCGGACCCTCGGGAGGCGGCGGCAGCAGCAGCGGACCCTCGGGAGGCGAACTCGGGAAGGGAGCCCCTGGCCATGGAGGCGGCAGCGGGAGCTCCACTTCTCCCTTGTACCCTGTAACTGGTGGCTCTCCAGGCGATGCGGAGCAACAGGCAGCCCCAGGCGATGCGGAGCAACAGGCATCCTTAGGCGTCGCGGGCAACAGGCATCCTTGGGCGGTGCGAAGCAACAGGCATCCTTGGGCGGTGCGAAGCAACAGGCATCCTTGGGCGATGCGGAGCAACAGGCATCCTTGGGCGATGCGGAGCAACAGGCATCCTTGGGCGGTGCGAAGCAACAGGCATCCTTGGGCGGTGCGAAGCAGGGCAGGAGCAGTCCTTCCCATGATGGTGGATGTGGAACCAGCAGGTATTCACCCTCTGCTGGTGGAGGTGGAGATGGAACCAGCAGGTATTCACCCTCTGCTGGTGGAGGTGGGAGGGGCAAGCAGTCCTCCCACGGTGGTTGAGGCAGAACCAGCAGGTATTCACCCTCTGCTGGTGGAGCTGGGAGCGGCAAGCAGTCCTCCCACGGCGGTTGGCGGAACCAGCAGGTATTCACCCTCTGCTGGTGGAGGTGGGAGCGGCAAGCAGTCCTCCCACGGCGGTTGAGGCGGAACCAGCAGGTATTCACCCTCTGCTGGTGGAGGTGGGAGGGGCAAGCAATCCTCCCACGGCGATTGAGGCAGAACCAGCAGGCATTCACCCTCTGCTGGTGGAGCTGGGAGCGGTAAGCTGTCTTCCCACGGCTCTTGAGACGGAACCAGCAGGCATTCACCCTCTGCTGGTGGAGGTGGCAGAGGCAGAGGCAGCTCCTGCTGCTCTGCTCTTGGCGGTGGAGGAGGCAGAGGCAGCTCCTGCTGCTCTGCTCCTGGCGGTGGAGGTGGCGGAGGCAGAGGCAGCTCCTGCTGCTCTGCTCCTGGCGGTGGAGGTGGCGGAGGCAGAGGCAGCTCCCGCTGCTCTGCTCCTGGCGGTGGAAGCGATGGAGGTGGCGGAGACAGAGGCAGCTCCGCTGCTCTGCTCCTGGTGGTGGAAGCGATGGAGGTGGCGGAGGCAGAGGCAGCTCTTGCTGCTCTGCTCCTGGTGGTGGAGGCAGAGGCAGGAGGTATTCTTCCTCTGCTGCTGGAGGCCTGGGCGCTGGATGCACGGGCTCCCCTTCCGAGGCGATGGATGCACGGGCTCCCCTTCCGGGCGCTGGATGCACGGGCTCCCCCTTCCGGGCGCTGGATGCACGGGCTCCCCCTTCCGGGGCTGGATGCACGGGCTCCCCCTTCCGGGCGCTGGATGCACGGGCTCACCCTTCCGGGCGCTGGATGCACGGGCTCCCCCTTCCGGGTGCTGGATGCTCGCGCTCCCCCTTCTGGCGCTGGATGCTTGCGCTCCCCTTCTGGGCTGGATGCTCGCTCCGCCTCTTCATATTGCGTGGGGCATATGGCCAGCGTGTGCCCATATGCCCCACAGCCAGGGCACAACTCCGCCACGAGGTTCACAATATAAACCTCACAGTCATCGTCACCGATCTCCTCCTGCTGTTGCTGCGGTTGCTGTTGCTGCAGCCTTCCTCTCCCCTTCTCTTCCTGCTCCTTCTCCCTGCCTTCCTCTCCTGGGCCAATTCCTCCTCCTCATCCTGGAAGGGCAGATTGCTACAGTGTGCCCATAGACCCCGCAAGCAAGGCACCAGCCTTGGTCCTCCAGACCACCGAGGAGGTCCTCCAGTTCCCCGCAGCCGTTTCTCCAGCTCCAGCCTTCCATTTTATTTATTTATTTTTTCCAAAAACCCCACAAAAACACTTTTTTTTGAGAAAAAAACAAACAAAAAAAACGTCCTTTTCCTGGTCCGGCTGTTGGAGGCGTTGTTTATCCCACTTCTGACACCATATGTGACAGGCTGGCTTGCAGTGGTGAGTGTGATGACGTCACGGACCAGGAAGTAACTGAAACCAAAACAGTGGATGGGTGGGTGAAGCTGAATGCTATGGCATTCAGCGTATTTATTAATAATTAAACAAAACAAAAGATTTAAACAAAACAACAAAACACAAACCAAAGCAAAGGGCATGAGGGCCAAACGAATAAACAGCAAACAAGTAAGTGGCGTGCTGGCTAAACCAGCACGTTTTAGCAATTGTTTTGTACTCTACCCGCTCTCTCTCCGCTCTCCCGTACTCTCCTCTGTACACTCAACAACCAACCCGAACAGCTGCTGGTTCTTATACTCTGGCCGAGGGTTAACTAGTTGTTAATTATCTTATTACCCTCGGCCACAGTCTGCAGCGTTTGGTAAGGATGCATGACTGTTAGCTAGTTAAATAATCAGTAGCTGATCAGTCATGCATCCTCACGAGGTTTTTAAATATAAATATAAAAACAATAACAAACGACGCGGCGCTTTTATCCGCGCCGCAAACAAATACAAATAATAATAAATAGGGGCGGGACACTCCGCCACATTGCTACAGAGATTAAATTCTTAATTTGTTTTCATCTTCCCTCATGTTGTGCTCCATATATTAAGAAGCTTCCACAAAGAGGTATATTCAAGGTAATCTTCAAAAGACAACAAACCAACTAAGCCAAGCACTGGTTGTTTTTATAACCTATTTTGATATCTATGTGTCTGTCTCATCAAAGACAGCAGTGGAAAGTTACATTAACTATTTTCTTTTGATAGAGAGATAGATACAGTTGGATTAAAAGATAGACAGCAGTGGTCAGACAACACAAATTGGCTTGGTTTACACGCAGTTTAAAAACTTTTTCTCACCATTGTCATGAGAATGTGATGTAGCACACACATATTACACGCATTTCTCACGCTATAGGAAGTGTGCGGCCAAAAAGTGGTACAGCTATGCGGTGATCTGATTCAAGCATTCAAAATTCTAAAAGGTATTAACAATGTTGACCCAGGGGACTTTTTCGACCTGAAAAAAGGAACAAGGACCAGGGGTCACAAATGGAGATTAGATAAAGGGGCATTCAGAACAGAAAATAGGAGGCACTTTTTTACACAGAGAATTGTGAGGGTCTGGAACCAACTTCCCAGTCATGTTGTTGAAGCTGACACCCTGGGATCCTTCAAGATTCTTCAAGAAGCTGTAAACTTTCTTATGTTCTTATAAAGACTGCGTAAATCGCTTTCTCACACTTCGAAAACCATGCCACATGTTCACGAGACTTCAGCAGTGAAGAACCCATTTGTGACGTAACCTTGTGCAACTTTCAACTATAACTAAAGGCTGTACCCAGCAATTCTTTATTAACAATTGAGATCTGCTGAAAATAGCCCTGACAAGCTTTTGTACCGAGTTGAGAAAAAAGCATACAAGGGGTTTAGAGACCTCTTCTTTCAGTATGGTTTTTTGCTTGCTTACATTTTTAATGTGACACCATTTACTCAACGTTTCAAATTATTGCCATTTGCAGTGACTCCTAAAATGACAGTGCTTTATAGTTTCGTTATTTTAAGAGCAAAGTCATAAAAAAAATAAAAATAAACACTACTAAAGTAAGATAAGATGCAATTCGTGTTACACAAGCCTTAAGTAGCATCTATAATGGTTACCTACCAAGAACAAAAAAAGTCACGTTTATACCCCAAAATGTATTAAATTAGCATAGCTGGGAATTCATGCCAGAGGTCTCCTATATTATTGAGGCAGACTGGCTACTGATCTCAGTACCAGGCTTAAGTTACTGTGTATAGAGTTGAAATAAAACCTCTTAAACCTAATTTGTAGGGCAAGATTTGTTTCACAAGAATGGAAACATGAAAAAGAAAATTACAAAACTTTTGGCTCGACAAATTTGTTAAAAAAGACAAATACTTGGCTTAACATCAGCTTGCTGCAAGATTTACAGAACGAAGTTCCAGAAAGTTGCAAAAACGCCTGGGTGGATTAGCATCGAATACTGGTTCCCCAATAATAAAAAATATAACAACATTCTAATGATAACCTACTATGTGTGGTTCGGGGGGGTGCAGAAGCTAGGCCCCCTTTATCCTGTCATCTCTTTTCATCAATCAAATCTACTCTGTTTAAACGATCAGTCACCCCTATGTAGCTGTCTTGTATTTTTTCGTTCTGGTGTAAAGCTAAGCGGATTGCAAGACTGATTACTCATCAGCAAAAGAAGCATTTAATATGGAGTACTCACAGCACCTCTCTTCCGTGGATAAAGATGATTTTTAGGATTTCTTGTCTGTAGCAGAGCATTCTCTTGCAGCTTCAAACCAGGGTCTGATCAGCCCACCAATTCTTCTCTCCGTCTGGTGTCTCCGTAAGATTTGAACAGGTGCCTCCCGACCGGGATACTTTATCTCTACCTGCTGCCCAAGGAGTTAATCTCCACCGATCCAAGCAACTCCAGGCAGGATGCATCTCCTAAGCGACTGTACTAGAAGGACTGGATGCTCAACAAGTTCATAAACCCTTCTGAAAAATGGCAGCACATTCCCAGCAAGGAGCAATTGAGAATCGCTTTATCTTCTTTATTACAATTTCATCTAGGCTTAAACAGTTTTTCCACCCAAGAAAGCTCCCCAGCCACGCTTGGCTGTTCAGTGGCCCCAACCAGACAGCTGGCAATCTGCACCAGAACAAGACATCCCCACAGCTAGCACATCAAACCAGAAGGCAGCCGCTGTAGCCAGCGAAATTCAGCAAGAGTACTCCCTGTTACTTCACAAAATGAAAGCATTCATGCAGCCATTCACCGACACATTATCTTCAGTCAGTACAAAACTGAGCGATTTGTATAAACATGTGTTTAATATGGAGCAAGAGAAACAAAGTTCAGCTCTTTCAGTATTCTCCTCCATTCCTGCAGTAAACAAACCAGTGGCAGCTACAGCCACTTCCGGTTCTGCTCTAACTTCGGTCCCTATAGTAGAACCTCCCGTCTACAACCTTGCTACTGCAACAGCATATGGCTCCACCTCTTCAACCACAGATCGCCGTCAGTCTATCCCCGCAAATACAGCGCAACATAATAGACGGTAAGGACATCAATTTAGTTTCATTATTGATGGCGACATCAGAGTTCTTAGATCATAGAGTGGTGGATTGTGGAGATCTATCAGTAACACTGAAATCCAGAGACGCCAAATTACTCAAAAATCGAACTTTGGGGGAATTCGTCCTTGCCTTCGCCATATTCAGAGATGTGCTATGTTCAGTATACCCAAACCGCAGAGCTGAACTAGCTGTCTGTCAGATATTGAGGGACCATGTTTTTTGACTATCCCAAAGCATTCTCATCAAAAGCAGCAGCTATCCTGGCATATCATTGACTAACCATATCATTGACTGGGCACATCCTGATTCAGATCTGTTCAACAGGATTTTCAGCGATCTCGGAGCTAATGCATGCGGGGTCTATAGTTCCACTGGTCACTCAACATCTCTCTGCCCGATGGCGGCCACAGCATCAACCTCCTCCAGATCAGCAGCTGGCATCACTCCTCCTCACTATTCAAACAGAATCTCCATCCCCAACTCCATACATTCTTTAGCCCCCCCGAGCAATCCACAAGACAAATATGGGCGCAGAATCAAATTTGCAGGAGGACAAGACAAATCTGCAATAATTTCAATACTGGTTTCTGTTCAAACAGGTAATGCAATTTCATTCACAAGTGCAGTAGTTGCGGGGATGCTCACTCTAAAGCAATCTGCCCAGTAGCTCCCAAGTGACTTTCTTCAATGCTCACAGTCTCCACTCCCATAAACATTTCAGTTACTATCACAAAAACTTCTGCATCATCCTGACAAGATTTTCACCAGTTACTTAAATCAAAGGACTGGAAAACGTTTTTTCAACCGGACTCAGTCAAATTCCTTCTTGCTCCTTTCAAAGCAAAAACCTCCATTCTGCTAATCATGAACCAGAGTCAGTTCAATCTCTCATTGAAAAAGAAATCCAATATTTATAAAAATGTATAGTCTGTCCATTTTCAGCTCCCCCATTTCCAATTTACACAGAGTATGGCCAAAAATCCACAGCTCTTCTTGAAATTTACCCAATAGTCGCGGCAGCTCAGCTATGGGGTCATCTTTGGTCTAAGAAATCAATATTATTCTACTCTGATAACATATATGCAGTCCATATTATCAATAAAGGCTGTTCCAGTTCCCCACTTATCATGCAATTAGTACGGCGGCTAAAATGGATTTCAGTATCAAATAATTTTCTAATACAAGCCCGCCATCTACTGGGCATCTATAAAAATGCAGCTGATGCTTTTTCTCATTTACAGATTTCCAAATTTCACCATCTGGTTCCTACAGCCCTGCCAACTCCAGCAGCGACACCACAGTTCAATCAGCTGACCTTCATCTGAACCCAGCTATCAGCAAACTACTTAATTCAGCGCAAGCTTACATGGCTTCAGCACTCGCTCCCTCTACCAGATCCTCGTACTCTAGAGGCTGTGGGTTACTTATCTAACTTTCTGTTCCCAAAGCAGGATTAATCCAACTCCATTCAACCAGGACTGGATCATGGCTTTCACAGTACACACAAAGGATTCTCTACATCTGGCACCAGCTACAATCAAATCCTATCTGTCAGGAATACAATACCAATTCTGCTTGATGTCCAATGCTTCTCCAACTCTACTATCAATTCCAGCTGTCTGTCTCCTCCTGAGCGGAATCTCTAAGAGCTCTCTGGCTCCTTCTCCTTCTTGCCTACCTATCTCTATATTGACATTCTCTTCAATTTGATTTCAATCCTCCATTTGATGACTTAACAATGGAAACCACACGTATAGCCGCATTTTTGGGGTTCTCAGAATATACAGTTACTTCCTACTCTGGGTATTCTCTGCAGTGATCTCACGCTCATTTTAGATTCCCATTTTATTCTCTTCCTACACATTTCAAAAACGGATCAGCTTCAGCAAGGACAATGTATTCAGCTTTCAAAAATCAACTCTCCTCTATGCCCCTACACTTTCATGCTGAAGTATATCACAGAACGCAAAGCCATTTCATCCTCTGACCCTTTGTTCATCAATTCAAGCCTGTCCTTTGTATCAAGGCATTGATTTTCTGCACATCTCTCCATTTTGGTTTCCAGAGCAGGTCTTCCCTCGCAATTCTACACTCTTCATTCATTCAGAATAGGGGCAGCCACATCAGCAGCAAAAGCAAATATCAACCAGCATCTAATCAAAAATATGGGGCACTGGACCTCATCAGCAGTTGAAGCTTACATTCATTCTTCCCTATTCGAAATATCCTCTGCTCACCAGTCCATTGCTAGTATGTCCGGAGTGGGGACAACCTTACCGCCAGGGCCACCAAAGGTTTCCCCCTTAAAAGAAAGGGGAGTTTTCCTTTCCACTGTGCGGAGGGTCTACACATAGTTACTAACTTACTAACCCGTTTGTCGTGTTAATTTTTTTCTTTTTCTTCTTGTGTTAAATGTTCTCTCTTTTTCTTTGTTTTTTATATGCATTGTCAGTTCTTTGTCTGTGTACACATTTAGGAGTCTTTAGCGGTAATCCGGGGGTCCATTCTTTGGGGGGTTAGTAATTCCACTTTCTCTAACCCTTTGTTAAGCTTGGCTTCATTTACCTCTTAGAGGAGGGTTCTCTGTGAGTCAGAGGGGACCCCCGGCCAAACCCCACCTTTTAGCATTGCATGATCAGGTTCTGAAGCCTCTTTTATGTGTAGGCTCCTAAGCGGCGGGACCCCTCTTCGTATGTTGGGTCTCCTCACAGACGGTGTCCCGTCTTGTTTGTCGGGTCTCCTCAGCGACGATGACCCCTCCCCTGTTTGCCATCAGTGATGGAACCCCCCTTCTGTGTGTTGGGCCTTCGAAGAGGCAGAGCCCCTCTCTTTATATGTTTCATCTCTTACTAACTCTATGTTGTTAAACATCACCTCGGATGGCCTTGCTCCCGCCCCGTGAACTGGCAAAATTAGATTTCAGGTATTTATTATTATTAAGAACATTATTTAGTGAGAAATGTGGGTGAGTACGGTAGCCTATTGTAGATTTTCTACCACTATTTTCAAATGTACTCTACTAAACATTTTTATATCATTGACCTAAAGTGCTGGATTTAAGCTCAGTTTGTAGACTAACATAAGGATCAGAAATACTGAATCTACCCTTCTCTAGGAAACCTTGTATAGCATATATATATATAATGTGTACGTATATAATATGAATATAAATATATATGCTGTCAAAAAATGTTTAGCAAATAATACATGGATAGTTAAAGCACTCTCTTAAGGAATGTTGGTATTTTTCTTGGTATTTGTGTAACTCTATGTCTGGGTTTTCTTTTGTTTCCTTCATTTTATTATTTTTTTGAAGGCAGGCTGCACTTGCGGTTCTTCAACACAACCTAAAAACTTTGTGGAAAGCTGCACACTATTAGTCGTCGCTCAAAGCCAAATTGGAACACTGACAGAAATATACCTTCACATATTTTAATATTAATTAGGTTATTTGAATTTAGAAGGAGAATTTCTCTCCCTAAAAGAAAACTACATCTAAACCCAAATTGCCCAAAAGGTACTACCAAAATAGTGTGAGACTTATTTTCATTTTTGCAAGTAAACCAAGCAGTTGACAGATGAAAAAAAGTTGTACAGACGGATTCATCATTTTGAAAATACATTGGTAATATTTCACGGGTGGGTCAAAAAGTATGACAGTCCCATATATCACAATATCAAAAACAAACTTGAATATACTGTATTTCAACTTAGTATAAATATCCTAATTCTACAAAAAGTGTGAGGTAAAGAGTGATTCAGCATCAACAGCCCCAGACAGTGAGAGACTTACAGACAAAACAACAAACAGCGAGAGAAAATGAGAGACAAAAAAACTATTCAAGCACAATACAATTAGCAGAAGAAACCTTTTATTTGGACTTAAAATAACCTGCTTGACAACAGTGATGACAGAAACACACTCTGCACAACAGGCACACTGGCTTGGCTTTGGCTACATTTGGTGAAATGAACGAACGTTTACTGTCACACCATGTATTTAATTTAGAAACTTTTCACTTATATGTCAACACGTTGGAGTTAGAACATGTTGATACATATTTAGAATTTTAATCAGGCACTTAAGATGCTTTGTGCAACATAACTAAATCGATCAATAATTGACAAGCTTTCATTAGTTAACTTGAATGCTTCCTGCATAGTAATTTTTCAAAAAAAATAGATGATGCAAGAGTGTGTCAAATTCAGGCAATAAGAACAGGAAATTGCATGTCCATTAATTTAACTTAGAATTTAAATGTCATAGTTTTAATGAAATATAGGTTATTAACATGCTGTTTTTATAGCATTAGTGGTATTTGTAGAATTATTTGTTTGCAAGATGCTGTTTGAATATTGTCAGGGAAATATCAGGAAAAATATATTTGCTTTGTATTTTTATTATTAAATGGTAATCATTGTAAGTGGTTGTGTCATTGTAAGTAGTTATTCCTGAGATGTATTAGTTGATTGGTGCAAGTGTAGTGTAGCAACATTCTGTTATGTAAAGTGTGACTGGATAGTCAGATTTTCATGACCGTTAAAACAACCCCCTGCCCATATGCACACCATGAGCGCCCTGTGGCTCCCAAGGCTTGGACATTGCCTTATCTGGCCCGCCATAGAATGTAATTGAATACCACTCCAATAGACCAACATAATAGTAACTTGTGTTACTCTGAATCAAAAATATTAAAAATAAGAAGGTAACAAGGACAGCAAGTTATGTTTAATTAAGTGTATAAATGCTTTGCTAGCAGTGTAAACAGAATACATCCTAATTTATTCAACTCATAAATGACTGTCACATTATTTTATTTCATTCAATGGGCTTTTCAATAATCATTGGTGTACATGAATAAGACCAAAAAACAAAACAAAAAAGACATGCCCCGTATTTCATGCTCAAGCCATACATGTGGATGTTGCACACATTCAAAATCTTGTTAAAATAACATAATATACCTGTACTGTTTCTTACACATTCCTCATCAGTGTGCCTTTTAATGTAATATGACTGTCCCTCAGCGCAGAAATTAACATCATCAGTGAAATTCTCAAAGATGCTTAAGATGATTTTCTCTTGTATAATATAGATAATTGTATTATGATATCAGTTACAAAGTAGCATAATGTTTATGTAAAGAAAAACAATTCTCTGGGGCTATATAAAAGTTCCTTTTCGCATTTTGATAGGTTCACTGCCTGGCGTCATCTTGAGCATGTGTGGATCATTCATTGTTAAAACTATGACCCACAGCTCAGGTAAAGAAAAGGTAACCCTATCGCCTGGAGATACAGAAACAAGTTTAGGTTGGTAAACCACAAAAATTTGGTCCGTCTGCTCCCCCTCCTAGTTTTGTCTGCCTTCTCTTGCACAGTCCTCTTTGCAGTACTTTGAATTCCTCAGCAGTGACAAATGAAAGCTCCTCATGAATGAATTTTCATCCTCCTGTTTTTTTTCCTTTCTTTGGGAGGTACCTTGGTAGGGAAAAACACTTTACATGTTCTCTCTTTTTCTCTGTTCTTGTACTTCCCTGCGGCAGAGAGTCTCACAAGAATTACAGGGATGACAGCTTCCTCTCTACTTAGCCTTACAGACTAAGCCATTGGGCCCTGTAGCGATTGTATTAGGCTCTTGGCATAAGCTTCCCTTCAAATAGCCTGCATGCCCGGGAGGAATCATATGAGACTTCGCTGCATACTTCATCAGCCTAAGGCCATTTATAGACTTAATAACCAACTAATGCAAAAGGAAGCACTCACCTATTTCGCTGGTTACCTTGAAATTAAATGTGAATAAAAAGACCTTAACTGTAGCATGATTTTCGCATGATTTCATTAAACCGACCTGACACGACACGATGGTTTACCGCTAATATAATGTACTTGTTCTTACTTAATTATAGGCTGCTTACATTAAAGGAAAGATCTAGCTGCCAGTTTTGTGAATTAAAGAGGCTTACTGTAATATAGTCAAGGTTCCCAGCACATAAACACAGAAATGTGCAACTATAAAGCAGCAAGCAAAACATGCAGGCTTTTAGTGCAGAAAAGCAGGGGATTTCTACTAATGTGACTGTCAACGATAACAAAATGGTTTGCCCTACATTAAAACACCAAGCTGGGATTCATCAGTGCTGCATGCTCCATGAATTTAGCCTAGGCAAAGGCCTGCAGCACCTTACCTACAATCTTTACTTATTGGTGACTTTGTACAACATTAACTTTATATCAGATCTTGTGATATAAATCTATTAAGTAAATATTGGCTGTGTTGACAGATATTAAGACATAAATATAATGCTAACCCAGTATATTTTAAAGTACTTTCAAAATCGTACATAACTATCCTTTATTTATTTTTTTTGTCTGGATGGTTATTTTAATTCCTACAAACTTTTCAGCTGCTTTTTATCTTTCACAGGATTTTCTGTCATGCAAGAAAGGATGGGTTCTGTTTCTGATTGTTATCTAACTGCTCAGAGGGACTTACATACACAAACAGAAAGATGAAACTTTAAAAACCCTTTACAAGTGATAGCACTTTAACTAAGAGAATCTTCAGGGACTTTCTGCACGATTCTACAGCTGTCTATTTGATTTTCTGTTCCTGGGCTACATTAAAAGTATTCTTTTACCAACAGCAGCAGTCATGACTCACAGCAAAAAAGACCCAAAGGAAACAAAGTACCTCACGCTACAGAACACGTTTAAGTGATAGTTCAGAACTAAATTGCTAGTAAGTGACATCACTTCAAGTGCAGGAATTTGACATGGTAATGAAACAGCAACCACTCCCATCACATTTGGCAAAAAAACACACTAAATAATCTCATTACACGCAATCGGACAGGTGTTCTTTTGCAGACAAGCCCTGACTGTGAAGGAGCTAATGGCACCAAATACTTTTGCTTCACTTTATCTTTTTCATTAAGGCTTGTAAACACACATGCACGCACGCACGCACACCCACCCACCCACTACTGCTCCCTCTGCTGGTCCCAAAGAAGTTTTATGAGGGAGTATCTTTCTCTTACAACTCTAACAAGTCTTATTATAATGGGGGAGTGTCTGAGGTGAACATTTTTGTGATGGATCTATTCCAATGAATGTTAGATAACAACCAGAGTGATAAAAGCACTTGTCCTTCCCTTTTATTAATGTACGTTATATTGCTTTTAAATAACTAACAATTTCACTTGAGATTTATAAAAGAATATGGCAGTGTTTAGATTTGGTTTCTTTTCTGATAAAAACCTAGCATTTTCTCCACTCAGTCTGGCTTCATTTTTAAGACCTTTACATTTTGAAACGATTTGTTTGCTTCAAGTACCTACACATGGAGGTCTGTATAAGACAGAATCTCTTTCAGTAAATGCATGTATTGACAGAGTTGAAGTTTTGAAGACAGATTTTATGGTGGGTATTATTCTTTTTTTTAATTCATCCATTGCTGTATTTCAGCAGTGAGTTACAATGGCAGGGTGCCTATTTCTTCTGAGCCAAAGATAAAACTGTTTTTGCTTTTAGACTGTAACCATATATTAGACCCTTCACTTGGCTTGTTGCTCAGTTCTCGAAATAGGGTGCTGCAGAGCATCAAAAAAAGCTTGTTAACTTCAAAGTAGTAAGCATTCTAAATCATTACTGGACAGAAGCAGCACTGAACTTCCTGTTCTGCATGATTATGCTTTTTTTTGTATCAGTTTCAGGGAACAAACCAGAGAAACAACATTGTGTGAATACAGGAGCTCTCCTGCCCCAGCAGTTTCACTTGAAAGATTTTAATTACTCCTCAATTAACCTTAATTGCTATTCGCTACGCTTATAGTTCAGGGATGTCATTCTATATGGTTCTCAAGTTTGTAGCCTGCATTTCAAGTATAATCAAGGGGTCAAACAGCTTGCTTTTGTTGTAAACATACAGGGACTTCATTTCATATATAGGTACACCAACATTTAAAGGAAAGAAATAGCAGTTATAAAATCATTCTTGTTTCCTTAATTCACAATATCTCAATCCTCTGACAGTAAGTGTAATGAGCTTTTGTGTTTTATCATACTGTTGCATTTAAAGTCGTCTTTGACAAAATTATTTTCTGCAACTGTTTCTGAAAGACAAATTACATGTAAGGCTATATCTTGTTTGTAATATATTTGAATCAAAATTCAGAATTAAAGTATGAATTACATACAATAGTAAAATGATTTCATTTCAAATAATCACAGTGGGGTTCCAGATTTTCAGTCTGAACATGGAGATGGTTGATATTGTTTAGCCAACTATACATATCATTCACAACACACATACACTTTCATGTAAAGCTTTAAGAAATTCAAGTAGTTATTAAACATGTTAAAATCAAATATAAGATATAAGATGTGTACAGAGCAATGCAAATTGTTTTAAATATACATATTGTATTCAAAGTTTTTTTCATATGTAGTCATGTAGTCAGCATGAAGTCTTATCCACAAAACATCACAGCAATTGAAGAGAGCTATTTTGAAGGGTCTTCTGCTTAAACTTTCAATGTAGTTAATGTTAATGTTTTACTGTGTTTATTCTTACATTTTAAATGTTGAAGAAAGTAACCCTAATCTTACACATTCAAGTTCAGAGTTGTTCGTCTTCAAAATGTACATACAAAATGTCGGTTTGCGGCAAAGGGTCTATGCAATTGATTTAAACAGTGGCAAATCTAAATCCCATCACTTTTTATATGACATTTTAAATCTTTTTACGTACTTTTAAATGCAAAAATACAATTAAGAGACTCACACACTGTGTTGGCTTTTACAAAGCCCCCCCTTTTTAATTTAGTAGTCACCAATTGTTTTTTTATCAGTTTTTTCTACCAATTTGGAATAGTCAATTATTTTTAGGCTCAGCTCACCGCTACCACCCCCGTGCTGACTTGGGAGCAGCGAAGACGAGCACACGCTGTCCTCCGAAGCGTGTGCTGTCAGCCGACCGCTTCTTTTCACACTTCAGACCTACAGCGTCGGAGGACAACAAAGCTCTGGGCAGCTTACAGGCAAGCCCACAGGCGCCCGTCCAGACTATAGGAGTCGCTGGTGCTCGGTGAGCCGAGGAGACCCTGGCCGACCTAAGCCCTCCTTTACCGGATGCGCCACTCGGGAGCCCAGCCTCCACATCTTTTAAAGATTTTAAACAACAAAAGTACATACGCCACCATTTAGATCAATTGAATAGACCCCAATGTTTTCACAAAACAGAATCTTTGATAGGAGTAGGCCTTCATTGTTCAGGCTCTACAGTACGAAAACCATTCTTTTTATCCTGGACTGTAACTTTTAAACAGCACTAGTATTGTTCAAATCAATTAGGCTGTTGTGGTTGCTCCAGCTGTTTTGCTTAATTTCATTTCTATATTTTGACATTTAGAGCACTGGATGGAAATCACATCATGCCACTACTGGCTGCAGGCCTTTGCAATGTTTTAGCTTAACAAAACAGTCAGGCTGATATTTAGCGTTTTTAATTATATTTTCACAAGGTAGCCCATTGGGCCTACATGCTTCCTTATAATGAGCCACAATCCCCAAGCTGAGGCAGCGGAATATGGTCATGGTATAGTATGCAGCTTGTGGGACTTTATTAATCTCAAACTAGGATCTGTCAAACTTGTATGGGTATTCATAAGTCGGTGGTGCTAAATCCAGAAGAGCAGTAAAAACACATCTCTGGCACCCTGAAAGTGACCAGGAAATGCTTTCTGAAAACAGATAATTATTTTCAAGTCCAAATGTATCCAAAGGTATATTTCTTACCTCCAGAAGTAGACAGGGCTACAAAAGCATTTCTGGCACTCAGAAAGTTAACAGTGTTGTAACATTATTTGAGAGTCCTATTGGGCCCTATAAACAGTATTTTTAATACAGTGGTAGCTAAAAACAGCGATACTGTCGCAATGTGATAACGTAAAAATGATGCAGTTTTGCAATCCGGTTTTTCTGACTGCATTAAATCAGCTGCACTTCAATAGTCCTGCCACCAGATGGCAAAAGAGAGCAGAAAATGCATTAAAACAAAACAGCAGGAAGCGCTGAGGACTTAAAAACAATTGTGCATTTTGTCAGAGCGTTGCTAAACGGCACATGGTTTGGAGTTCTGCTCTTACGTCAATTGATTGTTCACGCTTGTTCAAATGGGAGGCGTTATTGAACTAAAATCTATATAGTAGGCTGTATAAAAAGTGCTTACAAGTATAAATACCCTGCAAAACATTCACCTTTTTGTAAGCATACAGGAGATGATTAGTCCAGCATGAATCTGAAATAATCTGCAATGTCCTTATTATAATAATGTAAATATACATGTATAGTATTATACAATCCACTCTGTCCTGGTAAGAGCTGAATTTCATCAGTAGAATCGTTCAGTTTGTGACATCATGTACAAATGTTATTACTACATACCCCACCTACTGCCACCCCACACACACTTTAGAAACCAAAGTTACCCCACTGAGCCTAATTAAACCAATGAAGACCTACAATTGCAAAAAGTAAGCTGCCAGGGTTGTATCTAAAATTGATTATCAAAAATGAACTGTTTTATTTTATTATTGAATTATCACATTTTAGTACCCCACAATACCACGCAGGCAGGAATGGGGCAATACGATCATAGAAGGCCTAGATTTGCGAGTAACACGTTTGGTTTTTTTTGCGATTTTGTCGCATGACAACTAGGAAATTAACCAATCAGAGAACAGCTTCAATGCACATGATACAACAAGGTGAAGCAGTATCCAGAATGATGGAGGAAAAAAGAATACTTGCCGTTGAAAAAATACCCAGTGCTTTATGACAAAGATCATCGCAATTATGAAGATCTGAGTCCATTTCGCAGGAACTGGATAAGCCTGGTATGAATGTTGAAATCCCGTTAGAGAAGACACTCATAATTCCTACATCATATTGACAAATATAAGAACATAAGAAAGTTTACAAACGAGAGGAGGCCATTCAGCCCATCTTGCTCGTTTGGTTGTTTGTAGCTTATTGATTCCAGAATCTCATCAAGCAGCTTCTTGAAGGATCCCAGGGTGTCAGCTTCAACAACATTACTGGGAAGTTGGTTCCAGACCCTCACAATTCTCTGTGTAAAAAAAGTGCCTCCTATTTTCTGTTCTGAATGCCCCTTTATCTAATCTCCATTTGTGATCCCTGGTCCTTGTTTCTTTTTTCAGGTCAAAAAAGTCCCCTGGGTCGACATTGTCTATACCTTTTAGGATTTTGAATGCTTGAATCAGATCACCGCATAGTCTTCTTTGTTCAAGACTGAATAGATTCAATTCTTTTAGCCTGTCTGCCTTTTAAACCCGGGATAATTCTGGTTACTCTTCTTTGCACTCTTTCTAGAGCAGTAATATCCTTTTTGTAACAAGGTGACCAGAATTGAATACAATATTCTAGGTGAGGTCTTGCTAATGCATTGTAAAGTTTTAACATTACTTCCCTTGATTTAAATTCAACACTTCTCACAATATATCTGAGCATCTTGTTGGCCTTTTTTTATAGCTTCCCCACATTGTCTAGAAGACATTTCTGAGTCAACAAACTTCTAGGTCTTCTTCAATTTCAGTATCTCCCATATGATATTTATAATACACATTTTTATTGCCTGCGTGCAGAACTTTACGCTTTTCTCTATTAAATGTCATTTGCCATGTGTCTGCCCAGTTCTGAATGCTTTCTAGATCATTTTGAATTACCTTTGCTGCTGCAACAGTGTTTGCCACTCCTCCTATTTTTGTGTTGTCTGCAAATTTAACAAGTTTGCTTACTATACCAGAATCTAAATCATTAATGTAGATTAGGAATAGCAGAGGACCTAATACTGATCCCTGTGGTACAACACTGGTTACCTCGCTCCATTTTGAGGTTTCTCCTCTAATCAGTACTTTCTGTTTTCTACATGTTAACCACTCCCTAATCCATGTGCATGCATTTCCTTGAATCACTACTGCATTCAGTTTGAGAATTAATCTTTTATGCAGGACTTTGTCAAAAGCTTTCTGGAAATCTAGTCGTATGCTTTGCAATTATCCATTGTCGATGTTGCATCCTCAAAAAAATGTACCAGTCTTGATGATAGTTTTGTCAATAGCAATTTTTAATAGTTGTATAAATCTGGTAGTTTTCAAACCTGTTACATTGCCTCTGTGTCGCTACTGGTGTGTATGGTCATGTTATTGTGAAAGTATCTTGTCGTCCAATAAACAATCGCAACACGTCTGGTGTGTGGCAGCCTTAAGGCAGAATATGCACCAGACAATTTTAAACACAGTGGCTTTGATAAGCATAGACAAAGACAGAAGCGACAATGTAAATGCTATCAAATTTATGTGCATATAGAAGCCTACTTTGGCAAGCCAAAGTCTTAATCCTCATCAGCAGACATCAGCCATCACACAGTAAGAAAATGCTTTATTTGTATGCAGGTTGTTATTTTGTTTATTGTGGTAAAATACTAATATATTCTTGAATTTGTTCATAGTATAGTACTATAATGATTGGAGCTACAGAGATGTAAGTTAATGTCATAGTTGTAAATTGACCAGTGTATTCAGTTTGTCTAACACGGACATTTGCTATTAAATACTAGATTTAAAATTTGGTTTAAATTATATGAGTATTGTAGTTGGTATCCTATAGTATGAGCAACATTTTGGTGATGTGTGTCACGTGACCATTGTAAGCTACAGCACAGGTTAAGGAAGTTCCAGAGCCTATGCTATTGTATTAAAAATATTTGTAAAATACATGTGTATGTTTTGCATATTTCCTGAAACAATTTGTATGACGAAACCAGCCATCTGATTCAGTACGCTAGAAAAATTATTCTGAGAACAATACATTTCATACTTTTTTAATGGAAGACGTGGTCAATGCTTGTTCTGTGTAATCAGTAAAACAAATTTCATACCATAGTTAAACTAGATAAACAAAATAATAACTAACATATAATAATTAATTACTGAACTCACTAATCGTCATAAGTTACATTTTTTACTGTACATTTTTTACTTTTGTCACCTTTGGGAAATGCATTGTTGACAAGAAACCATTCACTACTTCTCGATGAACGTGTATTTACTGTAGGTTGCATAAATACACACAACAAATGAAACATCAGATGAGAAGCAGGATATGTAGTTAATGCTCTGCTTACTGTTGGAGTGCATACGCATTTCAACAAAATAATGTTGTTACTATTAGGCACCTCTTCAGCGAACGCATTGCAAAACTTCTTAATATACTAAAGGCTTCGGCATATTCGAACTGTTACCACAATCTTACAGTGCAGTATACAAAATACTTTAACTCAATGTAACCTTTGCAGGATATTCACACGTTTCACTTTCTGACATCCGCTATGGAAATACTGTATTTCATTAGTAATCTGTAACAAACCAGTTTCTAGTCAGATAACGCCCTCTAGCGTGCAGAAGATGTAGGGCAGGTTAACAAATCTGCATATCGCATTAACTTCAGTTTGATCGCGGACAGTACGGCGCCATTTTTCGACATTTTTATAGCTGGTTTTGACTTTCAATGTATCACTGTTTTAAGGAATGTTTTGTTTAGGTCTGATTAAGTACCGGTAAATCAAATTTGCAGTTGGAAATAACTGGACTTAAACCAGTTGTGCTCTAAAAATGAGTACGAGTAACAAGCATCGTACTTGTGTATTCCTTTAACTTGAAAAACAAAAATGCCATACTCGTCACAGATACTTGGCACACCCCTGGCAACTAAGGAGAGTATCGAAAGGAAATGAATTCATTTTTATCTGAAAATGGCTGGTAGAAAAACACTAACAAACTAACACAGGCATACACACACAAAATCATTACTGATCTCATCATTGGAAATCCGATTTTAGTCATGGCAAGAACGTTTTTTTATTACTTTGTCTAGTTAATCGCTTATCAACTCTTTATTTGTTCAGTTTCTTTACAGAAAGCACTATTTAAGTCAGGGGTGTCAAACTCCAGTCCTCGAGGGCCGCAGGGTCTTCTGGTTTTCATTCCAACTTAAGCTCTCAATTAACATAATTGATCTAATTATTTGTTGAATTTGACTTATTTAATATTTTTCAAGGTCTTTTACAGCTGATGGTTTTAAAAATGCACTTGATTCAAGGTACACTACCTATGAAACATTTTGAGGCCTAAAGAGAAGTATTAAATGTGTCCAGTTAATCAAATAATTAGACCAATTAAGTGATTGAGATCTCGGGTGGAACGAAAGCCAGAAGACACTGCGGTCCTACAGGAACTGAGTTTGACACCCCTGATTTAAGTATTCCACCCCCTCCATAATCCAGAACAATAAGTAAAACTATAAGAATTATCCTGGGCTTTAATTGCCTGTGGTCTTACACCATCAATTAACATGGTAGAAAAAGACTGAAACAGCACAAATGAGGTGTGATAGGGCAAAATTCCTGCTTGTGTAAATAGTGTGTGTGGGAATGTAAGGATAGCAGGGATGGGGTTAATTAGGCATGGACATTCTCCAATTAAGCAATTGAGTTCTAATTGGAGAGTGACCACCAGTATAAAATTGAGGAGAAATCCTTTGTGTGGGGAGGGAGTTAGATGACTGTAACTGCATTTTGTCTGTCACTCTTCAGTGAATGCCCAGCCCAGCAGTGTTTGGGTATAGCATTTATTTATTTTTAACCCTTGTTCCAGTTTATTTGTTCCTGTGCTTTATGTTTGTGTAATAAATGTGTGCAACAGTGCTTCACTGCTGCTGCTTGCTAATACCATCTTGGGCCCACAGCGCTATCCTGTCACAAGCGGGATCCGGCAACACTAACAGGAACGAGGAATTCAGTCCTTGTAGTCAAGATTTAAACAGATTATGATATGGCCTATGCCCTCTGAAACACAATGACCCCTAATAATCTAAATTAGCTTTGGAGTTTAGAAATGCCTCAAACCTTTATGGGCAAATACTCCATATCCCGTAAGTTAAAACTCAGACAACAGTAGTTTAAAACTGTCATACTGGAGCCGACAACATTTTTCTCTTCAATCAGATTTTTTGTGATTGCATTCGCCTGCTGTGTGAGCCTTCTTTCAAAGTGAATGGTACACAGTGGGCTATATTGATACTTAAGCAGAGCAACAGGCAGCTAAACACAGGACTGGAAGAGTGAGTCAACAATGTTTTTATTTTTATTATTGTTTTAAATTAATCTTTGTTGCTTTGACGTTGCCATTTTCCTGCACATGGAAACATTACAGAAGACTCTGAGGATATTGCAGCACTCCCTGTCGTATGCAGAGAAAGGCAAAGCAAAATACCCAGCAATTGGTCATATATAACATCCCAGAATTCAGTCATGTGACTTTGGTGGTTTAATCTATCTACACACTTTCAAAAGTACCCTCTCCCTCTTCTTACTACTAACAGTTGTTTCCTATTTTCCCCACCTTACTACTCTTCCTCACAACTACATGACAAAACAGCTAAACTCATACCACTGATGAAGGCATTAGCTTAACTGTTTGTCTACTTGACTTGAGAGAATGTTGAAAATATAATGCCATATTAGTGTACTGAAACTGCTGTGTAAAAACAAAATGAAATGCATAATACTTCAAAATATGTTAATTTGTGGTGCATCCAGTAAAGATGCTCTGCGTGGAGTGCCAGATGTGCCCTATAACCTGGAGATCGCCGGTTCGAATCCAGGCTATGTCATTGCTGACTGTGACCGGGAGTTCCTAGGGGCGGCGACATTGGCCGAGCGCTGCCCGGGTAGGGAGGGCTTAGGTCGGATGGGCAGTCCACGGTTCACGGTGCACCAGCGACTCCTGTGGCTGATAGGGCGTCTGCGGGTGGAGCCATTCAGATCTGTGTTGTTATCCAGCACTACAGGTCTGACAGCTTGGCAGGGACACGTTTCAGAGGATGCGTGTGTCAGCTGCCATTCCTCAAGTCACCAGGGAGTTGCAGAGGTGAACTGGGATTAATAAATACAATTGGCGATTCCAAATTGGGGAGAAAACTGGGGTAAAATCATTGGCAACAACTAAATTTATAAAATAAAATTATATATATATATATATATATATATATATATATATATATATATATATATATATATATATATATATATATATATGTGTATTTAAAGTTCCATTAAATGCCATCTAAATATAGCCTTTACTTGCTCTAGATTCTGATAGCTATCAACAAACATCCGAGATGAAAATTGAAGGGGAATGTCTGATCAAATGGCTTGTAAACATAACTTTAAAGTGGTATGTAAAAAAAAGATCTATAACATTGTTATGTCCAGAGGTTAAAACAACGTGGCAGTGAAAGGGTTAATATTTACTGGACAATGAAACTTACCTAAGAAACTCAAGGAATATAGTTGTGTAGTAAACATTAAGACTCAAGGTGTACTGCCGCTATACAGCAGAAATGTAAAGCCATATTGCGGTCATCAACATATGGCATAGAGGGTTTATATAACCCTGCAAATATGAAGTAACTTTCTTACTTGGTTTCTGAGATAGGAGACTTTGACAATGTAGTGGTGGCAGCTTTATAAAAATAACTTGCCCAAAATGGGTTAATTTTTGATACCCACACTCGATCTTGACAGAGAAATACTGTAAAAAGGCATGCTGATACATTATGTGTGCAGAAATATATTGGAAAGGTCATTTTTCTTTTGTTGAAATATGACTGTACAATATGTGAATGATGCCACATATTTATGTTCCATCATCTTTTAGATGTCCTTGAAAATGAGATTCTGCTTCTCAAGGACATATCCTGGGGTAGAAAGTTTCAAATAAAAAGAGCATAATACAGAAAGTTCTCTCCAACGTCAAAGAAATTAGGTAAAGCACTGAGTTACCCTTTCTTGCATTATTCTAATAGCAGTGTGTGTGCTGTGTGCCATTAATCTCTGTGCTCTGCTGATACATTTGACAAAAACGGAGAGACATTCTCAGTTTCATCGGCTGTGAAAAATGATTTGCACACGAAGAAAAAAAAAAAACATGTACTTTAGTGTCTTGGGTTTTACTGCACTCAAGTTGTTTAGTCATCATATTCCAGAAGCAATTCACTTTTTAATTTGAAATGTTTTTATCAGAATAGGCTCTTGAGGTATCTTGTGTACAAAAAGCCTCCTACAACCTTCGACTGGCATGTCATAACTACTTACAGATAACAGATCACTATACCTGTCTGTGCATACATTCAGGACATAGCATTCATTCATACACACTCTATCCTTACTTATTTAGAGATTGATAAGATATTATTCTGTTTAACCTTTAAAGTCCTCACCCATTTTATAGTGAAGTTAGCAGTTGATCAAAATCACCTGCTTTACACAGTCAGGACAAAAACAGCCTAATGGGAGACATTGTGGCTTGTGGTTAAAGCTGAGAGCCAAAAAAGATACTTGGCCTGAAGGTCACCTGAAATGCACATTCTAAATAGATCTTCTGGGTAAATGGGGGGACATTTTGAGAGGCAGACTTCCATTTTATGCCTTCTATGGTGACCCAGGAAGAAGTTGCTTCAGTGACAAAAACAAAGCACATCAATGCATTGTATTGTTACTGTTAAGACAAATCAGTGAAAGGCACCTCCTGGGTAACCACTGTGAGAAGAAACTGAAAAACATACACACAAATAAATATTGGGACTACACCCTGAATGATTGTAAACTTCACAAAAAGTTAAGGGAACTAATAAACAGGCCATGCTGTACTGTATTAAATCTCAACAACACATTGAACAGTGGTGTATTTCATTTTCCTTTTTCTTTTTTTTTTTTGAACTGCTCAGGTCATTTTTTTCCAACAATTAATAAAGAGGCACAAATTACTGTCACGGTTCACACAGCTTACAGAGCTGCAGCAGCCCCAGGGATCAAGTGACCATTCATAGCTGTTTACAAACATGGTTATGGCTTGCCTTTATAATTACAAGGAGACAGCTCTGCCCTTTCTGCTGCCACTGTCAGAATGCCAAGTAATTCCAACACACGACACTCGTCTGTCCTCCTTGTCCCCATCAGCATTAGCTTCACAGCTATATTTACCCACCCGACCACCCTCCGTCTGCATGATGTTGCTATGCTACGCACATGGTTTACGAATTCCGCCACGAAAACAAACATTATATTAAGAAACTTCTTTCAGGAGAGGTTAAAATGGATCCTTTCAGCTCTCAATAAACGGTGCTTGCTGTCTTGAGTTACTGAGATGTCAGCGGCTGTTTACCTGGGCTGCAACAGTGCAGAAACACCAAGGCACCACATGCTCATAGCAGGTGAGCAAGGGCAGCTCAAAAACTCCATAAAAATAGGGCAAGTAGCTTGACATTTATTTTTTAATCTTAACCTGTTTAACCTTTGTTGTTGATTTGTTCCTATTATGAGTGGTTCAAAGTTCTGTTGCTAAAATATTAATAACTTGCCTTATATTTGTCTCTATAGTTAATTTTATGGTTTGCTATACTTTCAAGTGACTGCTTTTTCTAACATTCCCTACTGGAAAATTACATATGAAGTTTTAAAAGGTCACATAACCACATTTGAACATATATATTTGAATGAAAACATAATTAATTCAAGAATGTATAATATACATTATTTTAAAATGCCAACAAAAATGTATGTAAGTTGTCGTAGCTAAGGATAAATGTTTGGTGGCCTCAAGCAGAATAACTGGTGGAATTCTGCCACTTTTCAAAGTGCAAAAAAAAAAGAAATCCTGAATAAAATGAGAGCTTTCTCACCTTTATCAATTAAGATTACTTTCACTGCCAGGCGTCAATTATTATTATTTTTTCTCTATAAGGCAATTAATTAATTTAAAATGTGCAGTTATATTAAAGCGTAAGTAATATTCCAGTAAAATACATCAAATAAAAAACACTTTGTTCATACTACTGTTGCTATGTCAAATAATAAACATGTTTCTCCTTTGATACCATTCTACTAATGGCTCATACCATAGTAGGCACTCTTTGTTGCCATTACCACAGAAACATTGCAAAGAACTGGCTAGGGGAGGGTTTATAATAAAAAAAAACATTTGTATGAAAAGATAGCATCGACTTTTATATGAAGGCAGTACATTTTTTAAACATACCTGGAATGGATTGTACTGATGAAAGCAATAGGTGATTAGGCCCCTACCCTAACTGTGTTCAAGCCAATCTCATCTGCATTAATCCTGGTGAAAACAGACATTTTACTGTAAAAGTAACACAGGGCTACTTGTATCTTCATTGCATGCAACACAATCCAATGCAACACAATCTCACTGGAATTCACAAGTCAGATAAGCTGTTCATGGAAATAAAACACTTTTGACTTAGTGTTCGAATGCCACATTGTCAATATTTTCGAAGAGAATGCCTTTTACACATTTCTTCTCCTTTACACGTTCTGACAATGCCAGAATCTCTGAGAGGCGTGATCAGAAGATTTTATTTAATGTAAAACTCAAGCCATTCGGATTTCTATCAGCTGTTGGCAGTAATGGGTTCATGAATAATTCTGAAAGCCTTTAGGCTGCTGGCTTTTTAACCCTTCTGGTAAACTGATCTCAAATCAGACAAAGACGGTTTTACAAACATTACTTGAATTACTCACCACCTGATTTGTTTAATTCATTGTATTTTTTAGGATATTTATGTTTAAAAATTAAATAAATAGGTGGCTCATGGGTAATTTACTTGCCTTTCATGCTTCTGGAGGTCTGGGTTTCAATAAGGCAATTGACATCAGTTGGAATCATAAAACCACCTCAAAATTTTTACAAAATCTGCTTGAAAGAGTCCCAGCACAGAATAAGAGAGGCATTCAGTGTAGAACTGAGTTCTCGCAGAGCTGCTTCATAAAACAGCTCACAGCTGAATACTGTCAGTATCAGCTCTGTGTAAGTACTAGAGTTGACGTGATATAAAAATTACAATTTTCAATTACTGACCCATTTAAATTCTGCATTTACTGAAATTTTAATATCTACGATATGATATTTAAACGAGTCAACATTATTTTTAGCATCACAAATGGCAGCAATCAATTTTTTTTTTTTACTTGAATACCATGTTTATTTTGGAATGGCTCAACTGGTTGAAAATAATTTACTATAAAATTAAAGTTATCAGGTAGAAGAACTCAGTTTGTTTTAAAGTGTTTTAAATTATCCTATGCAGTGCTCCAGATAAGGTTTTGGTCACAGAGTAATTCAGACACTAAAACTTTAGCCCTGTGCGAAACCTGTTTAGCACCGCACTATTTTTTTTTTAGCACTTTAATGAGATTCATATATAAGTTTTAAGCAGGTGTGAAAAAATGCTGTAAAGTAAGAATGCTTTCAAAAATAGACATGTTAATAGATTATATTTATCAATTAACTAAATGCAAAGTGAGTGAACAGAAGAAAAATCTAAATCAAATCCATATTTGGTGTCACCACCCTTTGCCTTCAAAACAGCATCAAGCATCAATTCTTCTAGGTACACTTGCACACAGTTTTTGAAGGAACTCGGCAGGAAGGTTGGCCCAAACATCTTGGAGAACTTACCACAGTTCTTCTGTGGATTTAGGCAGCCTCAGTTGCTTCTCTCTCTTCATGTAATCCCAGACAGACGCCATGATGTTGAGATCAGGGCTCTGTGGGGGCCATACCATCACTTCCAGGACTCCTTGTTCTTCTTTACGCTGAAGATAGTTCTTAATGACTTTCGCTGTATGTTTGGGGTCGTTGTCATGCTGCAGAATAAATTTGGGGCCAATCAGATGCCTCCCTGATGGTATTGCATGATGGATAAGTATCTGCCTGTACTTCTCAGCATTGAGGAGACCATTAATTCTGACCAAATCCCCAACTCCATTTGCAGAAATGCAGCCCCAAACTTGCAAGGAACCTCCACCTTGCTTCACTGTTGCCTGCAGACACTCATTCGTGTACGCTCTCCAGCCCTTCGGCGAACAAACTGCCTTCTGCTACAGCCAAATATTTAAAATTTTGACTCATCAGTCCAGAGCACCTGCTGCCATTTTTCTGCACCCCAGTTCCTGTGTTTCCGTGCATAGTTCAGTCGCTTGGCCTTGTTTCCACGTCGGAGGTATGGCTTTTTGGCCGCAAGTCTTCCATGAAGGCCACTTCTGACCAGACTTCTCCGGACAGTAGATGGGTGTACCAGGGTCCCACTGTTTTCTGCCAATTCTGAGCTGATGGCACTGCTGGACATCTTCCGATTGCAAAGGGAAGTAAGCACGATGTGTCTTTCATCTGCTGCAGTAAGTTTCCTTGGCCGACCACTGCGTCTACGGTCCTCAACGTTGCCCGTTTCTTTGTGCTTCTTCAAAAGAACTTGGACAGCACATCTGGAAACCCCTGTCTGCCTTGAAATTTCTGCCTGGGAGAGACCTTGCTGATGCAGTATAACTACCTTGTGTCTTGTTGCTGTGCTCAGTCTTGCCATGGTGTATGACTTCTGACTGTAAACTGTCTTCAGCAACCTCACCTTGTTAGCTGAGTTTGGCTGTTCCTCACCCAATTTTATTCCTCCTACACAGCTGTTTCTGTTTCAGTTAATGATTGTGTTTCAACCTACATATTGAATTGATGATCATTAGCACCTGTTTGGTATAATTGTTTAATCGTACACCTGACTATATGCCTACAAAATCCCTCACTTTGTGCAAGTGTACCTAGAAGAATTGATGCTGTTTTGAAGGCAAAGGTGGTCACACCAAATATGGATTTGATTTAGATTTTTCTTCTGTTCACTCACTTTGCATTTAGTTAATTGATAAATATAATCTATTAACATGTCTATTTTTGAAAGCATTCTTACTTTACAGCATTTTTTCACACCTGCCTAAAACTTTTGCACAGTACTGTATATATATATATATATATATATATATATATATATATACACATATACACACACAGTGCCATGAAAAAGTATTTGCTCCCTGTCTGATTGTCTGCATTTTTGCATATTTTTGCCACTGAATGTTTTCAGATCTTCAACCAAAACCTAATATTAGATAAAAGGGACCCTGAGTGAACAAATAAACACAAAAATGTGACACATATTTCATTTATTTATTAAAGAAAGTTATGCAACACCCAATGCCCACGTGTGAAAAAGTAATAACTGGTTACGCCACCTTTAGCAGCAACAACTGCAATCAAACGCTTCCTGTAGTTATTCATTAGTCTCTCACAGCGCCGTGGAGGAATTTTGGCCCACTCCTCCATGCAGAACTGCTTCAACTCAGTGACATTTGTGGGTTTTTGAGCATGAACTGCTCGTTTCAGGTCCTGCCACAACATCTCAATGGGGTTTAGGTCTGGTCTTTGACTAGGCCATTCCAAAACTTTAAATTTCTTGTTCTTCAACCATTCTGATGTAGACTTGCTTGTGTGTTTTGGATCATTGTCTTTTTAAAAAAAAAAATTAAAATAAATTTAGCCAATTTTTTACCCCAGTTTTCTCCCCAATTTAGTATGCCCAATTATTATCTGTATCCTCGGCTCACCGCTCACAACCCCCCCGCCGACTCGGAAAACGGCGGCTGGAACATGCGTCCTCCGAAACGTGCTCCTGCCAAGCCGTCATTTTTCGCACTGCAGATCCACAGCAATGCCACCAGACCTATAGTGCCGGAGGACAACACAGATCTGGCAGCTCCACTGCAGAACCACAGTCGCCCTATCGGCCACAGAGGTCGCTGATGCGCGGTGAGCCATGGATTCCCCTGCCGACCCAAGCCTCCCTACCCGGGCAGTGCTCAGCCAATTGTGCGCCGCCCCCTAGGAACTCCAGGTCACGGTCGGCTGTGACATAGCCTGGATTCGAACCTGCGATCTCCAGGCTATAGGGCACCTCCTGCACTCCGCGTGGAGCACCTTTACTGGATGCGCCACTCGGGAGCCCCCCACGGATCATTGTCTTGCTGCATGACCCAGCTGCGCTTCAGCTTCAGCTTACGGACGGATGGCCTGACATTCTCCTGTAGAATTCTCTGATACAGAGCAGAATTCATGGTTCCTTCAATGATGGAAAGTCGTCCCCAAACCATGACACTACCACCAGCATGTTTGACCGTTATATTGGGCAGGGCTGGCCCAAATCAGGCCTGGTTGTTAACCAAAGTTCTCAAACTGCTGACCCTAATTATCCCTTTAATTTGGTTGAGTTAACTAGGGGGGGCAATATCTTTTTCACACTTGAAGATTGCATGTTTGATTACCTTGCACACCAAACAAATGAAAGAAGCACCAAACTTTTGGTGTCTGACCAAATACAATGTGAAAAATGTGCAAAAATGCAGAAAATCAGACAGTGGGGATACTTTTTCATGGCACTATATATATATATATATATATATATATATATATATATATATATATATATATATATAATTAGCATGGGCTGATTTTTTGGCATGCAGCTAAAAAAAATAATGCTAAAGATAATTTGCACCTGATTCATAACATTGTAACCCTCTGCTAAATATTTTTAGCACTCTGTTATTTTTTCCATGATGCTAAAGAAAAACATGCAAAAATCAATTGGCATACTTTGTACCTGATTTACACATCTTTAAATAGGGTGTTAACTGTTAGATTTAACACCTCCTTCAAGTAAATGGTAAAACATCTAAAAACATTATAAAGCCATCTGTTTACTCCTTTCTTGAATGTATTTATACGCCAGTGATGAATTTACACAGTTAATGGTGTAGATTTGATTGTAATAATCATAGTATATAATAATATTTGTCAGTCAGTCCCTGAGTCAATGATTAAACAAACCACAGCAGGAATAGGGTTACCACACAACCCAGGAAAACTGTGATTGTCCCAGTTTTTAGCTTACATTTTTGTCAGTAAAATTGTAAAATCGTCCCGGTTTTGCTATGTTGTATTCACATTTTTTAAAAGTACAATACTGTAGCAGTGTGCTCAGCAAGTTGATAGCACAGTAATTTATTATCTGAAAATAAAAATATCTTATGGATTAATTGTTTAACAATTCTGATTATGTGTTTAATAATTAATATTCTGTTTAACTTCCTTAAACTTATTTATTTAGTAGTGCCACCAGCCAAGTCAGCTTTTTAAGTTAGTCCCTATTGCATTTCGAATAACAAAGCCATTTATAAATCATTTCTTAATGATACAATTAATTATATATTATGGTAATGTGACTGGAGGTCAAGGCTGGCCAGCGGCAGAAATAGCAAATACCCACAGACAGTACTGCAGTTCAGTGCCTTTGCACACTTTTAATTACACAAAAAACAGGAACAAAATAATAGTTTGAACAAAACACTACACACAAAACTATTCAAACTAATCAAAACAAAAGAGCACCCTATCGCGATACAGCTGTCACGGTACCTCTCTCTCTCTTACTCTCTCTGTTTCTCAACAATATATATGTATACAATAAGGCCTGACAGGCCGTCCGTATACATTGAGGCACAAGATGAAGTTGAGTGCCTCCAACCCCCGAGAAGTCTGTATATTCAACGTATATGGATGCCAATAAAGTAGTCCCATTTATAATTGTGAACTACACACAAGTTAAGCTGAGTAAAATAATTTTATTGAAACATGCAAAAGAAAGTACATCTGTATTTTTTATATTGTGGACATTGCCATTGAAAAGATGCACCTGGGGGCGGAGTTGACAGTGCAGACCTGTTTGAGCAGAACAGACGGGAGGAATAAAAATAACTACAAAGATATTTCGGATTTCAGTAATTTTTCAATGTATGTGTCTGAGAGGGGTGCATAATGTGCAGAAATGTCTGTGTGTTTTTCTGTACCGTTTATAAACCACTAAAAATATATTATTTTAAGTGACAAAGTCGGGTTGACTGAGTATAAAGACAGCGATTAATTTAATTGTTCTTCATCCAAATCGGCATGTCTACTTACTAATTTGGGATTTATTGCAGGTAATTGGTCACTCAGTTTCATAGTTACAGCTGTACATCTGTAATTGTAAAATCAAGATGGCTACCATACGATACTTTTAAATTCTGTGAGGCAGCGCAGTGATTAAAATATGTGACAAGGCTCCATCTGTCCGTATCCATCCAATATACGGACAGCTGGAACCTTGTTCGACCAATCACATTGCTTGTTTCACATTCCATTGCCAGCCCTGGATTATATATATATATATATATATATATATATATATATATATATATATATATATATATATATATATATATATACTGTATCTGCAAAAGGTGGCTACTTTGATGAGTCAAAAATTTAGATTAAATTTTGTTAAACAAAACGATTCCATGATTTCTTTTTATCTCCAATTGTTTATTTGTTCTATGCTTTAATTTCAGAGTACATTGAGACATTAAACTGTGTAAATTTCAATAAAAACTGGAAAAATGGAGGTGTTCTAAAACTTTTGACCGGTAGTGTGTATATATATATATATATATATATATATATATATATATATATATACACACACACATACACACACACACACACACACAATGGCAGTCAAAATGATGGGGAGACCTGTAAAGCTTACTGAAATTCTACTAAGAAAGGAAAAACCACACATACATAAACAATTGTCTCAACTAATTGAGACAAGAGAGCAGTGTGAAAATTTGGGACAAGCCAGTAGCTGATTGGTTGGGCAATTAGCTGCTGGTTCTTTTAAACTGGGAGTCTGAAAGAGGGTAGAAGAGTAAGATAAATGAGGTACCATGGCTTCAAGGCAGGAGATAACATTTGAAGATCGTTTATCTATAATTACCCTTCACAGGGAAGAGCATTCTGGGAGGAAAACTGCAAGACAAGTCAACTACTGTACAAAAACTTGGTTTTACAATAAAAAATAAAACCAACAATTATTATTATTTGCTTTATTTACCACAAACAATATGGCTGTGAAGCAAATAAACACAGTAACAGAATACATATATATGCATCAACGCCTTGCTATAGCAATATAAAGCATCCTGACTCTTTCCAAACACAGAATATTGTATTTATTATATAGATTTGTCTTCTAAAAATGTGGTTGACAGATTGGTAAATTGGTAGGTTAGGTTGAGGCGGAATAAGACTGCGCAACAAAATCCTAAAGTATCAAGTAGCCAGTCGCTTATTTACCAGTCACAAACATGCATTGCGAGTCACTGGAGTCAACGGTACATTTTTTAATTTCTTTATTGAAGACCTGGACTTATTATTCATGTGTTTCTGACATTTCCCAGGCAGGTTCCAATGACCATAGAGACGCCACGAACCAACGAAGTGCAAGAAGCTTCATAACATGCGAACTCAAGCTATGCATCAAAATTGCTGTGTATTCTTTATGCGTTAAATTTAAATATCATACGTAATTCATATTTTTTCAATGCATAAATTACCTCATACAGAGCTTGTATTTACGTACCATCTTCAGCTGGTTCTGGACAATGATGAACTATCAATCAAAAATCTTTTTTTTTCATCCAAAAACAATCCCAAACTTGGAATTGATTATTTATTTATTTTTTATTTAACTGCAAGACCAGCTACTTTATCCTGTGTAACCTGTGTCACTGGAAGTGCTGCCTCGGGGACAGTTTCCCAATCAGGTTGATCCATCGTAAAATAATCTTCCCTCGGCAAGTTAACGCCCCTTCCTTTATTTTTAATCTTGGACTCTTACGTGCTTAGTGTTTCTAAGCAGGCTGATGCTTAAAATCATTTCCTTTGGTTGCATAGTATTAATCACAAAATGGCGAATTAAGTGACGTTTAACCCCTTTTCAATTGAAATCTCACAAGATCTTAAACAGGGTGCTATTGATGGCAATGTCACCAGATCATTTCCCATAATAACGATCAAACGGTTCGATTTTTTAATTAATATGATAAGTAGTATCGTAACGATACAATATCGGAAATACCGTACTAAACGATAACCGGGGCAAACTTAGTAAGTACAGGAGCAGTTCACTTGTTTAACCTTCGGCTATTCCACATGCACTATGGAAAAAATTAGTCAATCCCAGGAACTCAGTAAGTGTACTAATCAATGACCTTTGGTGGACAGACACACATAAATCACATCAACCAAGTAAGCAAAATAAATCCTATTAGACAGCTTTGTTTTGTGAAAGTTGCCCACGTAGGGAAGGAATAGAACAGACAAGGTCAACTACAAAGGTAAAGCCTGATAATTAAAACTAACACATTATTAAATTGTGGAGGTGAAATGAGGAACTTAAAAAGCATTCCCACAACAGAATGCCACAATGCATAAAAACAAAATAAAAACATTAACAAAAGCGGACAGCAGAACTTGGTTTGCCCCCCCCCAGACGATTCATCTGCTCCATTATGTCTTCTACTTTTTGACAACCCCCCCCCAGACACATAATATAATCACATATCAGATGGTCAAAGTTTTCTTCACAAACAAACATAGCAACCGGCGATGGTTGCTATGTGATGTAATTGCTCGCGCTCAGAATCTCGAGGCGTCAGCTGCATTCATTAATTTTTCATTGATAGTTCATCATTGTCCAGTGATTATATCGACAGCTCAGAATTATACTGCATTCTAATATTTCTATAATAGAACAATTGTATTGACTCCATGATGAGTCAAAGGGAAATGTCTTGTTTACCACAGCAGGTGGAAAACTGAAGAAATGATAAGAACATAAGAAGAAGAACATAAGAAAGTTTATAAACAAGAGGAGGCCATTCGGCCCATCTTGCTCGTTTGGTTGTTAGTAGCTTATTGATCCCAGAATCTCATCAAGCAGCTTCTTGAAGGATCCCAGGGTGTCAGCTTCAACAACATTACTGGGGAGTTGGTTCCAGACCCTCACAATTCTCTGTGTAAAAAAGTGCCCCCTATTTTCTGTTCTGAATGCCCCTTTATTTAATCTCCATTTGTGACCCCTTGTTCTTTTTTCAGGTCGAAAAAGTCCCCTGGGTTGACATTGTCAATACCTTATAGAATTCTGAATGCTTGAATCAGATCACTGCGTAGTCTTCTTTGTTCAAAACTGAATAGATTAAATTCTTTTAGCCTGTCTGCATATGATATGCCTTTTAAACCCGGGAAAATTCTGGACGCTCTTCTTTGCACTCTTTCTAGAGCAGCAATATCCTTTTTGTAACGAGGTGACCAGAACTGAACACAATATTCTAGATGAGGTCTTACTAATGCATTGTAATGGCCTTTTTTATAGCTTCCCCACATTTATCTAGATGAAGACATTTATGAGTCAACATAAACTCCTAGGTCTTTTTCATAGATTCCTTCTTCAATTTCAGTATCTCCCATATGATATTTATAATGCACATTTTTATTGCCTGCCTGCAGTACCTTACAATTTTCTCTATTAAATGTAATTTGCCATGTGTCTGCCCAGTTCTGAATGCAGTCTAGATGTCATTTTGAATGACCTTTGAACCAAATTTGACATGTTTGCTTACTATACCATAATCTAAATCATTAATGTAGATTAGAAATAGCAGAGGACCTAATACTGATCCCTGTGGTACACCGCTGGTTACCTCGCTCCATTTTGAGGTTTCTCCTCATCAGTACTTTCTGTTTTCTACATGTTAACCACTCCCTAATCCATGTGCATGCATTGACTTGAATTTGTACTGCGTTCAGTTTGAGGATTAATCTTTTATGCTGGACTTTGTCAAAAGCTTTCTGGAAATCTAAATAAACCATGTCATATGCTTTGCAATTATCCATTGTCGATGTTGCATCCTCAAAAAAATCAAGCAGGTTAGTTAGATACAATCTCCCTTTCCTAAAACCATGCTGACTGTCTCCCAGGATACTGTTACCATATAGGTAATTTTCCATTTTGGATCTTATTATAGTTTCTATAAGTTTACATACAATAGAAGTCAGCCTTATTGGTCTGTAGTTACCTGGTTCGGTTTTGTCTCCCTTTTTGTGGATCAGTATTACGTTTGCAATTCTCCAGTCTGTCAGTACAACCCCTATGTTGACAACGAGACAGCAAGGAGGGATTGACTTGCAAAAGAAACTATTAATATTGCTTATACCCAGGTAACATTATTGATACATGTAAGCTCTAAAGAAAAGGTAATATAGATTTGAAGATGAGATTTAGGCTCATGTGTTGGGCTGAGCTGTGTGTTTTGGGTATTCAATTTATTTAAAATGGTTTATTCAGGAAAGTCATATGAGCTAAACTTAGCTCGTTTACAACAACGTCCTGATGAGAACAGCACCAGGTTACAGTTTTCAAGAAAAAAATAACATGGCTTTTGTTTTTAAACTTACAGTGTGAGGTCTCTGATCTAAGTGCAGCAGGTAAACAGTTCCAGTCAACAGACAGCACACTTTTTACAGTAGGTGTTATAAAATATTTTGTGTCACAGACACTGCGCAAGCTATACTCACACGTGAACCCATGAAACAAACTGTTATAGAAAACAGGTAATGTGCTATATGCCCCTTTGAAAAGAATCTGGTTCCAATGATAGTTCCTTCTGTTAGTTTTTTAGTCTACAGTACAAGGTACAATGATGTTCTAGGGGAGTGCGCTGAAGAACAAATCTACAGATCCTATTATACATTGTATCGATCTTCTTCAGTGACTCCTTACTAGCATTCCTATAGATGTGGTGTCAAATTTAAACAATGTCGCTGACCATGCAATACTCTAAACTTCCTACCAGTTTTACTACATACATCTTTAATATGTTTTTCAAATTTAAGAGATGTGTAACTATAAACACCTAGATATTTAACAGTGTCAACTCTCTCCAATGGTGTAGTATTACAAGTAACAATAGGAAAATTTGAACTAGTATTTGGTATAATTTTCTCCGAACCAAACAGCATGATATTTGTCATTTTTTCATTTAAGCTCAGACCATTTTCATCAAACCATTTCCTAAGTTCCAGAAAATCACTCTGTAGTATCTTAGTTAAGTCATGGATATTATCAGAACTATAGTAAATCACAGTACCATCCGCATACATATGTACAGAGCTTTTCTTGCAAATGTTAGGTAACTCATTCAATTTGACCCCATTTCGATTTTAGATTCTTGTAATTTCTTTAAATTCCGGTTTTCTTTAAAAAAATAATATAATTTCACTGCACAAATCAGGCAAAGTCTCGTTTGGAGAGACCGGTGGACAAATTGATTCACTCGGATCAAACTGGTTTTATTAAAAGTTGACTGGCTGCTGATAACATCTGCGGTTACTACATGTGATTTCCAATAGTGATAAATTAGATTCTCCCAGCGGAATACTGTTTCTGGATGATTGTGTGGAATGGCAATGTTTGTGGTGTGTTTTAGAAAAAATTGCATTTGGCCCTAACTTTTATTATTATTATTTATTTCTTAGCAGACGCCCTTATCCAGGGCGACTTACAATTGTTACAAGATATCACATTATTTTTACATACAATTACCCATTTATACAGTTGGGTTTTTACTGGAGCAATCTTGGTAAAGTACCTTGCTCAAGAGTACAGCAGCAGTGTCCCCCACCGGGGATTGAACCCACAACCCTCTGGTCAAGAGTCCAGAGCCCTAACCACTACTCCACACTGCTGCTTAGAAGATTCAAGTCTTCTACTCTGCGAGGATCTCTACTGGCAAATTATCCTCCGATTTATTTTGTATTTCTCGTGGCTCATGACAGGGCTGTCCACTGTTACCACATTTGTTTGATTTGTCTCTTGAACCACTTGCTCAGTTTGTATGTCAAAGTACATTAATCTCCCCACTGTATATGCAAATGGTGCTATTATTGCGCCAAATAAAAAGTTTATTTTTGTGCATGAAAAGTGCACAAACATACCTTCCTACAGCGACTCGGGATGAGAGATTGAGCAATCTTTTGGTCATTGTGAACCAACCCAATTGTTTTAGTTTATTCATAATTATCTGTGTAAACATGTTATTTAAAACATTGCTACATATTTCTACTTTCAACATTCACAGGAATGTGATGCTTATTTAGCAGGTCATGTTCTTTGGTTTATATTTGATACAAAGTTCTTTGTGGAAAGCAGGTGAAATGTATCAAAGTTAAATCCAGGTTGTAAGTAAGTATCAAATCTGGTGAGATGTATTCGGATGGACGCTCTAAAATAAAGAGTTAAACTGCATTCTTATCCCTGGCTCTTTTTGTAAAGCTCATGCAATAATAACTTTTGTTTTTATCAATGATCTGAAATAAGAGTAGTCTAAAGTCTTAGCTGCTACTCTAAAACAATTAAAAAAAACAATGTTGTACCGCCATTTGTTTAATGTAGTCGTAGTTACAGTATGTAACTGAGATGTTTACTTTACTGGGATATCGGCAGCTGGCAGAAGAACAATTAGGTTAGCGTTAAAGCATTTAACCACTTTTAAAAAACACAAAAGTTTCAGTGAAAACGGCGACTGTAACATTACACACTTTATTACCATGAAATGAGACTTAGTGGAACAACTTTTTCAAGTTTGTTATATAAACCAGTGCTGTGCTTTAAAAATAATCGCATTGCATATTTAGTGGGGCTTGTGAAGCAAGAGTCCCCACTTTAAATCTTCGACATACTTCTTCTTCTTATTATTATTCTTTGGCACGCTACTCCTCTTACACCGTTTAAGCTACAAACGCTGTTCAAACTTTAAAACGTGTAGACCGGTCTGGAATAGTGTGCTTGTATACAATTTTTTGATATCTTTTATACTTTTTAAACTATTAAGCTTTTTGTCCTTTTTTTGTCCATCATCATTCACTTAAATGGGACTTTTTTCAACATTCTAAAGCTCCCCATTGTTTAAAAACTCCCAGACTTCCAACATTATTTATTGTAAACGATGTAACTTTTGACACAAATCAGCTACTTTGACCACTTTCCCAACAAGTAAGACAAAAAGTTAGAGGGTATGACATTTTTCTCTACTTCTCTGCTATTCAAATATGAAATCAAAACAGAAATAACTTTTACCAATCAAGAGGTACACCTGTTTTAGTAACCACACCAACTCAATTTTCTCTAGCTTTTTATAAACAACTGCCATTTTGACCACTTTCCCAACAAGTTAGACAACTACTTAGAGCAAATGAAATCTTCCTCTACTTCTCAGCTATTCAAATATAAATCAAAACAGGAATGGTGTCTACCAATCAAGAGGTACAGCTGTTTTAGTAACCGCATCAACTTCTTTCAGTAGGCTACTTCCCACCGTTGAATTAACTGTCATAGAACTTTGATAAATTTCAAATTCTAGTACATTCTAAGCATGAGACAATTAGTAAACTATGTGACTTTTGACACAAATCAGCTACTTTGACCACTTTCCCAATAAAGCAAGCCCCACAACTTTACTTTTAAAGTTACCATCTAGTTTGTATAATATATTTTAAGAATAAGAACAATGTTGACAACTCTGCTGGTAGTTGTAAATTACTGCCTGTTTTTTTTTTCTCATTCATGCTATTTGGGACAGAGAATGATCAATGAAGACACAACTTTGCCCCCCTCAGAATTTTTCTGAAATGACGCTGCTGCCTCTGAGTGAGAACTTGTCAGAGCTGTGGTTGGTTAGTGGAAAACTAGACTGCTTGTGATAGCACTTTTTTATTCCACTTTCTTATCCAAATACTGTAGTTTTTCAGACTTGTTGGGAAAAGTTTACATACAAAATGTTAAGACTTCACAAGCAACACAACCTGCCATTGAAGCGTTACGGTACAACAAGGGGTAGGTTAACATGAGATAACCGCACACTTAGGGCGTTATAAGGCCCGATGCAAAGTGTGTTGCTTTGTCATTTCCACTTCGTCTCAGTTTTTTAATTACTGCTACGAATACATTTTCAGCTGTGTTAAATGCAGCATCTTTTGCTAAATTAACTGTTCTGCTGTATGGCGGATCATTCAAAAAGCGATTGATACCAGCTGTCCATCTTTATTTCTAAAGGAAGTATACAATTCCTGAGAAAGCAAATGAAAGGTAACAGGTTTCATTCAAGTTTGAGTTGATTTAGTTCTGTTATTCCACTGTGCCATTTTTCTTTTAAAGTAAAAGTTTATTACTGGTACCGGTACTTTGTCAGATTCTGAAAATTTATCTTCATACCATTCATCAAATGTTTTTCCATTAAAAAGATCAAAATTGGATTGTGGGTCTGTCATTTTTTTTTTTAATTAATGAACATTTACAGATATTAAACGTTATAGAATAATGGCGTATGAATTTAAATTCAAAGCTTTTGGTGATGCATCTGCGTTGAAAGATTAACATATGGCTGATAGAACGCAGCTAACCAATCAGAAAGCAGGTTTTTTCCAAGCAGGTTTAGAATGGGAATTAACAGATGTATTGAATAGTAACCCCAAGGGCCCTTACGGAACCACATCATCTCAGCCAGGCGTTATTCTGGCTATGGTACCAATGCTGGTACCTAGAGCAGCTTGCAGACAGTTGGCTCCAGGGGAATGTTTGTGGCTCAGTAGTCAGTAAACCTGCCTTAGGGCTGTGTGATGGGGAGCCCTGCCCCTATGTATATTTGTGCACTATGTTTATGATTTATTGTATTATTTATGTATTGTGTATGACAGCGAAAAACCTGTATTATGTATTGCCCCTGCAGCCATCCAGGTCACATACGGTGTCCAGTGTGGGATAACAGCGCCTCCACGTGTCAGACCATGGATACTGCGTGTGCAGTTTATTCTTTTTTTTGGTTCAAGAGGTGTGGGTTTTTTGAAGAACAAAATAATCCCAATATATATATATCTATATATATATATATATATATATATATATATATATATATATATATATATATATATATATATAAAGAAATTGGAAAGAACAGCCACAGAAAGCAGCAGCAACAGCAGCAGTTTAGTATGACTGTGTCCCAGGGAATTCGGGACGGAAACCTGGACACATTTGTGGAAGCCTGGGAGAGTCCAGAAGAGGGTGAGCCTGTGCGTCCAGCGCCAGAGGGAGAAGCCCCGCTTCCGTCTCCAGCGCAAGAAGGCAACCGAGGGAAAGCCGCACCGGTCCCCAGTGATGGAGGGAGAATACCTGCTGCTCCCGCCTCCACCGCTAGGGGGAGACTACCCGCTGCTCCCACCTTTGCTGGCCAGTGGCGCAACAGAAGAAGGAATTGCGCTGGCTGAAGGAGTCAGCCTGGGAGCTGTCCGCTTGTCCGCTGACAGCATTGCCACGGCAGCATTTCCGCTGCCAGTGGTACAGCGGGAGGAGGAACTGACAACACTGCCATCTATGGACCCCCCTATTGCCTCCCTTGGGATTTTAAGGGGGGACGTGGCCTTTGAGGCCATGTGTGCAAAATGTGACAGAGGGATAATACAATAATTGATAGCTAGTTGATCCCTTGGTCACCATTATAAAGATCTGCATTTTGGCCGCACGAGTGTTCAGGGAGTAGTGAGAGGTAAAACAGAAGAAAATAACAATTGCTAAGCGTGCTGGTTATTAAACCAGCACAATACTTGCTATTGTTTGTTGTCTGTCTGTTTGGCCAACGTGCCCTTTTCTTTATTTTTTTTTTTGTTTAAACTGTTTGTTTCTATTATTTAATAAAAAGCTGAGATGTGCTGACTGAAGATCCCATGTAAATCAAATGTAAAGCTGAGATCTAAAATAGAATGGTAAAGTGGGTTAATGATCTAACCTTTCATCTCTCGCGGTCTGGGTTTGAATCCAGATTAGGTCAAGTGAAATTAGTTTAGTGGTGTCTGCTATCTACAAAGCCACCACACAATCCAATTTAAGACCTTTGCTCTTGCCTGTCGCTTTATTCATCATACTGCCCCATCCTATCTCCAGTCCCCCGTGTCTCCTTATATTCCCTCTCGCCCTCTCTGCTCATCCTCTACTGGATGACTTGTTATGCCTTCTCTTCACTCTCCTTCCCCTCTTGCCTGCTGTTTTGTATTTATTGTATATATGTGTTGTTTTGCATTTTTATTGCCTATAACTTGTATATTTTGTTTAATTTCTGTAAACCGCTTTGGATGAAAGCGTCTGCTAAATAATTAAATAACAAAAACAACAACAACTCAGCACCTTTACAGTCTAAAAAATCAAGAGGCAAAGGATTGGATGGGCATGGAAAAGGAGTTGCTGCCTCACCCAACCCCCACCCCCCGACAGGGTGGTGCCTTCCAGGGAAGGCTTGAGATATTGAACCTGCTTTTGCTATGTGCCTTAAATGGCGGACTTGAGTACAAAATGATAGCATTATACAAAACACACAATAAAATAAAAGAAAAAAGGCAAATTGCGGACAAATAACCAGCAAAAACATTGCTTTATCATATATACATAACTTAGCAACTGTTACTATACTTAAACACTCACCGTTGACACATTCAAACACATCACAACACTTGCCAGGTGAGCTGTCGCCACGGGAGACGATGCGGGGAACAGTTCCTGAGGCACACTGGGGGAAACCACACATCCCCGGCAAACACTCACACCTGTGAACAGCAATGGGGGGGAACAGAGACAATGTTATCAGGGGCAAAAAGGCATTTCAAAACTCATTAAACTGTAATATATGTGTTACATTTACAAATACAATCATGTCAACAGTAGTTTGAACAGCTGGTCCTACAGTACCTGGAGTTCCATTACTAATTTATTAATTTTACTATGTCATCTGACAGGAAGACTAAGGGCAGCTAACTTGCCGTATTTACATTGAAAACAAGCCTGCTGGCTTAGAATAAGGGTGCTCTGCTGGGAATAATGGATGTTTTATTTTCTGTAACTTAACTTAAGTAAATAAAACAGAAACAAACAGGTTGAAAAAAACAATATAGATTTTTTTGTACTTGTGTAATTCATAAAATGTAGTAAAATTACTCAAATTCCAGATCTTGCTCCTTCCTGCAACATTGCTCATTGTTTCCCCACAGTAACAATACATTTTAATCAGTGCACCAGCATTGTTGCAGGGGGGAGCAGGAACCGGGTATACTATGATGCTAATCAGGGGAATTGCATTATCAGAAGATATATTGTATGATGTGTGAATAAAAATATCAGACAAGCAAGATTATGTTTAAAAAAAATGTATTGCTGTAATACACACAACACAAGATACATCAAAGGTAAAGTAACTAAAATGGCCTGTTATTCAGTGATCTGGTTCATTCACAACATGTGAAGTTTAAAGACCTTTTTACGTTACTTTTTTGGATCATCTGCAAACTTAACTATGAAGTAGAACATATTCCATAGGATAGCTGTCTTTCTTTTTTTTTTTTTTTTGCATTCTCTTTTTGTGCTGAAAATAAATTGTCAATAAGTTGCCTGAAGCACTCCACAGCAGTGCCCGCAATTTCAAAATTCACGCCACGCCTGAACTGGAGTGGGGACAATACCTGGGGATGTGATTACTGAACTGTTGAGAGCAAAGTGGGCTGGGTATGATGGATCGAACCACTTGCAGCTGGGACAGATTTCGAAGGGGAAAATTGAACTAAGCAATGTGAATAATGTTCAATTGAAAAAAATTATATTGAATCAACAGTGACATGGTTGATAAATGTATAGGTAAAGAAACTGCTATAAGCTAATAAGGACTTTAAAAAGCATAGGCAATGAAAGACTATTATTAAGTAAAAACTGCATCGTCAGAAGTGTCTCGTTATGGTACTCCAAAGATTAGCATGGTAGATTGAAAACATCAGATTTTGAAGGGCAGTTGAAATTAACAATACCTAAACCCTAAAAACAATGTACCTAATTTGTTCCACGCCCTTTTGATAGTTTATAGGCAATAACATTACATTAAATTCCAACCATTAACCATTGTTTTTAAAACTGACCAAGTTTATCAAACAACTCCCTGTTTTTTCTTCTTTTTATGGTAAACTACCAGATAGAATATGTAGCAAATTCAAACTTAAAAATCCAGCAGGTATTTATTAAACTGGTGATCTTTTGAATCTACAGACGCCATAAGTCAACACACAATTTGGTATGCCTGTGTTCAGTTATGCAGCACCATTATCCTGGATAAGTTTACCAAGAGGTCTAATTGATTAGCTAACTGATAGCATCTTTAACAACTACTTTGGGGCTATTTACAAAAAAAAAGAAAAAAAAAAAAAACTAATTGTAACCAGTGTTGACAGGTTTGTAACCAAGGGCAAACAAATTAAATCGACCCTTCACTAGGACAGCATCTATTCTGTTTTTTAATACAAGTGGTGACCTGAATGCAAGATACTGTGGTTTACGTCAATTCTAATTAGTTGCCACACTTGTTTAAATTTGGTCATAATTGAAATGTTGATTTCCTGTGCTGTCCGTGCCAGGAAGAACCAGCGTACATAATGTTTTATCTCAGTTTCTTGAATTAAATTAAACCAACACAGATAACGAATGATAATACCACAACAATGGTTTTAAACCACAAAACATTTCACTGTCTTCAGTGGTTCTTAAGTGGTTCCTAGTGGCTGTAAATAGACCTTTTTTGTTTAAAAGTAGGTGTTCTTCATCTCAAACAAACAAAGATAATTTTGGGGTAAACAAAAACGTACACTGTTTACAGCCACCAGGAACTGAAACTTAGAATAACTGTGCGTGCAATTGTAGATTTCTATGAATTAAGCTACCTTGTGGGCAGAGTGCAGCAGCCGTCCGCAGTGAGTCTGACCTGGGTTTCATAGCTGTCAGCTGGGCAGACGACCTGCTGAACAGGAGGGCACTCCACTGTGCTGCAGTCCACACTGAAAACTGCAGGGAAAGCAAAAAACATGATTTGTGAGTTCAGCTATCAACAAGCTTGACCTCCCCCTACCTCGAGGGTCAAAATACTGTAGGTAATAGCCCATCTAACCCACAATAATGAAGGTTAATCATTGATGCAAGTCTATACAGTATTTTATAACCCTGGCAAGGCAGTCATTTTGCAGTCACCAGACTTCCACCAAAGCTACAGAATACATGCTTAAATATTTTAAATCTTTCTTTGCCTTATGAAAACATTAACAACTTCAGAACAACAAATCTGCCCTAAAGCAATTGGATTCTAAATGACCTGTACTTAAATAGATGAGATATGGATCTGGTACCTAAAACAAACTTGCACTTCAGGTCACTTTGATACAGTCCTTTGTAAGATCATAATAAAAAGATGTAACTGTAATTTGGTTTTAATTTGATGATTAAATACAGTAAAGTGTATTAAAGAATTGTAACTGTGTTGTAAAGAAAATACGAATGGTAAAACATGGTAGAGTTACATATCTTTAAATTTCCACTCACACCTGAGACCTTTAACTCTTTGCGGTCCTATGTCGGACATCCTGGTCCGACATCGCAATTTTCCATTTCCTGTCCAATGTCGGACCCTGTCCGACATCATCAAAAAGACGCAAAAAAACAGGTTTCTAGTCGTTTTTTCTCCGGGAAAAGCCAAGAAAACCATTCAATGGCCGAGTGAGACCGATAGGAGCCAAGAGAAGCCGAAAAAAAAAAAGGGGCGTATCTCATAAATACTGATAGACCCGACACCACATAGATAACACAGACATACACAAACAAGATAGCTGCTTCCGCATCCAGCGCTCAGAAAATATCACAGACATTTGCAGAGCTTTTTGAGATGTTATAGTAATAAAATAACGACTTGGATCGCATTATTGAGGAGTTTGGTGATAAAACGAGTGATCAAGAGATGATTTATCGGTATGTACTATTATTACGAGTTATTTGAAAAATATAGCGAATGAGGGGTGGGGCGGTGCTGGAGATGCAGTACTGAGTGTCCTGTTGATATGCAGTGCCTTTTAAACCTGTTTTACTGTGAAAAAAAAATACTTTTAAACAGCGCGTCTAAAATAAACTGCGCGTGTGAAAATAAATTGGACCTGACGCGCCTGACACGCGCTGAATAAATGGACCGCAAAGGGTTAAGACATCTTTCCATAGAACAGTATGAACTCTTCAAATCAATTGTTACAAGCATGGTAAAATATGATATAATTACCATGTTAACCCCATAACAAGCTCCATCAGCTATGTTCGTTTCCCCTCATGGTCTCTGGGTAGCCGCCAATGGCCATGTTCGATTTTGTGCTGTGCGTCCCTCATTAGCTTTGTAACTATGCCGTTACATCATTCAACTGCACCAAACTTCATATAGAGACAGTCACGCCCTTTGTGAACCTGCCAGACATGTCTCTGCTTACTTACACAGCTTGACTGACAGGTTGTTCACTTTGAAGGCTTTGATTGGTGTTACAGCTGTCTCTCTCTCACATATCCACATTCCCAGATCGCCTGGAGAGTTTTTTTTTTTTTTTCCAACCCAACAAAAACTTCCTATCTATATTTTTCTATTTCAAAGAACGAAAACATCTAATACATGTAAGTAGTTCATTTTGTAATATTCTAAACTTTAGAAATGTGTTGATTTATAAGCATATTGTAAAAGAGAAATGGGCTTTCCAACCTGGTTTACACTCGTACAGGTCACAGCACTCGCCGGGTTTCCCCGAAGCCTTGGAGACGAGGATATTGAGGTATCCAGGCTGGCAGACCTTGCGCAGGCAGCCGGCAGGGTTACAGACACAGCGGCTGGGCAGAGGACAGCACTCCCCTGGGGGAGCATAGCCCTCAATCAAAATCGAGTCCTCCGGACAACGAGGAGAAAATTGCACCTCACAGCGTGCTGTTGAGCAGTCAGGCTTCTCATCTGGAAAGAAGGACAAAAATGGAATTTCAATAAATACCAGAAGTTTGTATTGTGTCACCACAACCCATGTTTCATAATTTCCATTCCAAACTTCCTCAAAGAAATTGGAAGTGCTTAACATTGAATAATGGTCACATATATCATCATTTAAGAACCTTGCTGACTCATTGCTGCCCTGGTTGCCAATGGTGGTCTTACCTATTATTTTGTTCAATTAATGTTAATACAATTTGCATAGACCCTTATATCTGCATGGATATTTAGGGTCTAACGTTATCAAATTGAGCGCTCAAACATTGAGAAGAGGAAGTAAATGCAGGTAATGCAGTCGAAATCCAACTTTTGAGCTGCATTAAAGACACATCTATAGAATCGTTTGGTACAGCCGAAAATCGGTAATGCAGAAACCTTGTGCAGTGGAAGGTAAGAAAATGTACCATCAGTCTGCAATGCCTCAAATGGTCTTGCTTTTCCTTTGTGATTATCAGACTACATTCAGAAGCTTTCAGCAAAAACTGTTAGTTGTCTCTCAAATTAGAATTCAGCTTTCCAGATTGCTGGAAGTGAACAGTATCCCACTTTCACTCTCCCTCTGGAATAAAGTGCTATTGTTTAAGGATCCAATACAAGACAGCTTCTTTCAATCATACAGTGTACATGAAAGAATTTGATACTAGTACAATGTGTGAATTCACAAACCAAAATCAAATATTAAATTTTTTAATCCGGTGAGATTTTGCCAACACACTATTTAACATGAAAAGCTTTCATAGAGCAAAATGTGAGAGAGGTATTTATTAAAAGTACTAAACTACAATATATGCATCATTCAATGCCAACATTTGTATAAAAAAAAAAAAAAACTTGCTAAAACAAAACAAAAAATTGCTAAAGTAATTAAGGTACGACTACATGCAATTTCCAATACTGAATTCTCTCATATATTTACAATATATATTATAGTATAGTAATGTACAATCACATTGCAAGGAGGCTGTGTGGTCCAGTGGTTAAAGAAAAGGGCTTGTAGACCCTGAGCAAGTCACTTAACCTCCTTGTGCTCCGTCTTGCGGGTGAGACGTAATTGTAATTGACTCTGCAGCTGATGCATAGTTCACACACCCTAGTTTCTGTAAGTCGCCTTGGATAAAGGTGTCTGCTAAATAAATAAATAAACATACATATCAATGGTGAGAAGTCTACAACTGCCCATTAAATTATTTATACATTTATCTTCCTAGAATCTTTATGCCATTCCTAGAAAGAAGGCAAATCTTCTCCTTGTAAATGCAGTCAATCAATTTTTCAATAAAGGTGCTGACGTTAATAAAGAATGCAGCTTCAAGACTCCTTTCTCTATTACTGGAATGACAGTGTTGTGTAAGGTGCCATTTTGTTTTTAAAAGTATTTTTAAAAATAAATAAAAAGGTATATTTGCAGCTCTATAAAGTACTCTATGTGTTCCCTGTAAAATGTATTACAATGATGATGAATTCAATTCCCTATTCCCTATTTAACAAGATCTGCTTGATCCATTAGCAAAGTTATCTTTACTATCAAAATAGAAAAACAATGATAAAGCCTATGATCGATCAAAGCAATCTGGAAAATGGAATTGTAAACTTAACCACTGTACAGCAGCATTGACGGAATACATTTCTACTGTCTGTCACAATAAAAAGACACAAACGTATGTGGACATCATTTAAGTTGCATGATTTAGTTTTAAATGGTGTGTATACAGATTCTTAAGATATTGACAAAAAACTATACTGTAATGTGGATACTAGTAATTAAGCATATACAGTTGTGTACAGTATCATGCATATGTGTACTTATACCCTTCCTTAGCTGGCTCCTGATTGGCTGAGCTGCCATCACCCTCACTAGTATATGCAAGTCAGTCCCCAATCCTCTAACAACTGAATGAAGTCTGGATGGATTCTTTCATCGTTCTTTAATCTTTTGGAGAGTTTGAACCTATACTGTAGCTACAATATCATCACTAGAATGGCTAACAGCCTGATGGTAAAAATGGATCAAACAGTTCTTAATAATGGATCAATCAACAGGTCTAGCACATGTAACTATAAGCTAACCCAGAACGGTTCTTGGAGCAGGGCCTCTCTTTTAGTGGGAGTAGAGCTCGTCATCTGTGAGATGTGTTTTTATTAGCTGTGTTTTGCTTTATTGTTTTTATTTATTAAATCCCACCCTATGGCTACCATTGCTGGTACCCTAGTGGTGGCACTTGCAATAATTTGTGTTTATTATGAAATCTGCACGCCTGTGCGGCATTTGAAGTGCAATGTTTTGTGTCTGGCTCTTATCAGTGACGACCCACGTGGGTTGATTAAGGTCCCTCTGTCATATACGTGTATTTACAAAGGAGTATGTAATAACGCTAGTAAAGAGGCACAAAGGTCAGAACATCTAATTGAGTGGGATTTGGGAATGCTCCATTGTTATTTCTTTTCTTTCATGAGTGAGACTGCAAAAATTGAGGCCAAAAAAGTTCCTCAAAGGAATGAGCCTTGACATGTATGCTGGTATAGTTCTTAACTTAAATTTGGGATCCTTTAAAAGCATACCTTAATTTAGTGAAATCACATATAAAACCCAGCACCACACTGGTTTTCTAAGAGGAGGTGAATATCAGTGGGAATGTGGAATTCTTTAGCATTTGCTGCAGCAGCCCAAATGTTTTTTTCAAAGCCCTACTGACAGATTGTTGTGCGCTGAACCAGAACTGCTTTAAAAGCATTGGTTCAGGCCAACAGATTTCTTTTTTAGCTTGGCCACAAAGCTATCAGCCTAGTTGAAACAAGCGAGAGCTATCTCAGACACACAGGAAATCCCCTTCATTTGACCTCTGGCTGAATGCAAAACACAGAGGAGCGAAAGAAATACTGTACCACGCACCTGTGCTGTGTTTTGTGTGTGATGTAAGTGCCTTTGCTGGGGTTTTGAAAAATGGCGGGATCAAATGGCAGCTTTGATCTGACAGCTTTTTTATGTCTATAATTAACACCATCAGCAAGTAAAGCAAATGATTCCAAATATACTTCGGAGGCAGACAGTTAGCTCATTGCAGTCATTTAGCTATAACGGCAAATTACATTACTAACTACTGTGGGAGGAATATACCATTTGTATCTGAATCCTAGACATTACTGATGTAAATTTGCTTTTATTTACAATAAATGCTGAATCAATTAAAGTGATTAAATCCTAGACTGCAGTTTACCAATGCATACTTTTGTGGGGTATAATACTGTAAGTAGACAGAGCTACCTAAATAATTTCAGTAAATCTTACCTAATATGTATAATATTGCTTCTAGAGCTCTATTGTATTCTACTTCAAGAGGTCGCATAAAGGAATGCAGTTGACTTTGAAAACAAAAGCAGCGATAGGTCAAAAATGCAACATGTCTAAGACTTGCACAGCAGTATATATATATATATATATATATATATATATATATATATATATATATATATATATATATATATATATACAGTACTGTGCAAAAGTTTTAGGCAGGTGTGAAAAAATGCTGTAAAGTAAGAATGCTTTCAAAAATAGACATGTTAATAGATTATATTTATCAATTAACTAAATGCAAAGTGAATGAACAGAAGAAAAATCTAAATCAAATCCATATTTGGTGTGACCACCCTTTGCCTTCAAAACAGCATCAAGCATCAATTCTTCTAGGTACACTTGCACACAGTTTTTGAAGGAACTCGGCAGGTAGGTTGGCCCAAACATCTTGGAGAACTAACCACAGTTCTTCTGTGGATTTAGGCAACCTCAGTTGCTTCTCTCTTCATGTAATCCCAGACAGACTCGATGATGTTGAGATCAGGGCTCTGTGGGGCCATACCATCACTTCCAGGACTCCTTGTTCTTCTTTACGCTGAAGATAGTTCTTAATGACTTTCGCTGTATGTTTGGGGTCATTGTCATGCTGCAGAATAAATTTGGGGCCAATCAGATGCCTCCCTGATGGTATTGCATGATGGATAAGTATCTGCCTGTACTCCTCAGCATTGAGGAGACCATTAATTCTGACCAAATCCCCAACTCCATTTGCAGAAATGCAGCCCCAAACTTGCAAGGAACCTCCACCATGCTTCACTGTTGCCTGCAGACACTCATTCATGTACGCTCTCCAGCCCTTCGGCTAACAAACTGCCTTCTGCTACAGCCAAATATTTCAAATTTTGACTCATCAGTCCAGAGCACCTGCTGCCATTTTTCTGCACCCCAGTTCCTGTGTTTTCGTGCATAGTTGAGTCGCTTGGCCTTGTTTCCATGTCGGAGGTATGGCTTTTGGCCGCAAGTCTTCCATGAAGGCCACTTCTGACCAGACTTCTCCGGACAGTAGATGGGTGTACCAGGGTCCCACTGTTTTCTGCCAGTTCTGAGCCGATGGCACTGCTGGACATCTTCCGATTGCGAAGAGAAGTAAGCATGATGTGTCTTTCATCTGCTGCAGTAAGTTTCCTTGGCCGACCACTGCGCTCTCACGGTCCTCAACGTTGCCCGTTTCTTTGTGCTTCTTCAAAAGAGCTTGAACAGCACATCTGGAAACCCCTGTCTGCCTTGAAATTTCTGCCTGGGAGAGACCTTGCTGATGCAGTATAACTACCTTGTGTCTTGTTGCTGTGCTCAGTCTTGCCATGGTGTATGACTTTTGACAGTAAACTGTCTTCAGCAACCTCACCTTGGAGTTAGCTGAGTTTGGCTGTTCCTCACCCAGTTTTATTCCTACACAGCTGTTTCTGTTTCAGTTAATGATTGTGTTTCAACCTACATATTGAATTGATGATCATTAGCACCTGTTTGGTATAATTGTTTAATCATACACCTGACTATATGCCTACAAAATCCCTGACTTTGTGCAAGTGTACCTAGAAAAATTGATGCTGTTTTGAAGGCAAAGGGTTGTCACACCAAATATGGATTTGATTTAGATTTTTCTTCTGTTCACTCACTTTGCATTTAGTTAATTGATAAATATAATCTATTAACATGTCTATTTTTGAAAGCATTCTTACTTTACAGCATTTTTTCACACCTGCCTAAAACTTTTGCACAGTACTGTATATATATATATATATATATATATAGATCGATATTGATATATATAGAACAGATGGGTTTCAGTGAGTTACAGGAAAATAATTTCATCGAGGGTTTCTGTGACGTCATAAATTACGAGACCGAAGGTCGAGTAATTTATAAACTGTCACAGAAACCTGAGATGGAATTGTTTTCCTGTAACTCACTGAAGAGGACCATCTATTATTTTTTTTTTTTATAATACATAGATACCCTTCTGATGCTAATATTAAAGAAAACGAGGTCCGGTACAGTTCGTTTTTTTTAACGTAGTGTTTCAGTGCTGTACAGACGTTCTATGTCATTATCCGTTTCTCTGAGATATGAATGTACCAGCTTTACATTTTTTTTTTTTTTTTTTTTGCACATTCTCATTTTGTTGATCATGAATGAACATTTCTGTACTGTAGGTGTTGTCGAGTGACTAAAAACGTGTTTCAATTGAAAGAGATGGTCTTGAGGAGTCAAATGTGTCAACGTTTAAGTATATTTTCCTTTTTTTTCCCCAAAGAAAGGCATCTGTGCACTCCAAGGTGCCGACCAGGTTGCAGAAGCAATTTTGAGTCTACATAGTCCACATAGACTTCTTTCTTTTTATATATATATAAAAAGATATGTTCATGACAGAGTATCTTCTCCCTGTAGTATACATCCATAACTCTAAAAAGTAAAACATAAATCCAGAGTTATAAATATGAGAACAAATTTGAAATGAAGACATTGAAAAGTCAATTTTGTCAAAAATGCATCTACTTGACTTCGTTTCTCATAGTATTCAAGCCAGACTTCCTTTATTTTTCCAAGCATGGCTAAGGTGATTGCATTAAACCAGTAAGAGCAGTATCACATTGTGGTGTTTTGTTCCCCAATCACAGCTGAAGTGCAATTTCTGAACCAATGAATCTCTTTTACATCATATACCTCTCCATAGTAGCTTCTGCCTGGGAAGCAGTTATTGGTTTGCACCAGATTGCCTGGCTGGTGGCTCTTACAGAAAAGTAAGGCAAATCCCATAAAGATACCAGTATTACCCTGAAGAAACCCTAGAAGAACCTTTAGCAGACCAATATTACTGCCAATAGCAACATAATAGATTGGAACAAATATTACACAGTGGTCCTGATATGGTAGCAGGTTTAGTACTGCAAAGTGGTTGATATTGTTACCATTGATGTGTAAAAATATGAAAAGGATATCATTGTAGTACCAGATATACAAGCTGCAGTCAATAATCCTCCATTAGTACAGAAGCATCCTTATCAAAGAATGGTTGGTAATAGAAATTAAATTCGGAAAGCATCGCTATTGTTTAAAGGATGTTCTTTACATGTATGATAGTCCAGGTCCAAGCATTTTGTTGCCAGGGCAACAACACACTGAATACATGGATTGTTCTGATGAGCCTGGGCTTTTCTGTGTGAGATAAATGTCCCTGATCTATAGAACATTATTTTAAGGGAAATGAAAATAGAGTTGGTGAAATCCCACAGAACAGCTAAACAACTGGATTGACACATAGCTCCTCCTACACAATACACTATGCAAACAACAGCAGGCTCCCAATGTGTTTGCCCTTTGACTGCCATTTCTCAATATTATCTCTCTGGCCACAGATAGTAAAATGAGAAGCTGATCCTTAATAATTACACAAGGCCCACTCTTGAGGAGGTTTCAGTCAGACAAGGAACTCCCATTTATCATACACAAAGAGCCGTATTACATCTGGAGTAGTGTAACTTCTCAAATTATAAACTAGCTAAAATAACAAAAAACATAAAAATCACATTATAAGTGTTGTTTCTTAAATGTGCACATTTTTCAGCCAGGACAGTACCAGGCAAATAACCAAAATATTTTCAACACATGAAGGGGGCCAGTGACAATGCTGCTGGTGCAAATACAGTAAAGAAGCAAGACAGTGGATTTTAAAGCCTTTATTCTTCTATTTTCCAATTTATGTTGTAAATTGTTGAGCTCATGTAGGTAATCTACTTCACTGTTAAAGTAATTGGTAATGAAATGAATGCTAATAAATAGAGTGAAGGTAAACAATAATAATAATAATAATAATAATAATAATAATAATAATAATAATAATAATAATAATAATAATAATAATCAAAACTATCATAACATTGTAAACAGGATAAAGTGGCACTGATTCAATGTACTGTAACTGCAAGGTATTTACATTGTTCCGAAGGGAGCATATTCAGTGATTGCCAGTGCAAATTCTTTTGGGAAGTCAGGGGTGGAAATCAGTCTTTTCTCCACAAAGGCCATTTATTTGATACTGTTCCTTTTGAAACATATGTTTTTGTGCAGTCTACTATGACAAGTCTGTCTGTAATCTACCTAATTGTGATATGTAGCCTTAATAGAATGTTTGCCGCAGATTCAATTTCTATAACACATGAATCAGTCAAAAGAGGGACAGTCCATACAAGTTTTTTCCACAACATCCTTAACCTTGGTGTAAGATCACGGTTCTCACCTGTAACTCTTTTGAGTCCATTCCAGACCAGGATCATGTTCTAACGTTACCATTAATTATTTAGCTGAACAGTCCATGGTCTTGTTCAACAAGGTCTTTATTGGGTTATTTTAACATTTGGGTTCAATTAAATGACTGGGCTCCTGGTTGAAACAAGATCCAGGATTAGAATGGACTGAAAGTGAGTACCGCTGGTATCTATCTTTTAAAGATAGAACCATTGGATGTCTGGTTTGCTGGTAGAAGTTGGTAAAGGCAAATTGACAAATACAGGATTTGAACCAGTGCGACCTATTGACAAGCTACAAAGTCGCCTTCCCTGATGCTTTTCAAGAGATGTTCAGCTTCAGCAGTAAAACACAATATTTAAAAGGCATTTAAATTGACAGAAAAGGGCTGCAAACAAAAGTCTGTGTTCTAAAAAGCACCCTTTCCATTTTAAAAAATCCAAATAACCTAACTAATTACGTCTTTTTCATTACTTAACTGTAATCAACCTTGCTGGTGGCCAGTTAGTCTCATTTTCAATATTTGTTTACCTATTTCCCTATTAAACGTAGAAGGCAAGATTTTCTTCAGCATTATTGTTCAGAGATTGTCATCTTACCAATTAAAGAACTGCTTCATTGACACTTCAATACAAAAAGTGGGCATTCCAGGTTTCCCAGGATGCTTAGAACACATCAATGTGATATGGCAACAAATTCAATCAGCTAAAAAGGAGAGGAAGGAGCTCCATGTGACATTCCTGGATTTGGCTAATGCATATGGTTCAGTGCCCCATGAACTTCTTTGGGCTGCATTTGATTTTTTCAGTGTACCGATGACAATAACAAATCTAGTGAAAGCCTACTTTGGAGATTTGCAATTTAGTTTTTCAACTTCAGAATTCAGCACTACATGGCAATGCCTAGAAGAAGCAAGATGCACCATTTCTCCACTGGCTTTTACCATGGCAATGGAAGTAATCATTAGGGCATCAAGATGGGTAGTGGGAGGAGAGCGCTTGGCTTCTGGAATGCGACTACCACCAATTCGAGCATACATGGATGACATGACAACCATGACTACAACAGTAGCCTGCACTAATTGGTTATTGGGCAAATTAACCAATAACATTGAATGGGCACGAATGCAATTCAAGCCCACTAAATCAAGGAGCATCTCTATAATTAAAGGTAAAGTAGTAGATAAAACGCTCTTCATTAATGGTGAGGCAATACCAACAGTGTCTGAGAAGCCAGTGAAGAGCCTTGGGAGATGGTACGACGGGGAGCTAAAGGACACAGTTCGTGTGGGAGAAGTTAGACAACAAGCTGTGGAAGCACAGACAGCAGCGCTTTACCAGGCAAACTAAAACTCTGGTGCTTTCAGTTTGGTCTACTGCCAAGGTTGCTGTGGCCACTGACTGTGTACGAGGTTTCTTTGACAACAGTAGAGAAGCTGGAAGCTTTAATCAGTTCACACATCAGGAAATGGTTGGGAGTTCCACGCTGCCTCAGTAGAGTGGGACTTTATGGTAAAGGAATACTGCAGCTACCTGTCTCCGCTCTAACCGAGGAGTTTAAGTGCGCCAAGGTCCGACTAGAAATGACATTAGTAGAGTCACGCGACAAATGCGTAAGGGAGGCAGCACCTGTGTTGAAAACTGGAAGAAAGTGGGCGGCAAAGAAAGCTGTGGAAGATGCAAAGGCTGCCTTTCGAATTGGTGATATCATGGGGCAAGTTCAGCATGGAAGAGGGGGTCTTGGTCTCAGTTCAGCTCCTCCTACATGGCACAAGGCAGTCCCAACTCAACGGAGGAAGCTGGTAGTCAACAAGGTGCAAAAGCAGGAGGAGAGGATGAGGTGTATAAAGGCTCTTAGCCAAGGACGGTTTACTTGGTGCCATGACCAGGTGCTGCGATGTTTGGCCTTAGCATTGGAAGACAAGCGTAACATGACCAATAAGTTGCCACCTGTTCCATCAAAACATTACACACAAAAGACAACATTCCTCCGCCCAGGAGAGCAACCACCAAGAAAAGGTGTTAAAAACCAATCCTTGCCCAGGACAACTGGAAGCTGCTAGAGACTGGAAAATGCTGGCAGATGTTGGTCAACGGCTTATTTTTCCACCTGAGATTGCCACCACAAACCTTCGACCAGATATTGTCTTGTGGTCTGGATCAGCACGCCTTGTTCACCTGGTAGAGTTAACAGTGCCATGGGAGGATGCTGTAGATGAGGCGTATGAGAGGAAGAAACTGCGGTATGCTCAACTAGCTACTGAAGTGGAACAGCGAGGATGGAGAGTCTGGGTTTACCCAGTGGAAGTGGGTTGTCGAGGATTTGTGGTACACTCTACAACCCGGTTTCTCAGAGATGTCGGATTCAATGGCCAAGAGTTGCGTTGCACAGTGAAGAACTTATCTGAAGCAGCAGAGAGGAGCAGCAACTGGCTGTGGTTGAGACAGAAAGATTCTGGCTGGGGATCTCAAACACAATAGAAAGAAAGAAACACTGATGTACAGGTAAGTAAGCTGGGCTGAGTTGAGTGGGGGACGGAGGGGGGTGATACTGGGACGCCAGAATCACCGTCGAGCCCTCTTGAGGTGTCGTGGGCTAGTCGACGAAACACAGAGGATGGAAGGTGCCCACTTGAAGACCCCAGAGAAGTTTGGCAGTACAAAGGGGACACAACTACGTAAGTACAGCCCCTTACGCTAAAAAACGTGATTAACAAGCTGGAGCACTGTTTGTTTTGTTTTTGCAGATGAGTAGGAGCCAGAGAGCTGCAGCCAGGGAGCCAACACAACCACCCCGAGCAACAACTGCACTGCACTGCACTGCACTGCACAGCACAGCACAGCACAGCACGCACCTCACCGGAGAGCACTTTGCCATGCACCACGTGGATTATAATACTTATTGTGATTATTATTTGGGACTGCAATCCTGCCGTATACCCCCCGATACCATTGCTGGTAGATGGGCAGATTTATTATTTCTTTAAATAAATACAGACTGCTTTGGAACACTGAACTGTTGTCTGGGCATTGTACTTTCACTCACACCACTCACCTCCTGACAGAGGGTTATTGCTAATCCATGTGATTTTAGTGCAGTCTAGAGCGAGGCATGGTAACAAGTGTTTCCATAAACACATCACCATATTACCATGGCAAACACGATAAGTGCAGCTCTGCCTGGGAAATGACAACATCTAGTTTATCTAGAATCTAGTTTTTTAACTCAGATTTGGTCATAGGATCGTACACTTCTTTTTCTCTAGGGGGGGGAAAAAAAAATACTGATGATCTGAAGGGAAATATATGGGCTAAACGTTCAAAACTTTGACATTTGCCAAAACAGCGGCAGCTAAAAAAAAAATAAAAAAATGGTTTTAACTGAATTGAGAAGCACAGATAACCATAAGGAGCACATCTATATTTCCTTCCAAAAGGAAGTCTAATATTTTTCCATTCACATTCCATAGTTTTTTGGATCAACCTCAACAGCAAACGCTTGTTCTTCCTCCTTCCCTTGAAAATCAGCGTTTTTGACACTTGGTTTCCAGAAATGTTTTACGTTTCAGCAGTTTTCATAAAAGGAAACTGAAAGTTTAATCCTGTGTTTTTCCAGGGCCCACAAGACAGAAACCTGTTGCAGTGTGTACAGTTCTGAAAAGCAAATGGAACGTTTTGGTACTGTACCACCCCTTAAACCTCAGGCAGGCTTTGTTGTCACTGAATGGCTTGATGTACTTAAAATAAGGATGGGTTTGTTTCAATATGAATATAATAACACACCTAAGGTAAGCACAACAAAGGGATGTATACTTCCATTAAGTGGTGTTTTTACCAACTACAGAACACCACTGTAGAGCTTTTGCTATTACTACTACTGTTTGCATAGTGTATTACTACTAGAGGCAAGTAAATAATAACTACACATAGTTATACAAAAAAGATTTCTTCACGTGAACGTTTTGAAAACTGCAAATAACTTGTTGAAGCAAACTCAACAGAACAAGCAGACAATCCAAACTAGTCAAACAATAAATACAAATCAAACACTAGGATTAGCCTTTTCAATTTTTAAATCACTGGAAACGATTTACAACCTACCTCGGTTATCGTCTGTTTTTGCTTTACCAAGGACAAACTGCAGAATGCTGGCTTATTTAGGTTCACTTGAACTTGCGTCAGTTTATTTTTTTTAGGTTGTCCAGCAGGTCCCTGTACACCGTCTTAACTGGCAATGGTAGAATCATCCACCACTTTCCCCAGTACTTCTGTTTTTGGGTGGTAATCATGGAACTGGTCTGGAATGCGGTGGAACTTTTTTGCAACCGACTCAATTTTGGTTTTGGCCAGCGGGCGAGAATTTAGAACAGGCAGAAAAACCATGGCATCATCAATCTCCGCAAGACCTGAAGATGGCGCTAAATGCAATAGTTCTTGCAGAATTGCTTTCTTGGTTTGAACAGGGTTAGTGCAGTATTGGTGGTTAAGTGGTTTGTAAGTGACAGAACCGCCACAGAATTCAAAACAGTAATAGTCTGTGAACCCTGTAGGCAGTGGCCTGAAGTACAAAAATGTGACGCATTAACAAAACACATTGTTTTCCTGAGTAACCCATTTTCAATTGACTCCAATGACTGAATTAAAGGCATCAGCAACCTGTTTGGGTTCATACAAGTTTTTTTCTATTTAAAGCCCTCTTGCACATCCATATCAGCTGATCTGGCTTCATGTGACTGTGTCCTGGCATCAGATAAAAATCAGCCACTCGATCATACAGGACAAGGCTCATACGGGCATCAAGCATTTGTGTGGTCTGACTTGTTTTGGCCGACAACTTTGACTATCATTTTTCACTCTTCAGTGTTGTTATGCAAGAGCTGTTGCAGAAATGTTGTATCAATGTTTGGTTGTATAAGATAATGGGAGGGCAGGGGGACAGCTTGACCCTAATCCTCACATTGAACAACAACCTTTTGGGGTGCTATCAAGTATGTATTAGGGAGAGAAGGCTCAGATTCACTTGGCCCCAAGCTAAATTCCAAATCAACAGGCAGACTAAGCTCCAGCGGGCACACTTCAGACACAGGGGTATCATCTGGAGCCCATGATTTCTGTAGTCTTTCACTGCATCACTCATAGCACACCTCTGTGCTATTGCATCTTTGAGATGTGCTTGTTTAGTCTGCTGCAGCTCTGCTTTTCTGTGTTCAGTTAAATCAGGAGATTTCAGCTGAATGTCAATCTGAAAACATGCATTGTACACATCAGTCTGAGTTCTGCCAATGTGTAGTCTGGGATTAAAAGTGGTGCTCATACTCTCGCCATCTATTGTATGAAAGTACACAGGCTTGTATTTTTTTTTTATATATAAATTTATTCGTTGCCACTTATTTTTTATTAATCTCCCAATTTGGAATGGCCAATTATTTTATTATGCTCAGCTCACCGCTACCACCCCTGCGCTGACTCGGGAGGGCGAAGATGAACACACACTGTCCTCCGAAGCGTTTGTCGTCAGACGACCGCTTTTTTTCACACTGCGGACTCACCATGCAGCCACCCAAGAGCTACAGCATTGGAGGACAACGCAGCTCTCGGGCAGCTTACAGGCAAGCCCACAGGCGCCCGGCCAGACTACAGGGGTCGATGGTGCGCGGTGAGCCGAGGACACCCTGGCCGACCTAACCCTCCCTCCCCCCGGGCGACGCGCCGCCCCCTGGGAGCTCCCGTCCTCGGTCGGCAAAGGAATAGCCTGGACTCGAACTCGCGACATCCAGACTATAGGGCGCATCCTGCACTCTACGCAAGTGCTTTTACTGGATGCGCCACTCGCTTGTATTTTATTACGTTCATCAACATTCTCTTTGTATAGCTTATTCTATGTCAGTGAACCGTCTTCGTGTATTAAATAGGTTTTCTGTGAGCGCAAGGAAATCCAGGATCAGTTTTCCAAGAATGTAGCTGATCACTAATGCTTGCTTATCGGCACCGGAAGCTGCATGCCATAGTGGAGCTCTAGGGGACTCGCCTTCCTCACCACACTTTGTAAGCCGGGCATCCCTCGATCCCCCTACATTAGACAGGAGTGCATCAACTTTAATCTACGAGAGACCCTGAGCAATAATGCTAAAATCATACCATCTACCTTTTTCTTGCTAGCTTTGTCTTTCTTTATATTGGTTTTATTAAACTGTTCTTCAAGATTGCTTGCTTCATCTTTACCTAACTTTTCTATTTGTTGTTGGCGTGTCTGACGAGTAGTATTTCATTTATGTTTTAACTGCGAGTGTCCACCTGCACACATAACAATTTTTGTTTAGCAGCAACAAGGAATATTCTTAGAACGTAATATGAATGGTACCACGGTACAACAGTACCCCAGGGTACCTGTCTCATATTTTAAATTTCTGAAAATTTTAATCAATCATTTTAGAAGTGACAACTTAGGAGTCATAGAGAAGTGTTAATATAACATATCCCTACTAACAGCAAACTGTCCCTACTCTTCCATATACCTAATTTTTCAAAGATGTTGTTCAACCACAATTAGCAGGCTTCGACACATCTATTGAGAGCTATGTGACTATACAGTATCTGGAGGTGACAAAGTTCAGACAACGACATGCAAAACACACTATGTTCAAAAGCCAGCCTAATCTGTTGTATCAACTTTTAATATTTCACAGTCTATGATTTCATAAGACTTAATCTAGACTGTCTCAAATAAGGGGCCACTGGCATGTTTCATAAGCCATTATGCTTTTCATTTGCCAACTGAATGGCTTACTTAGTAGATAGCATACATGGGAGGCTGTGGATCCCATTCCAAAATTAACACAGCATATTAACTGAAGCTGTAATTTTAAAATCCTTACTCATAGCAGGGATACCTGCTCCACAGTTCTTTGTGGATAACCCCACCTATAGCAATATAAAACTGCACCCTTTTTTTCTGAGCCCACTTTAATTACTAAACATAAAAAATACATAGACGCCATCTAATCTACTGGGATTAGAAAAATAAACAGTAGCAAGGTAGTATTGCCGGACTGTCAATCAAAACACAAATTTGCAAATCAGAGCTAATAGATTGTCTATCTCTAGGAGGGACGCAGAGCAAGAGCTCTGGCAATAGGTCAGTGTTAAGGTCATGTGACTGCTCTGCTAGCAGATGTGATACTAACCAGCGAATGGTAAAAATTCAGTATTTAAAAAAAAAACAAAAAAAAAACATGCTTTTGGGATATTAATTTGTTAAGTGTGTTCATACAATGTTGTTTTCACTTAGTTGTATTGAATGCATTTATACCATGCGTTAAGTTTTGAGATGCAGACGTTTTTTTTTTTTATAAAAACGTTTCATACTAAAAAAAATATAATTGATGCCTATTATTAATACGTTTTTGTGAATAATTTGAAGCTATTAATATGTTTCAATATTAAACTAAATGGAGTTATTAATCAAATTGATTAATCTCGTTATATAATTGATTTATTAAAATGTCTGGATACACGGTTACTTGTTTGATTACTGTTTTGTTCACAATCACCTTAAAATCATCTTAAAATAACATTAGAATATGTTTTGTTGGGAAATAATAATAAAAAAAAAAATTCAAATGTCGTGCACCAGGGCACAGTAAATCCAAGCAATGGATTTATCTTGTGCACATCATCCTGCATCATTTTAAAAACAACGCTGTTTATGTTTAGTAGTAATTTCTCAGTACAATCTTAATTTCTGTGATTTTTAATAAGTTAGTATGTTGTGTGTATGGTGTTCTTATTATAACAGAAATAATTTGGCCGAAACAGAACAATATGACATCACTTCTAATAATAAGAACCCCCCTGCGCACTGAGTAATAAAAATATGTTTTTAGTGCCAATTCTTAAGAAGGCTGCTATGGTAACATGCCACATGGAGTTGTTTTGTATTTACGTGGTACAGAAAAGGTTAAAAACAAGAGGAAAGTAATACAAATTAAAACTCTACTAGTATGGAGTAAAATTGTAAAAAATCACAAGGTGACTATGAGTAAGCAATTCTCTTCCACATGCTGTTATAGAAAACCAGCATGTGGTAGTGCAAGTCCCTGTTTTCTGTGTGCAACAGACAGCAACAGACCAAACAACCTTAATGCTCTGAAAAAGAAAGATGATACAAATTTAGAAATTTGCAACCCACACAAATTTTACACCTGCCAATTAAGCACTATCATTCCCTATAATTGTATTTAACCTTTAGCAGCAGTAAAGTTGTTATCTAATACAGTAACTAGCATTATAAATAGTATTAGATCATTAAATGCTTTTAATCATCTCTCAATACACATGTGCTTTTGACCTTCTGGCAGAGGGTGCTGGGCAATTAGTCTGCACAGTCCTTGTTGGCTGATTCTATAAATAAGAAGTTCCATAGTTAATCATTCTGTGCACCCTTGTTTGCATTCAAAGATTTGATAAAGACTGAGAAAGGCTTCTAGTCTGAAACTTGAATTTTATCAGCTTCTTATAGTATAATTAAGTGTTTTATAGTTATGGATGTTGTGTTAAGGACACAAGCTTTCACTATGCCACTCTGTGATCTGAATAGACACACCAGTATTACAAAAGGTTTCCTGTAAACAGTAGTGATTTATTACCATTCTAATATTGTTATTGTACCATCAGTGCCATACCACTGAATGATTGACACGAGAAGTGTTTCAACTGTTTTGGCGTGTGGCAGAGTGTTTTGCAGTGTGCAGGTGTACTAGTGATGTGATTATGAAACAGAAGACAGACAGCAAAGTTCACAATCCAAACGGGTTTTGTTTTTATAATCTTGGTCTGGCGACCACAAAGAATAATCCCAGGCAATACACATCAATGTGTATTGCACTGTTCCAAAACAATGGGTTGCAGTCTCGAAATAATAAGACACAGTTCGTAAACAATACACACAGTAGAACACACACAATAGTTCACAAGCCCAGAGTGAGTGCTATAGTGCTCGTGGTGAAATACAATTTATCCGTGTACAATGGTGCAGTGTTGTCCGGGTTTAATTCTGGCCTGTAGCGACAGCTCGGGATCGTGTTAGCCGTCTAATAATAACAAACAAGTAGATTTTTAGACACGACAAAACACTCACGATAAATCACAGTACTCGTTCCAGTTCAGCTTAACCATAGCAAAGGAACATATCACCTCGCTACTTCCCCTTTTGTACCATCAGTCACGCCTCCTTGGTTAGAAAGTGCAACCGTTTCTCCTCCAATCTGCGGTTGCCACATCGCTTCCCTTCCGGGTCGATGACTTGGTGTACCGTAGCTCCGCTCCCTTTCTAGATGGCCGACTTCAATTAACCCTGGGAATGAATTGTCAGGCCATCCAGTCCAGGGCACTCTGTTCCTTTTACACAGTGTTCTCACAGGTCGGGAGAGAGATTTATAACCAAGATTCACTATTTCTCTGTCACATAGAGGAATATATGATCATTCTGCTTCTAATTCCTCCAGCACAATATGGAAATCTGCAGCAATGTCTGGATGAATGCCTACATCCAATATAGAATATTTTATGATGCTACTGTAAGAAATTCTTTAATTGATAGTTTAGAATTTTGGTTGGTTGTTACAAGATCGAGGATTTACTATAAACACATAAGACACAAGGAATGTTTAATAAACAGTTGTATTTTATTAAGTACATAAATAATAAACAGAAATCACAACAGTCAGAAAGTCAATCTCCTAGTCTTTTAAGCATAAAAACAAGTCACAGCTCTCACCCTGCTTTTAAAGAGCTAGCAGGGCAAGTGAAATAGGACACCGTTTACACACACACACACACACACACACTAAACTGAAATGGTGCAGAAAACCCTAAAATGCATCAGACTGAGCTTACTAATAGTATAATGTTTAACAATGTAGCAAGTTCACATTAAAAGAAGTTCTTCATACAACAATATGAGGTAGATTACTTATAATTAACTTCATCAAGTTTCACTAAAAAGTTATTTTACACGCAAGGTATGCAAACTAAACAATTAATAGTTCAATTCTATGTGAATATACAATTCATTATTTTCATTCCATGAGAGGAAAATGCAACTGGAATTATACTCAACAGATCCTTGAAGCTTAGACTCTTGGTCTGCTGGTTTGGAACTCAATCTGTTGAAAGGTCCAGTGAAAGGTTCTCTGCAACAAAGTCTTCAATCCCCGACAGGATCAACAATTCACTCTGTCCTCTTCACTGAATCTTTAGCCACACATGTAGCCAGGCACAGTCTCTTTTGGATACTCTGGCTTACAGAAGACTCGGATTTGTTTGTCTGGTATAGCCTCTGTTGGTTTTATGGCAGTAGAAGTTCTCCAGCTGGGCCTCAGTTTCTTTGCCTTTGGTAGCTGACTCGCATGAAGCTCTCTTCCTCTTTCTTGGGTGTGTCCTTGGTCAGAGTTGCGGCTTTGCTTAGCAGAGTGACAGCACCTTGTTTAGCAATTGATGTTGAGCTCAAAATGTGTAGTTTTTAGGGCTGTATTAGAAGGTTCAAAGGTTCGTTCGGTAGCCAGGAATTCAAAGATTGCTTTAAACCTTTGAAGGTTTGTCAGACGCCATTCACGCACTGTGTGGTTTTTTTTTTTTCTGTTAAGAGAAATCGTTTGACAATGTGTGAATACTATAAATCGCACATTAAATGTCACTCACATGCAAAATTCGATCTTTTTATTTGTATAATATATATTACTTAAACAAAAGTTCTTGTATTAAAATCCAACCAAATCTTTATACGTAGCAACTCTCTATGTGCCGCTGCCGTGTATGGAGCAGGGTATGTGATCCAAAGCACTGGGGGGTACCTATAGCGGTTGTAGTGCTTCAGTAAAATATGTACTGAATACCTAGTGTACAAGACAGTGTAAGAGAAGTGCTATGGTATAATATGTTTGAAACACACAAAATATATGTTAACACTAATCATTTTAATTTCGAAAAAACTGAGCACCGTTCCGTCCCTACACCCTCCAGCCCGTGTTAACCAGAGGCAAATTTCTTCATTCACCATCTCGACAGCAAAGCGATAGCTTAAGCTGTATTGAAAGCAATGTCTTGAAACCCCTCTCCTGTTTGGGATTTTTTTTTTTGTTAAATCCCCAGACGACCAAAAAAAAGTGCAAGCGACTGTTGATGTATCATTGAGGTACATCCAATCTCTGGGGTCACTTTGCAATCATCTTCTTCTTCTTCTTCTTCTTCTTCTTCTTCTTCTTCTTCTTATTAATAATATTTTTAGTCGTAGTAAAATGTGACTGTGACCGATAACCTGCTTGGAACGGTGACTTAAATTAAGTTTGTTTTGCCTTAGTCTGCTGCAGTTAGTGCTGCTGCAGTGCAAGCTTACTCGCAAGCTACATCAATATAAATTAACAATGTGTATTTTTATTTTTATTTAAATTATAGAGACATGATTACTGTTCTACTTAATGTATTTTTAAACTACATAGGAATGTTTTATTCCATTTATATGGCTTACCTGTAAAATAATAGGATTTTCAATCAAATATAAAAGGTTCAAACCTTTGAAGGTCAAAATGTACCCTTCGTTGCAGCCCTAGTAGTTTTGCTTGGATATTTAATCTTTTCTCTGTTAAGTAGCTCCCCGCATTAAGTCATTTGTGTATCTTGCATCTTAAGACTCACAGCCCTTTGATGTTTAATGTCCTCTCCCACTGTGGACATACATGCTTTATGTTTTCCTTGCCATCAAATAGCTTGTTGTTGCAGTTGTGATTTATCTGTACATAAGTCAACTGTCCTCCCAGAGTCTAATCCAGCCCAGATGCCACCTAGCCCTGGTCACTTAGTTCACTGGTCACACAGTTCAGTCTGTCTAAGAAAGGGGCCCACTTTTCTCAAGACACAGCGATTTCATTAATTAATCCAGTTACATTTCTAATACACTGTTAGGTATTAATATTATATTCCGGGAATATGCACCACAATATATTAATATTAACAGCAATTATGTTAACTCATTATTCTTAAATCAGTAAATACTTTGATCGCCTTCATTTTCAAAAAAGCTCAACATGAGCTTATTCATTTCAGGTTTGTTGTTTGTTTTTTGTTTTTATTACTGATATGCTTTAATAAGACAAGGTTGGTCACTGGTGCATACTGAAATCATACATTGCTACTGATTAGGAGGCAATAAACAAGGCGGCTGATTTTTTATTTGGTTGGCTGCCTTTTAGTAGACTTACAAGCTAACCATAAAGCCATAGGTTAAAACAAATTGAAAAGGGGCCACAAGCAAAGAAGAACTCTTGTGTCACAAAATGACAGCTATTTTGTAAAGAGATTTGCTGTTTCTTTTACAGCCTGGCAACATGAAACAAAAACCTGTTATTTCCTGATTTCTTGACATTGCTTTGCTTAGTTATAAACATGCATGAATTGATGAATACATGTTTATGGAGTCATGGCCGTAACTAACTATGAAGATACCGAGGTTGTGTCCTTGGTTGGTTTTTCGCATCATAAATGCTGATGCTCATGTTAAAATTCTGGTAAAGTACATAAAGACTCCTTAATTTTCTCTGGTGATTGGCCGTGTAACATACATTTTGAGGTTGAATAGCAAATATCAAGCAGTCAAAACAGCGTTGCAAAAAAAATATTGCATTTTCGGCGCCAAGCAGTAACAAAAATCGGCAGGAAAATCTGTACAAATCTGATGAGAACATGTTCAGCAAGAACGCTCCACTGCTTCTTCCTACACTGGAGGTTCGATGTTGAAAAATGAGGTATTTGAATAAGGGCTATATTTTATTATAATGGCTTTTTTTGTTAAGCAGCGGTTATTTTATTGTATTGATTAAGTTACTATAAGAGTCCAGGTCAGTAAGTAGGGTGGTCAAACGAAATTTTTGATTTCAACAAACAAAATCTAAGGTTACGGTCAGCTGGCATCAGAGGTCTAGTCTTTGATCGGGGCTGGCTGAGCCTCAACATTCCTTCTCCCCTCCCAGAATGAGCACTGGAATGGCCGTGTGTGCTGCGCATAAGGGGGAGGATATGTGGCAGAGTAGGGGGAGGAGAGAGGAAGATGTAGTGAGGTGTAGTACAGGACTACATCCTCCAGAATGCCTCAGGCTGATTGGCTCTGAAGCCAATAATGAGGGACACCTGCCTGTAATTTAGGTAGGCAAGTATATAAAAGCAGGTTGTAATGTTTGTTATCTGTCTGTGTGAAGGCTAAGGCCTGTGTGCAGCCAGTCTATGTATAACCTGTGTTTGTTTGTTTTGGAATGTAGTAAAAAGTGCACCAAGGCGCTTAACTGCAGTTCTGTGTCTGGGTCTACTGTTTAAAGGGCACAAACCAGCCATGACCTGTGGGCTTTACCACAATTCGTAGAATTAATCAATCAAAAGATCAAAGGGTGGCATCACAGAAATGTTTTAAATAAAGACAAATTGGTTGGGGGACTCAATTTTTTAGTTATTAAAAATAAAGAAACAGAATTTATTTTATTTTTTACTCCAGAATCATGACCTTTCTTTTTGTTCCCCTATGTCAGCCAACAAGATGTTGTTCTGAGTTATATTAGCACCAGATGACATCAGGAAAATGTACATAGTTTCCCAGAAACCGTGGATGAACTTCATGCAGTACTAAAGAACAGACTTCAGCTACAACAAGACTTTATACTACAATATGAAGATCCATATTTTAGTAATGAACATTTCAGATCTACAGTACCCGCAGAGAAGGCAACACTGAAAGTAATTTTCCATTTCTTACCAGAGTCAGATCTATCAGACTTTACCCTGGATACGGCAAGTATTACTTCATCCCCATCATCTGGTGAATCATCCTCAGTAAGAGTAAACACACGCTCGCAGCAGTGGCCTGTAACATTCATCATACCAAGCTTCTCACATGATAATGAATATAGAGGCTCGGACAAGGAAATGAGGCATACGATAAGGATGGTTCCCTTTTGACCACTTCTAGAGATATGAAGAAGGAGATTCTGGACAATATTTCAGAAGCTATCTGTGCGTATAAGGCATATCCATCGAATGAAGAAACTGAAACCGTAGCAATAGCTTTGACACAAAAACATCCGTGTCTTAAATACCCTGGATCCGTAACAGGTTTGCATGGTTGGAAAACCAGTTTTTAATTAAAAATAGGCAACTTCTGTCAGAAACTGCACATGGCAGGATGTAGAGAGCTTACAGTAAACCGTGTAAAGAGGCAGCCCAGTGAAGAGAGGTGTAAAATAAACCAGTGTCAAGAAATCCAGGAGAGCGGAAATACATTTTCTACTGGATCACCTTTAGGAGGAAGATCCAAACACTCTAGAAAAGGAGAGAAATATTTTGCAGGATGAGATGAAGAAAAATTATTTGAATTGGATTTTCCTTGAGAAGAAAGGAAATAATTGAGGATGAGCCACTTGTGTCAGAGATCAAAAGTAGATGGCCTGCTTTGTTTACTGTGAGACAGGTACAGTGTGATTAATTTAACATTAGAACTTCAAAGAGGCCATAACAGAACTCAATAACGTATCCTTACAAACAAAAATTGGGTTATTGAGGTGGTCATTTTTTTTATTATGCTGTTGTAGGTTTATAAATTAACATGTGTTTTTAAACAGGTAACAAATCACTATTGTTTTTAAAATTGTAATTTTACTGGTCAGTTTTCTAGTAGTTATTGATCTAACAAAGCTAAGTAACATAGTGCTAACCAAATGAGTACACTGTGTTTAATTGCGTTTTCCACTTAGTATATTTTATAGGCTTGAATTACTAGTATGGACTTTTCTTCATCCAGTGTTATAGGTAAGTGCATAATTCTCTTGGCTCAAAACAACACTCTTTGCTGCACTCAACCAACATTTAAGAAGAATACTGGCACTCTACAGAATGAAGAGTGGAGGTCTTGGAAAGAATCAGTCTTCTGGAATCTCTTGACAAAGACGTAAGTATTTGGTTAAATATCTGGTATAGTGAAACCTTTTCTATGGACTATCTGTAGAATATATTACTACACTACAAGTTACAAAAAACACCAATTGGTTTCACCAACAGTGTGCCAAAATCAATGTCATTTTCACTTTAACCTACTTCGTAAATTTAAATGTAAACAAACAAGTATAAAATATCATTAAAACTATATATACATATGTAACATGAGCTTACTCCCCATCACAGCTGAAACAACCATGTGGCTTGTAACCTTGTCCCTAATCCTTTTATTACAGAATATCAATTAGAGCAAGAGAGCAGCTGTTTTGCAAGGCCTTCCATATTTCCAGAGAGAAGACCCCTCTCATTTTTTTTACAAACGTCTGGTAAGGTTTCCTTTGTTCTATTCTGATTTAGCATATTTCATTATATCATGATGAATTCCATTCTGTAATTTTATGTTATTTTCTTTAACAGACCTACATGTGGTAAAAAAAATACAGATGGTACTGGCAATTGAATTTTAGATGATTGTGCATGTTGTAAACTTAACACACATGCACACACACCAATACACACACCTATATATGTGTGCTCCATAACTGAGTAACAGTAAATTATATCAAAGTATATGTATTTATTTTGCATTGTGTTTGATATAGATAACTGATCCTGAGGAAAACACGGTAAAGGGTGTGAATTGGAATACTGACAGTGAGAGAAGACAATGAGGCTCTAGACAAAAAAAGGATATTATCAATGTTGCATGGATAGTCGAGGAACATCTGTGTGATGTGCAAAACCCTGTAGCTGTGCTATTTGGCCTTCTGTATCCACTACATATTGATTGCCCTAGGGCTCTGAGGTACACTTCTGAAGTTATCCAGACGGTTTCCATGAATCTTGGAGACAAATGTTCAGCAAAAGTTCAGAGCCACAAAAAACAGAATTTTCAGTAAAAGGTGGGGTGCAATGATTTTGCATTTTTTTCAGAATTCACTTGTATAGTACTGTTGGTAGGTCAATAAAAGTATCAATGTGTAGTTTTAATGTATAGGTTTTAACGCTAAGTGTACAAAAAACAACTGTGAAGTTGACACCTCTATGAAAAGTCCAGCTCACTCGAAGCTGCGGCTAATTTATGCGTGACGACACACCAGGACAAGTTGCCATGGAGATCCGACGCGCTCTGTGTCTATTGCTTGGCTTTTAAAAAGCCTATAGTGAAGAAACAAGAGGCTGTTTTGTTTGGCTATTTTGTACGGAGTTCCTGAGCTGGAGAACGCACCTTTTTTTTTGTTCTTTGTGTCTCGAAACAAAGACGGTAGAGTCTGTATTCTTTTTTGTTTATTTGTTTATGTTTAAAGGGTGCCAGCCGATCGAGTGACTAAGAACCTTTGCAGAGAGGCATAGCCTACATAGACATGAAGGTTATCGGGTTGTGTGTGTGATGCTGTGTAATTGACTGTACTATTATGTAAAGTCTGGTGTTACCTCAAGTAAATCCTATCACTATTGAACATCTTATTATGAAAAAAATGTAACAATAACTAAAACTTTCAGAATACTTCAGGGTCTATGTCTTGCTTTTACTGTGAACCTGAGCAATAAACACCCTTTTTTGTTGTTTTGTATACTTCCTATCAGTCACTGATGTTCTGCCCAGTTAAATACCCAAAGGGAGATAATTGGAGGTCCCTCACCTTTATTGAGGCTGGCGTAGTCGAAACATACAATTGATAAATTAAACTCTTATTTGATTAATAACTCAATTCCACTAATGTGCTACAGCAGGGATGCATACATGCAACAATCAAGCGATATTCTTCAAAATAAATTCACTGTCTGAATAAGGATGCTTGGCACAAGCTTTTCACTAAAAGCAGGCGTGAAAATACTGCCAAGAAACAAATTCAAATTAAAAAACCTGAAACTCTGACACAAAAAAAAACCTGTCATGTGCTACTCTACCATCAACAGACTACAACAAACCACAGAAGAGAGAAGCAAGTGCAAATGTAAACAAGCTTTTTTTTTTACATTGTGAAGCCAATATAAATGAAGCACAAGAACAACATTTGTGATCTGTTTGATTTAAGATGCTAAAAACATCCGAACCGGTAACATCTTTCACTTCTGTCCTCCATCTACTGCATTTGTTTACAACAGTGGATGTCCTGGTGTGATGTCATGCAGCGCACTCTTCCGGGTAGAGGCCTCGAAGGTTTTTGAAAACTTTATAAGTAACAAATGTGAATGAAACTTTCAGGACATGTATAGAAAGTTTAGCTGCACTCAACAATGACTTTTGTCATTGCACCCCACCTTTAAAGATAGTATGGCCAGGTGAGAAAAAAAAAACAGTACTTACTTACATTTTATTTTAGTAGTTTGTTGCATAGTGCTCCATATACTGGAGCTCAAATTTCCAAGACTTAGATATGCAAATGTATCTGTCTCAAGAAGGACTTTCCATGTGGTCTAGGTACACTGTGCAGCTCAGTGGGTCACTTTTGGTCTATTACTAAAAGGGTAAAGGTCAACATAAGACCATACTCACCAAAGTGACTCATTAAGCCGCGCTGCTCTCTGTGTACCGAGCCACAAGAACAGTTTGTTAAATAGAAACATTATAAATATGTTATAAATTATGTTGACAGTTTTTCCAAGTAATTAAATCTTCATCATGCTGCCTTAACTGTATTTCACATTTTGTTTTGTTTTGCTTCTTTTCAATTCTTGTTCAAACAATAACAACATAATTGGAACTGTTCTCTGTGCGTCATAGCGCATCACTGGACTTTGTTGTTTTCACCTGCATCCATCACACACCTGTTTATGCTGCCTCTAATTAAGGATTGCTACTGATTCATCTTGCCCGCCGCACACAGCCCGACTCAAGCCATCCCGACTCATCTCATCTGATTCTGCGATCAGGTGTGCTCAGTTTTGGTTTGACGTCACAACTGAGTTTTTCCCACTGCTAAGACTGAATTAGACGGACCTCAACTAGATCCTGGTGATTACTATGTATGCAAATGTAATTAATACTGCCCTGTACACATGTTTGTATTAACTTATCCCAACATAGCGACCCTCACATTATGCATGGCATCGAATGCTGATTAGACGGCGGAGACAGCGCTGTGAGGCAACCAAAAGAAGCGCTTAACCTATTAATTAATTGACCATTTACAGCGCGACTGGCGTTTTTTCTCAGCGTGTAGATCTAGGAGCTTATGATTTGTGACCTATTGGAGATCGACGCACCGGTTACTTCTGTTTAGCGCAGTAAGAAAATATAGACTGCCAGTAGATTGATAATAAAAAAGGTAAATTGATCATTTACCTTTGATTAGTAAACGCCTAAAAAATACTATTCAAATGTGCACATATCTGGTATTTTTTTAATTCAGGACACTCAGAGCAATTCAAGACTAATGTATTTTTACCTGTGGAACTAAAGCTGTCAATATTCCGCCATCTTGTATGACAAGTTACATGACAAGCTACGTCACTTAAACCTGCTTCACCATTGGTTGACACCCTGTGGCAGGCTGGCTCGCAGTGGTGAATTGATGACGTCACGGACCAGGAAGAAACTGAATCACAAAACAATGGATGGGCGGGTGAAGCTGAGTGCAACGGCACTCAGCGTATTTATTAACCAAAACAAACAAAACAAAAGATTTAAACAAAACAGAAAACAAAAAGGCGTTGGCCAAACAAATAAACAGACAAACAAGTAAGTGACGTGCTGGCTAAACCAGCACGCTTTTAGCAATTGTTTTCTTGTACCTCTCTATCTCCCCGTACTTCCTCTCTGCATCCAACACTCAACACCGCAGCACGGACAGCTGTCGGTTCTTATACTCTGGCCGAGGGGTTAACTAGCTATTAATTATCTTATTACCCTCGGCCACAGTCTGCATCGTTTGGTAAGGATGCATGACTGTCAGCTAGTTAAATAATCAGTAGCTGATCAGTCATGCATCCTCACGGGTTTTTAAATATACATATAAAGACGCGGGCGCTTTTACCCGCGCCGCAAACAAAAATACAAATAATAATAAATAGGGCGGGACACTCCGCCACACATGCCCCCTGTGCGCAGCACACATGGCCTTTTCGCCACCTCCCCTTATTCCCTAAAGTCCCGCTAGCAGTCCCGGCGCAGGAACAGGGGCAGCAACGGGCCAAAGGTGGCGGCCACGGTGGGATGTCCTCCTCCCACCCAAACAGCCGTAGCGCTCCAATGGCCCAGCGCACAGGCCGGCTCCTCTGGCCAAAAATTTTTGGGGTGGTCTCCAGACCTGCCCCCTTCTTCATGGCCGGCAGCTCCCCTCCGTGGGGCTCCGCCACCCTCTCTCCTGCAGCGAAATTGCTGCGGGGAGCTGGTCTCCTGGCCTCCCCCTTCTTCATGGCTGGCAGCTGCCCTTCATGGGGCTCCAGCCACAGTATTTCCTGCCGCGAAAGTGCGGCTGGGGAGCTGGTCTCCTGACCTCCCCCTTCTTCGTGGCCAGCAGCTGCCCCTCATGGGGCTCCAGCCACAATATTTCCTGCCGCAAAGTGCGGCTGGGGAGCTGGTCTCCTGACCTCCCCCTTTCCGTGGCCGGCAGCTCCCCTTCATGGGGCTCCAGCCACAGTATTTCCTGCCGCATGGCAGGACTGGTAGCGACCCCAGGCAAAACAGGACCCTCGGGAGGCGACGGCAGCAGCAGCGGACCCTCGGGAGGCGACGGCAGCAGCAGCGGACCCTCAGGAGGCGACGGCAGCAGCAGCAGTAGCGGACCCTCCGGAGGCTGAACTCGGGAGGGGAGCCCCTGGCCATGGAGGCGGCAGCGGGAGCTCCACTTCTCCCTCGCACCCTATAACTGGTGGCTCTCCAGGCGATGCGGAGCAACAGGCAGCCCCAGGCGATCGCGGAGCAACAGGCAGCCCCAGGCGACGCGAAGCAGGCATCCTTAGGCGGTGCGAGGCAGGCATCCTAGGCGGTGCGAGGCAGGCATCCTTGGGCGGTGCGAGGCAGGCATCCTTGGGCGGTGCGAGGCAGGCATCCTTGGGCGAAGTGAGGCAGGCATCCTTGGTAGGTGCGAAGCAACAGGCATCCTTGGGCGGTGCGAGGCAGGGCAGGAGCAGTCCTTCCCATAATGGTGGATGTGGAACCAGCAGGTATTCACCCTCTGCTGGTGGAGGTGGAGATGGAGCCAGCAGGTATTCACCCTCTGCTGGTGGAGGTGGGAGGGGCAAGCAGTCCTCCCACGGGGTTGAGGCGGAACCAGCAGGTATTCACCCTCTGCTGGTGGAGCTGGGAGCGGCAAGCAGTCCTCCCACGGCGGTTGAGGCGGAACCAGCAGGTATTCACCCTCTGCTGGTGGAGCTGGGAGCAGCAAGCTGTTCTCCCATGGCGGTTGAGGCGGAACCAGCAGGCATTCACCCTCTGCTGGTGGAGGTGGGAGGGGCAAGCAATCCTCCCACGGTGGTTGAGGCGGAACCAGCAGGAATTCACCCTCTGCTGGTGGAGCTGGGAGCGGTAAGCAGTCCTCCCACGGCGCTTGAGACGGAACCAGCAGGCATTCACCCTCTGCTGGTGGAGGTGGGAGGGGAAAGCAGTCCTCCCACGGCGGTTGAGGCAGAACCAGCAGGCATTCACCCTCTGCTGGTGGAGGTGGGAGGGGCAAGCAATCCTCCCACAGCGGTTGAGGCGGAACCAGCAGGAATTCACCCTCTGCTGGTGGAGCTGGGAGCGGTAAGCAGTCCTCCCACGGCGCTTGAGGCGGAACCAGCAGGTATTCTTCCTCTGCTGGTGGCTTGGGTCCTAGGGCTGTGGAAGCACCGACTTCCCGCTCTTGGGCTAGGGAAGCACCGACTCCCTCTTTGGGCTGTGGACGCACCGACTCCTCCCTTTGGGCTGTGGATGCACCGACTCCTCCCTCTTGGGCTGTGGACGCACCGACTCCTCCCTCTTGGGCTGTGGACGCATCGACTCCTCCCTCTTGGGCTGTGGACGCACTCGGACTCCCCCTCTCGGGCTGTGGGACGCTCGGGCTCCTCCCACTCGGGCGTAGGGACGCTCGGGCTCCTCCCACTCAGGCGTAGGGACGTTCGGGCTCCTCCCACTCAGGCGTAGGGACGTTCGGGCTCCTCCCACTCAGGCGTAGGGACGTTCGGGCTCCTCCCACTCAGGCGTAGGGAGACGGCAGCAATGGCTCCTCTCCCTCTGGTGCTGGGGAAGGCAGCGATGACTCTTCTCCCTCTGGCACTGGAGAAGGCAGCGATGACTCATCTCCTCTGGCGCTGGAGATGGCAGCGGCTGGGCTTTTCCCGATGGAGCTGGAGATAGCGGTAGCCCTGCCATATCTGCAGCCAGGTAGCGGATTACCATGTCCGCAACCTCCGCGAGGGACACTGGGCAGTGTTGCTTTTCCCAGGCTTCCCATCGCTCTCCATCTCTGGCCCACAGGAGGTTGATCACATCGGGAGGGCCTCTTCAGCATTCCTCCCAGGCTCCACCAGCCAGCCCCAGATTCCCTCAGAGGAGAGTGAACTCGTCTTAGCCAGCGGGCCCTCTCCCCTGACGCCGGACGCTCAGGCTCCTCCATCTTCTGCCATGCGTGGCTCTGGCTGAGTGGAAGATACCTTACCTCGCCACACAGGAAGCACCACCCTTCCTCATCCAGACAGGCAAGGCAAACATCCGGCGTAGTAGAGACGCCGACGGGACCTGTGACCGGCCCGCTGCTCTTGATGCGCCACCTGCTGCTGTTGCTGCTTTCTTCGCCGCTTCTTCCCATTTTTTTTTTTTTTTTTCAAACACAAAAACACTTTTCGAAAAAATAAAAACGCCCTTTGTATTCCTGGTCCGCTCCTGGAGGCGCTTTGTCCCACGCAGGACACCATATGTGGCAGGCTGGCTCGCAGTGGTGAATTGATGACGCCACGGACCAGGAAGAAACTGAATCACAAAACAATGGATGGGCGGGTGAAGCTGAGTGCAACGGCACTCAGCGTATTTATTAACCAAAACAAACAAAACAAAAGATTTAAACAAAACAGAAAACAAAAAGGCGCTGGCCAAACAAATAAACAGACAAACAAGTAAGTGACGTGCTGGCTAAACCAGCACGCTTTAGCAATTGTTTTCTTGTACCTCTCTATCTCCCCGTACTTCCTCTCTGCATCCAACACTCAACACCGCAGCACGGACAGCTGTCGGTTCTTATACTCTGGCCGAGGGGTTAACTAGCTATTAATTATCTTATTACCCCTCGCCACAGTCTGCATCGTTTAGTAAGGATGCATGACTGTCAGCTAGTTAAATAATCAGTAGCTGATCAGTCATGCATCCTCACGGGTTTTTAAATATACATATAAAAGACGCGGCGCTTTTACCCGCCGCAAACAAAAATACAAATAATAATAAATAGGGCGGACACTCCACACACCCTTATGACTAATCGGTCTCAGTCAGTCTTGGTCGGCAACCGCCGCACACAGAGTGTTTGAAGTTATGGAAGAATATATTTTATAATGACTTTAATATATAATTTAGTGTACAATTATGCTGGACAAGTTTGAATTATTATTATTTTTTGTCTTTAGAAGCATAGCAATGTGAATTCAGTAAAACCTGCAGATTACATTTCCTGGACAGTTATGACAGGTATTTTGTGTTATTTACAGCAATGGACAGTTGTGCTAAGTTTCAAGGACATGGGAATCTGAGCCCGCTACCCGATTCTAGCTCATAGAACAATCAGTTAAAAGACAGTTTCAGTCAGTTAAAAGCTTAGCTATGGCAGCATGTTAATGTTTCAAGATCTGTTGTCAGATTGGTAGTAGTAACCTGAGTACACTTTGTCAAATAGTAAAAGACACAGAATTAATTGATGGTTTGCTTCTGCTTCTGTTAGTCTAGTCTTGGATCACTACTTAAAATTAAGACATAAATGACTGTGAAACTGTCATGCTATTTTGGATAACACTGCCATGGGTTACATGTGTCTCAACTGCTAATCACACAGAAGGCCGTGTTATTGAGTGGTTCCAATAACAATGTTATTAACCCAGCATTGGTGACGTGCCCAAAACTAAAGTCGGTAGTGATGTGTGGATCGAAACTGGATGTTGTTGGTAGTTTTTGCAAGTGATGTTACCAAACTTGATAAGGTGAGCATTTCAACAAGATCAGCAGTGATCTCAAAGTGTTTATTTAGGAAATATTAAATCTGCATTATGCTGCCTTAACAAAATTATTATGCCCTTTAATGTACAGTTATGCTGGATAGTGTTTCCTGAATTGTATGGAATAGTTCATGGAACTAAGGATATTAAACTCACCAAATTTACAAAAAGTAGTACTTACCAATAAGTTGCTGTCAAAACTAAATTCTAATTCTATAGAACATAAAATTACCATGCTGTGGCAGTGTGCCCCGCTCCTGTGTGTATTTTATGTGTATCTGTTGTATGTAGTGTGTTATTGTTGGTGTATGTATAAGTGCACAGGATATAATGTGGGGTTATGTAGCACAAGTGTTTTAAATGATAGTTGTATTTAGGCATGGGGATTGCACAATCACTTCATGTGCAGATACAATGTGTATTACTATGTGAGCACAGGGAGTGCACAAATTAGTTCACATGCTGGGATTCTAGTGAATGATTAATTAGTAATTGAATCCTGGCATATATATATATATATATATATATATATATATATATATATATATATATATATATATATATATATATATAGGTGCACGTTTCACTCATTCAGGGTTGTGTGTTCGAGAGTGGAGAACGGAGAGAGAAAGTAGGAGTAAACTTTAAAAGTAAAACAACAAATGCTGCTCGTGCGGGAGGACTCGCACGATACTTATTTTGGGGTTCGTCCACCGTTTGTTTGTCTGGGTATTTGTTTTGGCCGCTGCACCGTTTGTTTTGTCAAACATCGCAAGTCACATTTCACTGACCACTATGTGTTTGTTCCAGGCCTGACGTCACCACCAGCCAGCCTGTCCACACATGCATATTCAGCTTTTAGCCTTATATCCCAACTACCCCACCCAAGTAAAACAAACTTTAGTAAACACATGTAATTAAATTTACTCAACTTAAAGTTTCATGTTGTACACATTTACTGTTTGTTGACAAATCAAGAGTTAGTTTACAAAACTTAAATTAACTTAAGTTAGCAACTCTGTTAAAACTTAAACGATTTAAGGCAGCCAGTTACCTGACCTATACAGCCAAATATAAATTACAAATATTTCCTCTCTGACCAAAACCCCCTCTCACAACTGGTTGCAGACAGCAAACAGGTTTCTTCATATGGTATTTATTTATGTATTTTATTTTTTGTATGTATTTGATTGATTGATTTCCTGATGTATTTCTTTATACAGCAGATTAATCTGACAGCAACTTGATGTTGGCAGGCTTGTTCTGGTGTAGATCTTTGCAGGCTCTCCTGACTATCCTGTTTGGTCTTTGTTATTGGGTTGGACACTTGACTGAAGAACAATGACAAAGTAAAAACTGGTGATCCACCACAGTATTTCATTTTCTGACAGCACAAAATAAAATGTAAAGGAAACTTTTGTTTTTGAAAAGAAATACATATCCCTGATTTCCACAACTCTATGTCTAGCCATACAGTGTATATCATCCAGCAAATATAAACATTTACTGTGGTTAACACTCTTGAGAAGAAATAGTGATATTGAAACTGATGAAGACTTGCAGGAGTCATATTTTCTTGAGTAATTTACAGGGCCTGGATTCAGTTTAACATTTACCTGCTATTATTTCCTGATGATCAAGCTTGCTTTTGTGCAGTGTAGAGAGATTTACTGATACCGTGAATAATTAATAAAATGATCTCCGGGGAGGAGGAAGTAATTACAGGTATGGAAATACAAGCAAAATGCCAGGCTTTGTGGGGAATCAAGAAGATGGATGCAAAAAATGATTGCTGGGCATAGTGTAATTAACTGTGGATGGCTGCTTTCCTCTACAATAATTGTTATTAATTGTAAAATGTCTACACAGGTTATAGGCAATTTATCTACAGTATGAGGGTGTGCTGAGAAGAACGTTTCGATATAAAAATTAGCTTATTATTGCTTCTTTTCAATAACATTTTGAGTCCTGTGGCAGCTTCAAAATATAATTTTAGCTATACCTTAAGGTACAATTAGTGCCGTGCCTTAAAGGTGTACACTGTTAGTAACTAAGGAATTAAAATCAATTGCTGTGTCAATCACCTGTCCCATGCTTTCAATAAAGCAGGCTGGCACAGCATCTGTTACAGCATCTTTTAAACAGGAAAGGGATCACAGGGAAGCAAATGGAGAAGGCGCACACTTTTTTCTTCTAATTTCCATGGATATACAGAGGGGAAAATACAGCATTTAGTGTGTGATGTACTTGACCTGAATAGAGAATGCTTTTGTTGTGGTGAGGGGTAATTAATCTGACATCACCAGATTATAATCAGGGTCAGGGTTAGTCTACTAATCAGGGATTCGTTTTGGGATAGTAGATCCCACACCAGTATAGATAGGTACATGAGCGGCACCTTTTATTTGCAGTGTTTTTCGTACATTTTGTTGTATGTCCTCCGTGCGCTACCATTGTTGGTATTCATTGGTGAGCTGTCTGTGTGCTTGTTGCTGGGAATACAACCTGCGTGCCTGCGGGGCGTATCAACCACAGCCTCCGTCTCAATCTCCTGCCTGTAAATCAGCACAGAATAGGCATCCACACGTCTCTACACTGTTAGAGGGTGGAACGGAGCGACCGCACAGTCTGGTTTTGCTTTCATAATTCTAGGAAGAGATTACATAACAATTGGGCTTCTTAGAAAGTTAAAAGTCTGAAAGATGTCCTCTTACTCCACATTCCTGTTGTATATGCGCATTTATTTCTGCAATTTGAAGCGGTTTTGTTGAAACAACAGAACCGTCAGTACCAAACCAATTGAATCAGGAGGCACAATATACATAATCAGAGTTTATAATCTAAAAAGAAAAATGGTGATAAAAGTTAGAGATCATCCTACAGTATTGAAACATAACAAAAATATGCCTTAAAAACAAATTATAATAAAAATAGACCCTAACCATAATGCCACATTTCTAATCTCCCATTAAAAACTTCTTTCTTTTTTCATAAAAATAAATTTGCCAACACGTTATATTAGCATTTACAATTCTCTCACAGTACTGAACGCACATAATTGTGTGCAAATGTGTGTCACTTTTTTATTACACCTTACAACACATTGACCTCCCTTATTCTTCGGATGATGACATTGTATGAGTGAGAGAGGGAAGGAGGAAGACTACCACACACAAACTAAGCAATCCAAGACCTTGCGGTCTTAAAGAAAATCTATGGTTCCTCGTTCTGAATTCTGTATCTGCCAGGGCTCTGTTTATTAGTATGCATCCAGTAATAATCTCCTGGAACTCCCTTGTTGCTTTTAACAGCACAGTGTTCTCTACAGCAGCGTGGCAGGTGCCTGACAGTACACGGTAAATAGAGTAACACTGGCACTACAAAGAAGGTTCTATCAAATGAGTAATTAAGCTTCAGTGCCACATGCATGCCTAGCTAGCTAGCCACAATTGAAATACAATACTGTATTAACGGGTACCTGCAAAAACACAGACCTCACAGGCTGTGGGGGTGTTTGCTTAAGATATTATAGATGAAGCTGTAATTGGAGAAAATGCCATTTGTTTTTCATGTAGTAAACCGTTTTGTAAAGTGCATTTGTAAAGTTGTGCTTGTTTTAAGTAGTTGATCACACCTGTATTGATTGGCACTAACTGATTGTTTATTGTATTGAGTATGACTTGTCTGTTTTAAAAATATTTTATTTCTGTATTTGTATTTTTGTATTGTAATACATTTTATTGTTTTGCTGCTACCTTTCTTGGCTAGCTGTCACTTTTAATCTCAATGTGATTTCCTAGTAAAGTTTTAATAATAAATAATAATAATTGTAACTGTTGCTACATCACAAAGATAATTGGGTTTGGTTTTTACTATTCACTGTTTTACTTATTGTTTTCAACTTAGCGGACCCTTTTAAGCTTTAACATTAATCAAGTTCCGAAACCATTAAATCAGTTTTATTGACACTCCAGAATATCACTTCTCGGTACAATTACGTGTATATTTGGTTGAAAAAAAACAAACAAAATTAGGCTGCTGAGATGCTAAGTAAACTGGTAATGGTATGTGAAATCTTTCAACAATTATTAGGTGGCTAGTTCGATTACAGACATGGTCCAAGCTGATAGGAATTCGTATCCATTGTCTGTGAAACGGGTCTATTGCCCTTTGGTTCAGCCCACTTCCTGGTAAAGGGTTATCTATATTACAAATCCATAGAAATCCAAGAAAATCTGCTTATTTGTGCTTATCTCTGGCCCAAGGACTTTAGCCCCCTTTTTTATTACCAAATAATTTAAAATCATTTCAATTGTTTAATAAATACCATTTTATTCAATTTTTGTCTCTCACGTTTTCAAACTTCAAGGAGTTTTGCCACTGCCTTGGTTTAATGTTTCACTGCTCTTGTGTCATTTCTAAACTGAGAACAATGTTTGTCTTTGCGAGACGGGACACTGCTCTTTTAAAAAAAATCAACAAGATTTTAATGCATTGTGGCAATACATTTTTTATATCCCACAAAACAGACCTAATTCACAGTAAGGGTAGTGAAAAGATTTTAAAAAAAAAAATAAAATAACACATGTGGAAGCTATGAATTAAAATAAAGGAAGAATGAAACAATAAGAGGTTAAAACTATCAAAGGGTTCACAGCCCTCTTATCTAAACCACTCGCACCAACTACTGTAGGAATTCAGCTGCCGTAAGAACTGTCTACCAAAGGTCTAACCATGCACAGAATTATATCTAAATGCTTTCTAACTGAGGACACACATGCTGTTTGTCTGTGCTTATTGTCTGAATTCAATACAATTAAAGTTCTGTTAACTGTGGTGGGCTGTGCTGAATTGTGAGGTTGTGATTATTATTGTTCAAATGAACGGCTCCAGGCCTACACGATAGTATAAATTGGGAAACAGTGTCTTAGAACGGCAGCCGTTTTAAGCGCCAGCCGTATAAGGGCCGTGCGTTCAAGGGCAGTCTGTGCTGTGGCAGGTAGAGTGAGGACAGGTAGAGTGAGTACTTTTTCCAAACTGCATCAAGTAGGCCTCATCCCTACTCTAACACCAAACATCTGGATCCCCTGGACAAAGCGTGCTTACTCTTTCTCTCTTCCTAGAATTAACACAGGTACTTGATTCAGATACCGCTACTAACTCCCTCTCCCCCTGTACTGCTATTTGTAGTGACCGACTTTGTCACGCTCCTAGACTGTCTTGGGCTGTCTCAATCTGTCAACGTCCCCACTCACACCCGTGGGCACACCCTGGATCAGCTCATCACCAGGGGTCTTGACATCTCCAATCTCTCCATCTCAGATATCTCTCTCTCTTCCTAATCACTACCAATATTAATATTCCCTCACCTACAGCTACTTCTGATACTGTTATTTCCTTCTGTCCTATAATACTCTCAGAATGTGTCTCTTCTTCCCCTCTGACTGGCACTCTTCCGTCTTCGGTCGACGATGCACTGACCCTCTACAACACCACCCTTACCCAGAACATTGACACAGTTACTCCACTCGCAACCAGATCAGTGACGAAACATTGCAACTGCCCATGGTATACCCTCGAACTTCGACTGCTTAAGTCTACCTGCCGCAAGTTTGAGCACAAGTGGAGGTTGTCCGGACTAATGGTTCACAGAGAGATCTGGACCGATCACCTCAGTGGCTACAGGCATGCGCTCACTGCTGCCAGGGTGAAATACTTCTCAGAAATCATATCGATGGGAGACAGTAAACCCAATATTCTCTTTAAAACCATTGACCAAATCCTGCATCCAGCCATCGATAAATCCATCTCCCATTCATCCTCGTCTCTTACCTGCCATGATTTCTCCTCTTTCTATCAGAACAAAATTGACACCTATTCTACGCTTTCCTGACACACTTACAGTATAGTACTCGACCACCTTGACTCCCCTCCGTTTGCCCCACCTGCTCTCTCCTCACTCCATTACTGATATTTCCAACATACTGCTGAAATCAACTACAACTACGTGCCCCTTGGACCCCTGGCCAACAAACCTTGCCCGTCTCTGTGCCTCTGATCTTGCTCCTTCCATTATGCACACTCTCAACCTGTCCCTGGACTCAGGCTTGGAAAATGCTGCCCTCAAGATTGCCTGAATAACGCAGGTGCTCAAAAAACTCTCCCTCGACCGGGCTGTCCTATCTAATTTTCTCTCCAAAACTCTTGAAAGGGCTGTAGCCACCCAGCTGACGGAACACATTGCAGATAACAATCTGCTTGAATCTCTGCAGTGTGGTTTCCAGCCGTATCACAGTTCTCAAACTGCTCTGCTCCGAAATGATCTCCTGCTTAATGCTGATGCTGCTGCTCCCTCTGTCCTTGTCCTCCTGAACCTAACTGCTGCTTTTGACACCATCTATCATAACATTCTTCTTGATGCATGCAGTCTGTTTTCTATGATGGAAACAGTGCTTACACAACCCTGGTCACTTGCAGTGTCCCTTAAGGGTCTGTTCTTGGGCCTCTTTCTCTTCAACATCTACATTTTTTCCTTGGGTCACCTCATCCGCCAACACAGCCTCATGTTTCACTCCTATGCTGATGACACCCAGCTCTACCTAAAACTATACCTTGGATGTCTCTCTGGCATGGTCCGGCTCTCAGCTTGCATCCAAGACATGGAGCTCGACACTAACAAATCTGAACTTCTTCTAGTAGGATCGAAAACTCAACTCAAGAATCTCAATATTGCCAGGGGCTCCCGAGTGGCGCATCCAGTAAAGGCGCTCCACGTAGAGTGCAGGATGCGCTCTATAGTCTGGACGTCGCAAGTTCGAGTCCAGGCTATTCCTTTGCCGACCGAGGAAGGGAGCTTCCAGGGGGCGGCGCTCAATTGGCCGAGCACCGCCCGGTGGGAGAGAGGGTTAGGTCGGCCAGGGTGTCCTCGGCTCACCACGCACCAGCGACCCCTGTAGTCTGGCCGGGCGCCTGCGGGATTGCCTGTAAGCTGCCCGTTAACTGCGTTGTCCTCCGACGCTGTAGCTCTTGGGTGGCTGCATGGTGAATCCGCAGTGTGAAAAAAGCGGTCGGCTGACGGCAGCACGCCGGAGGACAGCGTGTGTTCGTCTTCGCCCTCCCGAGTCAGTGGAGGGTGGTAGCGTGAGCTGAGCCTAAAAATAATTGGCCATTTCAAATTGGGGTGAAAATAATAAAATAATTGGCAATGACTAAATTAAAAAAAAAAGAATCTCAATATTGCTGGCTTGAACCTTGGAAACTGTCTGCTGCTGTCTTCCCCCACTGTACAAAGCCTTGGTGTACTGTACATCTGGATAGTAACCTCTCCTTTGATGCCCAAATCTCCTCTGTAGTCAAATCCTCCTTCTACCACCTCCGAAACATCTCAAAGGTCCGTCCCTACCTTTCCCTCCTCGACGCAGAGATACTCTGTCATGCATTCATCTCCTCTCGACTTGACTAGACTATTGCAACTCTCTCTATGGTGGTCTTCTGTCACGCGTCATAAACCAATTGCAGCTGGTTCAAAATGCCACTGCTAGGTAGGATCCTTACCAGATTTAAAAAACATATCACATTAAAAATCACATTACCCCCTGTCTTGCTACCTGTAAAGTTCAAGATTACTTTCAAAATTCTCCTGCTTGCCTACAAGGCCCTTCATCACACAGGTCCAGAGTATGTCTCCAACCAGCTGACCCGCTATGTCCCTGCACGCAAGCTGAGATCCTCTGGCTTGCTTGTCATACTGAAGCAAAAGTGCACCACACTCGGGGAGCACTCTTTTAGCTTCATAGTCCCGACTCTCTGGAACTCTCTCCCAGCTCCAGTGTGTGTAGCTCCCACAGTTGCTCGCTTCAAATCAACTCTCAAGATCCACTTGTTCTCTCTTGCAATAATGCTCTTTAGCCTATATCTGTTACTAGCTGCTGTCTAAATTGCTATTTCAGGGTTTTCACTCCATCTTATTTGTAAGGTTCTGTATGACACATGCATCTCCAATGTTTTATGCCTGTATTTAATGTATTTGCATTGATTTTTACTGTTTGTATTTAATGTACTATGCCCTGTATTTCATTGCATTGTTCCTCACTATCCTGTAAAGCACTTTGTGACGGTGGTCCACTATGAAAGGCGCTATATAAAATAAATATTGATTGAATGACTGATTGATAGATAGTGAGAGTCTGTCTTTGCTGCACTGCAATAGAAAATGATTACAACCTGAAGTATGGAATAATAGTTATGTGTAGACCTTAAACCATGATATAGCCTGTTTACAGTGCACGGCATAGTTTTTTTTAACTTAAAATTCCCTCACATATTAGTTTTATAAGCAGGGTAGGTGGTGGTGGGTTGTTTTTTTTTAATCCACTTCTGCTCATGTTAACAGCGTACCCTTAAAAAAATAACTTGTCTTAAACTGCATTATATTTGTTTTCCTAACTGTTAAGGTTTTACTGAATGCATATTTGTTTAGACAAAATAAACAGCCTAATGTCTTACCACATCAAAACATAACTCTCCCTTCTGAGGAGCAGGAAACATGGAGTATATAAACAGATGGACCCTGGCGCCAGCACACACACACAGTAAACCAGAAATCACCAAAAGGTGCCGGTACGTAATTGTCTAATACACACAATGAAATGAAATAGTTTGGTTTGTAAAGTGTTATCAGATAAGGAGATAAAATGTTATTGACTTTAACAAACAGTGGAATGTAACATATTCACATACTGTATAGGTCTAGGAAGTGGTTTCTGGGAACATTTAATGAAAGAAACAATGTTTATTACATATCACTGCTTGCCAGCACTCTCTTATCAACCACAAGCAGTCATTTTTCAGTGTAGTTCATCTGAATGCACATTGTGTTTTAATGACCTTCACATTGATTTAGGTGTTCCTACTTAGTCTTATTACATTTAACACAGGGGAACGCACACTGGTGGAATGCATTATGCTGTATCATTTTCTAAACAATGTTTTCAGATATTTCTGGTACAGCACATGACATGAGAAATACAGTAACATAGAGGCAGTGTGACCAATTGGATAGCGCTGAGAACTATACAACACTATCACACAGAACTGTAGCTATAGCAACAATACAGGGGGTTCATCTTATTATTCTAGGAATGCACCAGTTTATCCTTGTCACATTTTACAGGCCCAATACTAATTGGACTGAACATCAAATGTGCTGCATAAGGAACCAGAATAAAAATAGGGAGCCTAAAGCACAAACTACAGACTTGTGTTAAATTTTAAAACGTCAGCAACTCAAATAATCATTCTATGAACCAATACAGGGATTCTTTCCAAGTGCATTCATACAGTGTGAAGCAATCTATTCAAGACACAATATTTAACTGTAATATACAGAGGCTACAAAATGGCATGTAAACAAAACGGCAAAATGCGCCGCTGTTTCTTTTGCTTCAAAAAGTTGGAACTTGTTTGAGCGCTTGAAAAAAACCTGAACCAGACACAAGTCGCCGAGCAATTTGATGTTTCCTGTTCTGGTGAGTTGCTTCACCATTAAATAAGGTGACCAGACATTCCCACTTTTGGAACACTGGTCCCAGTGTCCCCGGAACTTTTCTTGGGATGCTCATTTCGTCCCGTTTTTTTTTTCCCAGAGCATCGTTGCACTGGTAACAGAATATTGTATTTTCATGCAGGCTGCTGTTACTACATAACGTTACAGTACAATGACACTTGATGTGACTAAAGGGAAGGTTGAATGACCAGTAGCATTAAAAAGTGGTTGTACAGAGTGTGCAAATCTGGAGAATTACTGAAGAGTCAACGTTCAGATTTGCAACCAATCACAGAGAATTGCGGGTGGGTTTATCCACTGACTGTTGCTAAAATGAACTCGTGACTATCCTTATCTGAATCATCACTCTCACTGGCCGAAGAGGTTAAACTACTGTAGTCTAATAATAACGGCTCATACAGGTACCATTGTTTTGTGTTGAAATTATTCTCTTCATCCATGACATCTGTATATCTGTATGCAAACGACTTTGCTTCGTGTTGCTTCATGTCACATCACCATGCCATGTTTACAACGCAGTGCACTGAAGCTTGTCGTGGTTTAAACACTTTGTGCATCAAAATGGCCCATCACAACAATGGTGGGGGGGGGGCTGTAAAATATGACAAAAGTATTTGGAAACATATTTTCTATTGAAATAAGTCTATATTCACTTTCAGTTCACCACAGGTACCCTCTACGAAATGTATGTTAATGAATAATACATTTCTGAAATTCATGTTGAGTACTGTATATGACACAAATAGTTTAAAACAATTACAAAAAAAGAATCACTTCCTTGTTTCATTTTACCTTTCTTCTTTCAAAAATATCTAAATGAGCTGCCTTAGGGGCAATAATTAAGAAGTTCAAACCACTGGAACAGTGGTAAACTTGCCTGGTAGAAGACGCAAGTGTATCTTGCCCCCACGCACAGTGAGGCAGATGGTTTGGGAGGCAAAGGGAAATCCAAGGGCCACAGTTGGAGAATTACAGAACTTGGTTGCATCTTGGGGTCACCAAGTCTCCAAATCTACAATTAGATGCCACCTCCATGCCAATAGGCTATTTGGAAGGGTTGCCAGAAAAAAGCCTTTTTGAGAGCAACCAACAAACGTGCCTGGAGCCTGGAGTTTGCTAAACGACATTGGCACTTCGATTGGAACCAGGTGCTATGGTCAGATGAGACGAAAATAGAGCTCTTTGGCCACGCACACCAGTGGTGGGTTTGGCGGCAAAAGAAGGATGCGTGTGCAGAAAAGAACCTCATACCTACTGTAAAATATGGTGGTGGATCTTTGATGTTATGGGGCTGTTTTGCTTATTATATAAATAATAGATTCTATGAAGTAACCATTTAATAAATAGAAACATTGAGATATGTAATGTTTTCATGCAGGAAGGGCTTGATTTGCAGACTGGACACTGGAGGATAACAGAGATAGAGACAGAGCAAGATGGAAAGTGGAAATCAACGAGAGAAGATGCAGTTTCTTAGGCAGAAAAGGGACTAGATTTGCAGCTGTAATGCTAATAACTATACTTGTTGTGTAGAAAGGAAATTACAAAGACAATAAGATTTATTTATTCACACAAAACATTTTTGAAAGTAAACAATTCTACTCTGAATATCTCTGCATTCACTTTCAATATGATATTAGATCAATCATTGCCAAAGTGAAAATAAAAACCCTAGAACTAGCAGTGGTACTCAACTGGCCCTCGAGATTCATTCCAGTCCTGGTCTTTATTCCAACCAGGTTCTAAATTAGTTAATTGCCTCTTAGCAGCTTCAATTAAATGCATTAGAACCTGCTTGGAGTAAAACCCTAGACTGGATTAGATCTCGAGGGCCACAGTTGAGTACCACTGTAGCGCTTCCAAACAATCAATTTACAGATACAAACAATTTACAGATACTCGCAGATTTATATTTTCAGTGCATAATACTGCATGTTTTAAAGGAAATAAAAATCATAGCCTTAATCCTCATATACTGACAACTAAGGCTCGCTTTTAGAATAGACTGCTGCTGCGCTTTTTCAGTTTTCACCCAGTGTTTTGTCTCAGCAAGCACCCAGGGAAAACAAACAACTGCTCTGACAGTGAATGACTCCAAATAAAGTATCGCCAATGCCGATCTCACCTTGTGTTTTCCTTACAAGCATCTGTTGCCACAACAAGCAAGGACAATGTTATCTGAAGAAATGTACAACACTGTGCAGGCAGTTTATTGAAGACATTTTTCTGTTCTTGTTATTTATTTAATGATAAAGTAGAAAATATTCCCTAATCTAGTCTTTTTCCTATCGCAACACTTGAGAGCACACATCGACCAAAACCCAAGAGTATATCTTCAAAGAATAACCTTCTCCTAGCCTAATGAAGAGTAAGCAATGGATAATGCTACATTATTCTGTCTTCCAATTTTGTAACAACAAATGAGGATATGTAAAATGATGCACAGGAGCCAAAGGCATTCTTTGCACACCATGCAGCATTTGCTCGGATTTGTATCTTTCCCTTATTATCTTTAATCTGCTTAAGGGAACCAAATGTCCATCGTATTCCAACATGTATTTTTTTACTCCTATGCTATTGTTGCTGTTACATTTAGCAAAAACATCTGTTCCCAGGTGATTAAGAGATAAAGCCCTAAAGAATTGCTTTGATGAGCCATCAGATTATGATCACAGCTTGAATGGGTACATTGTCAAACACAGTCTTCACCACTTGCTATCTAATTATTCCCAAAGTCACAGATGACAGAAAAAGTTAAGATTAATGCCCGTTGTAAATTTAGCATTTTTGCTTTGACACAACATGATTCAGGATTCCATGCTCCACAAAAAGGCTAAAGGGGACAGTACACAATGAGGATTTTCCCATGGAAGAAAGATTTTAAACTTCAAGAGTCACTTTGATTTCCATACAGTAACCTTCCTGAATATTTGATCTTGCACTCAACAAAACAAGCTATATCTTAAGAAGGATTTGCAAAAACATGTATCTATGTAGATCACACTAATCTAATTATTTTAGTATTTTATAAATGTTTATTAAAACATTTTTTAAAAGCCTTGAAGCAAATCAATTAACACATTCAAATGCATGCTTAGAGATTTTAAATTCCAAACATGAAAGTTACGAGGCCCCAAGTTTAATTCTCAATCTGTCTTTGTTTTGCAAATGTCTAAAACAAACAGCAGACTGGAAAAAATGCTGTTCTCTTCCCCTTGAATAAAGCAGCTGTGGAATAAAAGCCACATCTCCAAGGAAACATTAGCACCCAGATTGTCATGGTTTACGAAGACGTCCCATTCTGGGCCTCATTTACAAAAGGGCGCTAAACTTTATGGTGTGCAATAATTGCAATTACTGTGCATGTTAATGATATCCATATTTATTATTGCAATTTTATTCATTATCGCGCGAAATAGTGGGCATATTATAGTGCACACTGATTTTATTGTGCAATACTATGGTAATCAGAATGAATATGTGATTTCTATGGTAATGCGTGATAATGTATTTAAATGAACATCCAGCTGAGAATAATGAGATGAGCTGTATTCACATGATATTTACTAAAGGACGTTAATTTTAGTGCGTGCATTAAAGTGATAATTTACTAGTGCGTATGGAAACCAGGCTTTATCCACTCATAGACGGGCTATTTAAACCTCTTTCTGGCCTGAAAGCTAGTGATGTGCAGTTCAATTCTTTTTACTGACTTGATTCGTTTCATTCATTTACTTTAGTGAATCAATTCAACAGATTTGTTCGTTTGATTCACTGATTCTCTCATGTGAAAAAAACATCTTGCTGAATCCGTTCAAACAAACTTGGTTATGAAAGTTTGTTTGAACGGATAAAGTCTAGAAAAGATAGATAATTGATTGTAGCTGTGCTCACACATGAAATGGTATACAGTTAAAATAGCAAATACCAAAAATCCTTAAGGAGAAAACTTTTTAGAGTATTAACTATTTCTTTTAAACTACGTAATTCAGCTTTAACTGCAACCTATTTAATAACCTGCCATTTTCAAAAAATGAAATTAAGAAGTAATAGTCGATTTCTTTCTTACTTTTAGGATTATACAGAGAGGATCGCACATATAGCAATAATGTGTGTTATTTATTCTGCCCGTAGCAATTAAGTACGTAAAGATCTTTTTGTATGTGTCTGTCGTGGGAGTAAGCAAGACTTCCAGGGTCCGATACATTTTCATATTGTAACTGCAGGGCAGCCGCAACACAAGCAACTGGTGAAAATATGGACCTAATAATGGACTGGGGACGGGGTTGGGAATTTGCTGTGTTGGTGTGCTGTTGTGTCACTCTTCCTCTTTCCTTGAGCAGCCTGTCTGCCTGTCAGTTTATGTGTGTGTGTCTGTGTGTGACTGCAAGGGGATACCGATGGGCCAATTGGTGATGAGTGGGCAGAGTCAGCGTCCATCAAAGGAGTGCTTTTGCGCCAATTATCCCGTGCTGAGTGCTGTGTCTGCTGACCGCTCATTTTCAGTCAATGTAAGCCACCTCCACCTTCACAATAAGCTACTGACCAAAAGATATGCCTGGACTGCTGGGGCTTCTGATATCACAGTGGTCATATCTCTGACATTATCGTGCACATTAAATTATCGCTCACAATACATAGTGTTTGGGCCTGATTTACGAAAGGGCACTAAATTTGGAGTTAGCGCACACGTAAAGTAGTGAGCCTAACGTTTAGCCCCATTTACTAACAGAGAACGCATTAATTTACGTGCACAGTATTTGGCTAATTTACATACCATACCGTGCACGCTACATGTATTGTGAGCGATAATTTAATGTGCACGATAATGTCAGAGACTTACCCGTGACCACTGTGATATCAAAAGCCCCAGCAGTCCTGGTGTATCTTCTGGCTTACATACAATTTGTATAGACTTTTTCACGTACATCAGTGTGGGATTGTGGGAATCGCACATTTTCCAGGTGTTGCTTTGCAAGTGGTGACTTTCGCTTTAACTCTTAAAATACCGAAGGTTACACACATATTATTCAGGCATCGTAAAAACCACCTACCTCGTTCATGTTTAAAAGTACAGACTCAGGGCTTTCCAAAGGCGTATTCAGTGTGTATGCGGTACTATAGCCGGAACTACGAACTACTAGTTAAGCCTCTCATCATGTGACAGTTCACAGCTTAGGTTTCGTTTTTAGTCTATTGCACCGTCATTGTAGAGGCTAGACTGAAAGGGTCGATATCGTTGGAAAGCTTAGAAGCTCAGCTCCACCACCAAATGAATCAAAAGAATCGAGTCAGTAAAAAGAATCAAACTGCACATCACTAGTTTTCAGGCCAGAAACATAGGTTTAAATAGCGCACCTATCAGTGGTTAAAGCCAGGTGTCCAAATTAACTAATTATCACTCACTTTAATGTGCACAATACAATTATCACTATAATTATTAGTAAATACGGTGTGAATGACGCACATCTCATTATCCAGAGCAGGGTGCCTCATTTAAATACATTGTCATGCATTACCATACAAATCACATATTCATGCTGGTTACCATTGCATGGCACATTAAAATGAGTGTGCACCATAATATGCCCACTATTTCACGCGATAATGAATAAAATTGCAATAGTAAATACGGAAATCAGTAATTGCAATGATTGTGAATAAAGTTTAGCTCCCTTTTGTAAATGAGGCCCTTTGTCCCTTGTTTCCATGGGAACTAAGTGTTAACTGTTGTCACTGGTGATGACAAAATCCAGGCTTTTAACTAAAACTTTCAGGAAACCCCTTGCTTTAAACACCCAGGAACAGCAATGGCCAAAATAAACATTTCCTTTTAAAATAAATTCCTTCTCTCAGCATGCCAATTTCCCAACAGTCATTTTTCTTCCAGACAAAAAGGGAATATAATGATCTTCATTTAGTAAATTATTTCAAATAGAAAACCTAATGGGGGCAATGGGGTACAGCAGCTTTGGCAGATATGTTTAGCATACTACTGTATAGGCAGTAATACTTTTAAAAAGTATTTCAACATTGCTGATATAGTAAGCACTAATTAAAATCAACAAAAAAGAAAATCTTCACATGAATTCAAATAAGTGATTTGAATTGATGTGGATCACTGTATGCAGTAAACCACTACTTCTGCTCAAAGATCGGCTCCAGTCAAGTTCAATACACTTTTAAATTCTGAGAAGTAGAGAAGTCTGCAATGTTAAAAAGCAAAGTATGTAGGTTATTTTTCAAACTGTGCATGCTTCTCTAAAGCAGAACAGTAGACAAAAAAATACTAAACTGATATAGTCAACATCAACTCAGTTTTTCTGTTGTTTGTTTGCTTTTGTTTTTCTAAAGTTCTGCTATCTTGTCTACCATCTTAAAGACTGTTACAGCTTTATCTTCCTTTGTAGAAATGTGTATAATCCTGATCTGACCAGCAGCCAGAGGCTCATTACAGTTCAGCAACACAAAGTACCCATCGTTAAACATCGTGGATTAACCATTTTTAACGAGAGAAACAATGTGACACAAAAAAAGGAGTCAGTTCCGTGCAAAGACGTTATTTAACTTTCCAGTTGAACAAAATGAAAGCTCTAAGCCATGCTTTGCATCCTATTTTATGCCTGATATCATGCCATCAAAAATGTCTGTGGAATGAAGTTATCTTAATCCTGCCTCCTGGAAAAAGGAGGGTATGGAAACCATTGAAGCGAAGCACACATCCCCTGACTTTTAAAACATTCTCACTACTGTTATTGCCTTTACTATGTATTGTTGTGAATGTAGTTTTAAACAAAACATAATCTCCCATTGGAGTGAGTTTGAATAAAAAATGTGAAGCGATTAGTTACCAGGAAGCAGCAGCAGCAACTGTTCATCTACAACAGTCTTTGAAATGTCAGCAAATTCTAAATGAAAATATAAATCAAAATTAAAAGCTCTTCTACAGAAGAGAATTAGACCGGTGCTAATATTAAGAGATAAGAAATATATTTTAATCCTCTGTTTAGCCCTCCTTTAAATGATCCATTCTTAGTAAAGGGACTGGTAATTAAGAATTGCCTGACATCAAGTCTATACATTAAAAATGTTTGTTTCATTCAAAAGTCTTTTTTTTTTAAATTGTCATCCAATTAGTGAACGATCCATAAAACAATTGCTTTCACAGTGTACACAAGTGTCATGGTGGAAAAGGGTCCCTTTTATATGAACGTCATATAATTTTGTCATGTAAATATTATATTGCAGGGACACAATTACTGAAAACAACAACGTTGTTGAGAGGGAATGTAGTACTGAAAAATCAAAATTAAAACACATTAACGAAAAGACCATGCAGATTTCTTGTTGAAACAAAATGTGCACGTTTAATAAGTAGTGAGATAAATGGCAGGGACTTTTTGCTAGTGCTTTTTTCTTCTGTACTAATTTAGCAAATACATCTTGGATCATGAGCTGACAGTCAGTATCTCACAGCTGCTCCAGCCTTGGCCCTCCTTGAAATTACTTCTGGTGTTTGACAAATGTATGGTGGTAAAGGAACGAAAAGGGAAGAATTGGTCACAAGCATGAAAAAAATGGGACACAGCCAAATGCGTGGGAGAGGATCAGCAACACAGCTGATCTTTTCCAAACTGCCTGCAATTCTGAGGGAACCACACTGATTTCCTCGATTCAATTTCAAGCTCACATGCCTGCCATCTGCTGCCTTCCACACTGCAATGAAAATAAAAACACTTCACTACCAGCTCCCCTCAATAACTGAATTAGCTATAAAACTGCTGCTCGTTTCTCCATTTCCTCATCTCTCCACATTCAGTATCTTGGTACTGCCCTTGGGAAGTGCATCACAGCGGCATTGTAATGCTCTTTTTTGTGACATGGCCATTTCCTCTCCCCAGTAGCCAAAAGCAATAGGGACAAGTTGGCAGTCGTTTCCACCAATTATTGGTCTTCTAACCAAGTAGGATTAACAAAACCTACATGCTGACAAAAGGCCTACCCACAGGGCTAAGCAATTTAGACCGTTATATTATACAAACACTAGCCAAAGACTACCACTAAGCACCTACAGACACCATTAGATTTATGTGGATAAACCCGTTCATAGGTCACTAGACTTAACAGCTACTGGTATATGTAATTGGTCGCCTTCTGTTTATTTGATCAAATGGAAATTTACATTATGTCTTTCACTGGTGGACAGGCCTGAATACAATGTGACTGGGAATGCCCAGTGAAGACTTTCATGAGGTGCAATAGCAAACATACTCTGTGTGTGCACTAGGTCCTGGCCTTGAGGTCATACCAGGGGCGTAGCTAGGAATGGAAATTTGGGTGGGTCCCAACTTCGGGTGGACGGGCAAGTACCAAAGGTCTGACGTCACAGGAAATAGTTTACATTACAAACATGATTTAAATCAATTAAAACTCTGAATACATCAAATATCTCCCTGGGGTTTGTGCAGAGCAAAGTAACCAAGACTAAAAATGCTTGGTCCTGAGTGAAGCAAGGCAAACATTTTTGGCAGTTTATAAAAGTAGTTGCACGTATACACTACAAATACAAAGCACATGTGCATACAACCTACAGAAACAAACACACTGTGCACAATAACTGCAAAAACTGTTTCATTTGACAAAAAAGTGCAAACAGAAACTAAACAAATCCCCAAACAAAAAAAAGCTGTATTTCTTTTTTTCTTAGCTGTATTGTAATCTATTAGCTATATTGTAATAACTTGTTACCTCTGTAAGTCGCCCTGCATAAGGGCGTCTGTCAAGCAAAAATTTAAAATCAGGCTAAGCTCCTGCTGCCTTCAAACCAAAACTAAAATCTTAGCTGTGCTGAGAATACCTCGTTTCCAGCTAAATATGGCTGCTTTCGTTTTCACTGCATTTTCTCAGGTACAGCTAAACAAAGATATTGTGTTGGCTGAAAAAAACGTAACAAGCAGACAAAAAAAGATTTTTTAAAACAACCTTGAGTGACACATTGAGCAACTTGTTCAAGTTTTGTAAACCTTTAGGTCATGTAGTATGACTCGAACACCAATCATTAAGTCAGTATTTGTTTGACCCCGTTGCCATAGTAACCAAATGCACGGCACTGCAATTCACAGTGTGAAATATTGTAAGGAAAATAAATGCCTATTTTTTCATGGTAAATTGCAAGCAATTGAAAGCAACTTTTATTTTTTTCTTACAAAATCAGCTCTCGATTCGCCAATGCCCCTCATTGCTACAGTACACATTCCAAACACAAACTCATTTTTCACAGTTCCCAAAATATTTAAGCCGGAAAATTGTCTATAGATGGAACACTCCCAACCACTATATCTCCCATATAAACCACTTAAAATGTTTGAAGCAGACAAAAAATAAATGTACTTGCATATACTCGCAGTGAATGCGCTTTAAAAAAAGTCAAACAGGCAGCGTAACCAAACCAGCAAGAACACAGTATTACATTTTAAGCAATTATTAAATACAATGAAAGTCAGTCAATTACTTACCATTGCCTAGTTAGTATCCTCTCGTCTCCTCTCCACCTTACACAGGATAAAGTGTCGGGGCTTGCAGTTATATAGTCATGACACTCCAGAAAATCACACATCTCTTCAAAGGGCAGCAATTTTAAGCTATTTGTCAGCATTCGGCCAGCTGTCTTAATCCTGTTCACTCGAGTCTTTCTACTAAACCAAACTCTTGAAAGTGTGTGCAGATTTGTTTTGTGACGTTGACAGCCGCACTACTTACTAACTTACTTTAAAAATGCACATTAAAATAAACGTCTGGGACTTTTCAACAGACTAGCAACAGATCCACGCCAACTGCCTCGCAAGCTGTCAATCAAATATGGCTTGCACATGATTCGTTGTGTGAGGAAGATCCAACCCAAATATTGCATCACAACTACTACTTTGATTTATTGGCTAAAGCCTGCAGCATTTAAAAAAATAGCCTATTTGATCTAAACTTAAACACCTGCCTTCGGGGCGCACAGTTGACGTTTATTTTTTTTTTATTATATAAATGTACTTAAACTTAGCATTCACATAGGCACAGATTTGTATGGAAGCCATTTGTGCCAAAAGTATTCAGCCATTAGTTTGTCAATTTATTTGTCAATTCGTTTGTCAATTTGTGAATTTGTCAATTTGTTTGGTAACCTTTCTAGCCAATGGGGGCACACACTAATATTTTCATCAATGAAAATCCAGCCTCACTCAAAACTGCTTCAGCCAATAATATTTAGAAGGGCATTTCAAAAGATATTCTATTTAACAAGATACTCGACTCCGCTGATTTTCAATGGAGACTTCCGTCTCACTGCGCACAAAGCATTGTGGTATATAGAGTTAGGCAAAAAAATTCTATGGA